>OY755044.1:89906795-90612846 GCA_963576565.1 Aspidapion aeneum | reverse complement strand
ACCTTATTAGCTCACACTACTACTATACTATAGTAGTGTGAGCTATGGTGATCCTAATTTTTTCGAGAAAAAAAAAGTTGCTCCGATTTCAAAAATTTTTATATATCTTTGCGTTTCAGATGATTTTGAAACTTTTTTGTTGCGCCGTCTGTCTGTCTGTCTGTCTGTCTGTATGTCTGTCTGTCTGTCTGTCTGTGTGTCTGTATGTCTGTCTGTAACGACCAACGCGCATAACTCAAAAACGGCTTGCCCGATTTTAATGAAATTTGGTACCCAGGCTGGGTTTTGGGTCGAGATGGTCCCATTTAAAAATGAACAAAATCCACCAAACACAAGCCAAATAAAAGGGTGGGGGTAGATTTCAAAAATTAGAGTTTATGTAAAAATATAGCGTGTGTGATATCAAACGAAAGGTAATTGAGTCTGGAGCTAAACAAAATACATTTTAGTTTATTTAAAAAAAAAGGGTGGGGGTAAATTTCAAAAATTAGTGTTTAAGTGGAAATATAGCGTGTGTGATATCAAACGAAAGGAAATTGAGTCTGGAGTTAAACAAAATACATTTTAGTTTTTAAAAAAAGGGTGGGGGTAGATTTGAAAAATTAGAGTTTAAGTCAAAACATGGCTTGTGTGGATCAAACGAAAGGTAATTGAGTCTGGAGTAAAATATACTTTAGTTTTTAGTTATATTAGCTTTCACGTAGATACACTATAACTATAGTATCCAGTGTGAGCTTAGGTGCCCATAGATTGGCAGAGTATTTTTTGTTAAGATACATTATAAATAGTTGACATACTTTTTTAGTTGTAATGGAACAACGGAAAAACGCATTTTTGACACATTTGCACTTACAACTGCCGCCATATTAAAAGAAAATACTCTGCCAATCTATGGGCACCTAAGCTCACACTGGGTACTATAGTTATAGTGTATCTACGTGAAAGCTAATATAACTAAAAACTGAAGTATGTTTTATTGAACTCCAGACTCAATTACCTTTCGTTTGATACCACACAAGCCATGTTTTGACTTAAACTCTAATTTTTCAAATCTACCCCCACCCTTTTTATTTAAACTAAAATGTATTTTGTTTAACTCCAGACTCAATTACCTTTCGTTTGATATCACACACGCCATATTTCCACTTAAACACTAATTTTTGAAATTTACCCCCCCCCTTTTTTTTTAATAAACTAAAATGTATTTTGTTTAACTCCAGACTCAATTACCTTTCGTTTGATATCACACACGCCATATTTTTTCATAAACTCTAATTTTTGAAATCTACCCCCACCCTTTTATTGGGCTTGTGTTCGGTGGATTTTGTTCATTTTTAAATGGGACCATCTCGACCCAAAACCTAGCCTGGGTACCAAATTTCATTAAAATCGGACAAGCGGTTTTTGAGTTATGCGCGTTGGTCGTTACAGACAGACATACAGACACACAGACAGACAGACAGACAGACAGACAGACAGACAGACAGACAGACAGACAGACAGACATACAGACAGACAGACAGACAGACAGACAGACAGACGGCGCAACAAAAAAGTTTCAAAATCTGAAACGCAAAGATATATAAAAATTTTTGAAATCGGAGCAACTTTTTTTTTCTCGAAAAAATTAGGATCACCATAGCTCACACTACTATAGTATAGTATATGTGTGAGCTAAAATTATAGCTTTTCATTTTTTTTGGCCTTTTAAGTGTGTCCTTAAAATATATCTTTCAATTTATTCCAAAAAAGTCTTATTTCTGAATCTTTAGTGTTGCAGGTTGCAGCGTAGTCGGGATTTTTTTTTAAATAGCTTAATAAAAAAACTGTGACAAATCCTGTAGCCTTACTTACATAGTTTTTTATCCAATCCAATCCAAAGGATCTTATAAATTGTCAATAGTGGTTTGACTATTTTTGCCGCGGGAAAACTGTAAATATTGGTTGCGTCTCGACTTGGCTATATATTTTAAACCACATATTTTTAAAAATGTTCAAAATTTTATATAGAAAAATATTAAGCTTTAGTTAAGTTGATTTAAGATTAACATAGTCCTTACATCCAAATAATAACATTGATTTTATTTTACCTTCACTTGCAAAACATTGCGCGTGTCTCGATTCCTTTTTTTATACATAGTGAAGTCCAATTCTGTCATCTTAAATTTTTACATAAAAGTTACCTATGTTTATAGGCTTGGCCCCATTAGTTGTGGTAGTAACCCTTTTTTACCTTCCTAGCCCGCGCAGCAATGGCTAGAAAAGGTATTATTTTGACGACTTTTTTTCAAATAACGCCAAAAATTTTTTATTTGGGTGTATTTTGACCTATCTGAGCAATATCGTCGCTGGCGCGGATCCACGGGAGGGGAAAAAGGGAAAATTTCCCCCCCCTAAATCTCAAACTGACACAGAATACACGTCCTGGTCACTATGTAAAATTGTTTTATGGAATATTTATTATGATATTTTCCTAAATGAAGTTGCTCTGATTTCAGAAACTTTTATATATCTTTGCGTTTCAGATGATTTTGAAACGTTTTGTGTCTGTCTCTCTGTATGTCTGTATATCTGTCTGTCTATAACGTTCAAAAACTACTTGCCCGATTTTAATGAAATTTGCTATCTAGGTTGTGTTTTGGCTCTAGATGGTTCCATTTAAAAATGAATAAAATCCAACATACAAGCCGAAAAAAAGGGTGGCGGTAGATTAAAAAAATTAGAGTTCTGGTAAAAATATTGCTTCTGTGCTACTATGTAAAGATAAAAAAAATCATTATGGTTTGTTTTGTTTAGTGGTGTTACACTGGTCTAGGAGAACTGGGCGCCGCGCCGTCAACTCGGCGCCGCCAACTGTGCGCGGCCAACTCGTTGCCCCCAACGGTACCGGGCCAACTCGGCGCCGCCAACTGTGCGCCGGGCCATCTCGGCGTTGGACTAAAATATTTTTTTTTTAGATAAAATGTGCAGATGAAAAACAAAATAGATATATTATTATTTATGCAAGAACATCTTTAAAAAATCCTTTACGAAATTTTTTTGAAATTTGGTTGTGTTAAGTAGAGTTAAGTTCATTAAGTCTAGTGTTGAAATTTGGTAGGTGTAGTGTTCTGGTAACCTGGTACAATACAATTTACGTTTTTTATTTCAAGAATGGTGGATCCAAAATGGCGGATTTCTTTATTTTTAAACCGAGTTTGCAGTGCTTGAGATCACTTAATACAGTTTTATCCTGTAAACTGAAAAATATTAAAATGGCGGATTCAAAATGGGGGACTTTCTTATTTATGCATCGATATGTTTCAAATATGGAGCTTGGCGGTGTTTCAAGTCGCTGATTATGATTTTTGACTCAAACTCGTAAAAAATTTCTTTTATTCTTTCTTTATTTTATTTTTAAACCGGTTTGTCTCAAACTTAAAAGTTTGCAGTGTTTGAATAATGTGTTGAATAAACCTACTTACATTGTTCCTAATTTTTCTTTTTACTTTCGTAACGTTCAAAAAATCGTCTTATATATTAATCAGACTATAGCATGTGGCTCCAAAGCGGACCGAGCCACGATATTCTCTGATTTAGAATTGCCGCAAAATAAGTGCGCCCTTGATTGCATTAAAACAGTGGTCTGCCTCCCCTACCTTTCCAAAAACAATACCTTCTTCATCAATAACTATTGTGCACCTGAGGAATAACAAGTTGACTTTTCATTCCTTATTTTAGAAATAAAAGTGTCACTGTTTAGCACCGGTATAAAAAGTAACGGATCAGAGATAAAAAATAAAAAAAATCCTATACTAAACCTAACAGCCAAAAAAAAATTGAAAAAACTCGACAAAAAGCCCAAAAGTGCAAAAAATAGCGAATAAAATTCTTGATAAAAGTGCATTTTTATCCCTGGGTATATAATATACTATTCTTCCTTAATTTAATAGTAAAATAGTTTTTCATGTGATGATATTTGAAGGAATCTGTCAAATTTTTACAAAATATATATCAAAATAAATGGATCCGTGCTGGATCTGTACCTTCCTAGCCCACTAGCATATTCCAAGTAAACTCCACGCCCTATCTTTATCAGCCTTAAAAACAGTTTTTGTAAAATATATTATATCTATATACAGGGTGTCCCATTAAGGATGGCAGCCGGATTTATCTCAGATACTAGTACAGCTACTACTTCGAGAAAAATTCGGGCCTTGTGAATTCACCTAAAATATTTCTGTTTCTGTAGCTTCCCGCTAGGGGGTACTAATAACATCTCCCAACTATAAAAATTGAATTTTATGACAAAACTCTATGGTAAACATACACAAATTTTACCATATTCGTATTCCTTGATTCTGCATAATATGGATCTCTCACTTGTACTACTACGTGGTAACAAAACCGACTCTTATTATTTATTTGACTTATTAATAACCCTAAAAAATGCAAATGTTCTTGATTTTTGGTTTAAATTAACATTTTTTCGAAACAGGAAATTTATTAAAACTACCAAACCAAAAAACTTAAATTTCTTAAAAAATTCTGATACAAACCCATTAATATTTTTACTTGAAGTTGTCAAACGATATTCATTTAAGGTATTACTGGAATCCGCAAGTCAAGATATGACTTAGTTTTGAAGATATTTAAAAAATAGTTTTGTTTGTGTATTCAAGGCCAACACAAAAATAGAGGCCACGACCCTGAAAAAATCAGCTGTTCTCCGGGGGCTGATTTTTACATTGGGTCTTATGGGAGGTCAGACGTTTTTTTATGATATTTTTAAAATGGCACTACGGATTTCCGCGAAAATTTAAGGTTAAAATCTTCAAAATTTAGCATTCCTTATTTTGAATTCAAATTACCCGCCATGTACCGCATGCCAACTGTTATATTTGGCATGTATTTGACTTTGTCGTCTGTGTTTGTCACATTCGCTTCTGTTTTAAATTTAATTTTAGTGTGAGCTAATGAACCAGTTCTGAAAAATTAAGGATTACTATACATTTAAAAAAAATTGTTCTTCAAGAATATAGTAAAAACAATCTTAAAACCGGCTTTATTTTTTAAAAAATCAAATATTCATGAACCGTCATTCCAACTTCAATATTTTAAAGACAATCAGCTGTGTCGTGACGCAACCATCAAAAAAAAATCAGCCCCGGATGTGACGTCAACAAAGTGGAGGATCGTGGCCCGTCCGTTTTGATAGCCCTGGTGTATTATGCGGTGAGACGAGACCTTATTTTGTTATATTTGCATGTGTCACACTGTTACAAGGCCAACACAAAAATAGAGGCCACGACCCTGAAAAAATCAGCTGTTCTCCCGGGGCTGAATTTTACATTGGGTCTTATGGGAGGTCAGACGTTTTTTTATGATATTTTCAAAATGGCACTACAGATTTCCGCAAAATTTCAGTGAAATATTCTCAGACACCATCCCGATATTCCACCAAAGGTTTGTAAGGAAGCAACATGATTAAAAGGTTAAAATCTTCAAGATTTAGCATTCCTTATTTTGAATTCAAATTACCCGCCATGTACCACATGCCAACTGTTATATTTGACATGTATTTGACTTTGTCATATGTGATTGTCACATTCGCTTCTGCTTTAAACTTAATTTTTGTGTGAGCTAATGAAGCGGCTATGAAAAATTAGGGCTTACTATACATTTAAAAAAAAATTGTTCTGCCAGAATAAAGTAAAAACAATCTCAAAAACGGCTTTATTTAACAAAAAATCAAATATCCATGAACCGTCATTCCAACTTCAAAATTTTAAAGACAATCAGCTGTGTCGTAACGTGACCATCAAAAAAAAATCAGCCCCGGATGTGACGTCAACAAAGTGGAGGATCGTGGCCCGTCCATTTTGATAGCCCTGACTGTTATAATTTTTTGACAATTTAATGTTTATTGACGTTTTATAATTCTTTATGTCAAAAACAAATTATAAAACGTCAATAAACATTAAATAGTACAAAAATTATAACAGGTGTGACACATGCAAATAACAAAATAAGGTCTCGTCTCACCACATAAGACACAAACAAAACTATTTTTTAAATATCTTTAAAATTAAGTCATATCTTGACTTGCGGATTCCAGTAATATCTTAAATGAATATCGCTTGACTATTTCAAGTAAAAATATTAGGGTTTGTATCTGAATTTTTTAAGAAATGTAAGTTTTTTGATATGGTACTTTTAAAAAATGTCCTGTTTAGAAAAAATGTTAATTTAAACAAAAAATCAAGAATATTTGCATTTTTTAGGGTTTTCTTAATAAGTGAAATAAATAATAAGAGTCGGTTTAGTTACAACGTAGAAGTAATTATTTTTTAAATAAAAAGTTACATTTTCATTCCATCCATGTGGGGAAGTGAGAAAGAGGTACAAGTTAGAGGTCCAGATTATGCAGAACTTTTCAAGGAATACGAATATTGTAAAATTTGTGTATGTTTGTCATAGAGTTTTGTCATAAAATGCAATTTTTATAGTTGGGAGGTGTTATTACTGCCCCCTAGCAGGGAGGTACAGAAACAAAAATATTTTAGGTGAATTCACAAAGCCCGATTTTGTTATAATTTTTTTTCCCGAAGTCGTAGCTGTACTAGTATCTGAGAAAAATCCGACTGCCATCCTTAATGGGACACCCTGTATATCTCAGAAACAGAACCTCCTACGGAGTTTTTAGTAAAAACATAAATTATAAGGAAAACGTGTTCTATTACGTTCCGAAAAGTTAGCATATTTTCAATTTTTAAAATGTCAAAAAAACTGTCATTAGCATTAATGGATTTTGACCAAACTCTAATCAGCTCTTTACAGTATTGTACACTATTTTACCTGAAAATTTAATGAAAATCTGTTCAGCGGTTTAGGAACTATCGTGTTACAGACAGACACACAAGACAAGATAGGTCCAAATACACCCAAATAACACATTTTTGGCGTTATCTAATTTTTTTTTCGTCGAAAACAATAATTTTTCTAGCCATCGCTATGCGGGATAGAAAGGTAAAAATAATAATAAAGAGATACCTGCTGCCTCCCCAAATCTCCTTGATCTTCTGCTAAAATGTCATAAAATAAGTTATGAGATTTTAGCAGGGAGTCAATAAATAATTATTCATAATACATTTATAAAAAGTCACCCTGTATAAATTACTTCAGAAATATCATAACATCCTGTTTTTTTTTAGCATTTTGTTTAGCAATATAAAAATAAAAGTTTATTTAAAAATTTTATTTTCCTTTATAAAAAGCTCTGAATTATATTGCCTTAAATTATAACACATACGAGATAAGAAAATTATTTACACCAAAACCCTTGGAAAAATTCTATGGTGTTTTTGCAGAAAATTCAAAAACATTGCTTTTTTCATAGCCGATACAAAAATAAAGATATAATACGATGGCGTGTACTCTTTCATACTACTTATAATAAGAAAGTAGACCTGCGCAAAGTGCTGGAAAAAATGCTTTGAGCACCAAACCCCTTGGTAAAGTAATTGCAAGCAACAAGCACTTGAAAATAGAAGAGAATAGAATGGAAGTGGTCTTTATTTTCATAATATGCACAACACATAGAAGTTGAGTAAAACTGTAAAACTACATTAAAAACATAGGTATCTATCATACCTTCCTGGGATTAAAATAAACCAGTACATAAGATATAACAATTACATTACAGTGCAAAGCAAAATCCTTTAAAAATATTAGATAAATCATTCTTGTAAATGATGAATAGAAATGGACCCAATATCGACCCTTGAGGAACTCTTACCGTTATTTCCACTGTACAAAATATTTCCGTTTTCAGAACCTACCATAAAATAGCTAATTGCTTGCAGTTACCAATTACAAGTACTTAGACTCTTATTTAAGGAGGTGCAAGCTCTTTAAAGTACTTGCAAGCCCTTAAAATTATACAAGCTTTCTTTTAAAAGTGCTTAAAAGCACTGTGCCTCAAGCATAATTATAGGCAATCATTCGATATCGAGTATGATCATCATCATTGTCCTAGTCTGTTGTGCGTTCTTTGATGGCTGTATAAGCCAATTCTGGAGGCGCACACTCTTCCTGGCACACCCAGTTTCCTGCGATAGCTTGACTGTTCCTCGCTCGATTTTCTCGTTCCTTTCTGCGTTATTTCTTCTGCATCTCTAAACTACGTTGCTCCTGTCAAATTTTTGTCATCCTTGATGGACCTAGTTGCGCCAAGCAGTTATATCATTTGCCACTGTTCTAGACAGTATGGTGTTTATCTGGTTTTTTATCATTTTGCTCTGGAGAACTTCCTCCTTGATTTCTTCTTTCCTTCATCAGTTGTCGTCAAGCACTTTTTTCAAGCAATTTCAATTACTGCCCTGATCTGTTAGAAACTCATTTAAATGGTAATCCGTTACCCTTAATTATAAATGACTACGAATTATTAAATATAAACTGATTTAACCAGAGTTAAAGTGGCAAATCTAAAATGACCGTCGCTCAGCTGTAATTTTAGTTTGACATTTTCTTCTCTGGCTTAGAAAGGTTAAGTGCTTGTCAATCACTGCACAGAGGGTTAAAGTGAGAAAGCAAGTGGTAAAAAGTATTTTATTGGTTTTAAGAATTTTAAAGACTTTAATTCGAAAAAATATGTTTATTCATATTATTTCATTTCATCATGTTTAATTTATTTTTCATGATACATTATTTGATATATTTTATTAATCTAAATCTATGTTTTTTGCTATACAAGGTCTATTCAAAATCATGAACTATAAGATAAATAACGATATAACATAAACTGTTTAAATTCTGGCATACGTATGTAGGTATACCCGTTAATTGTTATCCAAAGTTAAATAATTTAAACTTTTCGGCATTCTGCTTTATTTATAAAAAAATAACATGACTATAGTGCAAGATGTATTAAATATGGATTAATTTAAGATAAAATACACATACATATTAATAATAAGATTAAGATTAAACTTTTAATTTCTGAAGCAAATATTCTGACGAAGTGGTCCAGGGGCCGAGGATAGTTAGACCTGACCTGGTTAGGTTTATATACTAAAAAAAAACTTGATCTGGTCATGCAAGTAATACTAACCTAACCAGGGGAATGAGACAATTCGCCGTTTCGCCGGCGCCGATTAGCCGCGGGGACAATTCGCCCGGGGCAATTCGCCGCGCGAATTTTTTAACATTTTTATTTTAATGTTTCGTGTGTAGAAAACATAAATAATTTTTTTTTCTGAAACAAATTTTTTAGTTTTTTTTTAATATTAGTTTTTGAAAAAGTATTATTTCAAGAAAGATATAAAAAAATAAATGGATCCATGACGGATCTGATACCGTCCTAGCTAGCCTATTAGCACACTTCAAGTGAACTCCATAATATATCAGCCTTGAAAACAGTTTTTTGTAAATATCTCAGAAACGAAAGCTCCTACAAAGTTTTTGGTTATAACACAAAATATTGAGTAGTGTGGTCTACTATATTCTAAAAACCACACAGTGATGCGATGCTTCGTTAAAAAGTTAGCATTTTTAAAAAATTGTTTAATTGTCAAAAAACTCATTAGTCAGTAGAATAGGATTTTGACCAAAATCTAATCAGTTCGTTACAGTGTCGAATACTATTTTACCTAAAAATTTTATGAAAATCAGTTCTGCGATTTAGGAGCTATCGTGTTACGGACAGACATACACACACCACACACACACACAGACAGACATCACGACGATATTGCTAAGATAGGTCAAAATACACTCGATTAACACATTTTCGGCGTTATATTAAAAAAAAAAAATTTCGTAGAAAAAAAATGCCCGAGAAGAGCGTTATAGATAATACCTTCTCTAATTTTTATCAGGACAAAATAAAGTGCAACTATTAACCTAGCCAACGCCGAACTTTCCATATGGTTAAATAAAATGGCAGATTTTCCTATATACTTCAACGATGCGTTTTAGATTGTACTTATTTAATAAAAATAATAATTTTCAACCTGTAACTTAACCAAAATGGGCCCTGCCTTGAAGGAATTCATTTAGGGCAAAAATAAGTAACTCTAACTTACAAAGCCAACCAAAAAACTTCTTAACTTTCAAGAAGTCTTTAAGGTCAAAATATACAGTATTTTACAAGCTGTGTTGTCTTAAAAATGCCTAGGGAAATCGAGAACCTTAAAGTAGAATACTAGGTCAGGTTTAGCACAAACCGTGTCGTTACTTTGCCTTTATAGCTAAAACGAGTTTAAAGACTTATAAAGAAGGAAAAAATTAGAAAGTTTTTGCCTAAAAGAATTCTTCAAAATTTCTTGTCTATAAATAACGATTTCTTGGGTTATTTCTTCCAGTTTATGACCTATCTTACAAACCTTTAACTGCAAAGTAATTTTTTAAGGAAAAAAGTAGAAGTTTTGACAAGTGATTGGAAATTTTGACCCTTCAGCTTGCCAATATGCCCTAAAATGTTACTTGGGCTAGCCATTGCTGCGCGTGCTAGTATGGTAAAAATTGTTTGTTTTTTTATAATTTAGTTTTTAGAAAAACTACTACTAAAAAAGCATTTTTATTTTCGAAAACTAATTTTTGTGTGGAGTTTTTCAAAATAATAGTGTCGGATTGACCTGGAATGACAGGTGTAAAATTTTCACTTATAATGTTTACTTTATTTTGTTACAGGTGACGACTTTCTGACGTCGTCAAACCAAAGTTACTCGAACCAAAACCTGTACGTTCAACCGCCAACCAGAAATCCAAACCTAAACCAAAATGGCTCGTTTGACGAAAAAGCCGACCCTTTGTCACTTAATGGACCTATGTCAGTTAGCGGGCCTAACTCTTTTCAAGTAAGTGTTCGTTTTTAGCATCAACGAGCCTCCATAGTGTATCAAAACGGAAAATGGCATAAATGTTAGAAACGAAATTATTAGTAACCGGACATTATTAAAAATGTCTTTCTTCAAAACAAGACAAGAGAAAAATCGAAGTTCAGTATAATGTCTTTTCTTAAAACCGGACAAAATCATCAAAAGAGGTTCGGTTCAGTTCGATTCGGTTCGGAACACCGATTTTAAACTCTTAAAAGAAGGACAGGAAAGCTAATTAAACGGAAAAACAGACTTTTTTTAATGTATTTTTTGGTTCAAAAACAGCAATATTATTTGTTCTATTCTATTGATTTAAATTTGCCGCCAAACTTCTATAATACGGATTTGTATGAGAGGAAGAGATACGAAACCAGTATACATGAAAAAAAAAGGAGAGATTTAGTCATGCTAGGCCTGCCCTCTTTTTATAATTTTGCCCTTTTTGATTTTGTCCGGTTTTGATAAAATACGTTATAACTAAAAAAAATAACTTTGATTTTGCTCTTGTTTTGTTTTGATGAATCACGTTTTTGTATAATGTCCGTTTATTAAGAATTCCGTTTTTGCTATTGGACTGTTATACCATTTTCATTAATGTTCCTGGACGATTTTGTTTTTGTCATTTATGACGATGGATAGGCATTCACATCAACACGTCGCCACGCTTTTTTTGTCGCGAGCGTGCTATATGAGGATGTAGGAAAATGTGAAATCTGCTAGAAAACCCGAAATTCGATAATAGACACCTTTTCCATACCTATCAAGTAGTGACACGTTTTTGAAATAAAGTTTGGTGGTTTATCGACCAGTGCAGAAGAAACCTTTTGGAAGGAAAATAAATGGATCCATGATGGATCTGATACCTTCCTAGCCCATTAGTACACTCAGGGTTGCCAGATTTTTCAAATTAAAAATGCGTAAACACAAAAAATTAAAATAGATACTAAAAATTTACATCGATTTTAACATAAAGTTAGTGTAGGAGTCTTTTAGTAACCAAATGGTGTGCTATATTTACTTTTCCAAAATACATCCAATAATTTAATTTTAAAATTTAAATGTTATGCCTACCTATTTAGATACCCCTGAGTTTTTTTCATTGAAGCGGTGAAAAACTTTTAAATTAAGTTGTGTTTCAAACTTCCATTGTCTTCATTATATTTCGATTATCAAAATTCCATGTATAATAAAATATATAATCCGTAATTTCATTTAGTGATTTGTGAATGTTATTTAAAATAAACAAATATGATAAGATTAGTATGTGTAGATAAGAAATATCCGCCCTAAAATGAGAAAGTAACTTAAACGAAAAAGTAAAACATTCCTCTTCGATTGTTTTTTGAAGTATAAACTTCTTTATGCGCGTTTAGCCCTTTTTGTGGGTACTGATTTGAACTGAGCCTTCACGCTCGGCTATGTATTCGGGTGAAGTCGGCTCGAGTCGACTAACTGTGAGAGAATAAGAATAGAATTGAAGTATATTAGCTTAAAAACATGCACAATAGTTAACAAATAACATTGTCACATTATGGCGTCGTCATAAACTATTTATAAAGACAATATCACTATTCATAATACAATTAAAATAAGTACAGTAGAACCCCGATTATCCGTGCTATGATTTCCAGGTCTCATGAAGTTCTATCGAAATCACTCGACCAACACCTGATGTAGAATTATATTTTTTTATTTTGTTATATTTTTATGCAATACATACATATAAACTTAGTTTGAACTTATCGGATCTTTTTTTTTTCTGTCATATTTTGAGTATATATACATAATATGTATGTAATAAATGAATGTTCGGATTATCCGTGCTTTTCACTTATGCGTGCCTCATCTGGTCCCGTGGAGGACGGGTAATCGGGGTTCTACTGTAGTTAAAAATTGTTATTAAAAGTTTTATAAATCATATTAAAACCTACTTATAAGATAAAATTTATCTTATTATCAAGAAAAAATAAATACATTTTAAAATCAGAAACACAGACATATAACACAGACCAGTGGCGGATCCAGGGGGGGGGGCACTAGGGGCACTTGCCCCCCCCCCCCGAGAATTTTTTGAATATACAAAAAATGAGTAAGAAGTAATGTTTTTGCTAATAAAAATTCAAAATTTTTGCCTGCGCGCTTGAAAGTGTCTATTATTATTATCATCGAAATTACAACTACTGACTAATTTAATAAAATGCTGCTTAAAAAAATATATACCGTTTTTTACCAACAGATAATGTCACCTAAAGTGCCCCCTCCCTCGAGAAGCACCTCTGGATCCGCCCTTGACACAGACAGAGCTAAAAATCTGAAACAGTAAAATTTTTGATTAAAAATGTTTCTAGGTCATAAAAGGCGTTTTGACACAAGTATTGATTAATTTTAGTTTTAAATTCATTCATTCATCACAGAGGAACAGTCTGCAGAGCGATATGATGATGCAGATGAAGGCCACTCAGAGCAAAATTGACCAGAGTAATTTAAACCCAATTATAATTATGTAAATGTTATTACTTTGTATAGTACTTTGTCAATATACAACGCAAAAAATCTTGTATTTCGTAATTATTAATTTCGCCTTGTTGAAGTTTACACTTCTGCCGTGTGGTCTTAAAAACACACACACTTTTTTTTAAAATAAAATTTATAAGTTTTATATAAGAAGATACAGACAGGTAATAAAATAGGACAGAAATGAAAAAAAAAGCGGGAAAATCGGGACAATTTGCATAAAAAGCGGGACTTTCATAGGATTTTAAAAAAGCGGGACCTAGCTACAAAAAGCGGGACCGTCCCCCCTACGGCGGGACGTCTGGCAAGCCTGAGTACACTTCAAGTAAACTCCACGCTATATTAGCCTTGAAAACAGTTTTTGTAAATATCTTAAAAACGGCAGCTCCTACGAACACATAAATTATTGAGAAAAACCTGTTCGCACATTAATACGATGCTCCGTTAAAAAGTTTACATATTTTCAATTTTTAAACTGTTATTAGCATTAATGGATTTTGACCAAAATCTGAACATTTCACGAAAATCGGTTCACCCGTTTAGGAGCGGCGTTATTTTAAATAACAGCATGAAAACTATTCAAAATGAAAGAAAATCTATTGCAGCCGATTTTTATGAAATTTTCAGGTAAAATAGTGTTCGACACCGTAAAGAGCTGATTAGTTTTTTGAAAGTGAAAAAATTAAAAATATTCAAACTTTTTAACGGAGTATAGCATCAATATGCAGTTTTCGGAATATATGAGAACGTATTTTTCTGAATAATTTGTGTTATAACCAAAAACTACAGAGAACCTTTCGTTTCTGATAAATATTTACAAAAAACTGTTTTCAAGGCTGATATAGGATGGAGTGTGCTGGACCAAGACAGTATCAGATCCAATATGGCTGTTATAAGAAATAACAAACTTGGCTATGGTTACAAAAAAACTAGAAGGCATAGAATAAAATCGTTAACTTCATTGGATTGGCCACAGTTGCTAAGACAACTACCAAATTTTATAAAATTTGTTTACCAAATAACTTTTAGTTTTTGGAATAACGCAACTTTTTTCTTGTTTAATCAAAATTGTATCTCTTACCGCTACCAAAACCCCTTGTGTAGTAATGAATATGGATTCTTTCCAGCTGTTTGGGATTATTTTTTATTTTAGTATTTTATTCAGGAGAAGATGGAGGGTATTGTATTAACTATAGCTTTACCACCGTAGTTGAGCATTTCTGCAGGGACTTCGTCTTTTCCAGGTGATTTGTTATTTTTCATTTTTTTTAATGCTTTCTTTATTTCCGCAATCCTTATTTCAGGTTGTAGCTCTGAGTTTATGTTCTTTATTTTTGTTTGAAGTTTCTTCATGGTTTCTTGCGATGGTTTCCTTTTTGTTTGGTATAATTCTGTATAGTATAGTTGTGTAATATTTATAATATCCTCTATAACGTTAGTTTCTATGCTGTTCATATCCTTTGTTTTAATTATTCCATATCTACCTAGAGTCGGCCTTAGACATTAATAACTCTCCCAACTTTTATTTCTTGATTTATTATTTTATTTTCTGTTATCATTTTTCTTATAGTTTTGTTTATTTCTTTCTCCAGGTTCCGCCTTTTTTTCCATCAGTTTCTTTATTTCTTCTGATATACAATTTTTGTGCGATATCTTTTTTTTTCTTTGGTCATAGCTCTTGTAAAACTACATAACTGTTATAAACCCTTTATAGGAAAAGGAAAAAGTTAAATAATAAAACTTCCCCACAACAGAGTGTTACTTTGGCAGCCTTAGTAATTTCTTCAAGATAAGATTCTCTTAAAAGGTCTACGTAGAAAAACAATTACATCTTATTCAACTGTTTTTTACAGGATGAAAAAAGCAACCTTGCTCCTAGGGGCAGGTCACGAGGACCGCTCTCGGAAGCCAATCTAAACCAGTTGGATCAAAGAAACAGCGTGGCCGGATTATATGGAAGGTCGAAAGGAGGACGAGATGATCCTCCACGGCCTCCTCCTCCAAGGGTTGAAGGTAAGAGCAATAGGGTATTTGACAAATTTTAGAAAAGAGTTTAGAATGATACATAGATCCCTAATTTGCTACGCAAAATTATTAAAATAGTATATTCTATCATGACTACATTTAAAATCAAGTTTTCTAATTTCCGATTTGAATTTGCCGCTAAAACGCTCTTTTCTAGCATGGCGTTGCAATGACATCACAACGCAGTAAACTCGCGGACAGATACACTGCATTCAAGTGTTTATTTGTTTTTGGTCTGTGTTTTTACTGTTTTTTATGTAGAAAAATGTCCTATTAGTGGTGTGTAGTACCTCATTGTTCGAATACTAGCATAAAAACACCTGAAAAACTATTTATTCATGTGCCTACAGCAGTAAAAGAACGGAAAAAGTGGCTAGAACTTGCTTGAAGAGCCCTAAGGGCCTTATCTAATACATCTTTACTTTACATTTGTGAAGATCACTTTGTATAACTAAATTGTCTCTATAAATTTTTCTCACATTGTCTATAATATATATACAAATATTTCGTAAATGACGATGAAATTTTTGAGGTTATGTTTATTACAAGGGGTGAACAACTATAATAGGCAGAAATGTGTACAAATTTTTAGGCGGTGCTAGGCAGTTATTAGGCAGGACTAGGGAGTACCTCTAAATGCAGGATTAGGCAGTGCACATGCAGGCTAAATGTAGGACTGAGCAGTGCATATGCAAGACTAGGTAGTGCATATTTGTTATGAAGGGTTATAAGAATTCTTTAGATCAAAATGTATTTAGAAAATTTTGTTTTAAAAAAGCAATTTTTGTTGTTTCTTAATGCTTAAAATATTAATGATTGGATATTTAATTGAATCTATTGTAAGAGGCATATTAAACAAAAAAGAAAAACATATAACCTAAACTCAAAATGTAAATGAGTAAAAAAAGGCGAAGAATATCGTAAAAAAACTTTCAGTTATATACAAAACAAGTCATCGAATACTTACATCAACATTTTAACGTTTCTAAATTCCGCAGAACAAAAATCAGTGTTGTTGGCAAAGAAGCCTGCCACCATAAAGGAATTCAGCATTGGCAAGTTGAAACTATCAGCTTTGGAGAATCCGTTTTCCATTGAAAATGTTTTTTATAAGCAAAACACAAAATAAAATCTAATTTAGGACGATAATTCGCACTTTAAACCAAAGCAAACATTACCATCCATAAGAAAATAACACAGAAAATAGGTTCGTTCGAGGCGTTTACTGTTTTGTGACGTCACTCGCAGCTGATTGGTAGACCGCCTGTTTTGAATCACGTGGCTCATCATTTTAATTCAATGAATTTATTTAATTAAAAAAACTATGAATTTGAAAAAAGCTTAAACAAAAAAGTTTGTTTTTAGCATTCCCAAGACCTAAAGAGATATCTAAAAATAAATATATATTTATTTTTTACTCCTGTCAAACACCCTCTAGAATATTTGGAATTATTCTGCAATCTTTATTTATTTTCCTTATTTAAAGCTGCACTGCTATATGACTGGATCGACTGTACTTAGTCCGGGCGCGTTATTGTAAGAGAATGTTTACACCAAACTGCTCCGCGAATGCGCCGTATGTGCGTAGCTCGCGCGCTGCTCACACTCCGCTGCTCACACACGGATTTGTCCTGTTTTTGTGCTTTCAAGTTGCGCCGTTTGCCGAAACCAGCTTTCTTTGGCTTCTTTTTGTGTGTTCGCAGACCCTTTGGGATGTCATCGGCAGTTTATTGCCGAGTTTTCATTTCAATGCCTGTTTGCTGTTTTTTTGTAGATCGTAGAAAGTTCGTTGAAACGAATTCGGCGAGCGGCGCACATACCGCATTCGCCGAGGATTTTGGTGTATACGCACTTTAACGTCCCAACAAGGCATATCTCGGCATAAACTTTCGATGACACCTGAGCGATTGATCCTAGCTATTGATGAAAAAGTTTCAGTATAAAAAAAAATTGTCAGCCCTGTAGGGGGGTCAGGGGGATGTCCGAGTCCGCACCAATCTGCATTAACCCATTAATGCCCAGTGTTGCGATTTCGCAACAGGTTTAAGTAGTACACTTTATGAAATCTAGTGGCCAAACAACAAACTAAATACATTTCGAATCAGTAAACCCTCTTTCTTAACAGTATCCCCCATCGACTTCGATACATACACAATCTGACATAGGACATGCGCATTAAGAGTTTTGTTATCAAACATGTGCTTCCTTTAGGTGGAAGAAATACAGGTGTTTTGAGTTACATAAATGCCAAAATACCGCAACTTTTGTAAATAATATAGTTTTTTTTGTGCAATTAATGTCTGAGAGATACTAGTTATGCTATATGTACGAGGTGAGCTTAAATTTTTCTTATTTGTAGCGTCTGCGTAGGTTTGTTTTTAGGTGTTGCATTTGCGCAACGCTTACGGTGCCTAGTAGATCCTTCTTGATTTTTATTACGGTGAGTCCAAAAAATCACAATACTACAGTTTCTATGTTTCCATTTCAAAATTAATCCAAATATGGACAAACCTCTTCAAGCTCTCACGGAAGCTCTACTTCACCTAAGACAAGAAAAGGGCAATCTATTCTTCTAGAACCCACAAACTATCAATCCTTGAGGAATTCAATATTATGGAATCTGTCAGATATGCTCAAGTTTATTTAGCTCCTCCTGATCCTAATGATTTAACCGATGAAGACAGTGCTGATGAAGATTAGGGTGGCACTGTGTACAACTTGAGTAGCTACAATCGGAAGCCGAAGCAGTTCTTGATGTCATCGATGAAGTAGATGAAATTAGAGTCGACAAAAGCAACATAAACATTTTTGAGGAAAACACACAAGCCTCACAGGATCCAGAGCCAGTGATAGTACAGGAATTAACGGAAGAATTACACAATGAGCCTACTTCAAATTCCAAGAGAAAAATTGGTGAAAAACTTCACTTAGAGAAAACTTACCGATAGAAAATTCGCTGGGTGCTAGTCTAGAACAAAAGCGCTCCCACTGACAAGAAGTTCTGCCATTTTTTCACTCCCGTCCGCTCACTCCACTCCAAATATTTGAATTTTTTTTCAGTGCCAGCCATCTCATAGCATCGCAAAAAATCTCGATGTGCCACTTGTCATTCAACCAGAATCAAAAAGTGTACCAAATCTAGTGTCGCGCTTCATGAAAGTGTTTGACTAAATATCATACAAAGTAAAACAAAGTGCTGTATTGACCTCCTATATGCCCAGTGTTGCGTTTTCGCAACAGCCGTTTTCTCAAAAACTACATAACTTGTTTACATAGAACTGATTAATATCTCATTTTAGAGTATTGATATGTGATTTTTTTGCTCATAATAAAAAAGTTGAAAAAAAAAGTTCTGGGCATTAATGGGTTAATATACATTTTTGCGTTGCTTCTTCGCATCGCAGATTTATGCGATGAGAATTCGCATTTCATTGTTGTGGCCGAACCTTTATACCTTTATTTTAATAAAAAAATATAATTACAATACAGGTTGGGGCATGGAACCAGTTGTTTTCAAATTAGACAAAAAACTGCCAATTTCGGCCCCAACAAAATTCGTAGAACAGTATATGTAAAAACAAAGCTTTTCGAAATATTCATGTACGGAAAAATATAGCTTACATGTAACGTCCGTTTTCACCGATGGGTTGTGGGAGTCGTTTAAGAAAACTGGCCGCTACTCTTTCCAGCAAGCCTCTGCCTGTTTCTGTTGATTCGACTGATTTTCTGACGGATCGCTTCTTTCAATTTTTCTAACGTACGAGGTTGGTTCTCGTAAATATGCAATTTCAGGTACCATCATAAATCCGTCAAAAAATCAATCGAGAGGCTTGCTGGAAAGAGTGGAGGCCAGTTTTCGTAAACGACTTTAGCAATGCATCGATGAAAACGGAATAATTTTTGGCATTCTGATTGACATATGTTAAAAAAAATGTTATTTTAGCTTTTGAATGAGGTGCCAGGGGATTCGTTATGGAGGTCGTACCAAAAACGTTTTGCATCATGAAGAAAGCTCGTAAAAAACTGTTTTTCTATAATTAATCTAGTGAGATAAAAACCCATCTTTTTTATTTATAGATTATTATAGCTCAAGACGCCAAATGTTCGAGGAGGACCCAATCATACAAAAAACAAAGCAACCCATTCCAGATGCAAGGTTTATCACATTTCACAAAGAGGGATCTGTGGGCATCCGGTTGACAGGCGGTAACTTTTCTGGAATCTTCGTGACAGCCGTGCAACCTGGCAGCCCTGCTTCGTTACAAGGCTTGCAACCTGGTGATAAGATCTTAAAGGTACCTATGGTTAAGAGCGTGCATTGAAAGTTGAAACAGAAAAAACCATTAAAAAATATAAAATTTAGTACCCGTAAATTAAAATTTAAACAAGTTTTCGTGGCTATTCAGGTAAAAAAATAAGGGTTTTTTGTTTCTCTAGTATTTTTCCGTGGGTAGCTCGAAAGCTTAACCTCACGGGGGTCCAAGATCTAATGGACACCTAATAAGTGTGGACAGTTAACTGTTTCATCCTTATGGGACTCCTCAGAACACTGCTTGGTCAATGTGACACCCTTGCTAAATTAAGTATACGGCTTTATCTCTCACCTTACATGGCTAGTGAGAAAACAAAACCATGTACCCTACAAGAAGCGCCATCTACCGAAGTACGAGAGAAACTAAAACAGCAGCGGGCGAGTAAAACTGCTATATCATCGATCGATGAAAGTATCGATTGAAAGAAATAATCCATCACGTGACCTACGACACACATTGTCCTTCTAGATCAGATCAACGCCAATCGCATTTGTTCCGCTATCAAAACTTATTTAATCTAAATATAAATATTCCATATTATACGATAATAACAATTTTAAGACCAAGGAACACCAAGAACACTAGTTCTAGTCCAGGTAATACAAAACCATAACTAAATTTTCTTAGTATATAAGTAGTTTTTTCTTAGGTCGGTTTAGGTTACTTTTCGTATAATAAATAAAACCAAAGTTTGAAATAAAAAAATGTACAAACCTTTACACATTTGATCCATAATTCAAACACTTCAAATATTATGAACAAATGACATATGATCAACTTCAATCAAACTGCTCGACTGGCTGATGTCGCGGGTGAGTTTATAGTGTGTTTTTTATCTCATGGGTATATAGTAATTTAGAATAGATAGTTATTTTTCGGAACAAACTTGTACAATTTTGGACATTTTGCACGCATAGATTGCCAAAAAGGACGTCCGTGCGCCGTGGTGACGAATACTTGAGGTTTTCTCATGCTTAATCATTACAACCCTCTCTCAACTTTTCAGTAGTTTTTTCCGCTTCAACTATTTACTGTGAAGTAGGCGGCAACCAAAAGTTCGATTTTGGTATTGGTTTGCACCTAAAAAATTACAAAAGGAGGGTTATGTTTCTCCACTAAATTTTTGGTTGTTTTTTTGTTGAAAAATAATGGAATATTTCAATTACATTTTTCAACTCTCTTTATTGTTTATAAAGAGTTGTCATTCTTTTAACAATGATTCAAATCTATTGCAACACTCAATATTTTTATGCAAAATATTCAAAAATAATGAAATAAAACATTAAATATCTACATTGAGATGCACATGCATGCATGATGCATATGAAGTGCCACTTAAAGGAAATTCTATAAAATAAGTATTTATGATAAATAAATACATTGTAATTATATATTCATTTCTATAGATGGGAAGAGTACAATTCGCCGCGGCCGATTTGCCGCGGGGACAATTCGCCGGCGGCCGATTCGCAGCGAGGACCATTTTAATATTTTTAAATTAAAAATAGCTCCCCTCTTTTCTTGTTGGAAGATCATATTCTGTGTTAAATCTAACTGTGGTCGATGATTGCAAACATATCTTAACCGGTCGGTGTCTGGACCACTAACATTTTGCAAAAAATGTCTCCACAAAAATAATGCTTTTTCAAAAAATAGTTTTTCAAAAAACGAATTTATAAAAAAAAAAAATTTTTTACGAAAATAATATTTTTTTTAAAAGTAGTGTTACCAAAAACTAATTTATAAAAAAAAACAAAAAACAAATCGGCCGTGGCAAACCGGTTGTAGCGAATTTTCGCATCCTCCTATAGGAATTATCCAGTTGCCTAGTGAAGTTCTCTACTAGAATAACTTTTCGGTATTACCTATAAAAATAAACCATGGTTTCCCTTATTGCGTCCCCGCTGAATCTAAAAATACCGGTATCCCTTCCTCTGCGAAATGTTGAAACGGGCTGAGATATTCAAGATAGCGGCCAACATGATGCCGATATTTAAAATTGACGCTGCAAAACGCCATTTTAGGCAGATATGCATGCAAAATATATAATTGTATAACAACAAAATAAAATCTTTTTTTGAAAAAAATTGGTTTTTTTGAGGGTTTTTTAAATTAGCGAAAAACCTTCAAAAATCCTCCAGACCTTCCAAATTCTATAATTTGGTATTTTTTAAATTTTCTCAAAAACTAAGCCTCTATGAGTAAAATGTATTTAAATTAATTGAAATAATTTAAGAAAGTTAAAAAGTAAAAACAATACTTTTCCACCACACACACTTTTTAACACGGTGGGGTTTGAATAAAAAACTCGCCATCGACGTCCGTAAATGGGGGTCATTTAAAAAAGTTAAAAAACACATGTTTTTCACATGTTTTATTCGATTTTTTAAAAAACTAAGCATTTTATCACACAATTTGTTCTAAATTTCGTAGTAAATAATAAAATTTCCTTTGAAAAGGTGTATTACAGGGTTGAAATTATTTCATAATTACTGTTCCAGTTTGTCCATAATCTAAAGCAATTTTTCAAAATGGGTTTTATCCAATTTTCTTAAAAACTAAGCTTGTGTTACATTGTTTGTTACTTTACGCCGGATAATGAGATTTATTTTTAAACAGTGCATCACACAATGTGTTATGGCTAACTCTCCAGGTGCCACCGTAAATTCGAATCTCTTTAAAAAATTACAAAAGAAGAACATTTTTGTAAGTTATTCTTAAAAACTAAGGTCAGTAGGATAAAATAAGGTAAAGTGTTTCAAAATTTAGTAACATAATTTTAATGTTCAATTCCTTAAGTGATTTCAAGACAAAATTTTCATATAAACATAGGTCTTCAAACGCCTTATTTTCGAGATACAGGGTGTTAAAGTTTAGTTTTTTATATAGTTCTTTGTTTATAGCAGCAGCAGTTTTTGAGATATTTAATTCAAATTTGGCACGTGTATTAAGCTATAGACACTACACTATTAGACATGCCAAATAAGAGTAAAAATCTACAGAGTGATAGTTTTCAGGGGTCATGTCGTCTTTTTCCTCGTTTTTTTCCCTTGTAAGCCACTGGTAGGCAGAACTAGTAAAATCCTTGTTTTATTTGCAAACTTTTTTATTTATTGCAATTTTTTTGCATCTTTAACCGTTTTAGAGAAAGTAGCTGTTTCACCAAAGGCTGCTATTATAAAATAAAAAATGCGCCAATATGGCATCGCGAGTATATTAAAATAAACAAATTAATTAAAAACTTATTTGTCTAGCCTTAGATTGTATTACCTATAAGTAAATATACGTGCCAAATTTGAGCTAAATATCTTAACAATTGTAAGAGCTATAAAAAAACAAAATTTTGACACTCTGTATCTTGAAAACTAAGCGTTTGTTGGAAACTTTCTGTCTTGAAATCACTCAAGGAAATTAAGATTAAAATTATGTTATTGAATTTTGTATTTATTTTTTTATTTTTATATAAAACATTATTTATATAAGTACGCCCCTTGAATATTAAATGTGCCATAAACCCCACATCATAATATAGTGTTTTTTTTCTCCCTAAAAAAGAGTTATTTGCAATTTTTGATAAAAAGGTTAGTTTTCAAAAAAATTTAATAAAACTTAAAAAATCCATGTTCTGGGAGGTTTAGTGGGGTTTTCTATTTTCTGTCAACCGTTCGGTTATCGGATTGGAGGTTTGAGAAAAAAACATAAGTTAAACGCTCTCAGAATAAAGATATTTATAAAATTCCAAATTTTTTAATTTTCTTTCATAGCTTCAAAATTAGAAGGGCTAGCAAAATACTTTTAACATATTTTCTCTTCTCAAAATTTGAGGAGATGTGAAATTCTTAGGTTTCTATTATTTATAATAACTGAGCTTCCCATGCATTACCATCAAAAATGGGAGAGGTTGTACACACACAGTACTAAAATTATGTTGGGTTTTAGGTAAATGATATGGACATGACGGGCGTTACCAGAGAAGAAGCAGTTCTTTTCCTTCTTAGTCTACAGGATAGGATAGAGTTGATAGTGCAATATTGTAAAGAAGAATATGATAATGTTGTCGCCTCACAAAAAGGTATGCTAAAGTTAGAGACTCTGTATG
Source organism: Aspidapion aeneum (assembly GCA_963576565.1). Lineage (NCBI taxonomy): Eukaryota > Metazoa > Arthropoda > Insecta > Coleoptera > Brentidae > Aspidapion > Aspidapion aeneum. The sequence goes on along the minus strand of OY755044.1, from coordinate 90,589,036 downwards.
TTTGACATATTTTAAGTAAAATGTGTCATACATACCGGGTCTCTTCAGCTAAAGTTATTCTTAGAATTAATAAAAGGATAAACAGAGTGATTCTCATGCGCCTACACTTTTAGGCCAGTCCGTGCGTCGTTTAAAATACGCCTAGGTGGAAATAAATAGGGGCAAGCTGAATTAATTTTTATTCTCTTTGTTTTGATGTGCTGAATGATATATTCAATTTGCACGGTCTGTCCATCCCGGATTTGGCCGCCATTTTGAAAAATCTGATATAAAAATTACATTTTTATGGTCTTTTAAAAATAAATCGTTCTGGGTGCATTGTAGAAAAAAAAATCAGGTAACCGAAAATAAAGCTAATTAAATTCTCTTAAAAAAAGGTTTTATTAATTATTGTCGTTAACTTATCGGTTCTGAAGTTATAGCAATTCACATCTAAGGCTTATATTTAAATACATGTTAATATACGCTGGTGTTAAAAAATAAATATAAAATTTGATACTGTGATCTATCCGGCAACAGCGCCAGACGGCAGCTTTTGATGAAACGATGAAAACTACTACATCACAAGCCAAATTTCTATCAAATAAAAGTAATAAAAGCAGGCTGATTTCAATGCTGTGTAAGTGGTTTAAAAATGAAGGGATTGTAGTAAAACAGACGTTAGAAGATGCGCTGACACTAATAATTACCACAGCTCTTGAGATGTCAAGCAAGTGTGGATCAGTGGTGATAGTAGGTGAGGACATTGATTTACTGGTTATACTTACTGCACTATGCGAGTCGCAGAATAACATCTACTTTTTAAAACAAGGAAAGGGAAAAGCTGGAAATAGCCTCTATTCACCCGCTGCATCAAAATTGGACATGGCTGTGAAAGAAAACATTTTGTGTCTACATGCAATTAATGGGTGCGGTTCGGTTCATTGGAAGCAGTCGTCCAATGGACTTAAATACCGATTCCTATGCTGCAAGACGCCGCTTCTCAAGAGATATTGAAAGATGATTTCTTGTAAATGTAGGAAATGTTGTAACGCAGACTACAGCTGCAGAAAAGCAGGACTACAATGTTCAGTAGTATGTGATTCATGCCAGGGAAGAGCATGTTCAAATACTGAAACTACTATAGGAGATCCAGGCGATGACGAAGAAATCGATTCTCGATTGGAAGAACTAATGACCAACGAAAATATCGAAGAAATAGATACTGTACAAGAACCAGTTGAACAATTTGATGAAAAATACAACCTTCTACGTCAAAAAAAAGCAGAAGGTGAAATTACATATGATATGGAAATCAAAAATAGAACATTTATAACGGCAAGAAAGTGGATTAGGCCTATAGGGCAAACCACTTAAAAAAAAGCGCGCCGAGTGCCCTACTGCTAGATGGTGTGGAAATGAGCACAAGAAAAACACAAATTTCTAATGGCAAATTATTAAAATTTATATAGAATCAATTACCTACTCATATTAAATGGACCACTAGAAAATATATGACTTGTATTTAACCACCTGTATCTCGTTAACCTGTTCATGCACAAAACCGGTCAATAGCACCTTTTTTGTAGAGATTTAATTGGCTTTATTTTCGGTTACTTGAAAATTTTCTGTACAGTGCACCTAAATCAAGTTATTTTAAAAAAGCCATAAAAATGTCAAAATTTTATAGGATTTTCCAATATGGCGACCAAATCCGGGATCGATAGACCGTGCAAATTTAGTATAGTATTCAACAGAGCAAAACAAAAAGAACAAAAGTTATTCCAGCTTGCCCCTAATTATTTCCACCTAAAACTACTTGTGGACTGGCCTATTTGGCAATTATAACTGATAAGCAAAAATCTTTACGTTAAAAAATAAAATTTGAAACATTTTTTAAAAATTATTGATCAAAATTGGTTAGCTTTTTACGTTAAATAGTAATAGTAAAATTCTTTTCTCAATCCTTTTTTTATTCAATAATGTCGCGGTAATTTGGGTTTTGGGAACAACTAAAGTGATATTTTGCTAACATCAAAAAAAAAAAAAATTAATAGTTATCAGTTTGTTTGGTACCTATGTAGGTATTTAAAAATTTATTTTAATACACCGAACCTAACTTTTAAAATTTAAAAGTATACAGGGCTCTCAACATCTTCATATTTTATGAAAATGTTCATATCTTTTTTCAGACTTCATAAAACTTCATATTTTTAGAAAAACCTTCATATTTTCCCTTATGAAAAAACTTCAGTCATGGAATAAGTGTGAAATTGAGCAGGGCTTTTTCATGAATTTTATTCTTTTACTCTGTAATGTTGAGTTTTTTTAAATGTTTGAGCTCGGAATAGGTATTTAAAGTATACCAAGAATATCATCGAGTATACTTAAGTTTTCTGTGTTACTAGATGTACAGGGTGTTTTGGTATATTTCCTCAAAGGTCTACTACACTTATTTCAAGAGATAGAAAATTGGGTACCTATTTTCAAGGAATGTAGAGTAGGTCCCAAACCGCTAGAAATGGTAGATGCTAATATTTTAACAGTGGCTTTACCAAATGGTAGTTTATCATATATTTTTGAGTTAAGAAAGAAAATATCTATTTTTTTAAAGTTAAATCATTAACATATTAATTTGTAGGATGTTCCGTATGAGATTTACAATGTTTGTGTTTTTTATAACTTTTATTGATGGTATAGGATAAAGCCTACAACTTTTGCATTTATAACTTTTTTCTATTTCTTAAAATAATTGCAGTAGACCTTGGTTTAAAAATACGGAAACACCTTATACCTTGTTGTAAAATATGCTTTAAAAAATGTGCCTTGTTTTTGTTTGGCCTAATTCAACTTGAAAATGTTTGTTAATACTTTTCTTAATAATTAAAATTAAGAAATATATATTTTTGCTTAGTAAATGAGTATTCCTAAAAAAAAGTTGGGTTTGACATAACAAGCCTTTTGGTAGACGACCCAAAAATTTTTTAGCTCACACTACTACTATACTATAGTAGTGTGAGCTATAGTGATCCTAATTTTTTCAAGAAAAAAAAAGTTGCTCCGATTTCAAAATTTTTTATATATCTTTGCGTTTTAGATGATTTTGAAACTTTTTTGTTGCGCCGTCTGTCTGTCTGTCTGTCTGTCTGTCTGTCTGTCTGTCTGTATGTATGTCTGTCTGTAACGACCAACGCTCATAACTCAAAAACCGCTTGCCCGATTTTAATGAAATTTGGTACCTACGCTGGGTTTTGGGTCGAGATGGTCCCATTTAAAAATGAACAAAATCCACCAAACAGAAGCCAAATAAAAGGGTGGGGGTATATTTCAAAAATTAGAGTTTATGTAAAAATAGGGCGTGTGTGATATCAAACGAAAGGTAATTGCGTCTGGAGTTAAATAAAATACATTTTACTTAAAAAAAAGGGTGGGGGTAAATTTAAAAAATTAGTGTTTATGTGGAAATATGGCGTGTGTGATATCAAACGAAAGGTAATTGAGTCTGGAGTTAAACAAAATACATTTTAGTTAAAAAAAAAAGGTGGGGGTAGATTTGAAAAATTAAAGTTTAAGTCAAAACATGGCTTGTGTGGTATCAAACGAAAGGTAATTGAGTCTGGATTTCAATAAAATATATTTCAGTTTTTAGTTATATTAGCTCACACGTACACTATAACTATAGTACCTAGTGTGAGCTTAGCTGCCCATAGATTGGCAGAGTATTTTTATTCATATTTCCTTCATATTTCGTATTCTTAATTTCATGTTTTTCATAATTTTATTAAAAAAGTTCATATTTTTTATATTATTTTACTGTTTATCTGTTGAGAGCCCTGAGTATAATTTTGTATTTTTTAATTATGTAAAATAATTTTGGGCAGTAATAAAAAATTAATTTACTTTTTTTTCTAAAATTTTGTGATTGTCATGAAAAGATTTTTTATGTTTCAGGCGACAGTTTTCACATAAAAACACATTTCCACTACGAAAGTCCTACGAAAGGTGAAATGTCGTTTCGTTCTGGTGATATTTTTCACGTCGTGGATACACTATATAATGGAGTTGTTGGCAGTTGGCAAGTCTTTAGAATAGGTAAGTATCAGTGGCGTATATAGAAAAACGTTTCGGGGGGCCCGAGACAGTTTTGGGGGGGCCCGAGACAGTTTTGGGGGGGCCCGAGACCCCATGAGGCTGTATTTTATGCTATTTTATGTTTGCATTCATGAAATGTGTGGAAAATATCTAATAAAATCTTAGCTTCGGGGGGGGGGGGGGGGCCCGGGCCACTGGTAAGTATATTGTAGTAAAGATTTATTTAATACATAATTCAATTTTATTTGGGCCATTTGCATAATAAATAACTTTTTTCTTTGTTTTTAATTGTTATTCCATAACTTAAACTATAAATAATTCCAATCCAATCCAGTTCCAAAAAACTTTTTATAAAAATTAACATGTCATGTAACACGTCATTCTTAATATCTAGCAAATCATATCGTAGCAAATGTAAAAGAAAACATGTACCGTCTCAGCCATACAATCACTTGTATATATAGAATATACCGGTAAAAGCTATACTGACCATGAAGATTCTCCTTAGAAAGAGAAAAATTGATCATAGACACCCAAACTAGGCAGTTAAATATCTTTATCCCTACCAAAAACAATGCAATAAAATTCACTCGACACGGCTTATGAAAGGCGGCGCATGACTCTACAGAGATGAAGAGAGAAAGTTGTTTTTAGCTCACACATATACTATACTATAGTAGTGTGAGCTATGGTGATCCTAATTTTTTCGAGAAAAAAAAAGTTGCTCCGATTTCAAAAATTTTTATATATCTTTGCGTTTCAGATGATTTTGAAACTTTTTTGTTGCGCCGTCTGTCTGTCTGTCTGTCTGTATGTCTGTCTGTCTGTCTGTCTGTCTGTCTGTCTGTCTGTCTGTAACGACCAACGCGCATAACTCAAAAACCGCTTGGCCGATTTTAATGAAATTTGGTACCTAGGCTGGGTCTTGGGTCGAGATGGTCCCATTTAAAAATGAACAAAATCCACCGAACAGAAACCAAATAAAAGGGTGGGGGTAGATTTCAAAAATTAGAGTTTATGTGAAAATATGGCGTGTGTGATATCAAACGAAAGGTAATTGAGTCTGCAGTTAAACAAAATACATTTTAATTTATTTAAAAAAAAGGGTGGGGGTATATTTTAAAAATTAGAGTTTAAGTGAAAATATGGCGTGTGTGATATCAAACGAAAGGTAATTGAGTCCGGAGTTTAACAAAATACATTTTAGATTTTTGTTTTTTTTAAGGGTGGGGGTAGATTTCAAAAATTTGAGTATAAGTCAAAACATGGCTTGTGTGGTATCAAACAAAAGGTAATTTAGTCTGGAGTTAAATAAAATATATATCAGTTTTTAGTTATATTAGCTCACACGTACACTATAACTATAGTACCTAGTGTGAGCTTAGGGGCCCATATATTGGCAGAGTATTATTTTTATCTCAACACCTAAATTACTTTTAGCTCACACATATACTATACTATAGTAGTGTGAGCTATGGTGATCCTAATTTTTTCGAGAAAAAAAAAGTTGCTCCGATTTCAAAAATTTTTATATATCTTTGCGTTTCAGATGATTTTGAAACTTTTTTGTTGCGCCGTCTGTCTGTCTGTCTGTCTGTCTGTCTGTCTGTATGTCTGTCTGTCTGTCTGTCTGTATGTCTGTCTGTAACGACCAACGCGCATAACTCAAAAACCGCTTGGCCGATTTTAATGAAATTTGGTACGTAGGCTGGGTTTTGGGCCGAGATGGTCCCATTTAAAAATTAACAAAATCCACCGAGCACAAACCAAATAATAGGGTGGGGGTAGATTTCAAAATTAGAGTTTATGGGAAAATATGGCGTGTGTGACATCAAACGAAAGGTAATTGAGTCTGGAGTTCAACAAAATACATTTTAATCTATTTAAAAAAAAAAGAGTGGGGGTATATTTTAAAAATTAGAGTTTAAGGGAAAATATGGCGTGTGTGATATCAAACGAAAGGTAATTGAGTCCGGAGTTTAACAAAATACATTTTAGTTTTTGTTTTTTTTAAGGGTGGGGGTAGATTTCAAAAATTTGAGTTTAAGTCAAAACATGGCTTGTGTGGTATCAAACAAAAGGTAATTTAGTCCGGAGTTGAATAAAATATATTTTAGTTTTTAGTTATATTAGCTCACACGTACACTATAACTATAGTACCTAGTGTGAGCTTAGGGGCCCATATATTGGCAGAGTATTTTCTTTCTAAGCAGAATATTCATAGTCAGTATAGCTTTTACTCTCTGCTATGCTGACCATACAGTAATATTGGGACAACAAAATAACGATATCGTTAAAAATTAATGTAGCAAAAACAAAACTAATAAGTACTGTTAGTAAGAGTATACAGCCCAACATTTTAGTAGACAGGAATGTTTTACAGGATGGTCCAGGTTAAAGTACATTAATTTTAATAGGTGATAGTACGTCGCAAAAAAGTAGAGTCTATAACAAAACTTTTAAAAAAAATGTTTTAGAAAAAAAATGTTTTTTTTGTCATATCTTTTAAACCGTTACATTGTTTTCCAGTAAATTTCGTACACAGACTATTGTCGTATATCTCTAAGTAACGATTGTATTCGTTTTCTAAAGTTCTCCAGTGGCGTAGATATTCGGGGTAGGCAACCCATTTTACCCTCCAAATCTTTGGCGCCACTGAATGTTTTAAAAATAAAATTCTTTTTTATTTTTCCTTATTTAATTTAGCAAAAGAAAGTGCTTTTACAAAACTTTGATTGTTGGCTTAGTTTTGAGATATTTAAACATTTTTTTTGCTAAATTAAACAAGGAATAAAAACAAGAATTTTATTTTTAAAACATTCAGTGGCGCCCAAGATTGGGAGCGTAAAACGGGGTGCCTAACCCCAAGATCTACGCCACTGGAGAATTTTAGAAAACGAATAAAATCGTCCCTTTAAGATGTACCACAGTAGTCTGTGTACGAAATTTAGTGGAAATTGATTTAACGGTTTGAAAATTATAACGAATTTTCGACTTTTGACACCCTGTATCTTTGTTGGGAAATGTTTTTTTTTTTTAAGTTTTTTTATGAAACTCTACTTTTTGTTCGACGTTCTATCATCTATTAAAATTAATGTACTTTAACCTTGACCATCCTGTATAGGGCGTCCGTAATTCTTATAGAATATAATGCAAGGGATAATTGAGAAGGTCATTTATTTGATAATAGAATTAAAAACGCAGTAAAAATGTGGAATTTAGTGACGGCCAATAATTAAAAAAATTATTCGTTAAAATTTTTCCGGTAAAAACTGTTTTTTTTGTATAAACTTTTATGACTTCCATATTGAACGCAATGTGTTTGTTAATGTTTGCTGTTATAAAAAGAAATCTCTAAAAAGACAACTCAGTAACATATTATCTTTTTTTTTTAAAGTTGAAGTACTCAAGCAAAAATAAATTTTTTTAAAATATGATTATTTTTTACCAATTTTTTGACTACCTCTATCTTTGCAACTTTTGGTCAATTATTTTTATATCATTATTAGCCGAATTGTCATTAGGCGATGGCAGATTTTATTTTTTCTGTAACTCCCTTATAATTACTTTAAATTTGTAAATCCTATTCTTGAAAACACATACTATATCTTGAAAAAAACAATACCTAATACAGTAAAGACTGATAAGTTATAGGACATAAGGACAATCTTCGTAAAAGCAAGTTTTATAGAAAGCGAACCCTGACATTGATTTTCTATTTTTTGGATATAATTTTTGATATTATTTTCTCGATTTCGCATTGGCGTCTCGGCTTTATTTTAAAGATGTTGTTTTACACAGTCTGAAGGTACCTAAACTATATATATTTATGTATTTAGAAATAAAAAGTTATGCTGCAAACTATGTTTTTACTTAATAGATCTTTAGACAGGGCTATCAAAATGGACGGGCCACGATCCTCCACTTTGTTGACGTCACATCCGGGGCTGATTTTTTTTTTGATGGTCACGTTACGACACAGCTGATTGTCTTTAAAATATTGAAGTTGGAATAACGGTTCATGAATATTTGATTTTTTTTTAAATAAAGCCGTTTTTAAGATTGTTTTTAGTTTATTCTGACAGAACAATATTTTTTAAATGTATATTAATCCTTAATTTTTCACAGCCGCTTCATTAGCTCACACAAAAATTAAGTTTAAAGCAGAAGCGAATGTGACAATCACAGATGACGAAGTCAAATACATGTCAAATATAACAGTTGGTCTGTGGTAATGGCGGGTAATTTGAATTCAAAATAAGGAATGCTAAATCTTGACGATTTTAACCTTTTAATCGTGTTGCTTCCTTACAAACCTTTGGCGGAATATCGGGATGGTGTCTGAGAATATTTCACTGAAATTTTACGGAAATCTGTAGTGCCATTTTGAAAATATCATAAAAAAACTTCTGACCTCCCATAAGACCCAATGTAAAATTCAGCCCCGGGAGAACAGCTGATTTTTTCAGGGTCGTGGCCTCTATTTTTGTGTTGGCCTTGCTTTAGACTATGCTAAAACAACATTTTTAAAATAAGAAAGAGCCGCCAATGCGAAACCGAGGAAAACATGTCTAAACTTATAACCAAAAAATAGAAAATCAATAGTCAGGCTTCGCTACCTATAAAGCTTGCTTTATAATAAGTGACCTTAATATGACATCATGTATAGTTCAGATACATTAGAGCATAAATATGGGGCATGCCCATGCATTCGCACACGCGATACCAAGGCCAACACAAAAATAGAGGCCACGACCCTGAAAAAATCAGCTGTTCTCCCGGGGCTGAATTTTACATTGGGTCTTATGGGAGGTCAGACGTATTTTTATGATATTTTCAAAATGGCACTACAGATTTCCGCAAAATATCAGTGAAATATTCTCAGACACCATCCCGATATTCCACCAAAGGTTTGTAAGGAAGCAACATGATTAAAAGGTTAAAATCTTCAAGATTTAGCATTCCTTATTTTGAATTCAAATTACCCGCCATGTACCACATGCCAACTGTTATATTTGACATGTATTTGACTTTGTCATATGTGATTGTCACATTCGCTTCTGCTTTAAACTTAATTTTTGTGTGAGCTAATGAAGCGGCTATGAAAAATTAGGGCTTACTATACATTTAAAAAAATTGTTCTGCCAGAATAAAGTAAAAACAATCTCAAAAACGGCTTTATTTAAAAAAAAATCAAATATCCATGAACCGTCATTCCAACTTCAATATTTTAAAGACAATCAGCTGTGTCGTAACGTGACCATCAAAAAAAAATCAGCCCCGGATGTGACGTCAACAAAGTAGAGGATCGTGGCCCGTCCATTTTGATAGCCCTGGCGATACTTGAAACCAGAACCCCTATTTGTTTTGACGGTTTTGGAACATACTCCGATACGTCACTACATTAATGGACAATTGTCGAAATTTTAGGGTTATGTCTATTATTTTTTTCTAAAAACTAGTTGATTGGGTGAAAATATAGCAAATTGTCGATTACAATTGTAGTTTTTCTAAAGCTAATTGTGCAGATTTTTTGTGGACACCATGAAGAATGTTTAAAAGCATTTATAAACCACTCTTAACTTTATTAACAAATTATAAATAAAAATACAAGTAGTTACCTTATGGACTTCTCCGAGTCATTTTTCCACAAAACGCACATGACTTACGTGAATTATTTCCCATTTTTTACAGAAAAAATACCGCAATATGTAAATAAGCAACAAAGATGGCCTCCACCCACGCGGCAGCTGTGTGTCTACATGACAAGAAACACGCCTGCGCACTTGAAAATTCGCGTCCGCGAATTTAAATTTGCCATTGTTTCCAAAGCCAGCTTGATTGGGTGAAAATTTATCAAATTGTGGATTAAAGTTGTAGTTTTTCTATCTATCTATCTTTAATGGCATCTTTAAACCACTCTTAACTTTTTTAACAAATTATTAAGGTAAATACAAGTACCTACCTACGAAATGGCACTCCGGTAATTCTCCTGGCATTTTTCCACAAACGGCACATGCTATACGTGAATTATTTCCCATTTTTTAAAAGAAAACATAATTTTTACGACAAACGCAAAACACCGCAAAATGTAAATAAACAACAAATATGGCTTCCACCCACATAGCAGCTGTGTGTCTACGTGACAAAACACACACATGCGCACTTGAAACACTGCAAATTTAAATTTGCCAAAGCAAGCTATGAGTACTTTTTTAGAATTATTCTATTTGGGTTAAATTTATACCCAGTTATAATGACGTCATTTCCCACATAGCAGCTGTGTGTCTACGTGACAAAACACACACATGCGCACTTGAAAATTCTCATCTGCAAATTTAAATTTGCCAAAGCAAGCTATGAGTGCCTCTTTTTTAGATTTATTGTATTTGGGTTAAATTTATACCCAGTTATAATAGTGTCATTTTTAACTTATGTTAACTGGCAGTAACAAAAAATATTTTAAAACTTGGTCTGTTCAAGTGTTAGTTCAAATAAATTTATAATGTTTTTATATCTTTTTGTTTAAGGCCGTAATAATCAAGAAGTTCAAAAAGGTATCATTCCAAACAAATCGCGCGCCGAGGAACTGGCAACGGCGCAGTTTAACGCAACTAAAAAAGAGATGTCAGCCAGTGAATCAAGAGGCGGCTTCTTTAAACGGCGAAGAAGTGCAAACAGAAGGTCAAAGAGGTAACAGGACTTTTTAAGTAAAATATTTATTAGATCAGAGAGATAAATATCTAGCAGTATTTACTAAAAAGGTTGAGTTCTTAAATTTTAAAACCTATTCCCATATAGCACAAATCAAAACAACAGTAAAAACACACTTTTTAAAGTTTAATAGGTCGCTTTTTAACGTTATTTTCAAAATCACGTTATTTCGGTGTGATTTTAACGTGGTTTTACAAATAGCGTGAAAAAACCACCAATTAAACTTAAAAAAGTGTGTGTTTTTTACGTTTTTTTGCTTTGTGCTATGGGGGTTATACTAATCTTTGACTTTAAATGCAAATATTTTTTAATTGTCAAAAAACTGTCATTAGCATTCGTAGATTTTGGCCAAAATCTAGTCAGCTCGTTAGAGTGTTGAATAATATTTTACCTAAAAATTTTATGAAAATCGGTTCAGCTGTTTAGGAGCTATCGTGTTACACAGACAGACACATACACACACAGACAGTCATCACGATGATATTGCTAAGATAGGTCAAAATACACCCAAATAACACATTTCCGGCGTTACCTCAAAAAATACTCTGCCAATATATGGGCCCCTAAGCTCACACTAGGTACTATAGTTATAGTGTACGTGTGAGCTAATATAACTAAAAACTGAAATATATTTTATTCAACTCCACACTAAATTACCTTTTGTTTGATACTACACAAGCCATGTTTTGACTTAAACTCAAATTTTTGAAATCCACCCCCACCCTTAAAAAAAACAAAAACTAAAATGTATTTTGTTAAACTCCGGACTCAATCACCTTTCGTTTGATATCACACACGCCATATTTTTACTTAAACTCTAATTTTTGAAATATACCCCCACTCTTTTTTTAAAATAAATTAAAATGTATTTTGTTTAACTCCAGACTCAATTACCTTTCATTTGATATCACACACGCCATATTTTCACATAAACTCTTATTTTTGAAATCTATCCCCACCCTTTTATTTGGTTTGTGTTCGGTGGATTTTGTTCATTTAATTAAATTGGACCATCTCGACCCAAGACCCAGCCTAGGTACCAAATTTCATTGAAATCGGCCAAGCGGTTTTTGAGTTATACAGACAGACAGACAGACAGACTGCGCAACAAAAAAGTTTCAAAATCATCTGAAACGCAAAGATATATAAAATTTTTTGAAATCGGAGCAACTTTTATTTTCTTGAAAAAATTAGGATCACCATAGCTGACACTACTATAGTATAGTATATGTGTGAGCTAAAAAAAGTTCGTCGAAAATACCTTCTCTAGCCATTGCTGCGTGGGCTAAGAAGGTAAAAAGCAAGCCAATTACTTAGATTTTTAGCATATGTCAATAATGGTGTTTTTGTTTTTTTACGAAATCTTTAATTATATATGGAAAACGCATATGTTTTTGTACGCCCTAAAGTTGCTTTACAATATAAGAAATAGTCGGGAACACATTGGTGCAAATTCTCGTTTTAAGATAAACGGTTTTCAAATGAAAAAAGTAAGTTAAGCCGCCATCTTGTTTTTGTTACGAGTTTTGAAACACTGGAGTCCAATTTGCGTTAAAATAAAAAATGTTTATCTAGTTAAGTGGTCCGAAGTACAGATATCTATTTAGTACTTCACTAGCTTGACTTAGTACTATTAATATTAGATATTTGACTTGTAGTTGTATGTAAACTTAAACTAAATTACTCACAAAAGTTTTCGTAGCTAATCGGGTATAAAGAAGTTTTTATTTCTCTCATATTTTTCCGTGGGTAGTAGTAGTAGTAGTGTGGGGTAGGCTCTAGGCCTGGCGACTAGGCACATGAAGCAGCCTTTTCGCCAACCCCCGGGCATCCCCCCTACTGCGTCCTTCCCTCGCTAAGGAATCTGCCCGTCTTCTGTACAAAGGCCAGAATATCGGGCCACCTCAGATTCAGAAGGTCCTCCGTCTCAAAGGCCTCCTCTTCGAATACCTCTCTTCTTGCCTCCTTGTATGCTTCACATGATGAGAGAAAATGCGCCGAGGTCTCGTCCTCGGCCCAACATCGCTCGCACGTCGCGTCCTCCTTCACTCTCATCTTTGCCAGGTGTCCTTGTAGGACGCAGTGTCCGGTCAGGACTCCCACTATGGCTCCCACCTCTCTTCGTGTTCTACGGAGCAGCCAGTCCCTACGGGATTTGCTGTAGCCTGTCACATACTCCTTCGCCTGTCTGGCGTTTCCTGTGTTGGTCCACTCCCTTTGTATCTCTTTCTGGGTCCACTCTGTTAGGGCCGACTTCATTTGCCCTCTTGTGAGCCCCAGGAACGGTTCTGGCCCGACGCATTTCTGCTGGGATCCTCCCCTGGCGAGTCTGTCCGCTTTCTCGTTTCCGGGGACTCCCACGTGACCTGGAACCCATACGAGCTCTACCTCTCTTACGCCGGCCAATTCCTGAAGTGCATCCGCACACTCCTGCACCAAACCTGCGGACATGGTTGGTTTACACAGTGCTTTCAGCGCAGCTTGACTGTCTGAACAGATGCAGAGGCGTTTTCCTGTTTCGTTCCTAATTTCTTCCTCCCATGTTAACGCCAGTATAGCGTAAACCTCTGCCTGGAAGACTGTTGCATTGGATCCCAGCGGGTAGCTTTTTCCAATGCTCTTGCTTTCCACGTACACTCCGGCACCGGTCGAATTCCGATCTGTCAGCCTTGATCCGTCTGTATAGCAGACCGTGGCGTCGCTAAGGAGTTCAACTCCGTCCTCCTTCCATGCATCCCTTGGTGGTATGGTTACACGGTATCTCCTTTTCTCCCTTAACCGCTTTTCTGGCATCGCTAGCCTATACGTCGATAAAGGAATCTCCTTTTCCGTCACAGTCGCGATCTCCGAATGTCCTTTTTGTCCACCGCTCCTTCTCCACACGCCCGCGTCCCTTATCCTAAGGTATGCTGCCATCGCTTCCTTCTTTATCCAGGTGGAGTGGAGTGGGTAGCTCGAAAGCTTAACCTCACGGGGGTCCAAGATCTAATAGACATCTAATGAGTGTTAAACAGATAACTGTTTCGTCCTTATGGGACTCCCTAGAACACTGCTTGGTCAATGTGACACCTTTGCGAAGTTAATTTGACGGTTTTGTCTCTAGTCCTACGATTATAGTGAGAAAACCCTCGTATCTCGGTAGATGGCGCCTTTTGCGAGAGTTTTCTCACTATAGACATAGGATTAGCGACAAAACCGTCTAGTTAACTTCGCAAGGGTGTCACATTGACTAAGCAGTGTTCTGAGCAGTGTTGCCAGGTCCAACAGATATATTGCATGAGAAATATTTCGAGAAAGCATGAGAGAAAGCACTTCTTACCACGCATATACATTGTTCTCTTCCTACTGCAAAATGTTGTCATCTTAGCAGAAAATATTTTTCTTCCTAGCAGAACTAGGTCCGGGCAGGTTTTGGTCAGTTTCACTACCACTGCTAGTAGCACTATCACTTAGTACCGTTTTGTATAATCTATGTATCTCTTAATACCATTACAATTGAAAACAACTCTATATAGTAGGACGCGTACCACGTTAAGGTGTGGCACATAAGAGAATAATCGATTATCGTTTTTGGGGAATACCCAATTAAGCGAACCGCGCATTTGTACGTCATCCAACGATGCCAGATGCCGGGTTGCAAATTTTTCGCCGCACTTCTTTGTAATGTAAGCCGAATTCTCTTATGATTACTTTGTTATTTGTAGTTCATAGTTACCTCTATAATTAATTTTTCACTATAATTTATTTTTGTCTTTGTAAGCTGAAATGCATGAGATTTTGTGATAAAATAATGATAGCTTGAGATTTGTTTGAAAAACATGAGATCTCATGCAAAAGCATGAGACCTGGCATCACTGGTTCTGAGGAGCCCCATAAGGATGAAGCAGTTAGCTGGCAACATTTATTAGGTGTCCATTAGATCTTGGACACAGAAAAAAAAGCTGCGGTTCAGTCTGCGTGGCTACCAGAAGCCCAACTGCAATGCTAAAGTCTGGAACTAAGTTTTCTCGTTATATTGATCACGTCCGAAAAAATTTTAGTTGAAAGTAGTTGCGCTCTGTGCGAAGAGATGGCGCTGGATGCGGAAATTTCGGTCGGGCGGGATTGATTCAAAAAGGACCAATATGTAATACGCCCGAAAAATAAAAGAGTTCAAAAGGGCCAGTAAAAATGATTGCGATTTTTGGTCCTTTTGAAATCTTTTTATTTTTGAGTCGCATTGTAATCAAGACAATTAACCTTTTTTATGTTAAAATTATGTCTGAGTTGGTCCTTTTTACAAAACCTTTTTTTTTCTATATTATTATAAAAGGTTGGGTAAAAAGACAAAGGAAATAATTAAATACATAATTTATTAAAAAAACAGAATAACTGAAAAGTGGAGAAGACAGATTTAAAGTTATTAATTAAATTCAAATGTGTAAAAATACTTAGATCTAGATCTCTTTTGTTTTGCTTCCCATTTGTCAAAAGCTGATTCCTTAAGATAATCTCATTGGCATCACCTGCTTCATAGTCAAGGTTCATTTCATCCTTTTCTGAAAATAAAAAAGTTGTAATTAGTAAAAATGCCCCTGTGTATTTAAATGTTATTATAGAAGATTTTTTTAGGAAAATTTGACCTGCTTATTATGTGTCTTACACAAAATATGAATAGTTCCATAAAAACTTCCATCAATTCTCATGTGCCAAAATCATGAGAATTTACAAGATTTAATAGAAATTTTATGTTTGTGAAACATATCTTTTAAATCGGTTACTTTTGTGAATTGTGAAGAATCATAAACCAAACATATAGTACCTACTAACAAGATAAGATTGTATTGATTTTTCCCGAGGTTTTTCCAGAATTGTGAACCAGTTTTTAGGCAGGATAATTTTAAATCTTAAATTTATTTTAGTCTTAACTGTTTCTCTTTATCTTATCAAAGTAACAGTAATAGGGATTGCTAAAGAGCTGGGCAGATTTAGTTGTAAATCATATGACTACTAGTACCTAATTAAAACTAATAATTACTAGTAGTTATTAGTTAATTAAGTGGACTATATTTTTTATTACAAAAGGTACTTACAAAGTAGTTAAATATAACTACTTGGAGTTATATTAAAAAGTTATTTTTGTAGGATGTCGCAGATTAAGTGTGCACTATATTGCGAACTTCACTTTTATTGGGGCTACAAGCTTAGACCAGTGGTGCATAGGAACCTTTCTGTTTACAAAATTATTTGCTATCATCTTGTGTAAAAATATACAGGGTTTTCCTTAAAAAACACCTACCTCCAATTTAATAGTGATGTTAGCAATAATGCTAACATAATCTAGTACACCCAGTATATATTACGAATAAATTTATGCAAAAAATTAGGACTTGGAAGATTAACAACAAGGACTAGGTAACCTTACAGCAAAATTTCAATCATTACTTATTTGTTTAATTGTATAATTCCAATGCCATGTCATTTCAAAACCAAATTGCTACATACTAGGCTTACCTGCATTGTAAAGTACATCTTTTTTAGACCAAAAATCATCCATTATGAAACCTTATGAATTTTTCTTTGTTTACCGATAAATAACAAACACGAACAACTAAGTTTTTTATGAAATTTCACAAAAATAACAACCAAAAGTAACAAAACACTCCCTTTAGGATGCCATTAATTTTTTCACACGTCACGTCACGTCAACAATCTGTGACGCAAGGCGATCAATAGTTTAAGCTATGCTGGTTGCCAGACCACTGCCAGATGTGTAGATTTCAACGTCAGCGCCATCTGTCTAATCACCGCTATATAAACTCCCGATTATAACTTAGGTTTAAATACCTCCATTAGAGAAAAACAGCTGCTTAATTAATTAAGCTATGATCTTGGACCCCCGTGAGGTGAAGCTTTCGAGCTACTCACGGAAAAATATGAGAGAAACAAAAACATATTTTTACCCGATTAGCCCCGAAAACTGAAATTCACGTTTGTTAAAATCTTCACCTTTAGCATCATATCTTAAGAACTTGTTAAATACCGCTAATGAAATATTTTTTGTTTTAGTCTTGGAAAAGACGGCTGGGACGACATCCTTTTCTCCGACACAATTTCCAAATTTCCAGCCTATGAACGAGTTCTGCTTAAACATCCTGGTTTTACCAGACCAGTCATTTTGTTTGGCCCCATTTCAGATATAGCTCGTGACAAACTGCTCAAAGACTTTCCTGACAAATTTATTTCCCCACGTGAGTATTTTTAATAATATGTGGTAATTTTCCATTTAACTTTCACATTTTATTATAGTCCTTGCCATAGGTGGCACTTTCAAATCAAACCTAATGTCAGCATATATCCTTGTTGATATAGTGTTGTTTAGGAAATACGCTTATGTCATGTTAAAGTCGCAAAAGTGTAACTATGACAATTGTTATACTTTTTATATCGGCTTTGACTTTTCATTATTTATTACTGAGACTGCGCAATAAAAACTTGTCATTTCTTAATATTTATTAAACGTAACGAAGTCCCTTAATTAAGGAGATGTTTCTTTATTGTTATCGTTATTTTATATAATTAACCAATAAGTTTGACTATGATTTTGACTTTGAAAAAGCTTTCGATAGCATTGAGCCCTGGGCAGTATAAGCATCTTTAATTAATAGCCCAATATCAATCAAAATCCAGGAAGGAACCAAGTCAATCCGCAGAAGAAGAGGTGTCAAACAGGGTGACATAATATCCCCTAAACTATTTAACCAGGCCTTAGATGTTTTTAATAACTTAGATTGGAAAGAAGTAGGCATCAAATTGAACGGACAATAGTTGAACCACCTAAGATATGCTGATGATATCGCCTTAACAGATAAGAAAGAAGAACTGATAAAAGTTCTGGAAGAACTAACTAAGCTAAAATCATAATACAAATGAAGATATCACGATCAGAATAAACCAAGCCAAAAAGGACAAGTAGAGGAATATACAGGGTGTCATTTGCTACCTTTTCAACCTTGGAACTTGGGTCCTTAGAGTCACGGCTAAAGAGATATGAATTTTTTAATTTTTTTTCTTAAATTACCCAAAATCCCACCTTTAAACCCTCGTAAGCTTTTTATTAATGTCTGGATGCTACTTCAACTAATTAATAGACTTGTTAAAATTGATGTACCAAAGGAGGTACATACGAGGTTTTTTATTGAAGAACATTAGAGATTTTGTGAAAGAAAATCAATTTCAAAAATAAAAATCAACAAAAATATCGACAATTGACAACTTAATTTTCTTTTAAAAACTTCTTTAGTTGATTACCTTTCTAACGGTATGCTACACATTGATTAAAAAAAACATTTCTGCTTTAAAATACGGATATTCCGTCAAAAGGGCATAATTCGTTCGGAATTGGTAAGAAAAACAATTTGATGTTTATGATCGTTTCTAACAAAATTTATAAATAAAGAACACAATACATTAAAAAGAGCTAAAGTTATACCAATTTTTAAAAAGGGAGATAAACAGGTTCTTGGTAATTACAGGCCAGTATCTCTGCAAAAAGTCCACAGAGGAAGCAATTTACAAGGACAAAAAACCGCAAGTATATACTTTGACCTCTCAAAGGCCTTTGACACGATAAATCACAACTTACTTTTGGAAAAACTGCCACGTGTTGGCATTAGAGGGCTGCCTTTAAAACTGTTACTTTCTTTTATCACAGAAAGAAAGCAAATTGTTTCACTAACACAAGAACACAGACAGTATTTTTCGAACTGGTGTGACATACAGCAGGGGGTGGCTCAGGGATCGATCCTGGGGCCACTTATCTTCCTGTTGTATGTTGATGAGGTTCAAGAAAAAATAACAGTTGGCAAAGTAGCCCAGTTTGCTGATGATAAAACAGTGACTGCATCTGGACGTAATAGTCAAGAACTTTCTAAAAAATGCTCTCAAGCTTCCAATGAAATGTCAAACTGGTGTACAGAAAATTCTCTTAGGCTTAACATGAGGAAAACTGGCTTACTAACTTTTCGCAAACAAATCAAAACTGATGAATCTTTATATGTTCAGTTCAATGGAAAGTCTATACCAGTTTTAGAATTTACAGATTTCTTAGGAATCACAATAGATTCATGTCTCCGTTGGGAACAACAAATAAATAAATTAAAAAACATAATAGCTCTTGTGCTGTTATAAGACGCCTTAGAGATCTAGTTTCATTTGACAGTCTTAAAACATACTATTATGCGAGTATACATAGTGTACTGTCATATGGTATTATTTTTTGGGGGTCCTCCTCTTTTGCAATGGATGTTTTCCGAACGCAAAAAAGAATCATAAGGTGTTTACTAAAACTTAAACCAGGCACTTCATGTGCTCAGCACTTCACCAGACTAAGAATACTGACAGTGCCATCTATATATTTCCTACAACTTGTTATTTTTGTTAAAAAACACAAAGCCCTTTTTCCAACAAATAGTGACAGATACGGCAGTAATATGACTGTTGAAACCAGACCCAGAGCTGAGCTCGCTATTCCTATGCATAAATCAACATTTTTTGAAAAGGGACCATTTTATAAAGCTATAAAAGCCTACAACAGTTTACCAACAGAGATCAAATCAATTGAGAATAAAATAAAATTTAAAAACGCTACAAAAAACTATCTTTACCAAAAATGTTTATATGTATTTATTTAAGTGTTTTACTTACTAATTTAAAAATGAAATAACATATTGTTCCAACTATTTTGTACAAATTTTTGACGTTGCTTTGTCAAACATTGTTTTGATTTTGTCGGCAATAAATGTTTTGAGTTTGAGTTTGAGTTTATTGTTAAAAGTTTAACTTTTGTTTAAGTAGGTAAACAATCATAAACATCAAATTGTTTTTCTTACCAATTCCGAACGAGTCTCACCCTTCTGACGGAATATCCGTATTTTAAAGCAGAAATGTTTTTTTTTTAATCAATGTGTAGCATACCGTTAGAAAGGTAATCAACTAAAGAAGTTTTTAAAAGAAAATGAAGTTCTCAATTGTCGATACTTTTTTTGATTTTTAATTTTGAAATTGATTTTAATTTAACAAAATCACTAATGTTCTTCAATAAGAAACATCGTATGTCCTTTTGGTACATCAATTTTAACAAATCTATTAATTAGTTGAAGAAGCATAAGATTACAGAATTATTTTTAAAAAAATGTTGCTCTTCCAGACATTAATAAAAAGCTTACGAGGGTTTAAAGGTGGGATTTTGGATAAATTGAGAAATTTTTTTTAAAAATTCATATCTCTTTAGCCGTGGATCTTAGGACCCAAGTTCCCAGGTTGAAAATGTAGCAAATGACCCCAACAATATCCTAAAAAATTTTGACGGTTCATGTGTCGAACACCCTGTATATACCTGGGTTAAATTATTAAACTAAAATAAGAAAACCAAACGGCTGAAATCAAGAGACCAGTAAGATTGGCCTGGGTAGCATTCGGTAAATTAAGCTACATATTAAAAAATTAAAATTATCCTCAGAACCTCAAAAGGAAAATGTAACCAATGTATCCTCCCTGTACTCACCTATGGATTCTAGTCTTAGACACTTACAAAATCAAACATGTATAAGGTAACAAAAGCCCAAAGATCAATGAAAAGACAAATGCTACATGTAAAGCTAACAGATAGAAAAAGGAATGGTTGGATAAGAATTAAAACAAAAGTAAGAGATGTCAAAGGAGAGGTAGCAAAATTAAAATGAAAATTTGCCGGTCATAATATCAGACAGAAAGACGATCGATGGAACAAATGTATTGTAAACAGGAGACCTTGGGAAAATAAAAGAAATAGGGGAAGAACCCAAATGAGATGCGCGGACGAACAAACATGCGGGAACTAGATGGATGAACACGGTGACAGACAGAGAAGAGTGGAAGATATTGGGGAAGACCTATGTCCAAAGATGGATTGAAGAAGGCTAAATAGATAGATATATAGATTTATATTATAAATATATAAGAAGAAGATAAGAAAGTCCGGGCAAAAATTGAATTATTGAATTTTCTCGGTTTGTCCCTCTCAACCACTTTGCTACCTAAAAATCTTAAACAACCCAAGAAAACATGTTTTGGAAAAAGGATAGTTTTTGATTTAAACAATTTATTTCAAGTTACAGACTCTCACTGTATGTATTTTTACAAAGTGAAATCAAACATCGCTTCCTGCTTATTTTATTTTTTTGGGATTTTAGAACTAGATGCCGGCGAAGAAAACAACAAATCCCAAAAGAATCAGGCAAACATCATTAGACTTTCAGCAATAAGGGACGCCATCTCTACAGGAAAACACGCACTACTGGACATCACACCGAATGCGGTCGAAAGACTCAACTACGCTCAAATGTATCCAATCGTTGTGTTCTTTAAGGCCGAAGCCAAGATTGTGATCAAGCAACTGAGGACAGGTTTACCAAAGTAAGTTGTTTAGATATATTTTTTGTCCTTAACTGTCGTTTTGGAGTGTATTGAGTTATTATTAAAGTGATCTGCGAGTTTTTTACCTCAAAAATCAGGTTTTTGCCATACCCGGTATTTTATAAAATAATAAAAAGGGGATGGTACAATTTACCACGGGGAAAATTGCCGCACTCCGATTTGCCACCGACGCAACGAGGTTTAAGATTGTACTTTTGTTTATTTGGTATTTTTTTTTTACGTGTATGCGCACTCGCAAGGAGATCCCTATCACGCTCGAGAAGCGGCAAGTGCGCGTAGTATACCACTCTATCGGGCACCTACTATTAACAATAGGGAACGCGAGAACAGTAGTACGTAATTTGAGCTGACGCAGTGAGGTGGGGAAACGACTTAATGGTTATTAAAACGAAAGAAAAGGAGCTAAACAAGGAAAAGGGTAACATGGATATGGAGTAATCCGATTGTGGTTTGTCTTTGGGCGATCGTAACTTCTTTTTAGTTTCACTTATGTTTTAGATTTTTAACGGCACTTCGCTATTTTTAAGGCACTGTTAGGTTTTGCACGATCGCGGCTTAATGATGTAGTTTAACAATAATTAGCAAGTAGGTTTAGTTGTGCAAGGGCTGTAGGTTCATGCCACAGGGAGACAAGGATCAACCCTCTTATAACGCGTCTTGGGGAGAGTACAATTTTGGAAATTGTGTAATGTATGACTGGGTCAAATCAACAATGATTGCACACTGTCTTTCCTTTTCAGTTTCCCGCTTGTTTATTCCATTCAAGGTAGGTATTTTAAATGGTCAGTTTAGATGAAATAAGGAAAAGGAATATCAGGTGTGTTAAACAAGGACACACATTGAGATAAGTGTGATTTGGAATTGCTCTAGTTTTAATTTTAATATTTACAATTTTAATGTGCAAAAAACATATGTGGTTTTTTGATCCCAATGTACCGAGTGTTTATTTATTTTTACCACCACGCACCGGGTTCGGTTCGGTTCGGTTGTTAAATTTCCAAAAATAAATAAAAATGTTTTGTAGTTCAAAAAAATGTTAATAATGGCGCGGAAACTAACCATTTACTAAACATATTTTTGAAAAAATATATAATAAAAATTATTTATATAAATTTGATACTTTACGTCTAATTTGAGTTTTGATACCTTTGACAGTGGGAGGGAAGAAAAATAGAGATCAGTTTGATGACTTGGTCGAGTTAATACCCTGAGAGTTTCTCGTTCTTGTATTGAGAAACCGCACATCTGCATAGATGAAAGTTATCCGAAAATTTATGTATGCCTTCGGTGGTTCAATGTTTAGAGCATTTGCGTACAGAGCAAGAGATTCCGGGTTCGAGTCCCGGCCTAAGCAGAAAAACTTTTTTCTTATTCTTTCTTTAATTTCATTTGTCCGTAGTACAGCGTGTCCCATTTTCGATGGGATTAAATGGGAAACTCGGTTATTATTAAAGATATTGATTTTCTGATTGCACCTTACCGTGCTCTTTTTTTGAGCCCTTAAAAATGGCGTAATCAGATTTTTGCTATACCCCGATGTTTCGCTAATACAGGGAGTTTTTGAAAAAATTGTATTTTTAATAATCCCTTGTAACTTGCTTATTTTGCGAGATATTTTTATTCTGTAAAAACCTTTTCATGGCAACTTTTTTAGAAGAAAATAATGACGTTGTCAACTTTTTAAAATATTGTTCAGTTTTTGAGATATGGTATTTATCATAAAAAAATTAAATACAGACCTGGATTTTTTTTATTACTATTTTGATTGGTTTCATGCTAGTATTATCATAAAATAATGAAAATTTTAAAAATTTTTGTTTTAAGGTAAAAAAAAATGTTTAATATTAAAAAAAAAAAATAGTTCGAACCTGGATACTTCCAACATAAATATAAATTAAAAATTACTAGATAAACAATTTTTAGTTTAACTGTTTTGATACTTAGCATATTAAAATGGTTTTACGTTAATTTACAGATTTATTTGAAACAAAGTCTACGAAAAATACAAATAAAACAAATTATAAAAAATAACAAATTTTTCTGACTACCATTATGTGTAAGACATTGTTGGCATTTTTGAGTAATTTTTCTTAACGCATTTTGCATAAAAATATTTCTGCCATTTAAATATTAAATTTTTTTGCTTGAATGAAGCAGTCAAACATATCACATTTTTCAAAATCTGGATATGGTCGATTTCTAGCCAGTTTAAAATAATTGTAAGCCATTCACAAAAATGACAAGTAAAATGACAATGTCAATTCCAAGCTTTTGTTTTGTAAATTTCACGACCTGCTGTGGCACCATCAAATAATTAGTATGATATGGTTTTTGTAACTTTTTAACGTTTTTTACTTTATTTATAAATCTTTTAATTATCATTTTAAAACAAATAAACTAAAAATCGTTCAACTAGTGTGTCTTGCAATTTTTAATTTATAATAACGTTGGAAATTTCCAGGTTCGGACTATAATTTTTTTTTCAAATATTAAATAGTTTTTTTTAACCTTAAATCAAAAAAATATTAAAGTTTTATCATTTTAAGGTAATAATAGCATGGAACCAATCAAAGTAGTAATAAAAAAATCCAGGTCCGTATTTAATTTTTTTATGATAAATACCATATCTCAAAAACTAAATATTTTAAAAAATTGACAACGTCATTATTTTGCTCTAAAAAAGTTGCTATAGAAAGGCTTGTACAGAATAAAAATATCTTGCAAAATAAGCGAGATACAAGGAATTAACTAAAATGCAATTTTTTCAAAAACTCCCTGTATTAGCGAAACCACGGGGTATAGCAAAAATCTGATTACACCATTTTTAAGGGCTCCAAAAAAGAGCACGGTAAGGTGCAATCAGAAAATCGATATCTTTAATTAATTAATAACCGAGTTTCCCATTTAATCCCATCGAAAATGGGACACGCTGTACACTTGTTTCTAAAATGTAAAATTTTGGAATTGAGAAGTTATACGGGCCCCTACTATTTCAGGGCACATGCCGCCGCTGGCCCCTACCATAGTCGTAAACGTTATTTTTAATGTATCTCGCTGGCCATAAAATAGTTCCCGGTGTCCTTATCGATCGATTGTAAAAATATTTTCTTAAATCTTGATTGTGTTTCTCTTTTTTTTTATTAGGACAGCGCATAAAAGCTCAAAAAAACTTCTTGAACAATGTCAGAAACTTGACAAGGTTTGGAGTCATATTTTCAACTCAACTATAACCCTAACAGATAACACCGATACGTGGTACAGAAAAGTAAGAGAGATTGTAGACAAACAGCAAAGCAGTGCCTTGTGGATGTCAGAAAGTAAGGTACGTAAATTTCTAAAACTTTAGGCTTCATAGCCAAATCTCGTGCGCCGAGTTTGTACAGCATCAAAATCAAATACAACAAAATAAAAGAAAATTAAATTTGAATTTGGAAAATACATAAATAAAAGATAAATTTTAAGAAATTGCATTTTTGACACGTTTTTTAAACAATTAGTTTTTTCCTTAAACTTCTTATATGATCACACAAAAATTACATAAAAACTTAACCAAAGGTATTATAACAAAAATGTAATTAAGAAAAAACCAATCAATATTTTTCGTGATGGAAAGATGGCGAAGATAACCTCTCAGTTGCCTAGGCATTTTTCAGCTTTTTGTTGATTTCCCAATTCGTGTTTTTTCGTTATTTTATTGGATTTTTCTTTTGTGTTAAAAAAAATTGAAATTTTGAATAAGTCATGCTCTCATATCAATAGCAGCCGCAAACCTGTACAGAGAGGAAACGAATGACAAAGTTGGACTGGTGCACATCTATTTTCGCATTAAATTAAAAATTATCAAAAGTTAGGCATACCTTTATTATATTTATTACCTTGCTAGCTCCCGCAGTAATGGCTAGAGAAGGTATTATTTTCGACAATTTTTTTTTTTGAGATAACGAAACGAACGAATGTGTTATTTGGATGTGTTTTGACCTATCTTAGCAATATAGTCGTGATGTCTGTGTTTATGTGTATGTGTATTTCTGTCCTCCTAAACCGCTGAACCGATTTTCATAAAATTCAGGTAAAATAGTGTTCGACACTCTAACGAGCTGATTAGATTTTGGTCAAAATTGTCAATTAAAATTTTGTTTAAATGATAACCTTTTAACGAAGCATCCACCACTACCTTGTTCTGAGGACCAGCCCGTAAATTAATTTATTTAGTCTATGACCACACCTCAAAAAATTCATTCCTTTCATATTTAATAAGACTGTCTAACAAAACATATGATCAAATCCAAGATGTCTTCCATAGGACAAACAAACCGATTTCCCATAAGCCGTAATGTTAACAAAAACGTAAATTTCACAAAAACGACAAGAGCTTCAGTCTCAAAAATTAATCAGTTTTAAGAACGGATCCTTTGTGCATATGGGAAAAATGCGTTTTTCTTAAAAATATTAAACTAAAGCGAGAAAATCTGAAATAAATGGGACCATGTTTTCTACAAAAAAGTAGGTTATGTTTTTGTTTATTTTGTTTTTTTTTTTAAATTTTTTCTAGTTTTTTTACTTATTTTGAATTATTACATGGGCGCACCAAGGGAGCGGGGGGCTAGGGGCCCGGACCCCCCAAACCACATATTTTTTTAGATATTTTCCATATATTTCATGAATAAACAGAAAAAATAGCATAAAGTACAACATCATGGGACCTCTGGAGGCCCCCCAAAGATATCGGGCCCCCAAAGGTTTCGGGTCCCCCCAAGACGTATTTCTGGGTGCACCACTGATTATTATGTCAAGTTTTTTTGCTGTTGTGAATTGTGGCAGCGGAGGAAGTAATGATAATGTTAGTTTTCATTGAATTTGAAGTTTTTTGACCAATGAATCAATGAACTATCAGCCCCAGGTAGGGGGAAGTGGATAAGTAGTTCTATTCAAAGAGCTCACTTCAAGGCTCACTTAACAGAGACGAAATTGAAATAGACTAAACTTTTCTCATCAGATTCAGGTTTTCTATTAGGATCTTTTGTTGTACTTGACTAAACCTTTTGCTAAGTAATAGGCCTTCTATAGCGTTAAACTGTGAAAAATATTTCACTATGATTTTTCGGTTTAGACAAATTTTAAGCGTGTTAACCCTCCAGTAGTAACATGAAAAAGAGGCACAACTTATAGGTAGGTCAGTCCAACAGATCAATATACACATATGAGTTCCAACCAAGGTTGGTCCAGCAAACTTCTAATAAGTACTTTACAAAATATGTTTATTTAAAAAAATATAAGTAAACATAGGTAATATAAAAAAAACTTGCAAATTTAAAATACAGTTTTTCCTTGTCATTGGCCTCACACACTGTACCATATGATTTTCCATGAACTATAATACATAGGGCCTAAGTACAGTCAAACCTATGGTTCATCAGCTCACAACAGTACTGTTCAAATTTTACAACAGTACAATATTTGCTGTTCTATTACTACTATTACTTTTTTTACTGTTTTTTTGTAACAATATTTGCTCAATTATGTATCTAAAAGTTTATGCAAATAAATATATACTCTACTCTACAATTGGGCGTAACAGCATATGACCCATTAGGACCCAAGTTTTTTTGAGAGAAATTGAAAAACAAATCTGAGAGAACTTATTTGTTTTTCTTGTGGTCATCAAAGTCAACAAAGATGACTTTTTTTCCATCTATTTTTTGATGCCATAAAAAATTTTTTTTGGTAATAAGCTCAGAACAGTACCGTAGAAATTTCACAACAGGACTCATAGTAGGTCCAGTCAGATGCTATACAAATTTTACGGTGTACAAGTTTTAGGTGTCAAAAAGCATGGAAATAAAGGAAAATTTGCACCAAAATAGTTTAAGATAAAAAGAGGTTTGAGTTAGGGAGATTGTCAAATTCACCAGTTTATTCTAAACTGTTTTGAGGTCTGTAAAATAAATAGTTATTAAAAAAAAAGAAACTTTGATGATACAGGACTCCGCTGGACACTATACAGGACGCTACACTACCAAGAGTTTATTTAAGAGTTCTGTAGGATGGTGTACAAATTTGGTTCAGCTCATTACCCACACTTTAACCTCATATTGTTTTCTTTTTCTTTCTTTTCTAGACCCTTTTTTCAACCATAATTTTTTTAATTTTTCAACCCTTTTGAAACAATAATCCATTCAGGAGAGACCCAGTCAGGATCATTGCTGTATTCTAGTTTTGAAAGTTGCTTGTCTAGAATAGTAAAAAAATCATAGTGAAGTATTTCTTACAGTTTAACACAATTCTATGTTACACTTCTGCAAAAGGTCCACTCGAGCACAAAAAAAGATCCCAATAGAAAAGTGTGCCAAAATGGCTGTTACTCATATATCCAAAACAAACCTGACAAAAAACTTTCGAATATTTCAATTTATCCTCTGTTAAGTCAGGTAATAGAGCACTTATCCACTTTCTTAGATGATTTTTTAAGGTCAAAATACTTGGCATTCCATCAAAACTAACATTATCAAGATCTCCCCAGCTGCCACAATTTATAACAGCACAGAAACTAATAATAATGATTCAAACTGAGTAAAAAACTGTAAAAAAACTAAAAAAAAACAAAAGTAAATAAAAACATAACCTGACTTTTGAACAAAACATGGTCCCTTTTATTTGAGATTTACTGGCTTTAATTGATTTTTTTTAAGAAAAACGCATTTTTCCCATGTGTACAAAGGATCAATACTTAAAACAGCATCTTTGTTGTAAATTAAATCGTTTCACTTTTTTTAAAAATTACGTTTTTGTTAACATTGCGGCTTATGGGAAAACGCTTTGTTTGTCCTATGGCAACCATCTTGGATCGAAAAACAGCTGATCGTGACAGTTCGTTAGACAAGCTAATAGTAGACTACGTTTTGCTCAATAATTTATGTTATAACCAAAAATTTCGTAGGAGCTTTAGTTTCCGGGATATTTACAAAAAACTTTTTTTTTTCAAGGCTGATATATCATGGCTTCACTTGAAGTGTGCTAATAGGCTAGCTGGGAAGGTATCAGATCCGTTATGGATCCATTTATTTTTTCTGTATAAATGCCAATAGGGTAAAATTATTTATCTAGATTTATTTTATTTTGAAGCTATGTAAACTTAGCATGAGAGAAACCAGAACTCAAAAAAGACAGGTTTACTGGCAATTCGATATATTCCTTTAATGTTGCGATAGGGGAGTTTTAAAATATGTACAGGGTGTCCCATTTTTGATAGTATTGAATGGGAAACTCAGGTATTATAAAAGATAGTGACCTGGGGACTACATTACTGTCCTTTTCCGAATTCCGAAACCTAAAAAACATGAGTTTTTTAGCTACGAGGGAAAATGAAAAAAATCTGAGTTCTAAACATCGGTCATATCTTTGTTATTAGTGCAGATATTTCAATTTTGTTGAAAATTCTCTACAGAAAGTTGCTCCTGTCAATAAAATGACGTTGTCAAATTTTTGGATTAATGGATTTCTGGAATTCCAAAATTTTGAATTTTTTCTCGTAGCTTCAAAACTACAAGGGCTAGAAAAAAACTTGTGACATATTTTTTTTCTCAAAATTTGAGGACACTAATGTGAAATCCCTAGTCCTCTATCTTTTATAATAACTGAGTTTCCTATTCAATACCCTCAAAAAAGGCAGCTTTTCGGCAAACAAATTATTAAACCCTTAAAATCTACCTTTTGGGGAAAAACAAAAAAATTTAAATATCTTAAATAGTGTTCACTTTTGTATAATGCATATTAGTGTTTAATTTACTCGATACACTCCCCTATCACATCTAAGGTCACTATATAACGAAGTGCCTTAACTTACTTAAATATACTTAATCACATCCCCAAATAAATGTATCCAATTACCAGTAACCCTGTAGATAGGCCTTGTTTATAGATCCACACTGTATTCACTTGTCTAATATTTTTTTTGTTTGTTGGCGCTCATAATTCACCTAAAAATCGAAACAGGTGGTTGGTTTAAGAATGATAGTTTCCTTTACATACAAATTGTACATACAGATTTAACTAATTTTAGGTGATGGGGCAACTAACTTTCAATAATGATCTTCTCTTTCAGGGCTACGACCTATTTTCCGATATTTACTTTCCTCCCATAATCATAACCCAACCCAAAACTAGCTCCCTACCCGGTCACTACCGTCCCTCACGACCCAGATCGCGCCGCAATGCCGCATTATCCATGTACAGTTCCCCGCAGTTTATTCACAGAACATCTCCATTTCCATTTGAGTACATTCACAGAGGAAGATCGCCATCATTTTGCCGTGAATGTTCTTTTCGTGAATCATGGAATGTCACTAATGACTACTCTGAAAGCGTTCTGGATAAACATGTTTCCCAGAACTTTAGAAAATGCTCGATTTATGTTCCTGAGAACGACTATCCTGAAAACGTTCTTGAAGAATGCAGTTCTCAAAACTCAAGGGCGTGTTCCACTTATGTTCCAGAGAAATCTTGTTCCCCAGAAGTTCAGGAAAATACATTGACGTATGAAACTGGTCAAACATATGCAAGTAGACCAATTTGTTTGGATGACTGCAATAACGAGTTGGATTTTGCTAACGAAAATAATAACAACGCTTTTAATTTAGATAAAATTAACGAAATGGTCGCTAGTAAATCCAGTGCTGTAGCTTCTTACGTTAAATTTGATTTACAGGAACCAATCTATTGCGAATGTGCACCTCATTCTTTTAGCCCTAGTTGTGATCCCAAAAAACTTGGCAGATTTAATTTAAGCATTTCTCCAATCAGAGAGGAAGTATATGGAGAAATATAAAAACTCTAGTATTTGGTTTTTGATGTATTTCTACGTATTTATAGTTGTATTGCAGCATTTATATATTTCTTTGAGTAAATTAACAGACAGATAGTACCATGGAACACCGCTAATGACTAAATATTGCATTGATTTTATTTCCCATATCTTTAGAAAGTTCCCCCTGAAGTTCAGGAAAATACATTGACGTATGAAACTGGTCCAACATATGCAAGTAGACCAATTTGTTTGGATGACTGCAATAACGAGTTGGATTTTGCTAACGAAAATAATAACAACGCTTTTAATTTAGATAAAATTAACGAAATGGTCGCTAGTAAATCCAATGCTGTAGCTTCTTACGTTAAATTTGATTTACAGGAACCAATCTATTGCGAATGTGCGCCTCATTCTTTTAGCCCTAGTTGTGATCCCAAAAAACTTGGCAGATTTAATTTAAGCATTTCTCCAATCAGAGAGGAAGTATATGGAGAAATATAAAAACTCTAGTATTTGGTTTTTGATGTATTTCTATGTATTTATAGTTTTATTGCAGCATTTATTTAATTTCATATTTTTAAAAAGAGCAGTTTATGAAATTTCAGGAAGTACTTAACCTAAGCATATTCTAAATTAGGGAGGAAGTATACGGAGAAATACAAAACTATATTATTTTAATTTATATATCGAAATCTTGTTCTCCAGAAGTTCAGGAAAATACATTGACATATAAAACTGGTCAAAAATATGCAAGTAGACCAATTTGTTTGGATGACTGCAATAACGAGTTAGATTTTGCTAATGGAAATAATAACAACGCTTATAACCTAGATAAAATTAACGAAGTGGTCGCTAGTAAATCCACTACTGTAGCTTCTTACGTTAAATTTGATTTACAGGAACCAATCTATTGCGAATGTCCGCCTCATTCTTTTAACCCTAGTTGTGATTCTAAAAAACTTGGCAGATTTAATTTAAGCATTTCTCCAATCAGAGAGGAAGTATATGGAGAAATATGAAAACTCTAGTATTTGGTTTTTGATGCATTTCTATGTATTTGTAGTTTTATTGCAGCATTTATTTAATTTCATATTTTTAAAAAGAGCAGTTTATGAAATTTCAGGAAGTACTTAACCTAAGCATATTCTAAATTAGGGAGGAAGTATACGGAGAAATACAAAACTATATTATTTTAATTTATATATCGAAATCTTGTTCTCCAGAAGTTCAGGAAAATACATTGACATATAAAACTGGTCAAAAATATGCAAGTAGACCAATTTGTTTGGATGACTGCAATAACGAGTTGGATTTTGCTAACGAAAATAATAACAACGCTTTTAATTTAGATAAAATTAACGAAATGGTCGCTAGTAAATCCAGTGCTGTAGCTTCTTACGTTAAATTTGATTTACAGGAACCAATCTATTGCGAATGTGCGCCTCATTCTTTTAACCCTAGTTGTGATTCCAAAAAACTTGGCAGATTTAATTTAAGCATTTCTCCAATCAGAGAGGAAGTATATGGAGAAATATAAAAACTCTAGTATTTGGTTTTTGATGTATTTCTACGTATTTATAGTTTTATTGCAGCATTTATATATTTCTTTGAGTAATTAAACAGACAGATAGTACCATGGAACACCGCTAATGACTAAATATTGCATTGATTTTATTTCCCATATCTTTAGAAAGTTCCCCCTGAAGTTCAGGAAAATACATTGACGTATGAAACTGGTCAAACATATGCAAGTAGACCAATTTGTTTGGATGACTGCAATAACGAGTTAGATTTTGCTAATGGAAATAATAACAACGCTTATAACCTAGATAAAATTAACGAAATGGTCGCTAGTAAATCCACTGCTGTAGCTTCTTACGTTAAATTTGATTTACAGGAACCAATCTATTGCGAATGTTCGCCTCATGCTAGTTGTGATTCCAAAAAACTTGCAGATTTGATTTAAGCATTTCTCCAATCAGGGAGGAAGAAGTATATGGAGAAATATGAAAACTCTAGTATTTGGTTTTTATGTATTTATAGTTTTATAGCAGCATTTATATATTTCTTTGAGTGAATCAGCAGACAAACATAACCATCGAACACCGCTAACGACTAAATATTATATTGATTTTATTTCCCATATCTTTAGAAAATGCCTAATTTGTATCTTTCAGAGAACACTATAATTTCTTTTAAAAGAGCAAATTTTGAAATTTTAGGATTTAGGAAGTACCTAGGTATATAAAATCTTGATTTAAATTAATTTAAGTATATTCTAAATTAGGAAGGAAGTCTACGGAGAAATATAAAACTATGTTTCTTAACTAATATTTTTATTGTTCCCTAGTTTTATTACAGACTATTTCAATTTATATATCGAACTCTTGTTTCTCAGAAGTTCAGGAAATGGTGAAAAATATGCAAGTAGACCAATTTGTTTTTATGACTGCAATAACGAGTTGGCTTTTGCTAACGAAAATATTCACAAGGCTTTTAACCTAGATAAAATTAACGAAATGTTCACTAGTAAATCCCCTGCTGTATTTTCTTACGTTAAATTGGATTTAATGAACCAATCTATTGCGAATATTCGCCTTATTCTTTTTGCCCTAGTGGTGATTCCAAAAAACTTCCAGATTTTTCCAATCAGGGAGGAAGTATGTTTTTTAATGTATTTCTTTGTATTGTATAAATTTGTCGTTTTATTGCAGCATTTATAAAAATTTTTTGTACGAATTAGCAAACAAATATTACCATGGAACACCACTAGCGTCTAAATGTCTGGATTTTATTTCCCATATCTTTATAAAATGCTTAATTATTATTTTTGCTACTATGCATTTTCTTAAAAGAGCAGTTTTTAAAATTTCAAAAAGTACTTAAGTATATAAAATCATGATTTAAATTAATTTAATCATATTCTTAAGTAGGAAGCAAGTATACGGAGGAATATTAAACTATATTTTTTAAATATGATTTCTATTTACTCCCAGTTTTATTACCGATTATTTCAGTTTATATTTTTAGATAAATATCGCCATGCGTTATTTTTATTCGGTGTTGTTTTTATGTCCTAGATCTTTAAAAAATGCTTTATTTTTGATTTTAAGACTGACTACTATAAAAGCAATTTTAAAATACGCATTGTCTAAAATTCCGGAAATAATAAGACTTCTCTGGGAGAAATTTTATTCTTTAAAAGGTCTGATAAAGTGCCATGTTACTAGTGATTATGCTGACACTTTAATTGTTGGTTTTATTTCTTAGAACTAAAGGAAATGCTTGACTTTTGTTTTTAAGAACCACTTTCTCAATAACGTTCCTACAAAACGCATTTTCTAATATTCCACTTAAAGTTAAGAATAGTATTTTTGCATATCTAATGAGGCGTTTATTTTGCTAACAAATATAACAGTAGTGCTTTTGATTTGAATTTAGTTAACAAGAACATCAATACATCAATTGCAGCTTCCTACTGTTTGAAAATGTTTTAGCTTTACTTGTTATTTACTTTAAATACAACAGCTCTATTAATGGGTTAAAAATTTAAAAATAAGTTATGTATTTTAATCCAGTGTTTTTTCCTGTATCTAATTTTATGATCACCTACCACATAACCCCTCTAACATAAAACTTATTATCAGTGCATAACATCACATCTCCATTTGTATCATTCTTTACAGCCGGAAGAATCATTATCAGACGACTTCCTCTTCCCCATGTCATCGCTTCGTTTGTCATATGCCAGCTCGCCCGAAAGCGACTTAGAACATAGCCCAGGGCCGCCTATTAACTCATCGGGCAACACCAGTATCGGTGGGGTGACGGCCGGAAGACTAACCAAAGCCAGCTCGGACCCTAGCGTCGTTATGACGCCGGACGGGGGCGCCAGTGATACTTTGCCACCGTATCAGGTAGGGTTGGCAACAACGCAACGTAATGGTATTGTCTAAATAACGTTATAAGTCTAGCGACTTATAAGTGGAATAACAAACGTAAAACTGTTTCCAGAATCGTATTAATAAAATATTAGATATTGCACACTGTGTGTGTTAAAACGTAAAAACCGCTTCTTGATAAAAAAAATTACATAAAGCTTTAAGCTATGGTTTGGTTTTATTTATGAAAAGGAGGAGGCACTATAGTTCATATCATTATTTTTGAGACAACTTTTTACAACTTTTTTTCGTTGGCCTATGGTATTTGTTATGGTAAACAGCTGATAACTGTCAAAAAGTTATCTCAAAAATTATGATATGGAGTTTAAATACATTTTTACCGGGATGCGTCAGATGGGCTAAATTTAAGATTTGTGGGTTCGAGTACCACTTAACGCATGGTTGTGTTGTTATGTCTAAAAAACTATTTTTCGACGCAAAAACTGGACGATTGATCCTAGTATGGATAGAAAAATCGCAGTATAAAAAAAAAGACTTTTCATTTTGTTCCTCATCTGTCACTTCCCATCCCGGATTTGTATTTTTTATTCCTGATCGACAACTTTTTATATGGCGCATCTTCTCTCCCTAAAATGAAGGATAAAAAGTTCAACTTTTATCCCTAATATATAAAAAACACCTTATTGCACGGATGACGTTTTGATAAGGTTAGCAGACTTATAACGGGTTTTTAGACAAAATTAATGGACTTATTAAAAATGGCTTCAGAAAATTGTTATCGCTTACAGTATTTGTTGTACGTTACCTTTGTATACTATACTTTTCTAAACGGGTGCTTGTAATAGGGATTAATAGCCACGCCCTTACGTAAACGTAGTGAACGTTACGTAAATAGGATACGATACGTATTGAAATGAATTAAAAACAGAGTTTTAGCAATAGTCAAAGTGTATCCACTTATAACCATAGCATTTGTAATTGGTCTTTCAATTACCATCGTTTGCTAAGTAAACTATTTGGGCTCGAATTGTTGCTATTTTAATTTAACTTTTCTTCACTATAGGACACCAGAAATAAATTTCCACTTTAAAATCAAATTAAATAAATCAAAACATTTAATTTTTAAAAAAATTAATAGAAAAAACACCCAATTGCTAAATTTACTTGGTAAAGTACTGGTCGCAGTTGAGTACAAAATTAATAGGTATACCTATAACGTACGACATGCTTCAACTTTTAGTTTTGATGACCAAGCGCACTTACAAAATTATACAGTTTTGTATTTTCATGAATCCGGTTATTAGGTAATTTTTGTACCCAACTGCGACTAGTAGTTACAAATAAATTTGGCAATTGGATGTTTTTTTTATTTAAACAGTTTTTTATTTCCAACTTTTAGCTTTAATTCTTATTCAGCCTTATAAAAAGTCCTATGCATTTACAATTCATTTAGCTTTACTCAAAAGGTACGTGTAGATTTTCTACGGACGCGAACAGTGTTACCTTCCATTGAGTAATGGTGGGGGAGAAGAGAGGGAGGAGAGAACTAGTAAAATGGTGTCGTAGCCGGCCAGGCATTATCCACGCATTCTTAAGGACTTATGTCACACTGATGTGCTCTAGCGAGAGCGAAACACATGTGTCTGTGGGTAGTCAGACCACACCTAACCGGAGTTACTAATACTTTGGTTAGGTACGTGCGGGCAGATTAACAGCTGATCTCGTTAAAAGTGAGGTTGGTTTGTTTGTTTTGCTTTGCAGTCGTTAATGTGTTGTGCATGTTGGTGTTGTGGTAAGTGTTTAAGTTTTGATTTACAGTTTTTAATTCGTTGTACATCTTACGAATCGCGGCTTGTTGAAGAAAATGTATATTTTCGATGCAAGTACAGTGTTTTTAATCTAACGGAGTATAGGCCCTAGTGTTTTTCCTTGTAAAAGTTGCGAAAAAAATCTTTAAGCGCCAAAAGAATTTTTGAAATCTCTCTGAATTTGTGAAAGGTATAGCTACAACTATTACTAATAACGAGGGTGGGAAGAAGAGTGGGAGGAAAAAAGATGGTGTTGGAAAAGAAATCTGAGAGCGTATGCAGAAATAATTTTTGAAATCGCTCTATATTTGATAAAATTATGCGAATATGGTTTTTGAATAGGGTGGGGGGGATGACAGGGGACATGGGTGGGAGCAGGGAGAACTACAAAGTAACTACAGCAAATTAGAGGACAACTTCAATGGGTAATAAAAGGAATTTCAATAAAATGGCCTAAAATTTAGATAATTTGTATGCCCTAAAGCCTACATCATGTCAAAATGGCGTCTGAAGACCGCCATGTTGAGTCCTGTTTAAAAAAATATAGCCTCTAGCACATTTGGGATCAGTAGCACTTTAAGGACACCTTTTTTGTCATAATCGGTTCAGCCGATGTAGCGTGACACAAACATATATATTTACTTACATACAACAATCGCAAAACATTACCCTTTCTTTCGCCGTGTTGCAGTTGGGTAAAAATAAGGTTAAAATGACCAAAACACATCCTTAGAATAAAATTCGGATGAAATTCTTATGGAACAAGGTAAATACATTAAGCTTGCTGGATTCCTAGTCATTCAGGAATTCAAGAGAATGTTAGAGCAGACAGGTTAGCAAATATGGGTAGAAGCCTTGAGATTCAAAGACACCAGTATGAATCCTTGGAATGCACAGATTGGATACGAAGTGAAATATCGAATGAGTGGAGAAATGAATATCACGAAAAAGCCCTTCAGAGAGATTCTCTGTATAACAAAAACATTCCTTACCCCCTAAAAACCCTTAATAGGAAAAAGATAACTTCATTCATAAGACTTCGAACCTTTATCGGGTAAACATAAAAGAGAATCCCAGTTGTATTTGCAAAGAAATAGTGATCTTACTCACATATTATTTGTATGCCCTTTGAACTACTATAACATTGATGTCTTACACAGAAGCATTAATACAGATTTGAATAATGACTGCCAATTGGAAGTACTATTGTACAAGAATATAACTGAAACAAAGATAAAGAAATTGTCTGAGTTCCAGGAAACCCTTGCAAATCGATGATGAAATAGTGATCACAGGATCACAAGTAAAAGTAGGTTAAAGTAATGTCTGTGGCTAGTTAGTCTCCGTAGCGTAGGCCATTAAATCGAAAGTGGATTGGATTGGGATAAAATTTTTTAATCTGTGGTTACGCTTCTACGTTGGCTAGCTGGTGTAACGTTACACCGCGCGTAATGCGTGTCGTGCATCCCAAAAGCAATGCACAGGCGCACTTGATCAAAACGTTACGTCAAGATACGTGCAGTGGCTATTAGTCCCTCATATCAGACAATTTAAAGGAAAGTATTGTTAAATTGGGATACTAAGAATCGCTTTAATTATTATTTAATGTTTACTTTACTCATCATATTTATAGCCCACATACGATTCAAGATATGGTTTTAATCCAAACAACCAAGTTCAGGCCCCACCAAGCGATCTCACCACCCCACCTGATACACCTCTAACAAAGGATCCGACATATACCTTGTCTAACCCTGACATTCCGTCTTCATTGGGACCGCCAGAGTACAATAAGGTAAGGACTATCGCTACTATAATTCATTTTCGAAAATTCTTAACAAACTTGTTTCCTAAAAGATTAGCAACAGAATTTATAAAGGAGACAAAAAAGTTAGTTTTACCAGTGGCGGCTGCTACAGGGAGGGCAACGGGGCAGTGCCCTTTCAAAACTAGACAACAAACAGTATTTTTAATTGACTTATTTAAAAAAGTTAAATCTTCCTTTGCGACATTATTGTCTAGTTCTTTTTAATATCTGTGGTTAACAACAAGCGATTAATTGGGTGAAATTGGGGGAGCGTTTGTTTTTGTTGAAGTCGGCCATCATCATTGTGCAGGAACGTCCGTTGCCCTTCTACGTGTTGCCGGTTCTATCCTTAGTGAAAAACCTTGCCGGTCGCGTGTCATTGTTTGTTTTTCTTATAAAATGGAAATAAATACCGTCTATTACATAATTAACTGTGCCGTTTTTAATAGTGAACATAATGAAAATGTGACAAAAATTAGACATAAATAGTAGGCTAATAGACTGTTTAACCCAAGTAACATTATTACCACTCAAGGTTTTATTATTTTGGTTCCAAAGTTATTTAGAGGGTGCTGTTATGGCTTTTAGGATCAATTTGGCTACAAAAAGGTATTTTATATTGCCAATTACCTAAAGAGGTGTTATACAACCAAAAAGTGTTCTTCTGTTCATTTTAGATACTTTTGGTTTTATTGATTTCTGATTTATAAAGATGGTCTTATAAAACCCTTTTACCTAAAGTTTTTAAAAAGAAATAAATATGAACTTTGGTCTTTTAGTTTTTTTCATTACTTTAGGTCATAACAAAAGTGTTTTATAATAGAGCTAAAAGGTTACCTTATATCCTTTTGTTTTTGTAGGTACCAGTAGTTTAATAGTAAGTATGATTATATAGGCGGCCATATAGAACCTAGTTTCCTTAAGGTTTTTAAGAGTGGTAAATATAAACTTCAGACTTCTGGTTTTTGCCATTACTTTTAGGCATTTTAAACAGGTTTTATTGGAAGGCTTAAAGGTAAACTTAATTCTTTTGTATTTATGGTTACCTATAGCTGCATATTAAATATTATTTAAATAGGCGGTCATATAAAACTTTGTTTCCTTAAGGGTTCTAACTGAAGTAAATAAATACTTTCGTATTTTAGTTTTTACTAGTACTAGTACAGATTGGTACCCACCTATTGCAAGATTGATTATTTATTATCTTCCTGGGTAGGGCACCCAAGCCTAGATAAGGCCTGTTTAAACGGCCAATATAAGAGGTTTCCCTCCAACCTGCAAGCACAACGGATATCATTTCACTGGCCCTCCTGATTGTGTGCAAATTGCACGATAAAAAACATTTAAATTTAACTCAACACTTTAAAAAACAAATACAAAAAATTTAAGTGAGGTTATGTTCACTATGTTTACCTTCTCTTTTTTATTGGTTTCATAAGCGCACTCAAAAATCCTTGTTGCGATAGAGTAACAAATAAAACCAAGTGACCACTATAAAACGATAATGGCGTATATAGAATTATTTTAAAAATTTTGTAAACAGAAAATATTTATCTAGTCGTTTTAGCAGTGTTTTTTAACAATAATTTTACTTTAATTATAAATTTGATGATCCACAAAATGACAAACTTCTCATATATAGGTATATTTTTATGTGATACAATAATTTTATGACCTAAATTCTTTTATATAGCCATTGTGAATCTAAAATATCGCTAAAGCTTTTATAGGAAAAATTCTTTACTCTAAAGGTATTATGGTATTCAACAGAATTGCCAGGATACCAAATTACCAAATCTAGTTTTATAACAGGATAGAGGACGTTTCTGAGTTGCTTTTAGAACCTGGCATAATAGCTTTAGGCTCTAAAAGGTTCTATACTGGTGAAACCGCTAGAGGGCGAAGCTAGCGTTTATTTCTTATGGTTTTATAATGAGTTTAATACATTGGGGAGTCCCATTTAGTAGGTCTAAGGGGTATATAAGCGTAATGGGAACGTGCTAACGACCAAACATTGAAACTAATGGTTTTAAGGAAAGGCGCTGGCAACCTTTTAGCTTCTGCTATAAATAAAGAAATGTTACTTGGGTAAAATTCTGTGGGATTTTTGAGGTTGCTCTACGGGGCCATCTGAATATACTTTATCTATAAACAAATAAACTAAAAACTACACCAAGTAGCTGCTTGTTTGGAAAATAAAATTGTTTCGGTAAGTTTTTGACTGAGTTTAACCCGTTTTCTACCCGCATAGTACCTATATATTTCTAATTATTTCAAGTGACAATAGTTGATAAAAATATATAGCTGGTTTTACTTTATTCGAGAACTGGCAGGGAGTCCTTGTAGGTTTTTTTTTTTTTTTTTATTTGTCAAACACACTGTGTTTTTTTTTTATTACAATCTAGTCAGTAAGACTAATTAGCAATTTTGTTTTAACTTAATTTACTAGAAAAGTCAGATTTAAACTTAGGGTTCACTCAACAGTTCTCCCCGCTTTGTTTAGTCTGTAACTCACAATTGTGTTGTGTTTATAGCATTATTTTGTTTTATGTGTAATTCACTTAGTTTACTAGCTCAAACGGCTTCACTCTTTTTAGTCGTCGAACTAGCATAGTATTGTCTAGAAGCTGAATTGCTTCCACATTCACATGCCGATGGAGTCTATCTTCATGGCTTTTTGCGTACTTTTTTATAGTCTCTGCTACAGTTTCGATTTTTAGATCTCGATGAAGGTCACTATTTCGAACGTACCAAGGTGCATTCACAATGTTTCTTAATACTTTATTTTGAAATCTCTGTACAACTAGAATGTTACTCTCTTTAGCACAACCCCATAGTTGAATACCATATGTCCATACTGGTTTCAGTATTTGTCTATAAAGCAGTAACTTATTATGAATTGTTAAATTGGACTTCCTTCCAATTAGCCAGTTCATTTTTCTATACCTTATCTCAAGTTCTTCTTTTTTTTTCTTAACATGTGCTTTCCAGCGCAATTTGGTATCAAGTGTCATACCTAGATATTTTGCCTGATTCGAATATGGTACTGGAATGTTGTTAATTGTTATTTGTATGTGATTTATATTTTTGTTTGTAAAATCAACATGAATTGATTTGGTTTCATTTAATTTTATTCGCCACTTTGTGGTCCAACTGTGAATTTGGGTGACTGCATCCTGAAGTTTCTCTATGCATTTTTCAATAGATTTTTCTACCGTCAATAAACCAGTATCATCGGCAAATGTTGCTAAGTGACAATTTTCTGGCTTTGGGATATCACAAGTGAATAATAAGTATAGATAAGGGCCTAGTACGCTACCCTGGGGCACGCCTGCTTGAATTTCTCTTAAATTTGAGTATGAGTCTTCCTGTTTTACTCTAAAATGTCTATCAGATATGTATGATTCCAAAATATCCGAATACTGTTTTGGCAGAAACCTTTTTAGTTTAAAATTAAGGCCTTCATGCCACACTTTGTCAAATGCTTGTGCTACATCTAGAAAAACTGCAGAACAAACGTTTCCCTCTTCTAGTGCTTTTTCTATTATATTAGTAATTCTGTGTACTTGATCTATCGTGGAATGCTTGTCTCGAAAACCAAATTGATGAGATGGAATAATTTCTTGTCTTTCTATGATGGGTTTTATTCTTTTAAGCAATAATTTTTCATAGAGCTTGGATATAATTGGCAGCAAAGATATTGGCCTGTAAGATGACACGTCATGGAGTGGTTTTCCCGGTTTTGGAATCATGATAACTTCTGCAACTTTCCACAGTTTAGGTACGTACCTAAGCCTAAAAGACGCATTAATTAGGTTGCATAGTTTTACGATAGCTTTTCTGGGGAGTTGTTTTATGACTACCCCGTTAATAAGATCATACCCTGGGGCTTTTTTCGAATTAATATTTTT
This sequence comes from Aspidapion aeneum, assembly GCA_963576565.1. Classification (NCBI taxonomy): domain Eukaryota; kingdom Metazoa; phylum Arthropoda; class Insecta; order Coleoptera; family Brentidae; genus Aspidapion; species Aspidapion aeneum. The sequence goes on along the minus strand of OY755044.1, from coordinate 90,547,565 downwards.
GATTTCTGTTAATATTTCTTTTGGTGATGTAAGCTTAATATGGTCCTCGATTTGATGGGGTTCATTTAAATGAAAGTGTTCATCTGGTGCTTCGTGGGGCTGAAATGTTTTTTCTAAATGACTTGCAAAAATATCTGCTTTTTCTTCGTTACTCCTTGCCCACTGGTTGTTAGGTTTTCGTATGGGTGGAATTTGGATAATTGGTCTTTTAAAATCTTTGGTTGCTTTCCAAAGGGAATAGTCGGTATTTTTATCATCTGTAAGCTCATTAAGAAAATGGTTAATAGATTCATTTTTTATTACTAGAATTTCTCGCCTAATGCGCTGCGTCATGTTGTTGAGATTTGTTTTGTCCCGAGGATCACGGCTTTGTTGCCACTTTCTTCTTAGTTTCCTTTTTTCCAATATAAGGTCTCTAATTTCCTTTGGATAGTTTTTTCCCTTAAAAATTCTCTTTGGTTTTGGACTGTTTTCCCAAGCTGCTTGTTGAATATTTGTAACAAAATAATCAACTTCTTTATCGATTTGTTCTGGCGTTTGCAATGGTACTGATAGGTTTATTTTTTCTGACAGACTTTGTTTAAAACTAATCCAGTCAGTCAGTTTATTAACTAGTGAGATATTTGCTTCTTTCTTTATTATGTTTTTACTAAGAGTTAGAATAATAGGTGAATGATCTGAGTGTAAATCAAAACTTTCTTCTATATCTACAAAACTTAAAGATATATTTTTTACTATAAAAAAATCAATTAGATCTGGAATTTTTCCTGGATCTGTTGGATAGTATGTGGGCTTACCAGTTGATATCGGCTCACATTGATATTCACTAATAGCTTGCAAAAGTTCTTTTCCTTTAGAGTTCGTCAGTCTAGATCCCCAGTAGGTATTTTTTGCATTAAAGTCACCTCCAATTATAAAACGGTTTCCTAATTTTCTGAGAAAATTAAGATATTGATTTTTCTTTAGTAAGTGCCTTGGTGGTATATAGACAGCACTTATGACTAATGTATATGTTTTGGTTTTTACACTTACTAATGTAGCTTGAATCTCTATGGTTTTATATCCCATCTCCTCATAGTGTGATATATTTTCTTTAATTATTACAGCACTTCCCCCATGTGCAGTATTGCTAGGGTGAGTTGTATGATACACTTTATAACCTTTAAATTTAATGTGAGACTGGTTAGTGAAATGCGTTTCTGACACAAGACAGACGTCAATTTTTTCTATGTCTAGAATAACTTGCAAGTCTTGCTGATGTTGCAAGAGACCATTGGCATTCCAAGCTAGGATTCTAAGATTACTGACCATTTTGAGGCATATTGGTAGCTCCGTTATTGCTACTTTCTAGTTTAGTTAATCGCTCATCAAGTTTGTTCAATTTCTCCAAAATTAATTGTAGTGTTTGTTCCATAGTATTTTGACTACTGATATTAATATCAGGTATAGTAGCTGTTGCTGCTACTTGGCTGTATGTCCTTGTCACAGAGTTTTGTGTGACTGTGTTTCTTGTCTGTTGGTTTTGTCTATTTGTACTCACGTTTGGTATGAGATTCGGTTTCTTAGGTTTATTTTTCAATTTTTGTATTTCCTTAGCAACAAGGCATCCTCTGTAGTTAGCAGGATGCTTGCCTCCACAGTGGATGCATTTTGGCTCAGATTCTTTTGGTTTGGGGCATTCTACAGTAAGATGTTTCCCCGTGCATTTTACGCAACGTGGTTCTTTAGCGCAATATTTTTGCGTGTGTCCATAAGATTGGCATCTTTTGCATTGAGGGACTAACTTTGAGGTTTTTAGTGCTTTTATTTCCACTTCAATCCCAAGGATACTGGAAATTTCAAAAATTTTGTTGATATCTTCATCGTGGCTGAATGTGAGCATAAACATGTTAAGAGGTTGTCTTGTTCTCCATTTAAGTTTGTTGCTGGCCTCCAGTGCCTTAAAACCTTTTTTTTGTAGATCAGCTACAATTTTTTGTGGGTCACATGAGAAGTGTAGCCTATTCGCTATTACTCTAATTGGCCTTATTTGTTTGTTTTCGTATGAGTGCCATTGATGCTTTATTTCATTAAGCATTTTAGTAACCAGCCGATAGCTGTCTGCGTCTTGTACATTTATTTTAATATTTTCGTTATTTAAAACTTTTATTTTAACTCCTTGTATGATATTTAACTTTTCATAAATATCATTAAAATTATTTACGCCATTTACCATAATCGGTGGAGGTAATGGAGCTTTTTTAACCTTAGTTGGGGGTTCTTCATTTTGTGTTTTATTGGAGGGCTCTCCAGTGCCCGAGCTTTGTTGTGGTGGTGAGAGTGAAGTATCCATTCGACGTTTTTTCCAACCTTTTCCTTTTTGTCTGATCCACTCAGTTTCTCTTGCCAGATCGTCCTCATCAGTAATGTAGTCCATATCAGACTCTTCTTTTTTAGTGACTTTTGTCTCTAAATCTGCAAATTTTCTTTGCATACTTTCCAGTTGACTTCGGAGATAATCCACTTGTACACTAAGTGAATTTTTTTCGTTTTGGGATTTTTTCCATTCGCTATATAAAACTTCTTCATTTTGTGTTCTAGCATGGCTATCCTGAAATAATTCGGTATTATCCATTTTTTCTTGATTTTGTTTGGGCTTTTCGCTAATTTTTAAAACAAGTTTCACACTTTTTTTGCTTTTAAACATGATATATTATTTATAATACACATTGTATATAGATTCTCAACACAGGTATCTCGCGCGCGATGTTTTTTGTAAACAAAACAAACTCCGACTTTGACCTCGTTAGCACTATCATGCAGTCCTTGTAGGTAATCGGGAAGTGAAAATCTAACCTGTGTCAATCGGTCAATTTTTATCGCGCATTTCTCATCTAATATTTTCCTAATGTTCCATAAGACTTTTGTAAAGGCGGCGCGGTGTGATTTATTTTTATTATATATCGCTAATAACAGTGGCGCACCCAGGAATGTGTTTTCGGGGGGGCCCGACAGCTAAAAAGGGCGCCTCTCAAAAATCCTGCGGCCAAAAAAAAAAAAAGGTCATTCTGTTCGCAACTACGCCGCTGCTTGGGGTTGGGGGGGGGGGGGTCCGAAGCTTCCTGATGTCAAATTTTAAGGTATTTTTCGTGTTTTATCATCAAATATGTAGGAAATATATTAAAAAATCTAAGGCTTGGGGGAGGGCCGGCCCCCCCGGGGTGCGCCCATGCTAATAAGATTAAAAAAAAGTTGTAGTCTGCAGACCGCTTGCGCTGTAAAAATGAGAGAGACAGCGAACAACAAGGCATCGCGTGCTTTTTTCACGTCCGCGTTCGGTCCGCGTCTCTTGCACACGAACATTCGTCTGTCCCATGCATGGGTGTGTGTTGCTTGGTTAAAATTAATTCTGCCCACTAATGGATCGTTCATACTCGTCTTTTGTCTTGGTTTAGTCATATGTCTTGTCATAAGAAAGTTAAAACCACTGTTTCTTATGGGAGTGTTCATACAATGCTTTTGCTTTTGTTTTTGATTAGTCTTTGTCTTAAGAGTTGCCAACTTTCAATCCTTAGGACAACGACTAAGACGAGTGACAGACATCAGCTGATATTTGTTGTTTTTTTTTTACAGGGCGTCCGAAGAGCGCAAGCGCGCGGCCGAAATTTTGAATTTACCGCCATTTATCATGTTTTTAACAGAAAATCTCAACATAACCTCAAAATTTTATTTGTTTTTATTTTCTTTTTCGCTTTTGTTCTTTCGTGTCTGTGTTTCGTGCACAAATTAGGTTAAATAAGATTGTTTTGTGTAGAAAATTACTTTTGAAAAGGGGCCTTTTTATTGAAATTGATTTTTTTTTTCAGTGGGTTATGACTAAGACTAATCAAAAACAAAAGGCGAGTATGAACAGCCGATTTTGTTTAAGACAGCTAAGACTAATCAAAGGACAAAGACTAATCAAAAACAAAAGACTAAGACGAGTATGAACAATACTTAAGAGGAATATGGAATCTACAAATTTAAAAATTTGTGGAAAATCGACTTTAACTAGCAAAGGTTTAGTTTTTCTAGAAAGCAGTAAATTTTTATTGAATATTTATAACAACTAAAGTAAATTACTTAATTTTTAGGTAGAATTTGGGCGCAAAATAATTTTAAGATTAACTGGTAACAAAAAAACGCATTTTGGTTTTTTGCTTTTTTTCATATTTGGGCACAATCATCTCAGTTTCATAATATCTATAATCAATTTGATTGATTTTTTAAAGATTCCGATGTTTATCTTATTTTATGTTAATATTTGTGAGGGTTTTTTTTTCAGAAATTTTTTACTTGCAGTCTAACATGAGGACTGTATTTTATATTGTCACAATTAAATATGACACACGGCGCCTCCACCATATATGTCACAACTATATTTGTGACAAGTGTTATCTCTACCATATATATCACAAGGTTTGTTATTTAGTGCCCTTGTGACTGAGGGATTTAGGGGAATATGAAAACTAAGTAAAAAGAATCCACATTTATACATTTATTTTATATAAGAAAAACAGATTACCAGGAACAATAGTTAAATAATGTAATAAGGGGAAGCTGGTTGGAGAGAGTTGACCTAGGGGCCTTAAGGAATAGACCTTATAGGCCGTATAGAGTCGACCTTATGGGCCATAAAGCGTAACCACCATAGTGGGGTTTTACTTAGGTATGTTTAGTACGGACCACGTATTTCAGTGGTGTACTGGGTGTGGTTAGTACGGACCACGTATTTCAGTGGTGTACTGGGTGTGGTTAGTAGGGACCACGTATTTCAGTGGTGTACTGGGTTGATCACTTGTAAGAGTGATGCCGGTCTATTGTCCAGCATCAGCTTTTATAGACGAAATTTGTGCATATTCAGCAATATTGATTATTGCTACGTTTTTATAGTGGTTTAATTTAATTTTAAACTATTTTATGACAATATTTTGCATATAGGAACATAGTAGGCGACACTGATCGAATGTCGTTACTAAAACTTAACCTCAATCTTTACCTAACCTAAATTCAAAACGTCAGTGCCATACATATACCTAGTTACCAATTCAGCCGAAAAATCGAATTAAACCGAGAACATTTTTGGGCTATAACTTTGTACAACTTCCGAAGAAAATTGTCTCAACGAGAGTGTCTTGCCCAGTTGGTTGAAGCACCACATCAGTCGACAGTTTCTCGTTGGTATGGAGAATTCAAGCGTGGACGGATTAGCCCTAGCGACGATCCAAGGCCAGATGCACCAAAAACGTCTGTCACCCAGGAAAACATCGATGCTGTGCGCATGCTTATCACGGAAGAACAACATTTGACATATCGTGAGAGTAAGGCTTCATTAGCGATTTCAAAGACCTCAATTCAAAAAATTTTGCACGAAGAATTATGGGTAAGAAAACTAGTTTCCCGCTGGATATCGCATCTGTTAACCGAAAGACAGAAACAATGTAGGATCAATTGGTGTCAGAAAACTCTAGACCGCTTTGAGGCAGGAAACTCCGAAAACATGTACAGCATTGTCACTGGTGATGAATCGTGGAAAAATAAACGTCCGTCGTCGTTCTCGAAGTCTTTCCAAAAAGATGGTAGCGTCATATGTCTCAAAAGTAGGTCATGTAGAAGCAAATCCTCTGGAAGATCAAAGGACTGTTACTGCCGATTGGTACATTATCATTTGTTTGCCGAAAGTCATCGCTGAGCTTCGAAAAACGAACCCCGAACGACGAATCATCCTCCACTAAGACAATGCAAGTTCGCACAAAGCACACAAGTGGAATTTTAGCTTTGACATTGAGCGCATGCGAAAGTGCATTACTTTTCGCGGAGAATATTTTGAGAAACAATAAAGTTTTTAAAAGTTATCTACTGTTTTATTCTAGCTGTATATACAAAACTTTGCCTGGTCCTGTTTTGCGGCTTACCTCTATTAGCGCACCTGTTTTCTTTAATAGCAATTTTTTTATAAACTAATTTGATCTTGCCAGAACCTCTACAATGCCGACATCTATCAGAAAGGATCGGACTATCCAAAGAACACAGACTTTGCTCAGCTTGGCACTCCAGAAAGAAGGAACGACTACGGAAGTCCGGATCGCAGGGATCAATTTAACGGGGATAGAGGAATGCAGCACAAGCGGTAAATTTATGTACAGGATGTTTCCGTGTATTTTAACCAAAGTCTCCTGCGCTTATTGTAAGAGAGAAGTGTAAATGAGTTGTAGAGTTTATTCTAAACCGCCTGAAAATGTTATTTAGCAAAATAAATCCGTATTTCATAATTTAAAAAAAATCAAACATGGTAAATATCTTACTGAACACACTATATATTATATTATGCTTATATGCTGACATTTGGTCCATCCGTTGTTAAAATTTTTGCATTATAAATCCTAGGTACATTTATTAACAAAATAACACTTGTCATAAATAAAAATCAGATCTTTTCATTTCGATATTAATAATATATGGTGTGTTCCGTAACAAATTTAATATGTTTGATTTTTTGGCGGTTTAGGCTAAACCCTACAGCTTTGGTATTTACACTTTTTTCCTATCTCTTAAGATAAGCCTAGTAGACCTTGGTTGAAATATGCATCCGGAAAAAGCCTGCCCTGTACCTAATAGTTTAGTAATAAAGGCCCTCAATTTTCACAAATTTTAGATTGTGTCCAATAGTTTTTGTAGATAAGTTTCACACAACATTAATAAAATAATATAATATTAATTGATGATAATTCATTATTAAATAACACTATACATAATGAATAATAAAAATCCTAAACACATAAATTTAAAAAAATAAGTCTAAAAGTTTTCGTCTAATCCAGGTTCTTTCATTGTGCCTAAAACCGATGCTGCATTTCCCCGTTGTACTGCCAAGCTTATTCTTTGGATGATATAATTTTTTGATTATTTTACTGGTAGTTTTGCACTTATTTCTAATATAAAAAAAACAACATTAATTGTTTTAAATTCTTTAAAATTATCTGTTAAACTGCACTCTTTCAGTATTTGTCACCAAAAAAGACTTATTTTTTTTATTGTGTAATAAAATTTAATATTTACAAACTTTTTTACTTTAAGCTATTAGAGAACTCAAAGCTGATTTCGGAAAATACTTTTAGTTGAACTTTAAAAGCAAAAATTCAAAAACTATGTATAGCATTTATAAAATTTATATAACGGATGACCTGACCAATTTGTAGAACTTGAAATTTACTTTAAACTAATTTAAAAATGTATCACCTACAAGTCGTTTTAATTAAAACTAGAATTGGTTAGATATCAAAATAAGAGATAATTTAAGCAGAATATTAAAAAGGCAACAAATATTGTGAATTTATATTCTTTGTAATACTCGAATAGCAACTTTTTGTTGAATACTCAGTTTTGTAAAAATATATTGCTACTTAATCAAATAAAAAGCAAAAACCTTAAGTTATATTATGCAGAAAATCCTGGTTATATTAGGCAGCTTAATAAACTTTGACAAATAATTTTAAAGCTAAAGGCAAAAATTGGCAGCCAGAAATTATTTAATTATTTAGGTATTGCTTGCAACTTTTAAGAAATCTTACCAAAACCAGTAAAGTAAGTTAAAGTTGACACTTTTTATTTTATAAAATATTGACGAATGATAAAAAACTGATAGGTTTAGATACACCATAACTCAAGATTAAGAAGCAACGATTAACACATTTTATGTTAAATAAGGCAATATATACCTCTTCACTTTGACTTCAACATGTTACTTGACTACTACCTCTACACAAAAGTCTTAAAAAAGTAAATTACTTTAGGCTACCTAAGAGTAAATACGCATGTATAAATATATTTACACAGTGACACATCAAAACTAAAACAGTTGCTAAAGGAATTTGACACTACTTTGTCATGGCCTTCTATGGGTATCAGTAAATAGTACAATAACATTTTTATCTTCTTTGGATCAATTATTATTACGATGTTTTGGCCAGGTTTCCAATCGAACCCGCCTGTGTGGGGTGGAGACGGTTAGATGAAACCAACCCAGGTAGCAAGGGGTCATCAAATGACGTCTTTTTTTCGTCGAAAAGTGGTCATTTGGATGACCAGCAGGTCATCTACCAAAAAATGTTATCAGTCAATTGACGTCTTTTCGTAGTGTAGTTTTTGACGTCTGAAAAACTTCATATATTGCTCACTACCCACACTGCACACTTTGTCCAAGGGACATATACTCATACTTACATAGATGGTGCCTCAGTCAGTACTTGACCGGATTTATACGGAATGTGGGGATATGTATGTAAAATAAATTAAATATTAAATCAAGACTTCGAGGCTTCTTTCGCTTCAAGGTGAAGATGTGTCAGTCTAGGTATAGGTCTATTTTGATCTGTACCTCACCTGTTAACATTGCTGTACCTGTTCCAGTACTTCCAGGTCTAAGTCACAGAAGAGTCACAAGACGCTAGCCCTACCAAGTCCACTTCCAATCCCTGACTTCGCATGCGTAGATCTACCAATAGTATTTACCTCATGTATTAGAATAGATGTACAGGGTGATTTTCACTTGAATGATTCTAACCACATGAAAATAGAAAGTTTCAAAAACCTAACCTAAGGAAACCTAATCAGATCTAACCGAACCGAACCAAAGCAAAGTAAACCAATATTTAAAAAAAAAAAAAACTTTCCTGACTTCCTACCCGGGATCCTAGAGGATGTGAATCCGAACCGGACCTTACCGAACCGAACCTATCCAAACCTAACCCTACCCAACTAAACCTAATTAGCAGTACGTGTTGTAGTTTAGTTTGGTTAGGTTAGGTTTGGTTCAGTTTAGTTAGGTTCGGTTTGGTTCGGTTCGGATTCACATCCTCTAGGATCCCGGGCAGGAAGTCAGGAAAGTTTTTTTTTTTTAATTATTGGTTCAGTTTCCTTTGGTTCGGTTCGGTTAGATTTGATTAGGTTTTGTTAGGTCAGGTTTTTGAAACTTTCTATTTTCATATGGTTAGAATCATTCAAGTGAAAATCACCCTGTATGCATCTATTCTAATACATGAGGTAAATAATATTGGTAGATCTGCGCATGCGAAGTCAGGGATTGAAAGTGGACTTGGTATCGTTAGCGTCTTGTCAGAAGAGTCACCTTCTGTGTCTAAGTTTCCTTCAGTGTTCTCAACTGCAGGGAATATTTCATATATTCAGACTAGTTTAAAAAAAGTCATAAATAGGTTTGTGTCTGTGTGTGTGTCTGATGTTCTGATTTGGTCCCAAATACGTCATATTGCTGACGTCTTTTGAACGTCATTTAAAGGTCATTTACACGTCAGGTTAGAGACGTCAATGGTCATTAAAAATTACCTGTTTTTGACGTTTAAAAAACGTGACCTTGCTACCTGGGAATTTGCTTTTGGTACGTTTCGCCACAATGTTGGACCTTTATCAAGTCCTACAAGGAACAGACTTTATTAAACACAAACATTTAATATGTTCTAAATATATCTGCTTACTTTAAGATTAGAAGAAAATTGAAAAATAAACGAAAGTGAAACAACGACCGTATAGTTTATGGACAAATCGGCCTAAAAGGGGGTTTCGTGTGCAAGTCGTGCCAACTTTTTGCCGATAAGCCAAGTTTGTTAAGGGCACTCCATAGATCAGGTTTTGACTTGTTGTCATTCTGGTAAATGCGTTTTTTTAAATATATGGCCCCCACCACTTTTTGTTGCACGATACATTTTAAAACGATGTATCTTTCTTAAAAATAGTCGTAGATGGTTGCAAACAATGGCAAATGAATTAGTAAACACCCCCAATAAAATAACTTTCCATTATATTTTTCAAAATTTTGCTTTGTTTTTTTAGAAAAAATAAAATAACTGAATTTTAACTTTTTTTTGTATAGCTAGTAAAGTTTAACCTACATTTTTAATAATACCAAAGCAAAATTTAAAAAAAAAAGTTTAAATAAAAGTTTTAGAACGAACATTTTTCTTTAATTTGGTGTATAAAAGTCTTATATAGATGTATATTTTATATTTGTTTTAATAAAAAAAACAATTTGATGTCACCAAAACGACTACCGAAGGTGTATTACCGTACGCGGGCGCCTATAACTATAGGGCGGCACGCGGCTTTACGCAGCTGAGGCGTCTTGTAAAACAGGTGATTTCTATTATTATTGTTATCTTTGTTTGATGGACATTATCAAACAACATCGTTATTGTTGTTTTTGAAAGTGAATATCCACCGACGAAAGTTTTTACAATATAGTGCAGGTGCTAGAGGTAGTTGAGTATACAAAATATGAGGACCGCAGTTTGACAATGGATCCTAGCTGAGAATAGGTCACACACTAACGATTTGGATGTTGCCGGGAAAATTTTTTGGTGCAATTTTTTTTATCCCACCTTCTTATATAGTCGTGTTCGAATTTCTAAAAATGTAACTAAGTTAAAAATGTGTAAAATCTAATTTAAAAATAAAATTATATTAGTTTTTAAAATTTTAGCTGCAAAATCCCCCAAGACCCCCAGACTCCCCTTGTCCTGAAATTTTTAGATTTTTTCAAATTTTCTTAAAAACTAAGCTGAGGGAAAAATATGCACTAATCTTTATTGTAGACCAAAAAATTTCCTTTTCAACAATGTATAAGTCAGTGGGGTACGACTAATGACAAACTCTCCAGCGGCGTCCGTTTATTGAGGTAGTGTAAATAAATTTAAAAAAGAAAATGTATAATAAGGCAATGGTAGTTTTATCTATAACAATTTAGGGGCGTCCGTAAATAAAATCAATTTTGAAAAATCACTAAATTTATCAATTTATCACTAAGTTTTATCCAATTTTCTCAAAAATTAAGCTTTTTGGAAAAAAAATTATTTCACCGTTTATTGTAGAAAATAAAATTTCCTTTTTGACAATGTATTAGTCAGTGGGGTCAGGCTAATGACAAACTCTCCAGCGGCGTCCGTATATGGGGGTCAATTAAAAAAATTAAATAAAATCATTTTTGTCACTTGTTTTACCCGATTTTTTTTTTGAATATTAAAAAAAATACTTTGCCAATATATGGGCCCCTAAACTCACACTAGGTACTATAGTTATTGTGTACGTGTGAGCTAATATAACTAAAAACTGAAATATATTTTATGCAACTCCAGACTAAATTACCTTTTGTTTGATACCACACAAGCCATGTTTTGACTTAAACCCAAATTTTTGAAATCTACCCCCACCCTTAAAAAAAACAAAAACTAAAATGTATTTTGTTAAACTCCGGACTCAATTACCTTTCGTTTGATATCACACACGCCATATTTTCACTTAAACTCTAATTTTTAAAATATACCCCCCACCCTTTTTTTAAAATAAATTAAAATATATTTTGTTTAACTACAGACTCAATTACCTTTCGTTTGATATCATACACGCCATATTTTCACATAAACTTTAATTTTGAAATCTACCCCCACCCTTTTATTTGGTTTCTGTTCGGTGGATTTTGGTCATTTTAAAATGGGACCATCTCGACCCAAGACCCAGCCTAGGTACCAAATTTCGTTAAAATCGGCCAAGTGGTTTTTGAGTTATGCGCGTTGGTCGTTACAGACAGACATACAGACAGACAGACAGACATACAGACAGACAGACAGACAGACAGACAGACGGCGCAACAAAAAAGTTTCAAAATCATCTGAAACGCAAAGATATATAAAAAAATTTGAAATCGGAGCAACTTTTTTTTTCTCGAAAAAATTAGGATCACCATAGCTCACACTACTATAGTATAGTATATGTGTGAGCTAATATATTTTTTAAAAAGTATTAGCTCACACATATACTATACTATAGTAGTGTGAGCTATGGTGATCCTAATTTTTTCGAGAAAAAAAAAGTTGCTCCGATTTCAAAAATTTTTATATATCTTTGCGTTTCAGATGATTTTGAAACTTTTTTGTTGCGCCGTCTGTCTGTCTGTCTGTCTGTCTGTCTGTCTGTATGTCTGTCTGTCTGTCTGTCTGTCTGTCTGTCTGTCTGTGTGTCTGTATGTCTGTCTGTAACGACCAACGCGCATAACTCAAAAACCGCTTGCCCGATTTTAATGAAATTTGGCACCCAGGCTGGGTTTTGGGTCGAGATGGTCCCATTTAAAAATGAACAAAATCCACCGAACACAAGCCAAATAAAAGGGTGGGGGTAGATTTCAAAAATTAGTGTTTAAGTGGAAATATGGCGTGTGTGATATCAAACGAAAGGTAATTGAGTCTGGAGTTAAACAAAATACATTTTAGTTTTTAAAAAAAGGGTGGGGGTAGATTTGAAAAATTAGAGTTTAAGTCAAAACATGGCTTGTGTGGTATCAAACGAAAGGTAATTGAGTCTGGAGTTCAATAAAACATACTTCAGTTTTTAGTTATATTAGCTTTCACGTAGATACACTATAACTATAGTACCCAGTGTGAGCTTAGGTGCCCATAGATTGGCAGAGTTTTTTTTTAATACATTTCAAATCAAGTAATTTAAGATTTGAATAGAGAATCAAAATAGCTATCTTTTTTATATAACCTTTTTTTTTCTAGCTCCAATAGTTTTATAAATAAAATTTAAAAAAATATAAAAAATTTACCTTTTTTTAAATTTTTTAAATTTTTTTGACAAATATAAAACAATACTTATTTTCTGACCAATACATTTTTAAGTACATTATAAAGCAAGTATTTCAAACTTTGTTCCATGAAAATCGGATAAAAAATAAAAAAGTTACAATTTTTTTAAAGATACGCCATTTTGAATCCGCCATATCTTTCAAAAAACGCATTTACCAGAATGACAACAAGTCAAAACCTGATATATAGGATGCCCTTAACAAAGTTAGCTTATCGGCAGAAAGTTGGCACAACTTGCACACGAAACTTGATTTGTCCATAGACTATAGTTGATGTTGTATTAAAGTGACACCGCGTCATCAAAACCTTGATGGGCGGGAAGGGAGTAGAGGGGTACATACAGTGGCACGCACTTCCTTTAATTTTTTTATTGATATAGATTCCCAAAATGAGGCACTGCACTAATTAGTCATTAGCTTACTATTTTACTTGCTTTTTATTGATGTCTTCTTCTAAACGATTTCATTAGAAAGGAACATATATACTATTATCTGGTTGTTACGAACATATTATTGATTTAGCAGGGCTTTGACGTTTTCTATTCGTTGTTGTTTTGACTTTATGTCAAACAAATTATGACGGAGCTTTTCACAAAACAAATTACCGTCTTTGCAACTAAATCAATATTGGCGCACATTTTAATATAATTTTGGATCCTCTTTTATGTTTCGGATCTTTATTTATCAGGTACGTACCTATTTGATCTCTCCTTTAAAAGGTCGTAGTGTTTTATCCTTCGAACATTAAGCCCCGAGCGGCACACTGCATGTACAAAGTGAAACACTAATTTTTTTAAGCTTCTTTACTTAGATTTTGCCGCAGAATTTGGTTTACCATAGCTATGACGCGGTGCCACTTAAATAGAACATCAACTATAGTACCGAACTTTAAGCATAAAATTAATAAATAACCCCGTATTTTAGGCAAATCAGTTCACTGCACGGGCCCTATACTCCTACCAAACACGATCAGAATCAGCCGAAAATGGATGGAGTCTACGGCACAGTACCCGATCTTCCCCCGAGAGTTGACAGGGCAGCCAAACCAATGGGCATTGCGTCCACACCGGGTAAAATACCCAATGGACGATCTGCTCACGAAAGACTTTTCGGGACTAAATCAGGTAAAAAGGCATGATTTTTTATCTTCACGATCTCCCAGAAGGTATCTTACAGTGTAGTTACTTTCGCAAAATACTTGGTTTGCCCGAGTTTTATAACTTTTTTTGCTTTTGACTGATCCCCCTGTAAAAGAGTTTCACGTGGGATAATCGTGCGGTAGTGGAATCTTTGGGATTTTTTATTCTTGTTGAAAAATTAGGTAAAGTACAGTGGTATCTGTTGATATTTAAAATGAAAATTTATTTAAAAAAATTTACTTTGAGACTGCTTTTATACTCTATTCGCTTAGAGACCTTTTTTCACTTTTCGTGTTAATGCAATGTTGACTTCAGGGGTTGAAAGCCCTTACCTTTGAGAACACAATTCCACTTTTTAGACATCTGTCAAACTCATGCCAAATAAAATATGTCGGCTGAAAAATGAAAAACAGAAGAATTTTGGAAAATTCACTTTTTTATTTTTTAACTAATTTTATTTTATTTAGATTATAGTGTACTTTTATAAAAACTATTAATCACTTGCATCTTTAATATTTCTGTGTCTAAAATAAAATATATTCCACGTTTTTTAGAGAAACTGTTGATTTTACAAAAAAATCATAAGTTATGAAAAAGACAAATTGTATTCACAGTTGGTTTCATTCATTAGATTTTACTTAGAAAATGTTACAAAAATGTTTGTTTTGAAGGTGACCCCAATGTTCGGACGCCTCTGGAGAGTTAGCCATATTTTCTATCACATTTTATGATAAACCGTTTAAAAGGAAATTTCAATATCCACCCTAAAATAGATAACTTATATTGTCGCAAGAAGCTTAGTTCTTAAGAAAATTAGATAAAACCTTAAAAAATTGATTAGTTTGGTGATTTTAAATAATTACTTTAAATTAAGGACACCACTGGAGCGGTAACTATGGAATAACTTCCACTTTGATATACAGCATTTGAAAGGAAATTTTATTTTCTACGACGAAGTATACAACACATTTTTTGATAAAGAGCTTGGTTTCTAAGAAAATCGAATAAAACGTGTGAAAAACATATTTTTTTATAATTTTTTAAATCACCCCCATTTACGGACATCGCTGGAGCGTTTGTTATTAGTCAAACCCCACCGAGTTTCATATTATTTAAAAGGGAATTTTACTGTCTACAATAAAGTATAGTACATATTTTTTCATATTAAGCTTAGTTTCTGAGAAAATTAGATAAAACTTGTGACAAAAATGGCTTGTTTTTTGATTTTTTAAAATTGATATAATTTATGGACGCCCTTAACGTTTTAATTATGAAACCAATCCGACCATGTTATACATCATTTTAAGGGAAATTTTGTTTAACACATATTTTCCTGTAGACGTTGGTTTTTAAAAGAATCTAATCAATCCCGAGAAAAACATGGGTATTTTTTGAGCTTTTTTAAATTTCTTCAATTAACGGACGCCGCTGGAGAGTTTGTGAGCAGTCTAACCCCCGTGAATTATACCTTGTTAAAAGGGGAATTTCATTGTCTACAATAAAGTATATTTTAAATTTTTTAATTAGAGGCTTAGTTTTTAAGAAAAATTGAAAAAACCTCAAACTTTCAAATTTTGGGGGGTCTGGGGAGTTTTTGGAGGTTTTTGCAGCCATTTACAAAAACACATTTGATATTATTTTTTGGTTATACAAATATATATTTTGAATATACACCTCTGTCAATTAGGGCTTTCCAGCGACAATTTAAAATTTCGGCGCCATATTAACCACCATCTTGAATGTCTTAGTCCCTGTCAACATTTCGAGGTGGCAACCGAGATATTTGGATTTAGCGGGGTCGAAACCATTTGCCAAAAAGTGATATAAAATGCGTCTAGAAAGTGGATTTTCGGAAATCTTGCCTAAACTATAATGATGGGAGTGACACTATAACTTTTGATCAGAAGCCAAGTAAAGCTACACAATTTCTTTTGGTTTTTAATGGATGATTTTTTTAGGACCAGATGGAACAGATTTAGGAGGTGCTAATGAAAATGGAGGATTTGGTATGAACAACAAGGGATCTTTGGATAGAAGCCAGAATTCCAAATCGGTAAGGACCAACGGGATAAAAAAAGGACCAGTTCTAAGCTTTTGTATTGTTTGTGCTGTTTGGTGACTTGGTATTTTACTATGTTTTAAATATTATTTATTATATTATAGAAAAACTTCTAACTTTAAAAGACAGGTTTGCGTCCGTATTTTACATTTGATTGAATGATTTATTTTCCATTTAGGATTCAATGTCAAGTTACGACTCCTACAATAAACAAGCGACGAATAGGATAGGACCCAACGCTCATGATGATCTCAAAACGACCTTGTCAAAAATCGACCCTTCTTTGGGCGGGCCTAGTCAAAGCAGTCCTTCGAGAGCCAGATGGAATGTCGACCAACAAAATCATCACAGGTAGGTTCTTAGTAGATACACAGAGATCATTAATATTTTAAGGATATTCCTGAAAAAATATAAATAGGTTAGGTTCAGGGTGTAATCCTTTCGGAATTCTTGTAATATGCAAAAAGAGAAAATTAATATTCTAAAAATGTCAATTGAAGTAAGATCGCTATTTAAATAAATGGCACTAAGAGAGATAAATTGTTTAGCGCTGTTGTCAAGTTAGCAATCCAAGAAAATGGTTTTCTTTTCTCGATCTAATGACGTTACTCTTACCGGCTGAGCAGGCTCAACAGAGAGGACGGTTTGAGCATCTAATAAATAAAAAGTAGAGCTTAAACTGTATTGAAACCTGCTTCGTAGGGTTTACTGGTGTTTCATTTTTGAAATGCCGAATTTTTGTTACCGGACTGGAAGAGTAATATTCGGAAGGTTATTAATTTAAGAAAAAAAAAGTTAATAAAATCTTTAAAACCCCTTGATTATAATTGCTGTAGCGCCATCTCTTAGATATCATTTGAACTGTATGACTAATAATACTAAAGGAGGTTACTACACGCACAAACAAAATATTTAAGCGCGACTTTAATAAAAGAGCAAGGTTATTGGTAAGAAAAAATTATTAAAAAATTGAATTTGTCTCGATTTAATGTTTCCTGATTAAAGCTAAAATAACGAAATAAATAATAATTACTATTTCTTCGCCTTTTAAAATTGGGAATCTTACTGTGGTTGCTCCTGTTTAGTAATAAAAAACTATTAATGCATTTTCAGTCACAGCGGCAAATGCTCATGAATATGCGCGTCTTTGGTCCCTCACTGACTTCTTACTTTCCATAAGTTCATCCTTTTTTATACACTTTTCATAAAGGCTAAACGTTCGAAGTCGAGCCCTGTATATTTTGGTAACTTTTTGAAATACTTCTTTTAAAACTATATATTCTATACAGGGTGTGCCAGATAAAAGTATCTACATGGGGATTTCGGAAACGGTAAGAGTTACGAGTTTGTTTAAATATCAATATTAAAGATATTTACAGGGGTTACTAAATTATCGGGAAAAAAATAAAAATTATGTTTTTTGAACAATTGAAATATCGCCGCTATTTTGTAAACAAATTTAATGAAATTTGGTAGTTTTGTATAAGCAACTACGGCCAATCAAATGACAAACTAAAGAAAGAAAAATTTAAAAAAAAGTTTTTTTCTGTCTGGGGCCGGGACTCGAACCCAGAATCTCTTGCTCTGTACGCAAACCCTCTAACCATTGAACCACCGTAGACAATACTTAAATTTTCGGAAAACTTTCATTTATGCAGGTGTGCGTTGTCTCAATACAAGAACGAGAAATTCTAAGGGTATTAACTCGACCAAGTCGTCCAACTGATCTCTCTAATTCTTCCTTCCCACTGTCAAAGGTATGAAAACTCAAATTATATGTAAAGTATCAATGTCTGAAGGCATGAGATTACCTTTTCGTGTGTTAAAATTTCTGATCGCAATGGACGATTGCCAATATAATTCTCAAATAGCAAATAATGCAAGTACCTAAAACTATATACAACAAGTGAAATTAAAGAAAGAAAAATAAGAAAAAAGTTTTTCTGTCTTCGACCGGGACTCTAACCCTGAATCTCTTGCTCTGTACGTAAACGCTCTAAATATTGAACCATACACATACACAAGGAACCTGGAAATATCGGAGATATGCTTTAACCGAGGTTGCAAAATGATTTTCTCTAAGGTATCAATAAGCCTTTCATCCTGTAACTCGGAGCCAGTCGTTCGTCCTGATCCATGTTTTCTATCCGTCGAATTATTATATAGTATGCTTTTTCCATCGTATTATCGTCATTTTATTAACCCCAAAATGAGTGGCCACTCTCCTGATAGACCAGCCGTCTTGTATAACTCGAGTGATAATTTACTTTTGTAAATTTGTGGATTTTTTTACTTTAAAAATTATTGGGAAAATAAGTTTGATGCAAAACGTCACTTATTTTTAACAGGGGAATGGAATAACACTATTAGAAATTTAAATTTTGCGGGATAGGAAAAACGTATTTATGCGTTTTTTATAAAAGGACGAGTACATATTATTATATCCTCAAGGAATATTCATGGAATGTTTCTAAAACATGTTTGTGTTTACTGGTTTAAGTTATTCAAATAAAATATTCGAAAGAATAACACGTTATTTTGTATTGTTCTTATTTTTAGGCATGGAGGTTCAAAATTGGACCTAAAATATGCTTTACCTCCTGGTGACCCAATTATGGACGGCAGTCCCAGAAATTCCAGAGAGTTGCTAGACAAGGATGGAAATTTTGTTGATTCGCCAAGAAATTCAGTTGAAAGGGACTTGTACAGGTAAAGAATGTTAATAAACAAATTTTGTTAAAAAAATTATTATTATTATAGTTAGTCCTGAAATGATCACAAATAGGCTTGTCGCTTGCCTATTTGTGATACAATATTGTGTGATTTTTTTTCAAAAAATAAAAACTCGGATTAGTTTTACGTTGGTTTTTTTAATCCACTATTTTTCAGCATTTTCGAACATATTTTAACCATCTATGCCCCAAAGAGGGTTCAGCAACCCTCAAACTAGGTCTAAAAACGTGATTTTTTTTTAAATTTTTGCAAAAATTACCTTTAAAAAATTAATGCTAATAAAATTTTGTAGGCGCGTTTAATAGTACATGATAAGAGCTTTAACTTAATGTATCGCTTATTTTTATCGCTCCAAAAATAATACACAGGGTGTCGTTTTTCAATGTAAAGTAATTATTTTAATAAACAATTTTTTCTCAAAAACCATAAGTTTTTTCAAAAAACTTATAAAAACCTTGTAGAGACAAAACGCCACCCCACACCCCCTTGGAGGAGGTGCAAAGTGGTTCTGCACCATTTTCCAGATCTCCACCATGGAAATTCGTATTCTACGATTTATATACAAATCGGCAAGCTGGAACTATAACAGCCTATTTCAAACCTGACTATTAACCATTAAAATTTTAATTTATTTTATCTCTCTAATTTTAACTAATTTCTTCGGGACGATAATTGAAACTTAACCACAATAATTACATTTTACATAAATGGCATTTTTCTTTTGGAACAAAGAACAAGAACAAATAATTAAAGTACACATTATCTGAAAAATAATTTATTCTTTGCTTAAGTTGTCTCTGAAGGATAACTTAAATATCAGGTATTTTGGGTGTTACAGAAGGAACATCAACGTTTCAGAAGGAACAAAAATTAAAAAGAACACATTTTAAAGCACAAAACTAAATTACACAGATAAGTAAAAAATGTCAAGGCAGATTATAAATATAATATACTTTACTATACTACTTTCCAACTAAATTCCAAAGAAAAAAATCAATGTTCCGATCTGTTACACAGGGACAGTTTCTGTAATATCGAAAAATAGCGTAACCGAACACCAAGCAATATTTATGACACAACTTTGTTTTCAGTTTTGTTTAAGGTTTTAACGGTTTTGTTTGAAAAAATGTTGATTTTATTACTTTAATCAAGTTATACGTAAGATAACGCACGTTACAGAAACAATCACTTGCCTCAAATCTATAAAAAAAAAATTTTAAACACAAAACGATTTATTGATAATAATTTGTCAGTCCTTTATATCCTACAACTTCTGTTCATTATAAAACTGTAAGTTGCCATGTGGAATGACAAGTTATTTTATTTTTTATTTAATTTTCTATGTAGAAATTATAACAAAATTAATTTGTTTACAAATCTAGAAACTTTAAGTTTTTATTAAAGGTAACTCAGTTATTAGCTCCATTACCTTGAAGAATATTTTAATTTAAAAACTCGACAAACCTCTAGGGACGCGTTACCACCGATACAATGTTTTTGTTGCTTTCTAATTAATTGGCCACTTTAAGTGGTTTCAGACCTAAAATAATTCTTGTTCTTCATAATAAAATTTAAAAAGCTTTTAATAAAAAAAAATTTTTAGTCTGAGACAGCCAAAAGTGGGTTTTGTTCTAAAAAACCGTGCCATACCCAGATATATTCTTTGCTATTCGCTTAATATTTTTTAGATACACAAGGTCTCCAGCCAAACAGAACATTCCAAACAAACCTCATATAGAGACTAAGACTGATTACGGAAAATATAGGTATTAAAAACATTATAAATATTTTAGTTTTGGAACCAACAGAACAAAAATATGCTACACAACCGCTGCCTAAAGACAGTTTTTTATGAGTTAGTTAATTTAATAATAAACCAAGTCAAAGGCCCATACTTATTCTGTAAATGATTTTCACCCGCCAATACTTATTGTTTTAAAATACAGGGTGTCCCGGAATTAAACGTCAACATTTTAACCGCGTATTCCACGGCTTAAAATAGAGATGAAATGAAAGGTAGAATACTACAGGAACACTGTGTGAATCATTGAAATTTAAATTACAACCAGTATGAGCCGCTCCTCTATATTTTCTCGTTAAGTGACAATGATCTCACTGCTTAATATCATTCATCTTAAAGGGTTTTTCACAGATATGACAATATTTTAGATAATAAGCAATGACAAAGGGAATGTGATGATGGGTTTTTTGTGTATTTGATGGCGATGATGCACTTTCATCGTTATTAATTTTTTTCCAACAAACCTTCCAAATCGGCATAAATTACAAAAGGTACCGGCTCTTTATTTTTAATGAAACAGCGGTTTTTTGTACTGAGTGCAAATAATTGTTTATTTAGTTAGACATAAAACAGGGTCCAAAATTGCTCCGTTTCCGAGATAGAGAATGACAAAGTTCAAAAATAAAAATATATATTTTTTTATATTGTGTAATAACAGTTTTCAATGGATTATTTTTAAAATGGGTACCCGGAGGTTTTTTGGGATGCGAAACCTGATTATGGTCACTTTTTTTAATGTGTTAGAGGGCGCTTCACACTGCACTTCTGATTATTTTAAATGACCCTAACTTTTTTCTCAGTGTAGTTTTTTACTTTTTTTTGTGTAAAATATCATTTCTAAGACATTTCAAAGCGAAAAAGGTATTTGTTACAATCTGCTAAAGTAAGCCATTTTCCAGATTTTTCGGTTATCAATGTTCGATGCCGCATCGGAACAATCATATTTAGTTAAATTAAAATAAAAATTAAAAGTAAATAAGTAATAATTTAAAATATTAAGTTAACAATATTTTAAAATAACACATTGGACACAACTAGTTCACTGAGCAAATTTCATCCTAAAATAATTTGTTACACATAATTTTTTTTTCATAATAATTTGAATTTTCCAGTGCGGGATCGAACATTAAAAACTGGAATATCTCGGAAACGGCTAACTTCAGCGGATTTTAACAAGAGTACCTCTTTAGCATATAATTGTTTAGGAAATTACTTTTTTTAACAGAAAACGTAAAAAAGTACATTGAAAAATGTTATGGTAATTTCAAACCATCAAAAGTACAGTGTGAAGTGCCCTCTAACGGGCACAGTAAAAGGTCAATATTCGGGTTTCGCATCCCAAAAAACCCACGAGTGCCATTTTTGAAAATAATACGTTTAAAACTGTTCATAATATTTTTAATTTTTATTTTTATTTTTTACCTTTAACATTGAGACGAATCAATTTTGGGCCCTAGTTTAGATAACCTTTTATCTCTATTTTGGGCTGTAGAATACGTGGGTAAAACATTGACGTCTAATTTCTGGATACCCTGTTTAATTATTGGTATTTTGAATATTTATCAGAACACCTAAGGTCGAATTGTAGCCATAAGCCATTGTTTTGTTTATTTCGGTGTTTATTTTACTTTTAGAATAATTTTTAAGCGATTTTTATCTTAAAATCGATTTGTGAAAGGATGTAACTAAAACTGAAAGGCAAGTCATTCTAAGTAAAAAATATTATTAAATGTTTTTAATGTAATTTTACAAAAATCCAAAAAACACAATTATTTACAAAATGTAATCTTAAAAAATTATTTTCCTAAAGAAAATATTCCCATAAGTTTTGGTTCGATAACGGGATAATTCGAAGGATATTTTATTAAAATATGAAAGTTTATGAAGCTGTTTTCAAATTATTGTGAATTTTTTTTATGCTCCTTTAAGGGCCAATGAGGGTCTATTTTTGCTGATGTTAAACTTGAGTTAACCACCAACTTCTAGTTCAATGTTCAATGGTTATTTGTAGTACTCAATGCTTTTGACACAAAATAGCTATGGCAATGGTGTACGTTGCGCGAGATAGGTGGCACTGCATATAACGTTTTTTAGTGGTCACGTAACGCCAAACCACTAATTTTATTACAGTATTAGGGACTTATAGCCACGGCCTTGCGTAAATACGAGACGATGCGTATTGGAATGAATTGAAAACAGAGTTATAGCAATAGTCAAAGCGTATTCGTTTATAACCATAGCATTTGTAATTGGCCTATCAATTGCCATCCTTTGCTAAAAAGTAAACTCTTGGACTCGAATTGTCGCTATTTTAATATAATTTTTCTTTACAATAGGGCACCAAAAAGAAATCTCCACTTTAAAATATTAAAATTAAATACATCAAAACAATAAAAAAATAGGGTTAAAATGATCAAAACACACCCGTAGGATCAAATTGACTTGAAATTCGGTAAACAATTTTTTTTGATCTGTAACAGGCGCTTTGTTTGTATGACAGTGGTATCAAATAAAGTGGCCAAGGCTTAAATGTTGTTAGCCACCAATTTGTGCAACAACTGAAAAATAATAAATTAAAAGGTTAAATATGATAATGATTGACTAATTTAACTCTCAAAAAGGAATTTGAATTTTCGTCCCTTCCACTTTTTGTCTTTGGTGCCCTCAGTTTTCCTGTGCTTCAGAAAAGGATATCACCAAAGCAAGTATGGGGGTTCTGTCCCCAGATTTCTCTACGAGCATAAGGAGTTTGATTATCCAGTTTTACAATTTAAAAAAGAGATAAGATAATGGCCCTATAAACGAACTGGCCCAATACATTTCAAAACTATTTAAACAGTCGCTTAAAAACTAACTGTTTTTATGTTGCCATTTTCTCAAGATATCTTAAAGCTAGTTACAATACGAAAGATACTAATTAATGCTTGTTAACTGAGAAAATGTTCCAATACGTATATATAATGCTAAATATTAAAATGTTATTAAAGCTTGCCAATAACAATTGTTATTAGCTCACACTACTACTATACTATAGTAGTGTGAGCTATAGTGATCCTAATTTTTTCGAGAAAAAAAAAGTTGCTCCGATTTCAAAATTTTTTATATATCTTTGCGTTTCAGATGATTTTGAAACTTTTTTGTTTCGCCGTCTGTCTGTCTGTCTGTCTGTCTGTCTGTCTGTCTATCTGTCTGTCTGTCTGTCTGTCTGTCTGTCTGTCTGTCTGTCTGTCTGTCTGTCTGTCTGTCTGTCTGTCTGTCTGTCTGTCTGTCTGTCTGTCTGTCTGTCTATAACGACCAACGCGCATAACTCAAAAACCGCTTGCCCGATTTTAATGAAATTGGGTACCTACGCTGGGTTTTGGGTCGAGATGGTCCCATTTAAAAATGAACAAAATCCACTAAACACAAGCCAAATAAAAGGGTGGGGGTATATTTAAAAAATTAGAGTTTATGTAAAAATTTGGCGCGTGTGATATCAAACGAAAGGTAATTGCGTCTGGAGTTAAATAAAATACATTTTACTTTTAAAAAAAGGGTGGGGGTAAATTAAAAAAAATAGTGTTTATGTGGAAATATGGCGTGTGTGATATCAAACGAAAGGTAATTGAGTCTGGAGTTAAACAAAATACATTTTAGTTAAAAAAAAAGGTGGGGGTAGATTTGAAAAATTTAAGTTTAAGTCAAAACATGGCTTGTGTGGTATCAAACGAACGGTAATTAAGTCTGGAGTTCAATAAAATATATTTCAGTTTTTGGTTATATTAGCTCACACGTACACTATAACTATAGTGCCTAGTGTGAGCTTTGGTTGCCCATATATTGGCAGAGTATTTTTTTAATATGACAAGTTAAGTTAAAACGAAGCCCCTGACAAAACGCGTATGAACATGATTTTAAATAAGGCTTATATGTGGTAAAAGTTCTAAGTAAGAGGCACATGCAGTTTATCAAAAGAACCATTCAAGTCTACACCAGGGATAATATAGACTGTCATAAATTACAAAAAATTACTTCCAGAGATGTATATTTCTCTTGGGTTTGGTTTCAAACTGAGAAAAGAAACTAAGAAACCGTTAATATTTGAATTGCCTTTAGGAAATAAGTGGGCAAATATATTAAAATAAATATTAAATAAATTAAAGCAAATCTGCAAAAACCGTATTGTTACAGATCTTTCGTTACGCTTCTTCTTTCGTTAGCTGATGTAACGATACACCGGGTTTAATGAGTATTGTACGTCCCAATGGCACCGCACATGTGCACTTGACCAAGACGTACGTTTCGTCAAGATACGTGCCGTGGCTATTAGTCCCTATTTCCCACTCTCATGTTTTACAAAACTACCATATAATAACTGTCATATGAAATCGTTATAATTAATTTATTTTATTCAGCCGCAACAATAATAACCTAAACATCAACAACACCGGCCTACCTCCGCCACATCAGCCGCCTCCTGAATATACGAGATCATCACACCAAGATTTGAGGGAGTCTACGTTAAGCATACACCAACATTCGCCCATGAGGAACCAACACCAATTGAATGGGTAAGTGTCAATCAGCAATAAGAGTTTTTTTATCCAACACATGATATTTATGACAGTCTTTATTTATGTCATTTTAGACAAGTAAACTGTCAAATAGCACACGAGTTTGAATTTACGACTATCAAATACACTAAAAATCAAACAAGTTTTGTGGCTAATCGGGCAAAAAGGAGTTTTTTGTTTCCCTTATATTTTTCCGTGGGTAGCCTGAAAGCTTAACCTCACGGGGGTCCAAGATCTAATGGACACCTAATAAGTGTTGACAGTTAACCGTTTCGTCCTTATGGGACTCCTCAGAACACTGCTGGTCAATGTGACAAATCTTGCGAAGTTAATCAGACGGTTTTGTCTCTAATTAAATGTAATTAGTGAGTGAACTATATCAAGAGGCGCCATCTACCGAGATACGAGAGAAACAAAAAAAAACCAAAAGCAGGCGAAAACACTGCTATACAATATCGATCAATGAAAAGATCGAATGCAAATAAAAGAAAACAACTATAGTCCGTGACCTACGACAGCTCTTTGTCTTTCAGGCCGGATCAACACAGATTGCAGTTTTACCCGTCTTCAAGACAGTGAGCGTCAATCAACGGAATTTTTAAGCCAAATAATACTAATGAGTTATTTGTTGGATAAAAAATTATATGCCACTCCTGTTTTATGTTTCCTAAATACTACTACTATGTCGGTTTAGAACGTTTTTCTACGTTGTCCGACGCCTATTCTATGAACCTTTTTCGATTCTGACAATCATCTTCTGTCAGACTTTTTTGACTCATTGATCTTTAGATTGACTGTTGCTATTCTAGTTTAGGACGCCCTCTTTTTCTGCGCCCTATTGGTTGCCATTCTAGGACCTGCTTTGGTAATCTTTCGTCGTTTATCCGTTGCACATGGCCGAACCATATCAGTTGCCTTTTAGTGATGTCATTCGTTATGCTTCCCTCGATTCCCATTCTTTCATTTATGATCGCATTTCTTTATGATCTGTTCTAG
The DNA here is from genome assembly GCA_963576565.1 of Aspidapion aeneum. NCBI lineage: Eukaryota > Metazoa > Arthropoda > Insecta > Coleoptera > Brentidae > Aspidapion > Aspidapion aeneum. The sequence continues at coordinate 90,521,617 of OY755044.1, read as the reverse complement.
ATATTCTCATTAATCTTCTTATTGGATTCATTTCGCACTTTCCATTTTGTTTTGTAATTTCCTGTTACGCGACAAGTCTCTATTCCATACAACAGCGTGCTTTTCACCATTGTTTCATATATGTTAAATTTTACATTCTTTTTTATCTCTCTTCTTTTTTGCTTTTTACTATTCTTTTGTCTAGTTCTTTACAGTCTGTTTCTGTCTTTTAAAAGGTGACACCCAAGTATACATACTCATTACATGGAGATATTGTTTGTCCATTTTCACTGGATTCTTTTCCAATACATAAAAATTCTTATCCCATAAGTTGATAAAATCGGTATATTTCATATTATAGAAAAAAACTTATAAAAATTTAAATTATTTAAATTAATTTTTCTATTAATATTTAATTTTGCTATCTCATAACCTAATCATATACCTAAAATTACTATAATTAAAACTAAATTTTTTATAAATAATGGCAATATAATAAAATAAGGAATAGGAAAAATTATTCAACTTAATATTCTTCCTCTAATTACAACAAAAAGAATCAATCCAAATATTCTTTTCAATATAATTAATCTTTGTTCATTAATCATATTTAACCTTAAAAATTAAAATTACCAGTTAACAAATAATAAGTCAACCGTATTCTATATCTTAAAGTTAATCCAATAGATAAATAAAATATAAAATAAATAAATAAATTTAAATATTGTATAGATATAACTTCTAACACTAAATATTTTGAATAAAATCCTGATAAAAAGGGCAACCCACATAAAGAAAAATTTGATATATTTAAAAAAAACTCTAGTTACTGGTATAAAAGAAATTACTCTACCTATAAAACGAATATCCTGGTATCCTAATAAATTATGAATAATATTTCCTACACATATAAATAATAAAGCTTTAAATATTGCATGTACTAATAAATGAAAAAAAGATAATTTATAATCACCTAATGCTAAAGTTCTTATTATTAGCCCTAATTGACTTAATGTAGATAAAGCAATAATTTTTTTTAAATCATGTCTTGTCCACGTTTACTGTTAATTCCCACTTTTGGTATTCTTCTGTTAACTTTCTCATCATATACTCCATTTCTTCTTTATCATTAGCCACAATTACTTGGTCGTCAGCAAACTGTAGTGTGTATATGGTAAATCAGTCGGGAAGTTGTATTCCCATTCCGTGTACTTTACGTTTCCAGTTTTTTAGAGCTACTGCGATATATATTTTAAAAGGGTTGAAGAGATACAACATCCCTGTCTTGGGCCTTTCGTTACCAGGAATTCTTCGATAAGACATTGATTATCAAGCTGTAACGATAAAAAGATTCTGATTGGATTTTGATTTTTTTTTATATCTGATTATTAGGTACGATGTGGCGCCACCAAACAACATAAACAGCAATCCGCTTCAGATGAATGGTAATCAGTACAAGCCCATACCGCCTCCCAAACCGAAAAACTACAAACCTCCATACAAAGGAGGTTATGGCGCACCTGGAGATAGTGCAATGCAATCTCCACAATACCAGCATAACAAGAGTCATAGTAACCCAGTGGTAAGGAACCAGTTTTAAACTTTTTATTTAATTTTTGTTGAATGGCTCTTAAACAAAAAAAAACTGAGCACAGGTGGTCTCAATGTAGTATACCTGTTAAAATGGGCCTTGGTATTCGTTATTATTATCCAGATGTAGATTTTAAAGAAGCATTGGACTCTTGGACCTTAATTTCAAAAGTGAATTCTTCCTCTTTTCATAATTTTTATCGCCAAAAAAATTGTGATGATGCCATCTATCGTTCAAAAGGGATTTCAAAAACCAGAAAGCAATGTTTGGTTACAGGCTCTACCTTCTTCTGCACTAGGGAATCTTTTGGATAACACAACCTTTCGCATCTCCATCTCCTTCCGCTTGGGCCTTTGTGGGAGGCACACGATTGCACTTGCGTCTAAACTGTTGATATTTATGGGCACCACGCCTGAAGCTGCTATAAAAGTGCTGGTCGTTTATCTCGCCACGGACTGCTCAATAGCATCGGGAGGTCTTTGGTATCTGCAGGTAAACACTCGGTGCTAGAACCTCCTGGCATGTGTAGGGGGGATGGAAAGCGCGTTATGTTTGCCCGTAGTTAGAAAAACGATAACTGCAGTGGACTGTATATATTTTATTAAATGAAAGCGCGAACAAACATAAATATATTGATATGAAATCACGAAATAATCAAAGGTCCATAGGTTAATTGTTGGTACCACACAACGGAAATCAGAAACAAAGCACTCACCAGTTTGCAGCCAATTTCTCCACGTTCCAGGGGCCCCTGTCTTGATCTAATGATGGCACCTCGTAGCTGAAGTGCTGAAGTTTCTAGTTCTATGCTTCAGTACACCAAAATCGAGCACTTTCAAGTGTAGAAATTTGTAATAGTTGGAGAAAGAAATTAACACGCTATTTTCTCGAGGCGGTAGAAAAGGATCTCATGACACTCTTGCTTCTTCATATCTTGACAAAACCTCCCAAAAAGCAGGTGAAGCTGCATGAGTCGGTGAACAAGAAAAACGAAAAAAGTATGAAGAGTTGGAAGCCAATGGGTATATCTTTGTATCCTTTAGCGTAGAAACTTTGAGACCATGAGGCGAAGAGGCAAAATCTTTTGTAAATAAATTATCAACATTAATCGAAAATAAAAACGCACATTCTTTTCTACAACAAATAAGCCTTTCAATACAACGCGGAAAACTTTTAGTCTTTGCTTTTTATTTTAAAAACCCCTGTAGATATTTTTAATGTCGATACAGCATCTCATTGAGTTTTTAATAAAGCAACTTTTTTCTTATTAAGCCAAAATTATATCTCTTACTATTTCCGAAATACCGATGTAGTTACTTCTATCTAGGACACCCTGTATATGAAAATTTTATTTTGGTGTAAGTTGCTTTTTTATAGATTTTTATAAAGAATCCAACTTTAAATTGAAATTTCATGAAACTTTTAGTTTTTAAGATATTGTAACGTGACGTAACACAGTTTAAGTTAGGTTTAAGTTTTAATTAACAATACTTATAATTACTACTTATATTAAATACGTCTTGCCAACAAAATGCGTATCCCCTTCGACCTATGACTACTGTACTTGCCTTGACTGTTAACTTGTACAGGGTGTCTCATTATATTTTTCCCACCCTTTTAAATTGCATCTTGACTTTATTCCTGATGCTTACCATATTTGACAGGTGCTCAAATTTACAGGTTTTGTAAATTGGATGCTCCTTACATTATTTAATTAATAGATTAGGCTTGAAACATATTTTCCAAAAATACCCGATATGCCGTAGTTTAGATTCATAGTGTCTGAGATATTAGCAATTATAACAGTACCGCTCTTGTGTTAATTTTTTCCAAATTATGTTAGTCCCCATGTATCAACAGTGACAATAATACAACTTTGTTGTCGTTACCGGTTGTCATTTTGAGCGTCATTTAAAAAAAATTGTTGTCATTGTCAATGTTTATACATGGGAACTAACATAGTTAGAAATAAGGACACTGAAATTAACACAAAAGTGGTAATGTTATTTTCTTATCATTTAAAAATTTATCGCTAATATTTCAGAAACTATTTATCAAAACTGCGACATATGGGGTATTTTTGGAAAGTATATTCCAAGCCTAATCTATTAATGAAATAATATAAGGAGCATCCAATTTACAAAAACTATAAATTTGTGCGCCTGTCAAATACGGTAAGCATCAGGAATAAAGTAAAGATGCAATTTAAAAGTAAAAATTTCGCGAATTCGAACACAATTTCTTTTATATTCCTACATCAATTATTAATGGTCTAAAAGGGTGGGAAAAAATATAATGAAAGACTCTGTACGTGTGGGACGTTACGTTCTCAGCTTACAACTAAGCGCTAAACTCTTTAGGAGATGCTTTTATTAAAAACCGTTTGCCATTCCTGTATAAACATCATCAATGACCGGTCAATCTCTTATGGTTTTTATTCCGTATACACTTTATTACACGTTTTAATACAAATTGAACTATAAAGAGAAGTTCATTTCCTTAGATTGTTTAGGGTTAATTTGCACTTGCTTATATAAGTAACTTACAATGACAATATTAATATGAAATTGTTATTTCGGTATGGAATGACGCCTTTATTTCTTTACATTACATATAATTTTTATATTATTTCTTTTAATTTTATATTTCAATTTGTTTAGTGGGTTTATTTATAATATTTTTAAATGATTAAATTAAGAAATTAAAAAAAACTAAAAAAAAGTAAAAGGAATTTTTACGCTCATTCGAAAAATCGAATAAAAAGAAAAATACCAAATTTGTGTAATATCTTGAAAACTAAAAATTATAGGTAAAAAAGTTGCATTGAAAATTTAACGGCCCCCTTTCAAAATACTTTTCAATAAATAGTGTGACTTATTGATTGCACGGAAAAAACCGAACCGACTCGAACCTAAAGCAAAATGTTCCAGTGGTATAGTCCTTGCTATAGGCAGTTACACTTTTGTGACATTTCCAACCTCTTTATTTATCATATGCATACTGAAAGCAACGAAAATACTCTGCCAATATATGGGCCCCTAAGCTCACACTAGGTACTATAGTTATAGTGTACGTGTGAGCTAATATAACTAAAAACTGAAATATATTTTATTTAACTTCAGACTAAATTACCTTTTGTTTGATACCACACAAGCCATGTTTTGACTTAAACTCAAATTTTTGAAATCTACCCCCACCCTTAAAAAAAAACAAAAAACTAAAATGTATTTTGTTAAACTCCGGACTCAATTACCTTTCGTTTGATATCACACACGCCATAATTTCACTTAAACTCTAATTTTTAAAATATACCCCCACCCTTTTTTTTTAAATAAATTAAAATGAATTTTGTTTAACTGCAGACTCAATTACCTTTCGTTTGATATCACACACGCCATATTTTCACATAAACTCTAATTTTTGAAATCTACCCCCACCCTTTTATTTGGTTTCTGTTCGGTGGATTTTGTTCATTTTTAAATGGGACCATCTCGACCCAAGACCCAGTCTAGGTACCAAATTTCATTAAAATCGGCCAAGCGGTTTTTGAGTTATGCGCGTTGGTCGTTACAGACATACAGACAGACAGACAGACAGACAGACGACAGACAGACAGACAGACAGACAGACAGACAGACAGACAGACAGACAGACAGACAGACAGACAGACAGACAGACAGACAGACAGACATACAGACAGACAGACAGACAGACGGCGCAACAAAAAAGTTTCAAAATCATCTGAAACGCAAAGATATATAAAAAATTTTGAAATCGGAGCAACTTTTTTTTTCTCGAAAAAATTAGGATCACCATAGCTCACACTACTATAGTATAGTATATGTGTGAGCTAAAAAATCTGAAAAATAGACTTCGCCCTTTGAAAAGTGCTTTTTTAATTATTAATTCTTTAATTTCTAGCAATATTGGAGATTACATTTTTTCAATAAAGACAATTTATTATTATTATTATTATTATTATTATTATTATTATTATTATTATTATTATTATTATTATTATTATTATTATTATTATTATTATTATTATTATTATTATTATTATTATTATTATTATTATTATTATTATTATTATTATTATTATTATTATTATCATTATATTTATTTTTTAATAATAATTTCTGGTTAGGAAATATGCTTATTTTATGTCAAAGTCACAAAAGTATAAAGTTACGTTAAAAAATATGAATTGCATTATGAAATGTTCTTATTAAAAACTTTTACATTTCCCTTGATTCAATTAAAAAGTCTAAACTCGTGTAAAAATGTAGTAGCAGTCCCTATCGGTTAATAATTAAATTTTTTTAGGATCCTCGAAATCCGAATCCGAACAACAATCCCCACAACTACTATTACAACACACCGCCACCCCAAATGGGGGCAGGCAGCCACCACGCATCACCATACTACCCCGACGCGGGAGGTAGAAATGGTGGAGGCAGCGGGGGACACTACGATGTAGCGCCGACCTACCATCAGGAGTCCCCAGAAGACACACAAGTATCTCTTATGCGTCTAGGAGTGAGATAGCGCCTATTTCGCATCACGATTACAATCCTGGTGGTAAGCCTTTTCTACCTTTATCTCTTTTTTACCTTTTTCATTTTGGGATCTAGTCCAAATAAATTAGACTTTTTATGAGCAAAAATTTATAAAGTTTTGAATTGGTATTTGTAACCACCCAGTAGGAAACTAAATACAGATTTGAAGAATTTGGAAATGGCAGTTGTGAACCCCCAGCAGGAAACTAAATACAGCTTCGAAGAGTTATCCCCTTCCTTGGGGCACGTGACCGAACCAAACGATGCATTCTAGTATTTTTATCGTAATTTGTAACTGAGAAAATGTTATTTGACTTATTATCTTTATTAAATTCCTCATTAAATTGGGTTTGGTGTGTCTTTTACACAATGTTCATAAATAACCTTGGAAACTAAACATATTTTTAGCGCAAATGCATAAATGCGCCCAGCGCCGTGTCATGCGCTGTTTATCTCAAAAACTATCAGTGTGACAAAAAAAAATGCAAAGAATCAAAATTGCAGAGCAGTCTTTTCTCTAAAATTGCATTGCATTGAATATTTGTAAGAAAGAGTTAATCGTTATATTACTAACAAGTGTGTACACTTATTTCCTATCTATTTCCACATAAAAGACTAAGCATTTTAGAGAACTTGAATGAATGGAAATCAATCAATCAATCAAAAATATACTTTATTGTCAAGGTCTTTATACTTTTACACAGTTGATCTACAGAATTGGAACGGTTATTGAACCTGACTGGCCAACTGTAATTCTGATTAAAAAATCTACGTCACTGGTTGCCATAAACCATTTGTTTTATGTAACAGCTACAGTCGTCTATCACAAAAGAAAAAACGAGGGGGATTTCACTGGCCGCAATATATGTACAAATTTTGATGAAATAATGCGGCATTATTTCGCATTTTTTCACATTTTTTTGCATTGTTTCGCATTTTTTCACATTTTTTCAAATTTTTTCGCATTTTTTCGAATTTTTTTGAATTTTTTCGCATTTTTTCACATTTTTTCACATTCTTTCGCATTTTTTCAAATTTTTTCGCATTTTTTCACATTTTTTCGCATTTTTTCGCATTTTTTCTGCATTTTTTCACATTTTTCTGCATTGTTTCTTATTTGTTATAATTTTTTTTCTTATAAATCAAAAATCGTATGATTGCTCTCCCCGAGTTCAAACAAACAAACAAATAAATATTTTAGTAATCACGCATTTTTGTTTGCCCATTTAAATGAAAATTAAATTAGCCCTGATTACTGCTGAGTCTTCAACGAGGTCTTCAAGTTATATTTTTCTAAATGCAAAAAATTCGTTTTTAAAACTGCCATTAATAAAGGGATTAATAAAGAACGCGATTCTTCCGCTAAATCGCTTGTTACCAGGAAGAATTGTAAACTCTTATGTGCTTACATTAAGGTTGATTTTCGTTTATTTACTAAAAATCAGGTATGAAAACTATTTCCATCTTTGTTGCACTTTCGATATGTATATAGCACCTGCTCTTTCTTTTCCTCAAAAATGGGACTCCAGAGCTGACGCGAACTAAAGTCCGCGTCAGCTAAGAAGTGATATTTTTAAGGCAATAGAAAGAGCTGGCGCTGTACGCAAATCCACATTATGCTGGTTTTACTCCAATAATGTGGGACGACTCTCGACTGACAGACTTTTAAGATTTCAAGGATCAACGACAGACCAACCTCGAACAAAACAAACAGGACAGGGAAAAACAAAGAACAGACTGACCAACCAAATACTAAAATCAAAACAACCTTAAAAAAAAACGCTTACAAAACAAAGACGTACAAAAAAAATGTACCAAAAAAGTGAGACTGAAACAGAAACTGAAAGTGAAACAGAATACATAGGTGAAAGTGAGATAGAAGCAGAAGATTTTGAGGACATTGATATATCAGACGATTAGGAGTAATGAGTATAAATGTATATTTTCACTTAAGAGTAGACATGCTTTTTTTCCAGTCAGTCACCTTAGCTCCGAAACGTAGAAGCGACGTTGCAAAATGCGGCAAAACGACTCACGTGATATACATACCTTTTTGAGTGAAAAAAACATCAGAATTGGCTGAAATTTGAGTGGAGGGCGCAGTTTGTATAAACTAAGCCACGGCTCGGAGCACTTTTTTGATTTTTTGTCAAAAATTCTTTCTAGGCCACCGATTTGAAATATTTATGTCATGAATATTTCGAATCGGTGTCCTTAGAAAGAAGTTTTTACTTATTCGGCAAAAAAACCAAAAAATTGCTCCGAGCCTTGTCTTAGTTTTTACAAAATGTGCCTTCCACTCAAATTTCAGCCAATTCTGATGTTTTTTTCACTCAAAAAGGTATGTATATCACGTGAGTCGCTTTGCCGCATTTTGCAACGTCGCTTCTACATTTCGGAGCTAAGGTGACAGACTGGAAAAAAAGCATGTCTACTCTTAAAAAGTTTTATAAACATGATTAATAAAATACCTTTTTAAAAATTAACCTACCGAAAAATTACCCTTTTCTTTTTACCCTTTTTACAACACTGCCCGAATACAATGAACTCAACAATTCTTAATTTTATTATTTAGCATTTTTCCGCACTATTTCGCATTTTTTCGCATTATTTCGCATTTTTTCACATTTTTTCACATTTTTTCGCATTTTTTCATATTTTTTCGCATTTTGTCAAACAATGCGAACATATGTACAAAAAAATGGTCGGTGAAATCCCCCTCGAGAAAAAATATTACATTTCTAAAATCAAGACCCTTAAAATCACATATTTCTAATTTAAAAATATTAAAACAATATAACAAAATAATTTAAATAATACCTACAATCACAACGACAAAAATTTTTTAAATAAAACAAATACAAGAAGAGCCAGATTCTGAAGGCAACAATTTGACTTGTTTTCTAAATTGTTTGATGGATGTCGCATGTCTGACTGTCAATGGTAAGTGGTTGGTGGTTAAACACCTTTCTCCATTCATATATGAAAGATTTCTGGACCAGGGTAGTTCTTGGTAATTTAAGTTTTGACGCGTGGAGGGCTGATCAGTTCTCCGAACATTTCTAAAATTTTTGAAACCAAGTGTAGCGGGTTCGACTATATAAATTGATGTTAGTTAGCATTCTCTGATTAATAAAATGTGGCTTTTTGTAATACAAACAAGATCTGAACAGATACTGCGACTCGACCAAGGCAAAGTACACGGATCAGCCAATATATAATCCATTTATTTAGTAAGTAAATCATACAAAATGCAATAATCTATAATAATGCTAGCAACTAAAAGGTTTTATAACAATCACAGATTTTAATCACAAGGGCCTAAATACATAACTGAACCCTCATTGGAACAAAAAAATTAAGGAAATTCCTCAAAACAGTTAATAAAAGTTATACAAAAAAATTTTAAAAAGTCAGTTGGTAAAACATGTAAAACACATCTTAAAATCGTTTTAACAAAATGGGACTAATTATTGGAGATAAAAATAAAAGACCTAAAAAAATTTCACACAACACTTATAAATTAAATAAAAGATCAAGACATAAAGATTTATAAAAACGATAAATTTAAAAAAATTGAAAACAATTAGTTGTAAGAAAATATACAACAAACACATATTATATACTAAAGTTAATCCAACAAAACAATAAGGACATAAGTTTAAAAATAACTACATATAGATATCACAGCTTTTCAACAAAAATATTTTAAGTTTTTTCTTAAAGCTCTCGAGGATAGTACAATTTTTTATTTCGGCTGATAATCATCTAGACCTTTAAAAAATACAGAGTTTGTTGCCATTTTTTTATTTCTACGTGCAACATAAAAATTGTTTGTCTGTCTAGTGATATATCCGTGAATCTCGTGATTCATTGTTAACTTATTTCCAAATTATAATGGAGCCTGACCTATCCTAATTTTAAAAATAAAAACTAACACATTAAATCGGAAGTATTCTTGTGTTTCATTGCCAATCTTAACTACAGGTCTATTAATTTGAAAATTTATCTTAATACTTTCTTTAGCAACAAACATAAACTTAGTTTTTTCTTTATTTATACTTAATAAATTTTTTCGGCAGTACTGGTCAATTTTTATTGAAGCCAAATTTATGCTCTGCAGAACGTTAATAATATCGTCAGAAGTCCCATAAACTAAAGTATCATCTGCTAGCTAGAAGATGCAAATCCAAATTATCATTATCACTGGGGCACACTCATTATTTTTTTAAGTTTTTTTTTCCGATCGATTGTCTCAAATGGTCTTTGCAGGTCTAAGAAAACTGCATTATGCATTTGTCATTATCGTATGCAATCTTCCAGCTATCGAGCACAAACTGAATTGCACTTTCACAGCTGTGAGATTTACGAAACCCTGATTAGTTTTCAGTTATAAGATTACAATGCTTAACATAGTCCAGTAGCTGAACATATACAACCTTTTCTAATATTTTTTCAAAGACAGGCAGTGTGTTAATTGGCCTTCTCGGGGCCTAATTCGGTTTTTGCAGATCGATCGGTCGAAAACACCCAGATGAAAGTTTTTTGCTTAAATTAAAGAAATGCTCAATTTTAATTGCATATCAATATGCAAGCCAAGAAACTTGCACAATTTTGGTTTGTAGTGGATCATCTCCTAAGTTAATGTTTTGCATGTTACATTTGAAGCCCATAATGTTTGCTTTATTTATATTTAAAAAAAAATTATTGGTATTGCACCAGTTTTTTTTTATAAGGTCTTAGGTAACTTGTTTCTTTAATGTAATGATATTTTTATGATGCCACATAACCGACAGGAGGAGGTCATTTATACATAAGAGAACCAGTAGGAGTCCTAAAACTGATCCTTAAGGGACACCATAGTTGACATTTAAAAGAGACAAGCGAGAACCTGCACTAACAACCGACTGGCTTCGGCAACTCAGATACAATTCGAGAAAGACAAACAAGATTCTTTTTCCCAACAGGCACAAAACTTTAATTTTTAAAATTTTGATTTTATGTTTGTTTTATTTTAAGGCGACCCACATAATATGGGAGTAGACCCTCTAATGGACCCTCACCGACCTCCGCCAGTGGTCGACCTTCAGGGTTCCCGGGAGCAACGGGGTTCGGCCTTTGAGTTGTACAGAAAACCCCTCGGCCACAATATGAGGTAAGAGATCTGTTTGTTTTAATGTAACTTTTTTGTTAGTTGTCGTTGTCTTGTGATTGTTGGCTTTTGTGACGTCATTTAAGGTTTTTCCAGTGATCCCAAATTGAAGGATATAAATTTAAAAAGGGCGCTAGAGTATTGCCGGAACAATTTTTGGTTAATTTTTTAATTATATTGATGCCTTAAAGCCACAGTGACACAGGAATGCATTTAAAATATGTAAAGGCTAACCAAAAAATAAAATCATATTAATTTTTTAAATATTATCGGCAAAAACAGTGGCGTCTTTTATTGCAGTAATGTGAAAACATGAAAAAGATGCTGATTTTCGTAATAACCAAGCTCTTTAATAAAAAATTAGTTTTGACAGTTAACTGTTTCGCCTTTATGGGACTCCTCACAATACTGCTTACTGCTTGGTTAATGTGACACTCTTGCGAAGTTAATTACACGGTTTTGTCTCTAATCCCATGTAAATAGTGAGAAAACTCTCGCAAGAAGCGCCATCTACCGAGATACGAAAAAAACAAGAAGAAGAGCAGGCGAAAATAAACTGCTATACATATCGATCAAGGAAAAGATCGAATACAAATAAAAAGAAACAAACTAGTTCGTGACCTACGGCAGCTCTTCTGGCCTTTCAGGCCAGATCAACGCTCATTGCGTTTTTACCCGCCATCAAGACACGTGAGCGTCAATCAACGGAGTTTTGAAGCCAAATAATACTAAAAAACGTTAAATTTAGTACCGTGAATTTAAAAATCAAACAAGTTTCGTGGCTAATCGGGTAAAAAAGAGTTTTTGTTTCTCTTATATTTTTCCGTGGGTAGCTCGAAAACTTAACCTCCATGATCTAATGGACACCTAATAAGTGTTGACAGTTAACTGTTTCGTCCTTATGGGACTCCTCATAACACTGCTTGGTCAATGTGACACTTGCGAAGTTAATTACACGATTTTGTCTCTAATCCCATGTAAATAGTAAGAAAACTCTCACAAGAAGCGCAAAATTAGTTCTAAACATGGAAAAATTAGTTTCATTTTATAAGTTATTTATTAGTTTCATTATTAGGGACTTATTGCAATAAACCCAGGCAGTAATAGTGCCGGGTGGTATTCTGACAGTTTTCCATTGAAACCAGATAGTTGTTCTTTTAAAATTAACATATCAAAGTCGAATTTATAAATTTAGTCGTTTATGAACCGGCAGTATTAATTGCGGTTCTATACCCGGCGCCTCCACCATATGTCACGAGGGGGTTGTCGTGACTATTTGTGTACGTGTTGCGCACAAATAAAGAGGATCGTAAGATAGTTTAAGGGTTTATTTAATACTAGTACAAAGATACTTACACACTAATCACTACTGTCTGGCCCAGTTTTCTAATATATTATTCACTTGTAGGTCGGGTTCAGCTCTCGATCAGAATCTCTTTACTGTTTCTATACTTGACTATTAAGAACTTAAGTACTTAGCGTACTCACTGAACTGAACTGAACCCCGACTATCCGTTCTTGATTGGTTTTATAGAAGCATGTGATTACAAACGTGTTTCAATCTTAAACATAAATCGTTTGCACCACATACTTCCTAGGTTGACGTCCTAATACTTTTACATCAGGTCAACCAACCAAGTTCCGTATAGCATGCCCAAATTACATACATGACAATATACAAAGGCCTTATTTTGAAAGAAGACATGTAAAACTGTCTAAATACTACCTGCCGCTTTTACTGTCTGGCTCAATTGCAATAACAATATATGGGCGTCCGTAAATTAAATCAATTTTTAAAAATCAAAAAACTTACCATTTTTTTACATTACATTTTTTATGTTAGGTTATACACATTTTATATGTATTTCTGTGTCCTTGCGGTTTTCAGGCATAAATTTCCTACTATTACTGCTTGGTTTTATCGCAATAAATCCCTATTAACAAATTAGGCGCGTCCGTAAGTTAAATCAATTTTTAAAAATCAAAAAAGATTACCATTTTTTTACATTGCATTTTTTGTGTTAGGTTTTACACATTTTATATGTATGTACTTCTGTGTCTTTGCGGCTTTCAGACATTAATTTAGTTAAATTTTAGAATTCCTGACTCGACTCTAAGACGAGGAGGCATAAAAAAAATTGGACCAAAAATTGGTCCGGTATTATCTTGACCTATTTCCAGCTACTACCTGTAGCATATGTTCTGATTGCAAGGCAGAGGGTAATCTAAATTTTTTACTTTTGAGGGGAATTCTTCCCGGGAAGATGGACAAAAGAAAACTAGCCCCTTTTGCGACGCTCAAATTTCAAGAAAAGTTTAAATGTGTAAATCGTATCTTTATGTAGCAAGCCGTTTTTGGACTACGTGAGGTTTTTGAAAAATCAGAATTTTGGGGTCTATAACCTTTTTTATCTGTCACAGACAGTTTTGAGATATTACATTAATTTGGTATTTTTCTTTGGAATGATTCTCTTTTTAGCTCACACATATACTATACTATAGTAGTGTGAGCTATGGTGATCCTAATTTTTTCGAGAAAAAAAAAGTTGCTTCGATTTCAAAATTTTTTATATATCTTTGCGTTTCAGATGATTTTGAAACTTTTTTGTTGCGCCGTCTGTCTGTCTGTCTGTCTGTCTGTCTGTCTGTCTGTCTGTATGTCTGTCTGTCTGTCTGTCTGTCTGTCTGTCTGTCTGTCTGTCTGTCTGTCTGTCTGTCTGTCTGTATGTCTGTCTGTAACGACCAACGCGCATAACTCAAAAACCGCTTGGCCGATTTTAATGAAATTTGGTACCTAGGCTGGGTCTTGGGTCGAGACGGTCCCATTTAAAAATGAACAAAATCCACCGAACACAAACCAAATAAAAGGGTGGGGATAGATTTCAAAAATTAGAGTTTAAGTGAAAATATGGCATGTGTGATATCAAACGAAAGGTAATTGAGTCTGGAGTTAAACAAAATACATTTTAATTTATTTTAAAAAAAGGGTGGGGGTATATTTTAAAAATTAGAGTTTAAGTGAAAATATGGCGTGTGTGATATCAAACGAAAGGTAATTGAGTCCGGAGTTTAACAAGTAACATTTTAGTTTTTGCTTTTTTTAAGGGTGGGGGTAAGTTTTAAAAATTTGAGTTTAAGTCAAAACATAGCTTGTGTGGTATCAAACAAAAGGTAATTTAGTCTGGAGTTGAATAAAATATATTTCAGTTTTTACTTATATTAGCTCACACGTAAACTATAACTATAGTAACTAGTGTGAGCTTAGGGGCCCATATATTGGCAGAGTATTTTTCTTTATATTTTGTATATTTTTTGTTTTTATTTTAATATTTTAATTTTTTGTTATTTAATTTAACAAGATGAAACTAATTAAAAGTAGAAAGGTAAGAAATAAATAAATATATAAAAAAATTAAAGAGAATATTAACTGTATAATTTGTCATTTTAAATTAAATTTTACGCAAGATTCAAAGATTAAATAAAAAAGAGGGTCATTTTATAACTAAATTCAAACTATTTAATATTTCAAAAACTAAAAGTGACTGATGAAATTTACGTTGACAGTTTGATTCTCTATAAAAAACTTATAGACCCCACTAAAATTCAACCTTTTCAAAAATCCCCTATATAGCTCAAAAATGACTTAATGCATAGTTGAATTCAACAAATACTGAATACCGCACGCAAAACCAGTGACAGTCGGTTCTTTTGATCCACTTGATGGAAGCTTTGATGTAGAACGTGGAAAATTCCAGAAAGCGATGAAATGAGTTATACAAGTACAAGCAAGATACGATTTTTACTTTTTGACTTTGACTTAATTTAAAAAAACCTGATCCCGAATTGTCAGTGTTAATAGAATTGTTGGTTTTATGAGATTCTTTCAACCCTATTCCTATTATCTAGTGTGAAAAATAAATATACTGCTTTTCAAAATAAATTGTACACCAAGCATGTGTTTTTATATTATAGGTGTACACATTTTTTTAATAAGTAGTATATATACACACATTTCTATAATTGCATTCTACGTCAATAGATTTATGAATAATTTGATGGATCTCTTTACTTTAGTTAAATGTTTTTGGGTTGTCTTCTCCAATTTAAATAAGGTCGTTTCTTATAAATACAATTTGACATTTTAATTAATTTTAGCCATAAATTATGTTTTGATTATCCCAAAAAAAAAGCAAACTAGTGGGAGTCTTTAATTTAAGTTTGTGTTAAATTATTATGTAACTTTTAAATATGAGCTAATGTTTTTGTATTTTAAAGAGGCCTTGGCCTTACTTAAATTTGTGCACTGTGAACCTACACCCGACCCTACCCTTAAAGAAAATTCTAAAAGCACTTTCTTTAATTTTATATTTATTTAAAGCAATTTTATTATTTTTTTCTTGTCTTTTTTTATTTAAGTATGTACACTGGTTGAGGTTTGTTTAAATTATTTATTTTATTAATATTTTTTAAACTGATCCTTTCTATTTCATTTATATTTCTTTAGGGTAGTCTATATGTTGGATTTTTGAATGAAATCGAGCATTTTTGGTATGTGTTTTTGTTCTTGATTTTGTTTTATAATTTTTTTCGTAATCTAGAGTTTTTCAGCGTGTATTTAAACATTCGCTAACAACTATATTTTGTACAAAATGACAACCTGTTTAGGTTGGTTTTTTGATGCAAAAAATTTACAAATCTCTTTTTATTTGTGTTTTTTTTTAACAAAAAGAGGCACACAGCTATTTTTTAAATACACGTTACCTCTTATAATTGTTTACAATTACTAAAATTACTGATTGTTTTCGTGTTACACATGTGTCTCTTGTATGTTTTTGGAAAACGTTAACAATCCAGATCATTATAAAAAATAGGATGCACATGAATGGATTTGTAAGTAAAATAAGTGGATCCATGATGGGTCTGATACCTTCCTAGCCCATTAGCACACTCCAAGTAAACTCCACGCTATATCAGTCTTGGAAACAATTTTTTTAAATATCTCAGAAACTGAAGTTCCTACGAAGATTTTAATAATAACAGAAATTATTGAGAAAAATGTGTTCTACTCTCGAAAACCGTATATTGATACGATGCTCCGTTAAGAAGTTTTTTAATTTTTAAACTGTTATTAGCATTAATGGATTTTGACCAATAATTTAATCAGCTCTGAACAGTATTGTAGACTATTTTACTTGAAAATTTCACGAAAATCGAACATAAAAACACACACAAAGACACAGATGAGACGTCACGACAATATTGCTAAAATAGGTAAAAAACACCCAAATAACACATTTTCGGCGTTATCTCAAAAAAAAATTCGTCGAAAATAATACCTTTTCTACCCTTTGCCGTGCGGGCTAGGAACTTAAAAAAGCGGCCTCACTAGACTTTATTAGACTATAATTACAAACTTTTTACTGTCATGTTCGTCCAATCTACTATAGCTACCTATAGCATTTTATCCTTATTATATGAATTCTTGAATGGGTGAGAAGGAGTACTCTCTCATAATCGAGTGAAACTCGAATTGCGCATGCGATCTTACTAGATTTCCATCTCACAATTGATCCTGGCTAAAAAAGATATGTGTAGTGTTTGCATATAGGTGAAACGACAAACACACGAATTTAAATTTCCCGCGCCGTGACAAAGTGCTAGCGACGTAGGCAATATGGCCGCGCCGCTGACCTATGAGAAAGCAGCATTGGAGTGACGTCACATGGGACGCCCTCTTGTTACGGGACCATTTTCAGGTCTACACGTTTTTTATAGTAAGTCAGTTTTCATCCATAAATATTTGCGCAATCATAAATCATTACGCGGCTTAAATAATATAAACACCAAAATGGCGACGAGGATGAGATAGGTTCAGAAAATTCTAGAAGCCCAATATCAGAGTTGCTAGGATTTGAAAGCCCAGTATCGGAGTTGCTAGGTTTTAATTATAGCTCGGAAGAGTCCAGAAGGTCAGAGGTGGCCGGGAATATTAGCTATGGTGAAGAGCAAGAAGAAGACCAGGTGAGACAGAAAGATGAAACTAGTTTTGAAAACCCAGACAACTCAAGGATAGAAGAAATGACTTTTACCACTCCAAACACAAGTCTGAAGGAACCCAAAACTCGAATAACAAGAAGGTTACAATATAAAACAAGGCAGATACAAACCCTAAAATTGGGGTAAACACGAAAAAGGCTTCTACAGCTTTGGTTTGCAAGGACTTATCAGTCCAGGTAAAAGGACAGCATATGACTCACAAGAGCCAAAGTAAGAAAATAAATACTGACCTGTCAGAGGACAAAAGAACTACCCGCAGTCTGGCTAGAATAACACAAAATGGACCTGTCACACATCAATGATATTACACTGTTTGTTTGTCTCAAAGTGTGTGTGTAATTGTATGTGTCTACATAGTCATAGTTAATGCGTATAGAATTGTAAGAGTAATTCTCGTGGAGCGTGACAATTTTATAGGGACTTGAGTATAGTGAGCTTTAAGAGAAGTGGTGAAAAACAGTCTTAGTGCAGAGGGATGTAGTGTTTGCATATTAGTGAAACGACAAACATACCAATTTAAATTTCCCGCGCCGTGACAAAGTGCTAGCGACGTAGACAATATGGCCGCGCGGCTGACCTATGAGAAAGCAGCATTGGCGCGACATCACATGGGACGCCTCTCGTTACGGGACCATTTTCAGGTCTACACGTATTTTATAGTAAGTCTGTTTTCATCCATAAATATTTGCGCATTCATAAATCATTACGCGGCTTAAATAATATAAACACCAAAATATGAATTCTCATTCTCACCCTTTTCAAGATTTCATACACAGGTGGTTTTGAATAAATGCGTTTTATATAACTTTTATATCTCAACAAATTTTATTTGGGCTAATGTAAATTAATGTTGGGTTGCTTGCATGTTGCTTTTTTACGTTTACATGTTTAGTTTTATTTACCTACTAATTATTCTAATTTATAGGTTTTAGGATAATACAACTGTATCCCTTCGATCAATGAAAACAACAACAAAAATATAGCAAAAAAAATTAAACACAATTCCTGATTAAAAATTTTCCCATTAAGGCATTTGTAAATGCTCATCTTATTTTTACCTTTGTTATGTCTAATGTTAGCATTATAGAAATTGAGCATTTATTTATTTGGAACACAAAAATCTCTAAAAATCTGGAATTTAAAAACAAAAAAGGAGTTTAACATGCTGATTATCAAAAATTTTAAGATTCAGAAGACATTTATTGATTATTCTTGGCACGCCCATACTGCATTCGTAAAACAAATTGTTAACTTTTTATACTTTTGAAAATTTTAAAGTTAGTGTAATAACTTTGTAAGAATAATTTTTTTTGAAAAGCAATATAAATATTGTGAGGTTTTTGTTTATCCATGCACTGTTTAAGTCTTATTAAAAAGTTAGAAACTTCAGTAAAGTTTTTAAATTTTTATTTATCCTAAATGAGTTGAAATATTGGTATTCCTGTTAATATTTTGCAATAATTTTTATTGTTCAATAACCCGATTATTTTAGATATAATTTTTTGAGGTAAGGAAAAAATGCCGAAAGTGCCTGTTCTTAAATTACGTAACGCTTTAGGGGGGGAGGGGGGGTTTGGCCTTGCGTTACACTCAATGTTTTTTAATGTGTTTTTTCTTGAAAATGCGTTACGAGGGGGGAGGGGTGTCAAATCTCCGGAATTTTTGCGTTACATAATTTAAGGACGGTCCCAAAGAACTGTTTTGACGTAACCCCTCTCTACAATTTTTTCCCAATCATTAATATTTTGGAAAAAAATATTTATTGTTAATATTAAGCAAAAAGTGTAAAAAATAAGAACACTAACGCAGTTTTTTTTACTTTTTTGACTGATTATTAGCGATAAATCTATATTATTTTTAAAGAGATTTAAATGATCTACAAATTTGTTTTTAGAGGAAAGGTAAAAATCGGTATAACCATAAAATCCAAGATGCCGAACACTTCCCATATCAAATTTAATGGCAAAAAAGCGATTTCATAACTTCTTAGAGAAAAAATCTAAAATAATTGGGCAAAATTGGTTTATAAAAAGAGTCGAGGGCCATAGCGTCAAGAATTGGCTGTTGTTTTTTTTTTCATTAAGATTTTATGAGACATCTAATGATCCCACCAAAACTGTTAACAGAACCAAAAATGCCTCTTTCCAAAAGTTAGGTTATTGTTTTATTTTAAAAAATGATCTTAAATATTTAAATTTATGCAATAAGGATCTGATTTTGTTGGTTACATATTTTATGTGTTCATCCCATCGAAGATCAATACAAATACGAAGATATTTTATTTTTAGCGTTTTTTCAATTGTTATTGGTAAACTGTCACAGTTTTTGTTATTATATAGGTTGAGTTCATTATATATTGGTAAGTTATTGGTGTAAGACGTAAATGGTAAAAAAAAGTTTTTGTAAAATTAATAGTTAAGTTCATTTGGTTGAGAAAATGTATAACTTTTTCTGTTTCTCTTTGAGCTTTAGATTTTAGGTTTGCCCAGTTGTCTGCAGTAAAATAGATAGCCGTGTCATCTGCAAAGCTAATCACTTCAACGTCTATATCTATATCAAAAAGTCGACTAAGATAGATATTAAACAAAATTGGACCAGGAACTGTTCCTTGTGGAACGCCGATTTCTATTGTTTTAGGATCGCTAGATTCATCTTGTAAGTTAACTGTCTGAGTTCTTTCTTCTAGATATTCTTTAAATAGTTTGTGTGCTGTTCCTTTTATTCCTATATTGTCTAGTTTGTCGAGTAGTTGTTTGTGCTCAACAGTATCAAAAGCTTTTGATAAATCTAGAAATACAGCTAATGATGGTTTTCTACTTTCTAAGTTTTTATAAACGTATGTAAACAGACATTCTATGGCATCTTCTGTGGATTTCTGTTTGCTAAAGCCAAACTGGTTATCCGATAAAGTTTTTGTGTTTTCAAGATATTGATTTAGTCTTTTTTTGATAATTTTTTCTATGACTTTTGTGAAATTCATTATTAAAGATACTGGTCTATAGTTTGAGATGTTATTTTTTTGTCCTGTTTTAAATAGTGGTTTTATGATTGTTAATTTAAATGGTTGTGGGAAATTGCCCAAGTTAAAGGACTTATTTATAATTATTTTTAAAGGATGTGCTATAGATTTTGACATCTTTTTAATTAATTCGCTTGTGATACTTCTTTTTTATTAGTTGCTTTCAGTTTAAATTCTTTTTTTTGCTTGTTTGCTGTCAGTTTTGTTGAATCTGTTGCTGTTTTACATTTTTTAATATTTTGGGCTAGGGCCTTACCAATGTTTGTAAAAAAAGTGGCAAATGTATTTGTAATTTCTTTTGTTTTTGTAATGGTGGTACCATTTTGATTTTTTATTTCGCTAACTACTGTTTTTTCGTTTTTGGACATATTTGGTTAACTATATCCCAAATTGCCTTTGAGTCATTTTTGTTTGATTCAATTTTTTTTTCAATGTATTCAAATTTTGTTTTTTTAACAAGGTGATTTAAGGAGTTTCTGTGATTTGTGTAAATCTTTTTATTAACCTCTGTTGTATTTTCAATTTTATTTTTGTATAGGATATTTTTTTTCTTTATAGACTTTATCAGTGCTTTTGTGATCCATGGTGTTTTTTTATTTACTATTTGAATTTTAGTGATTTTTGTTGAATCAGTAATGTGTTTTTTAATTTTTATTAAAAACAATTCAGTTTGTTTATCAAGATTTTCTTCTTGGTAGAAACTTTCCCAGTTTTCAGACTTAAGTTTTTTTTAAATAATTTTTCATTAAATATTTTTTTAGTTTTGTGTGTTTGAATATTTTTTGTTTCGTTTTCATTAAAATTAACTGCAAAAAGGTCATGTAATGATCTGTTACGTCTGACTTAAAAACAATTGGAATACATTTTTCATAGTGAAAGTTTGTTTTTTTCTTCAAAAATATATGGTCTCTTCAAAAATATATGGTATTGTAACTACAAATTAAATGAGACCTTTTTGTGCAGGTGCAATACTGTAGAAGATATAAGGGATAATCTAAAAACACATTTTGCACCCTTGCGCCCCCTGGAGGCCATATGTTCAATATTTTAAAAATCAATCCATGGAGGCCGATATGTGTGCCAAGTTTTATTGCCTAGATGAAACAGTTCAGAATTAAAAAAATATTTTGACACCCTAATCCTTCTTTTTAACTGATTTTGGGTCTGTTATCTCGGGTAGTGTTGGTGGATCATTAGTAATAAATTAAAATAGAAGTCATAACGCCCCGTTAGTTCAACTACTAGATAACTCGAAATGTATGAATTTTGATTTATCCAGTTAAAGCTGACCTATTTTACATTATCTTTTTAATGTATCATCTAGATCAAACTTGTTTAAAGAGTGTCAAGAAATAGATAACTCTGAAAATGCATATTTTGTAAAAAGTCATCTTGAGATGTTAAGTTGTAGCTATCAAAATTATTAATTTCAAGTTATCTAGTTGTTGCACTAAGGGGACGATAAGATCTTCATCAAAAACCCGACGAAAGACTCTGTGGCTCTAGACTAATACTCGAGAATTGATCAATTGAATTCTCTCGCACTTTCGAAAAGTTCTACACCTCATTTTTCATTTTCAAGGGGCATATCAGAGCACCAGCCAGCTTTTTACGGATCGCAGCCTAATATATTCGAAAAACTAAACCAATCAGCTACTAACTCTCCGAAACCCAAAATAAAATTAACCAAAGCACAATCATTTAAACAAACAAAAAGCGAAGGTGGTGGGTTCAGTACGCCTAAGTTGTTTAGAAAGCTCTCGTTTGGTAGAAAGAGTCGAGAAACGACACCAAAATTATCGAAAAAGATGACACTGCAACCAGAGACAATAAACGAAAACCAAATCAGTAAAGATTTTAACAAAAACGCCCAAGATTTTTCCCGACCTAGCAAACGAGACATCACGTCTGCTTACGTAGATCATAGAGGCGCTACCTTGGTTAACCATTACTGGGGAGTTTCGTTGGAGGTTCCGGAAGGAGCAATACCTCCGGGTGAGGAAAGGCAAATCTATTTTGTCATTTCCGACCCCCGATTATGCGATAATGTGCCGCCATTAGATTTAGACAATGGTAAACATTTTTTGTAGTTTTACTAGGGGTTTTTTGGGTCAGATGCAAGTTTGAAAAGATTAAGTTGCCCTACTAAAATCTTATATGAGGTATAGGTTACATGGAAATGGTGCCAAAAACTAATTGCAATTTTTGTATATAGACTCTTTTTTTTTGAAGTCAGGAGTCAGATTCCATATTTAAAAAGTGCAATTAGTTTTTAGCACTATTTTCATGTACCCTATACCTAATTCATTATCATCATCCCAGTTATTATCTTTATAGCTTTATGCTCTAACTTTGGCGAGTCTTCATTCTTTTTTTAGAACTTACACAAAAAACCATTTTATCCTAAGCCTGTGTGCAATGAATCAGGATTTAGTAATTCTTGCTACAGAACTTTGGTATGATGATTACAGGAAGCTGTCTTTTCTGACCTCGAGTCTTGAAATCGTCATTATTTTTACTTATACTTTCGCTGCAAAGGTCGTCGCCAATTCTCTAAAGAGTCACATCTGTTGCTTGTTTGGTCGATGACTTCAAACTATCAGTATTATAAACTAGCGCCTTTCTTTCTATTTTTATGCAAACATCTTATTTGTGCTATCTTTTCTTTTAGGGTATTGTGACTATATTTCTGAAGAAATCTGATTACAATCATCAAGAGTGGTAACTAATTCCGCAACATCACTTGACTAAATCCAACTTCATATTTTTAGTATTTTGACTGGGCATTATAGTGCCTACGCGTATGGAATTTTTCATTATATTATTTATCTAGCAATCATTATCTAGGTTGGGTCTTATTAGTTTATGAATGACTTCGGCAGGCCCTATTAGTTTATTAATGTTTACTGTACGAGTGATGTTTAGTGTTGTTCTTTATCGGAGCCGCAAGCTTCAAGAATCTTTGTCCTTTTTTCCAAGTTTTATCTTATCCATATTTTTATAAATTTTAAATAAATCCCAAAAGGTCCCTAGTTAACGTAGAAGCAATAGCAATTGTTTTAAAAAAGTACATTCAAACAGGCTATATGAAAATTTCGCATATTTACACCAAACAATAGATAATAGATTACAGCTTCAAAACACAAATCTTAACATTGTCAAACTTATTTGTGAACACTTAACAGATCTGCGGTGCTGTGATGCACCCGTATTAACACATTTTCATTATGAGAAATATGGCCTGAGTGAATTTTAACATTTTGCGTATTTTTGGCGTTTTAACAGTATTAGCTTTGGTTAGGGAAAT
Source organism: Aspidapion aeneum (assembly GCA_963576565.1). Classification (NCBI taxonomy): domain Eukaryota; kingdom Metazoa; phylum Arthropoda; class Insecta; order Coleoptera; family Brentidae; genus Aspidapion; species Aspidapion aeneum. The sequence continues at coordinate 90,497,953 of OY755044.1, read as the reverse complement.
TGAATTAACAAACACTTAGAATTCGTAGGGTGTTGGTTTTAACAAAACTCTGATTTGTAACTGATGTGCTGTATGAATATTATATCCCCGTTAATTGCAATTATCTAAAGCAGACCAAACAATGAAACATGTTTATTTGCCAAAATTTACTTTAAGAAAATAAATATTAATGTAATTCAGTTTCCTTAAACCAGTGGACATACTTAAACGTAATTTATGTTGTTTTAGTGCAAACCTATTTCTTTGTAACGAATGTTTTATTTTCTTAGGTGAAACCATGCTGTCACCTCTAGTGATGTGTGGTCCGCAAGGTAAGACTTTTTATCAATTAATTTTATTCTCTCTCCAAATCTGAAGTAGCTTAAAAAACAAAATGTTCACTTATTCTGCTAAGGGTACCCCGCATCACAGCTAGATGTAATCGACCAAACCAGCACAAGAAGATAAAAAGTGAGAAAATTGTATCATCATCGTCTTGTCTGAGACACAGCTGCGCCATCTATAGACAAGTTTTGTCCATTGAATGTGGTTTTATAACCACGTAATCACGTAGCAACTAAAAGGCCGTACTAGCATGTCTATAGATGGCTGCGTCTCAGACAAGACGATGCCAGTGCGCTTCAACTTTCGAGTGCTCGAGCCAGATCGCTAGATGGCGCCACACCTTTGAGGTTACTCGTATTTCACCGATGTGAGTTTGTTATATGTTAAGTGACGATATGTTGTTAATTCTGTTATTGTTATTATGTTACATAATACCCTTTCGACTTTCGGCGTGATAACGAATGCCAAGTTGCGATCTTTGAAAATGTTTAATTGTGATTAAAAAAAACAGATATCAAATCACGCGTTGTAAAAGAAAGAACAAACGATCATTATATGTGAAGAAACGTACGTCTGGAGATGCTACCTTTTGTAAGTTGAGAACTAACCGAAATGAACTCTTCCTTCTCTTTGTGACACTCGCAAGTTAGAACACACACCTTTGTGTGAAGTTTAAAATTATTTTTGATAATTATTTATTTGTTTGTATTCTTTTGTAGGTACCGAATTCCTGAAACCTGTAATTCTAAACATCCCCCACTACGCCAACACACTACCGAGCCTCGGCATCACGTTAAAAGCTACAGATTCGGAACAGGACATTCACACCGATTGGGACAACATCCTGTTGCCTAGCAACCATGCGGCCAACAGCGTGGCCGTTAAAGTCGATCACTTTTAGGTTAGTTGTATCAAACAATCACAATAAAAAACTAGAAAAAATTTTATCTTTATTACCTGCACTAGAGACCCTGTATGTATGACATATTTTTACACAAGAGAGACGTGACAAACCCATTAAAGTCACTTTTGGTTATGTTATTTTATTGACAAGTTCATTGGCGTTTTAATAAAATAATTTAAATTATTAGCGGTGAGTGACATCAATCATCATGCTACATATAAACAAACACGTTTTTCCTCACCCCCCTCTATAGGTTGTATTAAAATTCGTTTATTTTTATTTTCCGCCGCTTATGAATTAACAAAGACAGTATCCACAGTATACTAATTATTTATAGTAAGGAAAGCACCCCGGTATTGTCATAATACTGTTATACATACCCCCTGTATACATTAGTTCGGAATACAAAGTTCGAGAGGCGCTTATTACAGACCGTCACCCCTGGTATAAAAATATTATGTACAGACTCCTGTGCTGTCGCCATGGAATTAACCGCTACTCTCGGTATATATTTTTGATTATAACTGACATTGGCAAAATAGATCAAAATATGACGGTAATGTAAGTAATATATATTATAATCTATAATCTTTGGTAATGTAATTCGGCATTTTTCATTTGTGGTTGCAGTTTTTCGTGATTTTTCGACTTTTTGGCTTATTTTTAAAAGTGTTTTTTTGCTAAATTGTGGCCTATCGGTATTTAAGAAATTTAAAAGAAAACAATTTTGTGTTCGTGGGTGCGAAGACTATGGTAGCAAGCGCCATTGCATTCCCAAACGGAACCTAAAGATTTGATGAGTCGCTAAAAATACTTCGGCAAAAAAATTAACTTTGACGAAAGACGAAATTCACGGTAAATATATAGTGTGTGATGGACATGTTGAACCCGGACGGAGTTTTAAATGTTCAGTTTTAAATTTTAATATTTGGAAAAACATAGATTATTTCACTATGCTTATATACAGGGTGTCCGGCAGAATGATCTCCGACATTAAAAACGCCATTGTAAATGCTATTTATATTTCATTTTTTTTAACTGAAATTATACCATTTGTTTTTATTAAGTTTTGAAAATTACAGAGTTCATGTGGCGGCCATTTTTTTCGGTACACAGTCGAAGCTGATTTCTGAAAGTTTCACTCGTGCAGTAACTCTAAAGCGATATTCCTGTAATTTCTTGGTGTATTGCTGCTTTCAATTCGTCAATGGTTCGGGAATAGTGTTCAAATATTCCCAAAGTATTTGGAACTAAAGCACATCTACCAAGTGCGAAGTGAGTACGAAAAGTTCTTTGTGTCGTAATCACAGATTCGTTACCTACTTTTGATTAATGTCTTGATAACGAAGGCACGATGGCAAGGAAATGGCAAGCCGCGAGCTACCAACCGACTACGCTAAGCTTCCCCTCTCTTCAGTGATTCAGGCACAGTGGCAGTGCAAAATGTGGGAGATCATTATGCCGGACCCTGTTTAATTAAATGAATAACCGGCAATATTCACTTTACTTTAAAAGGCTTACGTTAGGCCTAGTTAATATAGGTTAAGAGTGTAAATTTATATAATGTTTAATTTAAATACATTCTTACATCACCTAGCTAATACTAACAAAATTTTCCAAATCCATTAGTTCTTATTTTTCATGAAAAAACAATTAAAAAAGTTCCCGTTTATAGAAACATAACCTATATTTGCAACATTATGTATAAAGCATTCTACAAGTAAACATTATTAATTTAAGTTAATGTAGAAGATGTAAATATTTTCTATGCACTAATAAAAATGAATTTACTGCATAAAATTCGTCAAAGAGCCCAGTCTTTTTTTAACTAGAAAATTAGACTCTTAAGGAAATTTATGTACCTAAATGAATGGGAAACAAACTGAACCGAACCGAACCTTATAGATTGAATAAAAATTTAACTTTCCTTTTTTTATTGTTAGTAGTCATTAACTTAAACATTCTTTGATTAAGCTTCCTTATTGATTGGTGTTTATAGAGTATTTTTAAGTAAATTGAGCTTTGACACAAAATAACTCATTCTTTTCAGCGCGCATCGTTTAAATTTAAAACTATGTAATTGACGAGTAGAATGAGTTTTTTGGTATTAAAATTTAATTTGATAAAAACTGTTCAAAACACTATATTATAAGATGTAGCTTGATTGGAGAACGATTTCATTGATGGCTATGAGCATCCGGTATACAATAATTTGAAAAGCCATCCTGTAGCTTAGAGACAAACTGCGAAAGCGTTATATTGTTTCAAATCCCCCTGTAAATGTTTAGTACGGAGCACAAAGTTGGAGAGGCGCTGATTCGTGCAGGACACCCCGGTATACTGCGCCAGTTTAGTAATACAACTCCCACCGTGTAAGTGTCTGGTCTATCTCTGTCATTCGTCTATGACAGTATCTCTCACATCGCTAGATAATTTGGATAAATTTGAATTTAAAGAGTTTGTCGCGTCTCTATTTCTTTAAAAAATGTCATACATACAGGGTCTCTAACCTGCTCTAGTGTTCTGACGGCCACATATACACTTGATATTAAAATCAAGACTTCTCTTCAAAAGGTTTATGTTATCTGATTGGGAAGAATCAATGTCCTGGCTTCTTTTATATTAAGTTATTTGCCTTCGCGTTTCGATTTATAGTTGAGAGTCATATGGTATCCCGTGGGATAGTTTTGAAAGATTTTTTAATCATAAATCTATTGGTAATAGATCCCAAAATTTTAAGTCACCGGGTTTGAGTAGGAGGGCCATTGTGACGTCATAAATCCAAGATGGCGGCTTTTTTCATGTTTTTTTACAAACTTTGGCTTATAACTTTTGCTAAATTAGTTTTACAGGAAAAATTTAAAAAGGTTTTTTGTTTGCAATAGAACACCAATTAATATAGTGAAGAAAGAAGTTTTAAATATCTTTGTTTTTATGATATTAAGCTAATTTATATACTAAATTAATTGGTGTTCTCTTGCAAGCGAAAAACGTATTTACAGTTTTTCTGTAAAACTAAGTTAGCGAAAGTTATAAGCCAAAGTTTGTGAAAAAACAAGAAAGAAAGCCTCACAGAGCCCTCCTACTTAAATTGGAGGCAAACCCCTGGTGACTTAACATTAAGTGATCCATCACAAATCAATCGGGGTAGTCTAAAACTCTCTTGCTCAATCTTGATTTTAATAATTCTTTTAATATAAAAAAAAACAACAATATCTTTTTCAGTTCTTGAGATATAAGGCTCATTAAAACGACAATTAAATTGCTGTTCTGCGAATAAATCATAACCTATACAATTTTCCTATGAAGTTGATATGGCAAGAGTTTGTGGAAAAATTGCAATCTTGGACTTATGACATCACACAGTTATTGAGTTATTCATAACTAATTGATTTGGTAGTTTAAAACTTACATTTTTTGTACTTAAAAAAAAATACTATTTTTGTTAGTTTTTAAGATATAAAGTTAATTTATTTACTATATTATTTGGTGTTTTCTTGCAAACAAAAAACATGCTCTCAGTTTTTCTGAAAACTAATTTTGCGAAAGTTTTAAGGCAAAGTTTTTGAAAAAACACAAAACAGGCGTTATCTTGGAATTATGTCGTCACATAGGCCTTCCTAATCAACTACTATTGCCAATCGATCTAGGGTATTTTAAAAAAATCTACAACTATCCCACTGGACACGATTTTTAACTGTAAGTTACTTAACTATTATAAAATTATCATCAAGACAGGTAAACTGTAAATAAAGATTACAATCAGATATAATTCTTATTGCTAAAAAGGATTTATATGCAGCATGTGATAGAGGAGATAATTTTTTTAAGTTAGAGGAGTGGCAAAAAGAAGGGTTTTAGAAAAAAATTGTAAAAATACGTTTATTAAATTCATAGTTAGTATGCACACCACGTTACGAAATTGATGATGATTGGGGACTATTTACCAAATCGCTGTCAGGCATATAAAGCATTTAAACCTTGACAATGCCTTGATATGGGCGGATCTTAACAACTATTAAACTTGGTTTGTTAAGGACACCGAATAAATAAATATTAAGGTACCGATTTTTAGGTTTTTAGGAGTGTGGCACTTTCCGCACGGTCTTGGGAAAAAGTTCTAGAAAACGTTGACTTTAATGCTCTGTATCTCGAGAATCAAAAAGTTTTGATCCAGGCCTTATATGATTTTTTTATCAGAAATGACCTTCTCTATCACCTATCGCACTATGGCCAATAAGTGGTAGGACCCTACATAATATAGTCTCTATCTTATTGGTTAGAACTAATTTTTGACCTAATTTCTTCCCAATTTTTTTAAAAACCTTTTCCAATTGTTTTTATTACACTGCTACATAATGTGATGCCTTTTAAAGCCTTTTTTGATTAGCTGGATTAGCGCCGGCTAGAGTCCCTCTATGTTGACATATTTGGATATATATATATCCAAATGTGTCAACATACAGGGACTCTAGCGCCGGCTAGACTTAATAGTGTTTCTAAAAGTGAAGGTATTATTAAAAATAAAAGCTACTTAATATTGGTGGCAAAATTCCAAAACACTAAAGGCAATTATTAGCAATGGATCGTTCGGTTATTCGTTCTCTTCGTTTAAGTGCGAGAATCAAACAGAGAGCGTTTAACCAAGAAACGTCAAAATATAGCTTCCTCCAGAGCAGGGTTATTATTGGTTAATAAAACAATGAAAATGCATGATTTTTGACGTTTCTTGGTTAAAGGCTCTCTGTTTAATTTTCATATTAAAACGAAGAGAGCGAATAAACGAACGGTCCTTCGCTAATAATTACCTTAAAACTAACGCTGTAACCAATGATAATCCATAATAAATATGGAAATTTCCGTATTTTGTTGACCAAAGAGACCTCTTTTGTGTGTTTTATTTTTTTACTTTATTTGAATTGTGAAGTATAAAAAAAAGAGGATGGGACTTTAGTGTGTAGAAATCATTGAAATAATTTCATTGGTCGGTTTTTCGATCCAGTGATCTAATTGTACTTCAACCATTGTAATTGCAGTATTTGTCATGCACTGTTACTAGTAAGTAGTATTTTGTAGCTTGTATTTTTTATTATACTTTTACCATAATGGAGCCACGAGCAATATTTATTTAAACTTCCATAAGAATTCTGGTATTGTTTACGTGTTTTAAAAATGTTAAAATATTTTGTTTGGATATTTTACAATATTGTTGTTAATATATTTACCATGAATTTTAGAAGTTTTTTTCTATAAAAATGGAAAATTTTTTACTTGAATCTCAAAAAAACTCATAGATGTAAAAGGCCAACTTCGAGTTTTTATGTTTTAGCTTTGATTATATATGAATTATAATCAATGGTTTCAGTTAGTTACTTAAGCGCTGAAGCTTAAACAGCTTTTTCAAGGGAAACTGAAAAGTTTCATTAAATACGAAAGTGGTAAAAAATAGCAACTTTGTAAAATTGTATAAAAATCTGATCTGTCAGCTCACGAGTGCCGGCGATTTTTCTAATACAATCTTGTAGTGCTTTTTTGTCACATGCCACAAAACTTTTTTCTATCTAATTATTGGGAAAAGCGGCTAGTACACCATTCGAAAAAGGGGTATTCGTGAAACTTGGGTTATTTTAAGCAATTTGTTTTTAATCCAGACTATTGGTAGCCTTGGTGGCTGGGTGCGTTAGCGCATCGAACACAAGTGCGTTAGGAATTTGGCTTGCTACAGGGTTCAATTCCCGTTGGTCTGAAAATATATTAAAGTTTTTAGATGCATCACTAACTTTGATAGTTAATAAATTTTCTTACAATTTTAGGAAATTGCTATATTTTAGGCCACTACTGTATTAACCCTTAAGGTAACGTTATTGTTGATTGTTTTACAAATGGCCAGATTTTTCACTTATTTAGGGTTATACACTTTTGTAATTGGTCAAAATATATCGGATCAAATTGAATTAGCTATGTGATCTAGAATCTTTAAAACATTTTTATTTGTTAACACTATTATATTAATGTTTTTTTATGTTAATAGGTTGGTTAATATAAAATCAACTTCAGTCTTCTTTTTTATTAGTTTCTATCTCGACAAAAGACAAAAATTATTTCATATTAAGTTACAGATTTTCTTGCGATATGCCACACAAACCTCTTTAAAATTTAAAATTTTTAGTAATATTAACTTTTTAACAGAAATAGAGAAAAAACTTTTGCCTGATTTGATATTAACTGACCCTGTCATATAAAGAAAAATGTAGTTTTATGTTGAATATGTATTGTAAAACGCACATTTTCTGATACTATTTTGTATTTTAATTATTGTTAAGGTTATATTTAGGCATAATATGATATTTTATTTTATTAGATTGTTTTATCTCTTTTTTGTAAATTAAAACATAAAAAAATAAACTTAGGAAAATTGTAAGTTGTTCACTTTTTAACCGAATAAACATATCGCAACCAGTTTTATTATTTTTTATTTATGTTCATATTAATTCTGCTATTCTAGAAAATATACGACGGCTGATCTTTTAATATAGCGCCTTTGTTTACTATAAGAACCGGAATAAATACTGCCGTCTTTAAAGGTAAATAAACGACTTATTTTAGAAATTTGACTTTGTTATGTCAATTTTGAAAGATCAGCTGTTAGCCTACAATGTAAATCTGTCAAAATAGTGCCTATTAGTGCCCGTCGTTATTCCAATAAGTCACTTTTCACATTCTAAATTTAGATTTGGTTCCTGTGCCAACTAAAAGTCCATATTGAGTGTGTAAGGTTCTTCCAATGAATAGGTTGCCAAAGGTCATTGCAATACACAGGCAGATATTAGCATTACCCGCAAGACTGAAGCAATATTCTCTCTATCATTTATATCAAATTACTCCCACCACGTACGTCTTTATATCTGTAGTGGGAAAAGTCCTCTAAAAATAACTGCTACACGCGTGCAAATGAACGCAAACGTATGGCTTGGATAAATTCAGGCTACTGATAATGGGTGCTGCGCTCTCAGCGCCATCTCTTTTCTAAGCTAAAAACGCACATTATCAGTTACCTTAGGATAAATACGTTTTAATCACGGATTATTAAATAATTAGCGGATTGGATTTGACAAAAGTTAAAGCGGCAAATTTAAAATGACCACCGTCTCATCCTTTATAACCATTCACATTTCGTTCTCTGCATGGTTTAGAAATGTCAAGTTCTTGTCAACCGTGTTGCCGTTTTTGTTTATAAAATAAAATCTAATTGTCAAAATCTGTTCAGCACAGTGCGAGCCTGTATTTTTTAAGTTTTTTAAGATGTCCTCAAAATTATTTTTATGGGGTGTAAATGCGGTCTTATTAGTCGTTATAAAATACTATATTTTAAAATCAAGTCAGATCCTTTTTTCTAAAAAATTTGAATTTCAAAAGTTTATCAGTTTTTTACAATTTTTTTGTATAATTATCCTATAGAATCATATTTAAAGTACTTTAAGTAAATGATTATAGCCGTAATAAACAAAAGAACTAAACCAGTAACTACTTTTGTCATAATTTATTAAGATTATTAAATAATTTTAATAGGGCTAAGGTAACAAAAAAATAATTAAGTACCTAAAGAATGATATAAATGGTTATGTTAACAAAACTAAATTCTATTTGAACTAAATTTAACAACAGCTTTCAAAAGTTGCTCTGCCTACCATTCATCAATAATAATTGTGTTTATTTTGTATTTATTCCAAATAGTTAAAAATTCCCTATGAATCGATTCTCCAACTTGTTCTGACCAAATGCTATTCTGTAAGATGCTGTAGTTTGCAGTGAATTTTAAGGGTTTGTGTCACCCGGCATGTTCTAAAACGGCTTCTAAGTGCTTTAAATCTGCTAAATCCAACGTATGTTTGAACAGAACCGAAGCATTGTTCAACAATTCGGTTCATTGTGTTAAAAGCAGATACAAATGGCATTACAAAAATATAATCTGTCTCTCCTAGCACTTCTCGTGATTTTAAATGGTTCGTATTCTTTAGGAGCTTTCTGCAGGCATTAGGGACCTATTGCAATAAAGCCAGGCACAAATTGTGCCGGGCACTATATTGACAGTTTCGCATTAAAAACTGACAGTAGATCTTTCAAAATTGACATACCACAGTCGAATTTAGAAATCCAGTCGTTTATTTTCCATTAATTGTGGTGTCACTATTAATTCCGGCTCTTATAATACACAATGGCCTTATTTTGAAAGAAGACAGCTGCTCTTATAATGTGAAACTGTCAATATAGTGCCCGGCACAATTTGTGCCTGGCTTTATTGCAATAGGTCCCTATTGCCTTCAAATATTTCGCCGTGGTAGTGTTTTACAATCACGTTTAGCTTTTTTGGCCATTTAAGCGCATTTTCTCTGTCAAGAAGTGGTACTAGGCCATTCCAAAATACATGATTAACAAACCCCTGCAACAGATGTAGTGCAGGTAGGATACATTTCTGAAAGACACAAAGATCTTCCTGTTCCTCAAATAGGGGTTTGTTAATAACACTAAAAGATTCTTTGGCTCTTTTGATATTAGAATCCAAATCTGTGTTAAATTTATTAAAATGTAACTTGAGATCCCCATATGTTCTTGGCTCCTTTTCATAACTTAAGCTATAAGACCTCATCTCTGTAAGGGAAATGTGGCAATAAGGACACGGGTAGCTGGACGTTGCTGTTTGCATTCCATTCACGATAAGCAGTGGTTTAAAGACACAAACTTGAACGATATACTATTTAGGTTTGTTATTTGAAATAGTTTGGTAATATTTTTATAAGTTTCTTTAATATCAGCTTTTTTTACAGTAAGTCTCCCTTTCTTTGCAGCACTATCGCCTTCACTGTATTTTGTACTACACATTTCACCTGAAAATTTTTGGAAATCTTTAAGAAATATGAAGGCATATTTTAAAAAAGTTTTGACCTCCATCGCTTACAACTTTTTAGTTCATCTTTTGTCCCACGGTTTGTCTTTCTTTAATAATTCTTTCAACAAGATGACTTGCATCAGCATAAATAAAGGGTCTGGAAGATTTACCTTCGCTGGTTTCAAATTCAAAATGATCCTTTTTCTAACAGTCTAAAAGCATCTTGGATTTCTCTTGGCGGTGTTGTCTATAATTCGATGGTATAGATTGTTTGCCAGCTGAACTTCTTATAAAATTGGTAATTTTTTCCATTTTTCTATTAGAGAATCCCTTATTTGTTTGTAAATTATCTAAGTGTTCCTGAGTAAAACAGTTTAGTTGTTGCTGAATTTAAAGTTACCTTTGCCGTTTTGCCCCCTGTAGATAAATTAACAGAAATGTTTTTATACGCTTTGGAAGAACGGAAAGTAGTGTTTTCTTTTTGGTCAATTTGATTTTTAATGATTTTTACAGCAATTTGTTCTTGTTGCTTATTTGAGACTGCTGTTCTATTCAAAATGTTAATAGCATTTTTGCTAATATTATGCCTACATCCTGCACAAAGATGTTCCAAACCTTTTCCGAGGACTTGACATAATTCACAAATTTTTAATTGACGTTGACGATTGTTGTTTAGTAGAAATCTTTTTTTTGGATGACATTTAGTTGTTGCAGTCTGACAAATTACACAATTGCACTCATAAAAACTTATTAAATATTTTGTCAATTTACGCTTTAAAGTACCGTTTTTTTTCTTTCTTAGGGAAACGACATCGAGTGCAAATAGATAATGGGTATTTACTATCTAAGTCACTAAAGTTTGTATCCAAAAATTCACATATGAGTTCTTTAGTTTTTGTTATAATATTAAATGAACCACAACAAAAACACCTTTTCTCTGTTGTCTTCGTGAGTGCATTTATAAACAGGATGACTTCCCATAATCAAAACAACAATCTAAACTAAGTCTTGATAATTTTTGTCTAACGAAAACTACCAAAACATCGAAAAAAATATGTCAAACATAACACGGCGTCTTTTTATTCTTTTGTTTTTAAAATCATGGCATTATTGATTGTGGGCCACTACCCAAAAATCACCAACTGATTGATTTTGACAAAATGCTGTCTGACATATTTTGACAGTCTTTCAGACAGTGACTTAAATCTAGGGGTTTTCAATTTATTTTTTTATAGGTCGTACGCCCTGAAACGTAAATTGTAATAGTGAAAATGAAAAAAAGCAAAAAATATACAAAAAGGATCTTTTCCGATTTTAAAATATCGTGATTTTAGACGATCAATTAATAAACTTGTATAAACTATAAACAGTTTTTAGCGGACATGTCAAAAAACTTAAAAATTACAGGGTCGCACTGTGTCAGGGTCTTTAAACGTTACTATTAGAGTAGAGAAAGTTCGAGATTTGCTTTCTTTTCCATCAAAATCAGAGCAAAAATAATAACAACTGAACATTTTTGTCATTTTGACAAGGCCGCGATAAAAATCAAAGTATAGTAAGTTTGGTTAGGCTGTCTAAACCAATTTTCCGCTTTTTCAATGTGCCCACTCTTTTTATTTTGATTGGTTGTAAAATCCAATCTCTTGTTGTTCTATAATCCCTGGTTTTAATTTGTTTAAAAAAATGCCAAGTAAGCGGCTACGTCAACATAAAATAATGGCTTTGTCTTCCAAAATACAAAGAATTTTCTTAAATTTAAATAAATCAAAAATAAAAATTAACTCCAATTTTGACAAATTGTCAACGTCACTTAAAAGCCATCCAAGCAATACGTTTGGGTTCAGTTAAATCCAATATGGCGGAACGCTTGTAGTAGTCATTTTCCGTTGATGGTTTTAATACGCTTTAGCAGCACGGTGGATAGAATAAACCGGTGGTCGGACCTTATATATATGTCGAATTTTCCACGTCACTGGTGGTCCAGCTGATTTTTGTAAACAAAAGTTAGATCTGTTATGAACAACGGAACAACTAATATTTTTTGAAAACTAAGGCCATTTTTCTACTGTTTTCTCGTACATCCTTATAAAATGTCATTTTCTAGATGTATTGTCGTTATTTTTTTTTTCGCCCGCTTTATTTTTTATTACACAAAACTTAAACTAAAAGTCAAACTGAATGTGATCGTTTAATATCAAAGGTGGGCCGAGGTAGTAAACAAAGAGGTATGTCACCGGATAATTTTTGAAGCTGAAACGAACACATTCATTTCTTCGATTTTTAGTTTTTGTGTAAAGAGAAATGAAGCGGCTAAAAAAAATAACGACTGGTATGTCTGAAAAATATTATTTTATAAGAATATACTAAAAAATAGTACGAAAATTGCCTTTGTTTAAAAAAAAATCAAAAAATATTAGTTGTTCATATCACATCTAACTTTCGTTTCTAAAAATCAGCTGGACCACCAGTGGCGTGAAAATTCGACATATATTTATAAGATCCGACCACCGGTATATTCTATCCACCGTGCTTTAGCAGTACAGATATATTTAAGAGGTACAGCTGATTTTAAAAAATCTGTATTTTTAAAAGTACTTTTTCCAAAATTTGAGCAGCTACCATCAGCTTTATCAAAACCTCATAGTATTTTAACAATATCAAAACTGTAAATAACAAGTCAAATAATAATAACATTGTCATCAGTTACAGATTAATAAATACATAAACATTTAATCCTAAAATGGTTTTACATACGACCAAATAGCTAAAAGCCAAAATTGTTACTAAGTTGGAAAATGGTTGGTCCTTTCGAGCGGTAGCTCAGCAATTTAACGTAAGCCGAACATCAGTTTGTTTTACAAATAAAAGATGGATAAAGGAACAATCACTTAAAAGGAAATAAGGATAATTTAGAGTCCCTATATGTTGACATATTTGGATATATTAATATATCCAAATATGTCAACATACTGGGACTCTAGGATAATCTAGCAGGCCAAAAGTAAGTTAAATTCGTGAAGATAATTTTTTCACAGTTTCCAGGCAGATTTTTTGAAATCAGCTGTACGATCCACCCCTCGACAACTACTTTTATTAAGTGTGCAAAGTATGGTCGCACCCCGGCTTTCGCGACTATAGGATGCGATCAGTATTGGTAGGGTTGTTGGAGGAGACGAGAATCGTCACTCTCCAAACAACCTTACCAATATATTATTTAGTTGAAGATAGAATTTTAGTGTTAAATATAAACAGCGCTGGTTTAATATATGTAATATTAAAATTTCCTTTTGTTTTTTAAATGACAAAGTTGAAATATAAACTTACTTACATTGTTAAAACGAGGTACAGATCAGGACACATTTTCTAGGCGCTGTTCTACTCTTCAAACTTTCACAACGCTACTGATGCCTGCTAATGAGCCAGTACCTCCCAATACAATTTTATTGCTGCGTCAGCACTTATTGGCGATGGCTCGTTGCCAAGGCCATAATTGCTGACACATCAAAGCGAAGTTCGTTCACTGACTTTTATATGCCTCATCAGCATTTAGGTGAAAGTGAGTTTTAAATACTTTTAAAACAATAAATTTAAAAAAAAAATCCGATTTTATTATTTTACCTATTTGACAGTATGGTAATTCAAGAACAGGATTAAGAAAAAAAATATTTTTTTTATAAATTAATGCAATTTTATTTGTTTGACACATAAAATTCAGAATTATATATAATTATAATTACGTAATAATTTGTGTATATTATTTCATAATATAGCTATTTATAACTTTCTAAATTACACACAATCTTCTTACAGTATTTTTAAATTTAAATATAACTACAATATAACGTCATTCTTACATATTTTGAGATCACAAAATATAATTTTTTAACAAATTTAACAATTTATAATGTCCAAATTGTTGGTAGCTAGCGGTATAACCAGAAGAGTTAAGTGGATGCACAAATAAAAATTGAGGCAATAAAATATTTTTTAATATTTATATTCTTAAACAAAAATAAGCTCGTTTAACTATACCACTGCTGTCAACAATACAAATTTAAAAATACATATTGCTGCAATAATTCAAAAAATGACAGTCAAATTTTTGTAACAAAATTTCGTTACCCTCAGGAACAATTTTGAATTTTGCCCAAAGAACCTGTCTTGTGATTTTAAAGTCATTTTGAAACTAGCAAAAAACACAATATTCAAACCGATTCTTAATTTATACAAGAAAGACAATGATTTGTAAATAAAAACCCATAAAAAACAGAAAATGTGCAATGAACAAGTTTTTTGTACTTTAAATAAGTAAATTTAAACTTTTAAAAATAACTAATGACAGTAAATCACAAATAGACAAACCCTATATCGTAAAAAAATTAAATAAAATGTAATTTTAAAAACATTACTATTAAAAATATTATACATAAACGTTTACATTTAAAACAATGTAAATTTTAAAATCAAAAAGCTTCAACTGTTTTGCCAAAAAAACTGTCCAGTAATAAATACAAGGTATTACACATAAAAAATAAATATGTAGCCACTGGGATTTTACACTGTTTAGAAAATCTAAGACTATTTTTAATTTCTTTGCACAAAAATAATTTAAGAAAACCAGACAATATTTTGATCATTATTTTCAGTGTAGTCATCGAAGAAATAATGTTATATGTTCTCTGGTATAGTGCAATAAATAAATTCTTTGATGCAAACATTTTAAACTATTTAGTATTTGTTGCATTTTTATTAAAAACTTATATTGTACGAGTATATGGACTACTTAAAATTTAATTTAGTTAAACAAAAGTGTTAAAATAAATGATTTTAAACAAAACAATTAATAAAAAGTTCAAAAATAAAAATTATCACCATTGTTTTTAAAATACTACTGGGGTACCAGATTTTTAATTAACCTTGTATTTAAAAAAACATCTATAAAAAGTTTCTAGATAATTTCTTTAAATTCTTATTTAGATATAATTCTATTTCATAAATTTGCTATTATACCAAAGTAATTGTTGGTATACCGGATGTCTCATTTAAAATGTATCAAACAGGAGAGAAAGAACTTCTAAAAATTTTTAAAAACCTTCGAGAAACTTCGATTTAAATTAACCTGTCGAAATATTGAACGTTTATCACCTGGTTAGAAAAGTTTATCAATTGCCTCTACATTTCTGGTATTATATTTATTATAGTAATTTGCCAATTTTACACAAATATCTTACAATTTTATAATTTAAAAAGCATATAAAAAAATTAAAGAGCCAATAAAAATCTCTGGAAAAAATCTGGGTGATAATATATATGGCGCTATGGAAGAATTCTGATGTCTGGTTTCTTACTTTTTTGTACAAAGTATAAAAAGAGAATGTTGGTTTGTGACAATAAAATAGTCCTAGAAAAAATTTGTTGCACTTTTTAAAGTATATATACTGCCATTTACACAGATGCTTTGCACCTTCGAGTTTTGTACTTTAAATCGTAAGATGAATAAAATATTTTTGTCAAATTATATATTTTTTGTTGTAACTAATAATAATTTTTAAATAAAAAAACAACTATCTTAAAGCCATAATAATATAAAAGTAACTTTGTTTATACCATAATTAGTGATTTTTCAACGGTCTTTCTCTCCTTTTTCTCCGAAAAAAGTATGACAAAGAAAATCGACTAATAAATTTATAAACAAATCAAAAGAATACAGCTTTGATAAAAATTTTGGACTAACATGAAATGGAGTTTTCCACCCGGTTTCTTAAATTTTAAAATAAAACACTTTTTGTCAATATTGATCTTTTTTACCCACATATTTTTATAAATTAGAGAAATACTATTTCAAGGACAGGAATTTTTATAAAATATAGTTTTTGTTACAGTTTTTGAAACAATTTTAGTCAAAACTCGATCTCTCTATCTCTTTATTATTTTTCCTCTAGAGGATAAACAAAGATGCAGTTATGCATTTATTTAAAAAAAAACTGTGACAAATTATTGAGTGAACTAAAGGTCAGTTTTTGTTCCTAACTTTAATTCTAGTGTGGAAAAATCGAATTTACTGCACTAAAAGAAATAATTATTTCATAACGACGCAACGGGTGGAATACTTTATTTGCATTGCTGCAATTTTACCAAAGACTACACCAATAGGTGATAAATAAATCTCACTATGTTAGGTTTGAGCACCTTAACTCTATCGTAGAAACTGAATACACAAAACTCAGAACTAACATTTACAGCACTTTTTTTGAAACAAACCCTAATCATAACAAAAACATTTTATGTAAAAAAAGCCAAGTACGCGAAAGTGTTATTCCGTAAAAAGAATTGAGATAAAAAAAAGCCAAGTTGTCCAATACAAATTTCAAATTGTTTTGGAACTGTTTTTTTTTGTAATTTTGCTATTCTAGCCAAACTTCTTTATGTTCAATTTAGCACTGTGCCTAAGAGTCATTTGAAGCCGTAATAGCCAAGTTTAGAAAACCATTTCCAAACTAGAAAGAACCTTTCAATTTGAAATTTGTATTGGAGAACTTGGCTTTACTTTTATCTTAATTATATTTTTACGGAATACCACTTTCGCGAACTTGGCTTTTTTTCACATGAAATGTTTTTGTTATGATTTCACTCCTTTTTTAAAGGATTTGGATAATAATTAAGTTTTAAAGTAGTAAAATATGCGGAATATTGTTGAAAACTTTTGCAATGCCTTATTAAAAATGTTGAGGTTTTTTTTATATTTTCCTATGGTTTTATCATAGTTCCTATCAGCCTTCTAAGCCTTAGCTCTCTACTGTTCCTGAAACTAGGCAATGTTAATTTTACATAACTTTACATTTATAGGGAAGGAAAATTAATTAAAATGTTGGTGTTTTTAAATTTTTTTCTATAGGTTTATTATAGTTCCTATCAGTCTTCCAAAGCTCAGCTCTCTACCTTTTTTGGAAGTGGAGAATATTACTTTTACATAACTTTATATTTATAGGGGAGGGAAGTTAATTAAAATTTGGCGTTTTTTAATTTTATTTTATAGTTTTATTATAGTTCCTATCGGCCTTCCAAAGCTCAGTTCTCTAGCGTTTCTGGAAGTGAGCAATGTTACTTTTACACAACTTTACATTTATAGGGGAGGGAAGCAAATCAAAATTTTGCGGTTTTCCTATAGTTTTATCATATTTTCTAGCAGTCAGCCAAAGCTCAGCTCTCTAGCGCCTCTGGAAGTAGGCAATGTTACTTTTACATAAATTTACATGTATGGAGGAGGGGAGTGAATTAGAATTTTGGGGTTTTTTGATTTCTTTCTAGGGTTTGGTCAAAATTTCTATCAGTGTGCCAAATTTCAGCTTTGTAGCTTGTCTTAAAGTACAGTAGAATTTTGATGATCTATACATGAGTGAGTAAGTGAGGGAGTGGCAATTTCGACGTTTTTTGAAATTTCGTAACTACTTTATGGAAGTCCATGACACTTATAGGGATTGTTAACTCTTTCAAGATCTACGACTATGCAAAGTTTGAGTTCCGTAGCTCATTCCGAAGTAGGGGTTTAGATAGGTCAAATATGGGCTGAAATGTTTCAAGGAAAGATAGTACAGCAGCATTTACTGAAAGCTTATTCAAGCTTTTTAAATTTTATTATGAAAAACACAAAACATTTTAGGTCTGAAAACACTCAAAGTCGCCAATTAATTAGAAGAAAGCAACATTTTAAAATATGAAAATGTCCCGGCTGTAATGTGTCACTAGAGGTTTGTCCAGTTTTTAAATTCAGATATTGCCTTCAAAGTGATGGAGTTAATATCTGAAAGTTACCTTTTATAAAAATTTCTAAATTTGTAGACATATAGGTTTTGTTATATTTTATCCATAGAAAATTAATTAACTTGTCACAAGAAATCCGTTTTCGGTGGTAACAGCCAATTTTCTCCTCAAAGAAAATTCATTCCACGTGGCAACTTTTTGTGTTTGGAAAATGAAAATTTATTTGAGGCAATATGTGGATTAATGTAATAAAATCAACAATTTCATAAATGAAATCTGAAAAAAGTTGTGTCATACATTTAGCTTGACCGAAAAATGTAAATAAATTGTCCCATCTGTAACACTATTTGTCCCGTTCGATAACGCTAATTTTCCATGTTACAGAAATTGTTCCCGTGTTACAGATCGGGACATTGAATTTTTTATTTGGAATTTGATTGGAAAATATTTGTATATATAATCTGCCTTGATATTTTTGACCATTATCCATTTTTGTAATTTTTATTTGCACCATAAATTGGGTGTTTTATTTTTTGTCCGTTTTGTAACGTTGATGTCCCTTCTGCAGCACCTAAAATACCTTATATTTTTGAAGAATTTGTAAAGCTAGTGTCATTTTAAACCATTTTCTTTGATTTTAAGTTGACCTTTAGATACAACTTAAGTAAACGAATAAATAATTTTTAAGATAATGTGTATTTTAATCATTTGTGAGGAAAAAATACTAGAAATACCAGACCACAAACTCTAAAAATTAGTTTTTAAAAAGTATTTTGTTAGTTATTAGATAGTTTAAGTTGTGCTACGTATTTTTACGTAAGCATGAGATTTGACAGTTACGCAAGCGCACTTCGTCACACCGTCGTCAAGGTCACGTTAGGAGCTTACGTATTTACGTTAGCTTACGGCAGTCTGCGGGCACCTTAACGTTACCAAAGAATAGAATTGGTTGATTGACCGATCGAAAAATGAGGCCTAGACGATAATTTCCGCTTCCAGTACAAACGATTCTTTGCAAATATATTCCTACTGTAGTTGAAAAGACAAAAAACAAAATTGTAACATCAAAAAAACACAGTGCCGAATTCCATATTCTCTGCTATTAGTAGACTTGTTATGGTAACGTAAAAACATTCAACTTAAACTCAAATTTGGAACAAAACGTAGAGCGCTTAACGTGCAGTTTTACGTAAAAATACGTAGCACAACTATCTATTATAAAAAAAATTACTGCGCTGTGTGTTTTTACTCAGTTTCTATCTAGCTATCTTATTTCAGGCATATTTCAGTCACACATTTAATAGAATTGGGGTGAGGAATATGGCAAAAACTACCGCGTTACAGAACAAACAAAAAAAATGACCATTGCAACAAAAACTCTTTATAAAAAACGCAACTCACATATATCTTACTAGCTTTTGGTGACAAATAATAGTTTAAAGCCTGTCATGTTCAGTTTACAACAATTTTTGATGATACAAAAACTTGTATTTTGTTTAACAAAAAATTTTGTGTTTGTTCCCAAAAAATTGTAGTTTAAAAGTTATTAGTAAAAATGTAAATGTGCACTTTACTTCGCTGGCCCCTTTAGATAGGATTTGAGCTCTAGAAGATAAATAAATCACATAATAATGCATCTGTATGCAAAGAGTTATAGAAAAACATGCCAAAACATTTGCATCATTTACGTTTTAACACATACTAGGTTGTGGTTAAACATGCATTGAAAATGTCAATTACAAATCACTTGAAAGTTGAAACTTCTTTTAAACTTTTTACCTTCCGAGCCTGCACAGCAATGGCTAATATCTCAAACACTGCACGAGCTATAAACAAAAAACATCCTGTATCTCGAAAACAAAGCGTTTGAGAACCTTTGTTTATAAAAAAAAAATGTTGTCTTGAAATCACTTAAGGAATTCAACACTAAAATTATGTTACCTAATTTTGAAACACCCTGTATATTTAATGATATTAAGACTCAGCAAGACTTTGAAGAAGAATTAAAATTTTTAATGCATAATTATGGATACTAAGATTCAGATTTATTAAAACATCCTACCCGTTTTGTGTTAAGACGTATATAATGCATATAATCCCTGTCCCATTGCAATTCTTTTATTTAGAAATCACGAGTGCGAGAGATAAGGTATACAATTCAAAAATACATGAAAAGGATCAGCAACGCGTTTTCATTGGATGCACGTCGCTTGCTTTCTCTGGCATGTAGCAAGGGGTCATCAAATGACGTCTTTTTTTCGTCGAAAAGTGGTTCATTTGGATGACCAGCAGGTCATCTACCAAAAAATGTTGTCTTTAAGGCGTCAGTTACTTGACGTCTTTTCGTAGTGTAGTTTTTGACGTCTGAAAAACGTCATATATTGGTCACTACCCACACTGCACACTTTGTCCAAGGGACATACACTCATACTTACATAGATGGTGTCCCAGTCAGTACTTGACCGGATTTATACGGAATGTGGGGGTATGTATGTAAAATAAATTAAATATTAAATCAAGAGACTTCTTTCTCTTCAAGGTGGAGATGTGTAAGTCTCGGTATAGGTGTATTTTGGTCTGTACCTCACAGACGAACACCGCTGTACCTGTACCAGTACTTCCATGTCTAAGTCACAGAAGAGTCAGTCACACGACGCTAGCGCTACCAAGTCCACTTTCAATCCCTGACTTCGCATGCGCAGATCTACCAATATTATTTACCTCATGTATTAGAATAGATGAATACAGGGTGATTTTCACTTGAATGATTCTAACCACATGAAAATAGAAAGTTTCAAAAACCTAACCTAACAAAACCTAATCAAATCTAACCGAACCGAACCAAAGGAAACTGAACAAATAATTTTTTTCAAAAAAAAAACTTTCCTGACTTCCTGCCCGGGATCCTAGAGGATGTGAATCCAAACCGAACCTAACTAAACTGAACCAAACCTAACCTAACCAAACTAAACGACAACAGGTACTGCTAATTAGGTTTAGTTGGGTAGGGTTAGGTTTGGATAGGTTCGGTTTGGTACGGTCCGGTTCGGATTCACATCCTCTAGGATCCCGGGTAGGAAGTCAGGAAAGTTTTTTTTTGAAAAAAAATATTGGTTTAGTTTGCTTTGGTTCGGATCGGTTAAATCTGATTAGGTTTCGTTAGGTTACTATTTTCATGTGGTTAGAATCATTCAAGTGAAAATCACCCTGTACATCTATTCTAATACATGAGGTAAATAATATTGGTAGATCTACGCATGCGAAGTCAGGGATTGGAAGTGGACTTGGTAGGGTTAGCGTACCTTCTGTGTCTAAGTTTCCTTCAGTGTTCTCAACTACAGGGAATATTTCATATATTCAGACTCGTTTAATAAAAGTCATAAATAGGTTTGTGTCTGTGTGTGTGTCTGATGTTCTGATTTGGTCCCAAATACGTCGTATTGCTGACGTCTTTATAACGTCTAAAAATGACGTCATTTTGGGTGTGTCTTTTGAACGTCATTTAAAGGTCATTTACACGTCAGGTTAGAGATGTCAATGGTCATTAAAAATGACATGTTTTTGACGTTTAAAAAACGTGAACTTGCTACCTGGGTTAGATCATATATGTCATCTCACGCACACATTTTTCAAATAAATAATTGATTTGCGAGACCCTGTAGTCTTTGGGTTAAGGTGTAGTGCTGGGATATCTACAAGAGCTAGTTTATTCGAATGGTGTGCTCAATTTTCAAACGAGATAGCATAAGGTTCAACTCCTAATATCATGAGAATATCACGTACTTAAAACCCCAACATCAATTCGCAATAACTTTGTTATGTGCTTTCTGTCTTTATTTTATTGTTAAAATTTATTGTTTTATAATATTAAGTAAGTTTTAGATTGTTATTGATAAAAAGAAACAGCTTGTATTTGATAATAAAAAATTAAATATAAAAAAAATAAAGTCGATATAAAATAGAATGAAAAAAAAATGCACATAAAAAAGTTAGTGCAATGGGGCATAAACAGCTTCAATAAATGTTCGTAATATCAGGTTCCTACGCAGCGGTATATACAAAAAGCAAAAAGTCTTGTAAAGCTATTGGTTTTCTTTTTAAATATAAATACTTTCTAATCATTATATTATTAATCATATTTATAAAGTTTTTGCTCTTGCCCATAAAAAATGGCAAATAATATCCCTCTATATCATATTATTTTCATATTTACAAGGCTATTTAAAAATACTTTTTGAAAGCATTTTTTTAAAAAAATTACTTTGTACAAATTCAAAAATCTACAAATTGTCTTTTACATTTGTATTCTGGTTTCGGCGAAATCTTGTGCAAGTCTAGGCCATTTCAAAAACCTAATAACAACAAAAGTAAAAGATTTTCAGCAAAAAATAAAATAAACGATCCCGTAACGGTCATTGTGTTTAATATATCCTTGTGTTTAATATATTTCCAATAAAAATAGTCTTTAATGTCATTTGAAAACATAACCTGCAAATAGAGACAATTTTGGCAACAGTATTAAAGTAATTTTTGAAACAAGATGCCCTCCATGTATGATTTAGTTTTAAATATGTCATACATATAGGGTCTCCATTTACAAGAGCTTAAGCCCAATCTAGGTCCAAGATTGCATAAAAATTCGCCAATAGAGTTACTTAAGTTCTTAACCTAATTGACATCTTGTAGATTAAATAGGTAGTTGCGTTTGAAGTCTCAAATACAGTCAAAAAACCAATTAAAGATGGCGCAATTACAAAAAATACAAATGGCTTTTACAGGCCGATGCTGCAAGATCAAGTACGTTAAATATATCAGTACTACTAAAGCGTAACTGCTACAAGCGTTCCGCCATATTGGATTCAAATGAACAAAAACATATGGCTTGGAATACAAGCGTTCCGCCATATTGGATTCAAATGAACATAAATATATGGCTTGGAATAAAAAGTAAACGCTTTTCATAAAATTCGACAGGAACTGCTTTCAACAATTTGTCAATGCGATGATTTGAACAAATTAAAAGGTATTTATCCTAAGGTAACTGATAATGGGTGTTTTAATCTTAGAAAAGAGATGGCGCTGAGACCGCATCACCCATTATCAGAAGCCTGAATTTATCCAAGCCATAAGTTACGAGTCGTTAAATACCGAGATGAATTCCAAGACGTGCGCAAGCGTTGATCTGTCACTTCTGCCAACCAATCAACTGAGAGATATTTCAGTATGGTTTTATGCAGTAAAACTTTAATAATTTCCAGTTCTTTTTTATGAAAATTCGTCGTTTTTGTGCTGTGAAAATGCCGGTGACGTGCAAGTTGTGTGACAAATTATTTAGTGCCCAATTTAATTTGAATAAACACTGTCAAAGTAAACATGACATACAAAAACAAAGGTATTCCTATGCAGAAAGTGTTTTTATGTTTAGATGACTAGAATGTAAATGCTCCTTCCCAAAAAACTTGGATCTGTGTGATGATTTGAAATACAAACACAATCAAGAATTACTTAAAGAAACATTGGAGTTGAGAGTCAATACTCCCATGGCAAAACAAAATAAACGTGAAATGCATAAGATCATATAGAAGAAATACTGCATATACCTCAAAAAATATTAATCGCAGGACGTAGATATTGTATATTTTTGAAATCAGAAAGAGAAGACGAATCTTAAAATGCAAAAATATACAGGGTGTTCCCTCTCAAAAAATCGACTTCATTGTCACACCCTGTACAGGGTGTCCCAAATTCGTTGTTTTTTTGTGGTGTCGGGTATTTCTAGGGGAGATAGAAAAAATCTGACCCCCCTTTGCGACGCTCAAATTTCAAGAGAAGCCTAAAGGTGAAAACCACATTTAGATATAGCAAGCCGTTTTTAAGCTACGGAGTGTTTTTGTCTGCATTTTGGGAGGGGGTCTATAACTTTTTTGTTTATGAAAATTTTGTTTTTGTGTAAATAGCTTTCTTATAGATCTTTTCTTGAAGAATTGACAGATGTTAACGGTTTTTATTTATCTCTTTTGGTTTTTAAAATATTGCATAAAGTTGTTATTTTTCTTACAGAATAACTCTTTTTTTATTCGATTTTTAAAATCAGCTTAAAATTTCCTTTAAAATGATGTATCACACTCAATATTTAATTTTTTTATTTTTTTATTGTTTTCTTTATTTTTATTTTTTAATCACCTCTTTATTATTTTTTTATTTTTATAATTTTATAATATTAAAATATTTTAAACCCACTAAGCAAACTAAAATATGTGGTAAAAATAAAAAAAAATACAAAAATATAAAGAAATAAAGGGATCCTCCCATAAAGAAAAATTAATTTTATGTGATATCTCAAAAACTAAACGTGACAAATGAAATTTAATTTAACAGTTGAATTCCTCTTAAAAAAGTGTCTTAAGAATGTTTTTACAGAAATAAAAAATATTAATAAATAAACAAGTTATAGGCCCCTTCCCAAAATGCAGACTTTTTAAAAACACCCCGTAGTTTAAAAACGGCTTGCTATATCAAAATGCGATTTTCACCTTTAAGCTTCTTTTGAAATTTGAGTGTCGCAAAGTGGGATCAGTTTTTTTTAGCTCCTCTAGAAACCCGAAACCCCCGAAAACCATCGAATTTGGGACACTATGTACATGGTGACGGATAGAAAAAAATTATGTTGGCTTTTAAAGTTGTCATAATTAACCAAAAAAATCTCAATTTATTTTCAATAATAAAGTTGTTGAGTGCTCCGGTTATAAAAAACCACCCGGTACCGACATAAAATCATACCTAAAAATTAGAAGACCATTATTTTATACCTTGAATTTTTTATTATACGTTAAGCTCTTCGATCTCGCGCCAATCACGGTATTCGCGCCAATAATTTAAATTAGACATTTTGACGTTAATTTTGGCGCATGTTCCTTTAATGGAATTCATCTCGGTATTTAACGACTCGTCATAAGTTGAGTTCATTTGAATTCCAAAATGTCGGCACGCTTGTAGCAGTCATTTTTGAGGCCATTTCTCAGTACAGATATATTTAAGACATACGTGTGCAAGACGTTACTAAGATCAAGGTTATTAAAGATGACCGAAAAAACAAACTTGGATTTATTTACATTGTAACGGCGTTTGTCAGAAACAAAATATGGTTTTGAAAACGCCATTGGTTTTAAATTTAAAAATTATATCACACAAATTACAACCACCTATTTACGTCTAATTTTGGTGGGGCTTGTAAAACCAAATCGGTATAATTCTATTTTAATTCATAAATCAATTTTTAAGACCGTTTTAATAAAAATCATTTTATTTACTGCAAATTATTTGTAATGCCCTCGATAAAAAACGCGGTGACAAAATTACCAGGTGCGTCAAAATTTATATACTACAAATATTTAAAACTCGACTTAAAAATTGCATGAATATACCCGCCGATGGTTTCCATAAGCCCCATTAATCTGGCACTAGACCCCCATGTCCCATTTTAAATACAAACCAATTATCATGTATCACCCAAAGTCATTTAAATCTTAAAATAGTGACGAAACAATTTTTAAAAGGTGTACTACATCAAATCTACAAATCGAATTTATTTAACTCCGAAACGTATGCGCTCCTTGATTGATGGCATGGCCCTTACTACAAATTCCTTTCAAAAAATTCGGTAACAGAACTTTTTTCCGCTTCTCTTAAGGAATATGCGGCTATAAAAAACAATTTGTGTCGACCCATTTCGATTATTTTATTTTATACTTAAAATAGTCAAGTAACAAATATGCTGAAAGACAAACAACTTTGTAAAACACGCAAAAAAACTGAATCTCTCAGTTATATAAAAAAATACATATTGGTGACTTACTGAAAATTCAACATAAGGCAACAACTGAAAATAAAGGCAACTTACATAAATACTTACATAATCGATTATAAAGTCTAATACAATCGTTATTTTGCCATATTTTACGAGTGTAGATGTAAAATACTTCAAGTATTATTATTTAACTTCCTAAAAGGCCCTTTTGAATTGAATATTTTACTGCTGGTGTTCTACAAACTAACCCAACCTATAAATTTAAAGCAGTACCTCTTTTAGATGTTAACGAAAATTTTATTGACTGACCCTAGTGTGCATGACTATCACGGCGGATCATTCGGGCGCCGTACTTAGCGCATCCTTTGGATCGTTAATCGTGGCAACGCTGGCAATCACGCTCTTTTGCTGCTTTTCTATGACGACCTGAAATAAAATTAAAATTTTTAAAAACCTGCATTATTCTTTATATGGATATCAGTGGCGGCTGCTACAGGGAGGCACCGGGGCAGTGCCCTCCCAAAACTAGACAACAAATAGTATTTTTAATTGATTTATTAAAAAAAAAGTTAAATCTTCCCTTACCACATGATTGTCTAGTTCTTTTTATTATCTGTGGTTGACAGAAACAGCAAGCGATTAATTGGGTGAACTTTTTTAGCGTAAATAATTACAAGCCGGCAGCGCCGCGCGGGACAAGGTTTCAGTTTCACCCGTTTTTCAGCGGGGTATATTGTGCGTTGTGCGAAAACGTCCGTTGCCCTTGCTACTATCCTTAGTAAAGACGTATGAGTTTGTTTTGATCGCGCGTCATTGTTTGTTTTTGTTATCGTTTATAAAATGGAAATAAATACCGTCGATAACATAATTAACTAGGCAAATTTAAATACGTATGAACATATGAACTTCGATTACAAATAAAATCTTTAGTACCACATAGCCCAGACCTAAAAATTAACCAAAATTTTAGTGCAAGTAATTCCGAGTGGTGTTCCATAAAAATGTATAATAGAAAATTTAATAAAAAATTATACGATGCTGAAAAACTGGTTGTGCGGTTGTGAAAAAAGAAATGCTTTATTTGTCTTATTATGAACAATCCACGAAGTTATCCTGCGTGCAAAGGGAATGTGTCATATCAAGCACTAAGTGAAAAGTTAAATAGACACAAAGTGGTATCCATTTAAATAACCACATAGAATTTTCTATACTAGGCAAGACTAATATTAGGTGCCAATTGAATAGTGCCTATAGGCAAAACATTACCGAACATAATGAAAATGTGACAAAAATTAGACATATATTTAGTAGGTTAATAGACTGTTTAAAATTCTGTGGGATTTTTGAGGTTGCTCTACGGGGCCATAAAAAAGAAAGTTGAATGGACTTTATCTAAAAACTACACCAAGTAGCTGCTTGTTTGGAAAATACTAAAATAAAAAAGTTTTTCTATCTCATTTTTCATGCAATTTAAATTTCTGCCCCCCCCCCCAATTTATAACGTCACCAACCGCCACTCATGGATATGTCAGAATTTGGTTCCAACCGGGTAAAAACTACTCGTTCTGTTACAACTGTAAGATATACCCTGTAAGCTAGAAAAAAGTCAAAAAGTTGATAAAATTTCGACAAGAGGATTTGTTTTATTAAGGGTTTGAAGTGAGGTGCAGTACATATTCAAAAAGTTCAATTAGTTTTTGGCACCAATTTTATGTAACCTCATATATTAAAATTATGTATTAAAATTTGCTGACGACCAAGTAATTGTGACTAATGATAAAGAAGACATGGAGTATATGATGAGAAAGTTAACAGAAGAATACCAAAAGTGGGGACTAACAGTGAACGTGGACAAGACACAGTACTTATGTATTGGAAACGAATCCAGTGAGTTAGTACTAGAAAATGTATCTCCATGCAATGAGTATGTATACTTGGGTGTCACATTTGATAAGACAGGAACAAACTGTAAATAATTGGAAAAAAGAATAGTAAAAGCAAAAAAAGTTATTGGATGTCTTAACAGTATTTTATGGAGCAGAGAGATAAAAAAGAATGTAAAATTTAACATATATGAAACAATGGTCAAAAGCACGCTGTTGTATGGAATAGAGACTTGTCGCGTAACAGAAAAATACAAAACAAAAATGGAAAGTGTCGAAATGGATGCAATAAGAAGATCAATGAGAATATCTAGAATAGATCACATAAGAAATGAGATCATAAAAGAAAGAATGGGAATCGAGGAAAGCATAACGGATGACATCACTAAAAGGCAACTGATATGGTACGGCCATGTACAACGGATGAACGACGAAAGATTGCCAAAGCAGGTCCTAGAATGGCAACCAATAGGGCGCAGAAAAAGAGGGCGTCCTAAACTAGAATGGCAACAGTCAATCCAAAGATCAATGAGTCAAAAGAATCTGACAGAGGATGATTTGTCAGGATCGAAGGAGGTGGAGAATAGACGTCGGACAACGTAAAAAAACGTTCTAAACCGACATAGTAGTAGTATATATATATATATATATATATATATATATATATATATATATATATATTAAAATACATATATATATATATATATATATATATATATATACATACAGGACGAGACCTCGGCGCATTTCCTCTCATCATGTGAAGCATACAAGGAGGCAAGGAGAGAGGTATTGGAAGAGGAAGCCTTTGAGACGGAGGACCTTCTGAATCTGAGGTGGCCCGATATTCTGGCCTTTGTAAAAAAGACGGGCAGATTCCTTAGCGAAGGAATGACGCAGTAGGGGGGATGCCCGGGGATTGGCGAAAAGGGCGCTTCATGTGCCCAGTCGCCGGGCTTAGAGCTTACACCACACTACTACTACTACTACTACTACTATAGTATTTTACCTTAGACTGAACAGTTTGACTTGGTTCAGGCGATGGCGTCGACTGAATAATGGAAGAACTAGTGACTAAGTTAGTGTCCTTTGGGCTGTCGACTGGTTTTTGACTACTACTGGTGCACTGCGAAAAAAAGAATGTAAGCTAAACAAAAAAAATTATCTATTGAATTTTAAAAATAAAAAAAAATTATAAGACACGCAAAATTTAAAAACCTTTGAGTTTAAAAGAGTTATTTTAGAACGCTTAATTTTTTTTTATACTGGGGCTTTTTATCGATAGCTAGGATCAATCGCCCAGTCTTTTTAGCCAAATTTTTGACGAGATATGCCTTATTGGTACGTTACAAAAACAACCATATGCCGAGGTGGGACTCGAACCTACATAATACGCAGCACGCACAGCCTACGCGCGGTCGGTCCAGTAATATCGCAAGCACTGCAGCCATATGCATAAACCAACGTGCTAAACCGGCCGGCCACGGTAAACCCCTTAAATTTAATTAATTTAGAACCCTTAATTAAAATTTTATTGACAATATAAAAACAATGTTAAAAGAGCTTGTCAAAAAAATATATCGCACACCCGCTGAAAAAGAGTCACAACTCAAAAATCGCCCTTCATCATCGAAATAACTTGTACTTTCTTCCATAAAAGCGTCACATTTATGTTTCGATAATTTACGGCGAAATGGCGATGTGACTCTTTTATTTTGTCCAGTTTAGCTGAGGATGCGTTCCTTTACAGTGTCACTTTTGACTTTATAACAGCGTGAATGTGGACTTTCATCCTAAAAAGAGTCACATTTCGAGTTGTGAAGGTTTTCGTGTGAACTATTAGTTAAATTTGACCCATATAACAAGTAAAATACTGTTCTTTTTTGTGTTGTGACTGTTTTTTCGAATTGTTCAGTGTATTTAGAATTAAGGAGAATAAGAAAAAAATCTTTTGAATTTATTAGAGAATAATCACATTCCCAGTTGTATTCAGCATTTTATAACTCGTTGTAAAAAAAAAAGTTTCTTCTTTATTTGTTTTCTTTTTTTATATTATTTACCATCCTGCGTGACATCCTGAACAACGTCATGATGCCTTGTTCTAAAAAAGTGTCACAATATCGGGTTTTTGTCTTTTTTTAACTAAAAACGACAAAAATCATTTTTTCTTAGAAACGTACTGCACCATTACATTGAGTTAATAGGTTTCTGTTGATATAAAATAACATGTTAACTCGTAATTTGTCATGTAAGTGAAAAATGAATCTCTCTAATGAACTAAATTCTTTAGCAGCGATTTTCTCAAAACAATGTTTTTTGAGTTGTGACTATTTTTTAGCGGGGGTGCGATATATAAAGTAAACTGAAAACAGCTCATTCTTTTAATCTAAAAGTCGTTTATATCAACGCCGTACCTAAGAGTTGGATCAAAGGGGATTACTCACCCCCGCATTAAATTTTTATCATTCAAAAATAATAAAATATTTAGTAGTGATAAACAGTAGAGAAATATGGGCAATTTGCATTTTTTTATGGCAGACTAAAGTTTCGTTAAGTATTCTATTTTTTTATAAACGAAAACATTAAGGCTATTTTATAGATAAATGCGTGCAAAGTGAGTGGCAAATTATTTTTGTCCTCTTAAGTTACCTCATGTCCTCCAAATTTTTCTTTCAATTTCTAAAAAACCCTGTACTGCTAGATAACACCAATAATTTTATTCATGAACAGTTGTGTTTTTAATAATATTATTTGAGCAGCAGCGGAAATATAGTTTTTTGTTGTGTTTTTGAACTTGGTTTTTGCCCCCCAGTCAATGATAGTTTTTGCTTGACAAAAATAAATTTGACTGAAAAAGTATGTTTGGTTAACTTATTTTTTCGCCATCGGTAGGAAGGAAGGCTATTGGAAGCTTAAAAAAAAACACTTTTTTTATTTTCACTCGAAATAATTTTGAGTCAAAAAGGAACCTAACCACCAAAATTTTTGATGGCGTCTATAAAAAAGTAGTTTTAGAGGAATTTATTTATAGTTTTCTTAGTAGCCTTGGTGGCTCCCCACACAGCACAAAAATCACATCAACGTTAAATTAACGTCAACAAAAATAACAACGTTTTTTTTTACTTGAAAACAACCTTATACCATATAATATTTATGTTGTTAAATCTACATGCATAAAGATAACTTAAAAACAAGGAGAAATCAAGCTATAAAAATGTACTTTTTGCTGAAGTTTCTGGTGCTGTGTATATAACGTGTTTTTTACCCTCGTTATTTTCATGTACCAAATTCACACTTGAAAAGTCCTCCACAACATGTTCTAAAACGGCACTAGATTAAGACTTCTCAAACCTACTAACTTTCTGCGTCTTTTTTGGTCACGTTTTTTTAATAACATTTTTTTAACTTAAAAGAGACGCGAAAGGAAGTTATAAAAGTTCACTAGTTTAAGACTACAACACTTCAAGACAATTTTAAAGATGACGCTCAAGGCAAGACAAAATATCTATATATCTATCTATATACATTATGTTTTTTTTAAAGCTAAACAAGATTTGTTAACAGTAAACACTTTCACAGAATATTAACATGTCTTTATCAGGTTAATAACAGATGCGACGTGATCGTGAAGGATCAGGGATCAGTTCCTTAAAAGGTTTTTGGAGTTTAGAGGCCAAAGCACTGCCTGATAGATTTCGTCAAAGTGAAAAATCCCGACAATAGGTGGCGCTGTTGCTAGTAAAATCTCAAAAATATTCAGTAGAAAAGCCATGCAAGTCGAGTTTTAAAATTCGTGTAGAAAAGTCGTGAATCTAATGTGATTTTAACGTAAAAATCACTTGAAACTAACGTAAAAACGTTGCTGTTTTAATTTTATAATGGCGTTATTACAACGCAATTTTTAGCAACGTTATTTATTATAATAATGACCTATTAAGCTTGTTATTATATATGAAATAAACGTTTTTTTCTAGCAGCTTTTAAAATCAACGTTTTTTTTTTCTCACGCCTTTTTTACGTGTTAAACACGCGTTCGCGGATTGAACACGCTTGCTACAGTGGCGGGTTCGATTCCGTCGGTTGCCGAGGTCGGGTGAAGGTGGACTTTGTTACATACTCCTTCAGTCGGTAGGCCGATGACCCGTGCAACTAGGCGTTCTCAAATGGCTGCCTTAGTATCGGCGAGTCACGGTTATCAAATGAGAAAAAAAAAAGTTTTCTTAAGAATAAAACCAAATATTTTTAGTAATTAAGCAATTTGTCTAGTTTAATGAAAATTTTTCCTTTTTTTTATTTTCATACTTTTAAAAGCTTAACCTCACGGGGGTCGAAGATCTAATGGACACCTAATAAGTATTGACAGTTAACTGTTTCATCATGGGATTCCTCAGAACACTGCTTGGTCAATGTGACACTCTTGCGAAGTTAAAAGGCTACCCACGGAAAAATATGAGAGAAACAAAAACTCCTTTTTACCCGATTAGCCACGAAACATGTTTGATACTTTTTCTTTGAAAAAAAAAACAAAATTCACAATTCAATTTTTTTACCCTTTTTACATTTTTTTAAAATCAAAACACCAATACAGTATTAAATGAACCTACCTAGTAAATAGTTCTGCACTTAAATTTATTCTTTAGCTTTTGAAAAAAAAATTGCTAGATAACACCAATAATTTTATTCATGAACAGTTGTGTTTTTAATAATATTATTTGAGCAGCAGCTGAAATATAGTTTTTTGTTGTGTTTTTGCCCCCCAGTCAATGATAGTTTTTGCTTGACAAAAATAAATTTTACTGAAAAAGTATGTTTGGTTAACTTATTTTTTGGCCATCGGTAGGAAGGAAGGCTATTGGAATCTTAAAAAAAAAACACTTTTTTTATTTTCACTCAAAATAATTTTGAGTCAAAAAGGAACCTAACCACCAAAAATTTTGATGGCGTCTATAAAAAAGTAGTTTTAGAGGAATTTATTTATAGTTTTCTTAGTAGTCTTGGTGGCTCCCCACATAGCACAAAAATCACATCAACGTTAAATTAACGTGAACAAAAATAACAACGTTTTTTTTTACTTGAAAACAACCCCATACCATGTAATATTTATTTTGTTAAATCTACATGCATAAAGATAACTTAAAAACAAGGAGAAATCAAGCTATAAAAATAATAACGTGTTTTTTACCCTCGTTATTTTCATGTACCAAATTCACAGTTGAAAAGTCCTCCACAACATGTTCTAAAACCCCACTAGATTAAGACTTCTCAAACCTACTAACTTTCTGCGTCTTTTTGGAACTTTCTGCGTCTTTTTTGGTCACGTTTTTTAATAACATTTTTTTAACTTAAAAGAGACGTGAAAGGAAGTTATAAAAGTTCACTAGTTTAAGACTACAATACTTCAAGACAATTTTAAAGATGGCGCTCAAGGCAAGACAAAATATCTATATATCTATCTATATACATTATGTTTTTTTTAAAGCTAAACAAGATTTGTTAACAGTAAACACTTTCACAGAAAATTAATGTGTCTTTATCAGGTTAATAACAGATGCGACGTGATCGTGAAGGATCAGGGATCAGTTCCTTAAAAGGTTTTTGACGTTTAGAGGCCAAAGCACTGCCTGATAGATTTCGTCAAAGTGCCAAAATGCGATAATCATTTTGTTCTAATTAATTAAAGTAACAGTATTCACACATTGTTAATTAAAAAACATGCTAGAGATTGACATTTCATGCAATTCCCAACCTAAAACGCCAATTTTCTAAAATTCTATTTAAATTTGTTTATCCCCCCCCCCCAATTTTTTTCCTGGGTACGGCCCTGATTTATATAAAAAGGACATCTTCGAAAAAACGATTTATAGTTCGGGATAGGGACTGCTTTAAAAAAAACGTATTTGTATTGCGCTCAGACCGTCTTAGAGACCCTGTATGTATGACATACTTTAATCTTTAAAATATGTCATACATACAGGGTCTCTAGACCGTATCAGTCAGTCTTCATAGAACGATCACGTTAAAAAAATAATCAGTGTATGTTAGTTATTTTGCACAACAGTAAAAAAAAATTGTGTGCTTTACAAAAATTACGAGCTGTTTTAGAAAAGACAGTAAAAGGAAAATTGCTATTTTGCATCAACCGTTTACTAATATTGAAAACTACTTGATACTGTACGAGAACACGTCCGTTATCCACATTTAAATTGAAAAAATACTGCTGAAGGGTACCCACATAGCACAATCACGTGTTTAACACGTAAAAAAGGCGTGAGAAAAAAAAACGTTGATTTTAAAAGCTCCTAGAAAAAAACGTTTATTTCATATATGAAAACAAGCTTAATAGGTCATATATTTATGTTATAAAAAATAACGTTGCTAAAAACGGCGTTGTAATAACGCCATTATAAAATTAAAACAGCAATGTTTTTACGTTAGTTTCAAGTGATTTTTACGTAAGAATCACATTAGATTCCCGCCTTTTCTACACGAATTTTATAACGCGACTTGCATGGCTTTTCTACTGAATATTTTTGAGATTTTACTAGCAGCAGCGCCACCTATTGTCGGGATTTTTCACTTTGACGAAATCTATCAGGCAGTGCTTTGGCCTCTAAACTCCAAAAACCTTTTAAGGAACTAATCCCTGATCCTTCACGATCACGATGCATCTGTTATTAACCTAATAAAGACACATTAATATTCTGTGAAAGTGTTTACTGTTAAAAAATCTTGTTTAGCTTTAAAAAAAAACATAATGTAAATAGATAGATATATAGATATTTTGTCTTGCCTTGAGCGCCATCTTTAAAATTGTCTTGAAGTGTTGTAGTCTTAAACTGGTGAACTTTTATAACTTCCTTTCGCGTCTCTTTTAAGTTAAAACAATGTTATTAAAAAAACGTGACCAAAAAAGACGCAGAAAGTTTGAGAAGTCTTAATCTAGTGGCGTTTTAGAACATGTTGTGGAAGACTTTTTAAGTGTGAATTTAGTACATGAAAATAACGAGGGTAAAAAACACGTTATATACACAGCACCAAAAACTTCAGCAAAAAGTACATTTTTATGCTTGATTTCTCCTTGTTTTTAAGTTATCCTTAAGCATGTAGATTTAACAAAATAAATATTACATGGTATGAGGTTGTTTTCAAGTAAAAAAAACTTTGTTATTTTTGTTCACGTTAATTTAACGTTGATGTGATTTTTGTGCTATGTGGGTATATGAAGCCATGTATAAAGTTCTACAAACAATTTTTAAAATATTGTACTAACGTTGTTTGTCTTTGTTCGTAAGTCTTCGAGCTCTTTCAGCAAATTAATATTTTTCAGTTCCAGTTCGCTAATTCGATTTTCTTTGGCGCGGCTCTCCACTACGGCTCGTTCTCGTTCTTTTGACAGATTTTTAAACAAGTCGAAAGCTTTGTCCCGGACGTCGACGTCTACTCCTAAAACCAAAATAGTAGTTTACCTAACTAGTGCGGAAAGTGCCTCTTTTCCGCACGCGATTGCAGATGGCCAAAAACGCGATAGCGGAGTTTGGCCAGCAATCAAGTGCGGAAAAGACACTTTACGCACGAGTTAGGTACACTATTTTTTCTATAAGCGTGAGGAAAAAACTAAAAATTAATCAGAAAATTATTTATATTCAAAACGTTTTAATCAAATCAATTATTATTATTCACATTCTAGCGGCTTCTAGAACTGACTGGGGTAGATCTTCGTCCGAAGAATCCATTGAAAATCTGATTTTTTTTGTTTGAAAAATTCAAAAGACGCTTGTATCTGCAAAATTGGCTTTGTTTTGACAGTTTGTTTGTACTTTGTTGCTATGGTGATTTAAGATGCCAAATCTAAAACCACTAATGTTCATTGTTGTTTGACATTGACAATGACGATATTTATACCGGGGAGGTTTAAAACTTATAATTTAAACCTATTTTACTGAAAACTTTATTTTATCGAAAATATTGAAAATATAGCAGAATTTTAGTCAATTTGAATATTTTTAGGATACTTCGTGTGCTAGGAAAGATACAAATGTATTTTGAACGGTCTAAATGTTATAGAACACCTCAAAATCGTAACAAATTTACTTTTCCGCACTAGTGCGGAAAAGTGGCACTTTCCACACTAAAATGCGTGCGGAAAAGTGGACTTTTCCGCACGCTTATAGAAAAAATAATTTATTTAAATTAACAAAAATCAACGACATAAAATACTTACTTTGAAAACATCGAAAACAAAAGGCAAACGACAACAACGAAAAGCCTGCACCGTTTATTAACAATTTTATAAATGGCCGCGGAATAGGCTTTGCTGGTTTTGATCTTTTTGAAAAAAAAAAGAAGCACTAGGATTAGTGGAGGAAACTTCTAAAAGAAGAAAACCATACTGGTGGGATGCTGAGATTGAAAGAGAAATAGAGGAAAAAAGGAAATTATATCACACCCACTTATCCCAAAAGAAAAATAGAAGCAGAGAAGAATACAAAATCGCGGAATCAAAGATGAGAAGAATGATCAGTGATAAGAAAAATCTTTCGTGGACGCAAAAGTGTTAGAAAATAGATTCTTACTTAGGAGGTAGGAGAAGTACCGAAAGCTGGAAAACTATAAGATTGATTAAAAAAGAAACACGCAGAGATATCATTTCACCAATACCAGACAAAGAATGGGATGAACATTTTAAAAAACTTTCAACTGAAGATTCAAGAGAGCAGAATTCAAGGAATGATGGGATCTCCAGTAACCCTCACAATTTGTGAGGTCAAAAACGTGTGCACAACCTTAAAAAGCGGTAAATCTGCCGGACCCGGAAATATCCCAGCTGAACTTATTAAATATAGCACTGAAGAACTGTTTTGGAGATTACGGAATCTTTTCCAAAAATATTTAAATGGAACTGTAGTACCAACTGAGTGGAAAACGTCATCTATATCCACAATACACAAAAAAGGACGGAAAGATATATGTGACAATTATAGAGGTATATCTGTGACTAGTACGCTAAGCAGAATATACGGTAAAATAATAAGAAATAAAGTGCAAAGCGAATATAAAGACATGGAGGCAGAAGAACAAGCCGGTTTCAGGGCGGGTAGATCGACTTCTGATCATCTCTTTTGTATAACCCAAGTTATTGAAAAGAAAATGGCATACGGACAAGAGCTGCATCTGCTTTACGTCGATTTGCAGAAGGCATATGATAGTATACCACTAAATCTACTTTGGAAAGCGTTGGAAGGCCATCAAAGAGTTATACCGCAATAGTAAGGCAAAAGTTAAAATAAAAGAAAAACTAACCAAAGGCTTTCAAGTAAATAAAGGTCTTAAACAAGGTTAATGTATCTCGCCTACGCTCTTCAAGATATACTTGGAACAAGTCCTTAAAATATGGAAAAGAAAATGCCAAAACATGGGAATTCCGTTGGACGAAACCACCTTGTATACTTTATGTTTCGCCGATGATCAGATAGTATAGTCTTTGCAACAAGGCTAGTCCTTTTGTTTAATCACCCTGTAATTCTGGTAACAAAACGCACGTGTATTCTTAATTCAGGTTTAAACCACAGGTTCCTAAGGTAACTGATAATGGATGCTGCGAAACTAATTATCAGTTACCTTAATTTTAATATAATTGGTTACCACCCTTTATAATAAGGGTGGTGGATCGGTGTTTCAACTGCCATTGTTTTGAAATTTCTGACTTTGAAAGATTATCGCAAATTTTTTATTTAAATTCTGATTTTGATTTGGAATAGTTTTTTGAGAAAAGGTTCTGTCCGAAAATGATTTTATGTAGTGAAAAATTTATGAACAATTGGGGTGCCCTTCCGCCAAAGTTTCTACATTGGAAGATTTTCAGTGCGACTGACCGTAGAGCTACAAACCATGAACAAACAATAAATTATTAATGATTATTTAATTTTTTCAAAAATGTTATTTTTTACAATGTATTTCGAGCTGGAGTTAAGCTAAGCTTTGCAATTTGTTTTGGTAAAAATTCATTCAAATAAGATTAGGCCCTATTTATATTATAGTTTTTGTAAACAGAAGTTTTTAATATTATTGCCTAAGGATAAAGACTTAATAAAAGTTAAATTAGTACATACTCATTTCTCAGTATATAAGCATTTATATTTTTTGTTTAGGGTAAATTAAAACAGTATTTTATTATAATTTTTAATAAATAAACATTTTTTATGGTCGACACATAGATCTTTTAAAAAGTATAATAAATTTCTCAACTGATTTAAGTGGAAATGCTTTGGGAATTTCAACAAAAACAGTATTGTACAGACTCTTTCTGAGTGAATTAAAAAATATATTTCAGACACAATATTTAAACTAAAAATAGCTATATTGAGGCTATTACTAATTACTAAGTTTAAAATGTTGCAGTAGAACAGTAGAACAGCTCATAGGATTAAAAACCAACCAAAAAACTGAAAATCTAAAATCTAACTAAAAAACAAACTACGCAAAAATAATTTATTCTCATCATCCAAAACTTCATCTCATAAACTGCCATTGTCAGTTATGACGAGAGGAGCGACATCAATAGCTGTTTCATTTTCTCAGTCTTTCAAAATTAGTTTTTCGCAATGCATCATGTAATTTTAACAATGCTTTTTAAACAATAGTTTAACAAACTTTTTTTAATTAGTTTTCTAGAAGAAGTTGTTTTGAATGGCATCACAAAGTCTTCAAACTTTTTGTCATTACCTATACTGTGTTTCTTAAAATTTTGCTCTGTAGTTATTACGGATGGGACTAAAGATCGAAAAAAGCGTGGAATTTTCGTATGAACATTTTATCTTTGTCGCAATTTTTTTTACTATTTTGACTACTTGCCAAAAATTTTTTGTTTTGAAAGTTGACTTTTATTGTCAATTTAAACTTTGATAGACAGACAGGCTTGCAACTGCCAACTGCAATCTGGGGCCAACAACGATTTTCGATGCTATTTTCTGTCTTCTTTATAGAAGAAAAATAAAAAAGGATAGCAAAGGGACTTGGGGTATTGCAAGGACTATAGTGACTCTAGGATTATGA
Organism: Aspidapion aeneum; assembly: GCA_963576565.1. NCBI lineage: Eukaryota > Metazoa > Arthropoda > Insecta > Coleoptera > Brentidae > Aspidapion > Aspidapion aeneum. Next base: position 90,459,335 of record OY755044.1, on the reverse strand, counting down.
CGACCTCGAATATATGACACGAAAACTAATAGAAGAGTACAATAAGTGGGGACTAGAGGTTAATCTCAATAAGACAGAGTATATGTGTATCGGTGGAATGAAACAGGATCTAATCTTAAATACCGGGCAGCGAATTCAGTCCTGTGATGAGTATAAATACTTAGGTCTAAAAATGACAGCTGACGGAACACTAGACAAAGCAATAAAAGATCGAAACGTACAAGGAAGAAAAGCAATAACTTTATTAAATGGAATAATTTGGGACCAAAGTATATCAAAACATAACAAAAAGCTTATATATAACACCGTTGTAAAAAGTATTATTACATACGGCTCAGAAGTATGGCCAATCAAGGATAGAACAGAAAAAATGCTTTCCGCTACGAGAGAAGAGCAGCAGGGAAATCAAAAAGAGAAAGAGTTTCAAATCAAAGAATAAGAGAAATTATGACAGTGGGTGAACGTACTTTAGTAGATGATATAAGAACAAAACAACTGGTGTGATATGGACATGTACAAAGAATGAATGATGAAAGACTACCTAAACAAATACTACAATGGAAACCAACTGGCCGAAGAAAACGATGACGGCCATGGAGAAGCTGGGAGAAGGAATAGACAGTGAAATAAGAATAAGAGGCCTAGATGATGAATTATGGGCAAACAGAAACGAGTGGAGATTGGGTATCGGAAGACGTAGAACGTTGTGAAACCGATAAATATATATATATATATATATATATATATATATATATATATATATATATATATATATATATATATATATATATATATGTTGGTGCAAGCAATGAATTTCCTATTTTCATTTTCTTTCCCTTTTTGCGCGTTTAAAATAATTTAAATTTTCGCGCTCTTACATATGCATATGGGGTTTCACAGCACCGCACACGTGGGAGGAGAAGCAGCGCCGCCATGAGTGCGCAAAGAACCACCGTCACAACAAGACACTAGAAAAATCACGTTCCCGAAAAAGTGAATTTTGAGGTGAAAAACTGGACGTTTAAACGTTGACTGGAGCCGCAAGAGAGTCCGAGGTAGGTGCCTTTTCATATAAAATTCCATATGTATCGTAACTTTCCATTTTCAATCGTCAATACCGACAATTATTTTTAAATGTGCTTGTAAAGCCAAACCGGCGACCTGTCGAAGGAAATTCCATTATTTTTCAGTACTTGCATGCACAATATATATATTAAAAAAATATATTTTGCAAACCTTTTAAAACTTCTTCTAATCTGAGAAACTCCGAGCTCCTCTCTGGCGACGCCGAAGTTTCTGATGCAGAGTCCTCCGTATCCGTTGACAGCTCGATTTCTGGATTGTACTTGTTATTGTGATGGTTGTTGTTATTGTTATGGTTGTTCTGAACAAGAACCGTACTGTGACTGGTCGTGCCCGTTATTTGGACTACTGAAACCGTCGAATCGATCGACTTTTCGGAAGGAGTTTTGGCTGCTTCAACCTGCAAAATAAAATAATGAAAATCGTTTTGATATATAACACTTTTTGTGGTTCTCCGCTGGAAGGCAGAAGATATATTTTTAACTAGAGAAATGGCAGAAACAAAACTTCGGACTTCCATTGTCTTTATTTATTTTAGGCACGACGTTTCGGTAAACTAAACAGTCCAGCCTACAGGCTACTATTTGTAATATTGGTGTGCAGTCAGGTGTGACGGCCCGCCCCCTTTTTAGACGCTTGTGTTCGTCCTTGGTTGACTAAAAACTTCTTTATTCTTCATTATAAATGTAGCTTCAATAAACTTTAGTTTTCGCCAATACGCCTCCTTATGCAAAACTTTAGCTTCAGCCCATTGAATCCTGTACTTTTTAGATGTTCATTTACTCTAACCTGAAGAGGGCGTTTCGTTTCACTTACATATGATTTACCATACTCAAACGGGATTTGGTGAATACGTTCCTTATTATTTAAGGGATTTTCTGGTTTTGTTTTAGTTACAAAACTCCTTATCGTATTTCCCGATGAAAATACTGTTTTAATGTTATAGTGTTTGGCTATTCCTCTTGTGTTTATTCGAAATCCCTTAAACATATGGAATGTTAATAACACCCAATGGATTACAATTTTGAGAATTTGCTACATTTGGTTTGTTTTTAATTTTAAAGATCGTTGAGTTTATTAATTTCTCGGAATAACCATTCTGGATCCGCCATTTTGATTTTAATAAATTTAGGTTAAAAATAATAATTAGCGACCTGAAAGATCTTAAAATTCCGAGTTTGATGCAAATCGATTCATAAATGGGAAAATCCGCCATTTTGGAACCGCCATTTTGATTTTTTTTAAGTTTTAGTTAGAAATCATAATTTTATTTATTTTTTTTAATAAAAAAATATTCAATTGTATACCAACCACCAAATACTTTGTTGGAAGAGTTTGAAAAAAGTTATAACCAAACAAATAAACAAATATATTATATGAAGTCAAGCTAAATATAATAAAAATGTTTAAACAATTGCCAATGGTAATATCATAAAATAAAAAATCTCGTGGCGAATTGTCTCCTCGGCGAATTGGCCGGCGGCGAATCGTCCCCGCGGCGAATCGGCCGCTGCGAATTGTCCCCTACCCGTCCGAGTAGCACAGGCCAAAAACAAAGAAACAAGAAAGGAAGAAAGTTCAGTGGAGTTTAAGCAAAAAACGAAGTTATTCATCAATACAGGGCAGTGGTTCGGAAGTCATATTAAGCGGATGGTGACGTGTTAAAGAGCATCAGGCAAAATTAAATCCCCCTTTTGGGTCTTCATGTAGTATAAATGTAAGAGTGAATGAGTTGTGATTGTCCCGGACTTAGAGTCAGATTATTTTAGCTTAGATTAAGAGACCCCTGTTATAGGAATATTGTATTTCCTTTTAAACAGTAAATCAATAAGGCGCTGACTGTGACGTAGCACGGCACCCCGACACAAAACAGTATTCTCGAACGTGCCACCATCTAATCTAATCGTGGCATTGACTGAACTTACACATTATTATCCGAATATTTACCATCTCTTTTTAAATTAATGTATTAATAAGGGAGCCTAATACTCTTAAACAATCATGATATCAATAAACAAATAGTGGTCTACTCGTTTTATTTACTAAACTCACACATTGTCATCCAGCTACTTACTCTCTCTTTTTAACTCAAATTAGTGGGACGGGCGCACACGTAATCTAAAACAGCCTTGGGATTAGTTTGCAAATAGAAGTATTTATAAGATGTCATTTTGACAATCAATGTCAATCGACGTTTTTCCATCAGCACACAGTGGGCTCGCGGACCTGATTTTTCGAGAAAAAGGTTTAAATTAAATACATACTGAAACTTCTGAACATCCTTACTAAAAAAAAGTAGGTAGTCCAGTAGGCCTTGAAGAAACTATTATTTGATTGACGCAACTTTCAGAAGTGTCATGTTTCCTTTCAACGGAACGCGTTAAAGTACCATATTTGCATGGCGATTTGATCCAGATTTAAAGCCATTTTGCGACAATATTTTATGTTGTATAAAATTCTCATAAACTAAATCTTGTAGAGGGAGGTAAGTAGATTTTATCCCTGTACATTTTGATTTCAATTTTGATGTATAGACAGGTATGATAATGGTTTTTGCTTGGGATTTCTGAAATTCTATAAAAATAAAGATTTCTTATAAATGTTGGACAAAAATTTTGCTTCAGTCATTAACCGTTTTCTTGAAATTTTTATTTTCTTAGAGAGTGCATATCTTTCAAAAATTAAATTTTAAAATCTGCTGCCACAAGTTGCCCATATGAAAGATATTATTAATTTACTAAAAAGGGATTTCTTCGAGAAAAAGTTATATATAGCCAGTCTTAACAAAAGTGCTTGATTATTATTTTTAAAACACTTACAAGGTTTACTTAAACAAATAAAAATAAAAAAATTATATATTAATAAAAAATACAAATGATGTAAAGAATATTTAAAAAATAAAAAGTTAAATATAAAAAAAATTGAAATGTTCCAAAATCAAATAAAAAGAAGGTAACCCCATAAAAAACACAAACTAAAAAATCTTAAAAACCAAAAATTACAGATGAAGTTAACTTTAACAGGTGGACCGTTTATAAAAAAAAAGGTCAAAAAACTTTTAAGGTAAACAGTTCTATTTTGAATCTTCAGCAGTTTACCAAACCTGACTTTTAATAAACTAATATAAAAACGTGGACGCTTTAAAAATATTTATTTTGTTGGACTTAAAAACAAATTTTTCTAGAAAAATCATTCTTAATTAATTATGCAGTCGTTAAACAGCAGGTTCTTATTCGCTACAAAGCCAGGGTTACGTTCGTATTATTTTCTAGTTTTTGGTACAGCCAAAGAATAATAAATATTGTTTAACTCTTTTTAATATTAATATTTCCAATGCAGTTTTGTTACGCATTAAACGATGAGCTCAATTTAACCTTAAACAACCCCAAATACCAAGTTTGACACAAATCGGTTTATAAATAGGATAGTCTATTGGATAAGGATTTTGGGTCCGCCGTGCTAGTTTCGTTTGTTTGAGTAAAAAATTATAAGCGACGTTAAACACCGTAGAGTTCCAAATTTAATACATATCGGTTCATAAATATAAACGTGCTTCAGTTCGAATCCGCCATGATATTTTTTTTAGGTTTGATCAGAAATCTTAATTATCAGCTTTATACACTCCAAAGTTCCAATTTTGATACATATCGGTTCATAAATAGGAAACTCTGCCCTTTTGGATCTGCCATGTAATTGTTTAAAAGTTTAAGTTCATAATTAGAATCAGCGACTTTAGACACGCCAAAGTTCTAAATTTGATACCTCTTGGTAAATGAGTTTTTTTTTTATTTTAAGTCAAAAATAATATTTAGCGACTATTAACACTCCAAAGTTCTAAATTTCATACTTATTGGTTCATAAGTAGGAAACTTCGCCATTTTGGATCCGCATTTTGATTGATAATTACTTTTTTCTCATTTTAAAACAAAATATTGTTACAAAACCTATTTTTCTAATTTTGGTCAAAAATTAGGTCCGGGAGCCCATTGTGCAGCTCTATGAGTTGGACAGCAATAAAAAAATTAGCTGTGCTTTAAAAAGAGATGCAAATGAGTATGTTCCAAAAGTACAATTTATGTCGGGATGCAGTTTTTTAGTGACGTCACGGTCAGCGCCTAATTGAATTGAAATTAAATTGAATTGATTATCTTAGTGTTTACCGAAATAAGTTGGCAAATTGTCTGCAATAAGTGGATAGGGCCAATAAGTAAAAACGAAAGGATAACGAACGAACCTCTTCATGTTCCACCTTCACATGGCCATTAGTCAATGCAGGTGGCGGTTCGGCTTTGTTCGGCGAGTACGCACCGCCTTTGACCGAGGAGCTGCCGGGCGAACATTGCTGAGTACCACTCGACGCAGGCGTCGCCAGTATCTCGTGTGCTCGGCCGTACCGATGCTTCTTCGGCGTGGGCGGTGCTAGGGCTACGTTCGGCTGGTAACTGGTTTCGAATCTGGAACAAAATTAAAATCAATTATGTCAAGTATGAACTTATATTTCAAAAAAAGAAGAAAACGTCGGGAGACACTGGATCAAGTTCCTTCCCTTTACCTCTAACTAATAACGTCATTATTGTACAGGTATGTTTTAAGGAAAATGGAAATAACTCCTGGAAATATCTCCTATAACTCACTGGAACCACCGTGTAAGCGAATAAAAAAGAAGAGAGTGATCAAAAAAGTGAAAACATATACCTTCCTTTCTCTGCTACAGAGACCACTCTCTCTGGATTTTGTAATAATGGCGGATCCGCCGCGCATCTTGCCGCTAGACCCAAGGCGTTGGCACTTCGAAGTTTTTGTTCTCTGATCGTTTGCGACACTGGTTTGAAAGCGCTAAGATGTCGGCTCACGCTGCTGAATTCCTAAAAAGTAAACGCGGGGTTATAGTTATAGTCAAAAATTGTGTGCCGTGGGATAGTTTACATTTTTTTAAACTACCCTAGAGCGCGATCAGATTGGACGTCGGTCGTGGCCCGGACGCGTCCTGGCCGTCAGATTGTATCCGGTGTGCATTTGGTTAGATTGCTGGTGAATTTTTACCGGATGCACACTTTCGCACCCTTCGAAATAGGACGACTAAATTTAACCCGCATGCGCATTTGATCAATCCTTTGATTTCTAACCTTTACAACATATGTGTATTGTTTATTATTTGCTTGAATTTTTTTTCGGCTTAAAATCAGTGCTAAAATTTTGACTAGGTACTTACTAGGTAGAAATGAATAACCAAATTAGTACTCATTCTCATAACTTCATTTTGTATGAATTTGGTGTTGGACGAAAACACGAGAGTGGTTCAACAAAAACGTTCGGTCGTTTTTAAAAAAGCACAAGAAAAAAATTTCCTTGGAAATATAATGCATTACATATGACAGTTATCAATTGATCAACTGCAAGATGAAAATAAAATCGTTCAGATTGAAGAATCGAGCCGACCACGGCACCGTCACACACCGGCCGGGGTACCGCCCTTTACCGGACGCACACCGGGTGTTTCAATCTGAACGCGCTCCTAGATTGATTGATTGGTAATATATCACACAATTTTCACCGGGTGTTTGCCTCCAGTTTGGGTAGGAGGGCCTGTGTGGGCTCATAAATTCAAGATGTCGGCTTTTTTCATGTTTTTTTACAAACTTTGACCTATATCTTTGGCTAAATTAGTTTGACGGAAAAACTGTTGACACGTTTTTGGCTTGCCAGAGAACACCAATTAATACATTTTATAAAATATTCTAAAAAATAGTTACTTTTTTACCCAAAAAAAAATTGAAGGAATTTTAAACTACCCCAAATTGATTGGTTATTAATCACTTAATTTTAAGTCGCCGGGGTTTTGCAAATTTGAGTCAGAGCGCCTGTATGATGTCATAAATCCAAGATTGCGATTTTTGTCATGTTTTTTGACAAAACTTTGCCACATCAACTTTACAGAAAATTTGTATACACCCGGAGACTTAAAATTGTCTATCACCAAAAACGTAGATACCGTAGGGTAGAATATAAATAGAATTAGAAACTTCGGAAATTTAAAATAAAGCTAAAAAATTACATAGTTGAAAAAATAGTCCATTTCTCAAAGTGGAGTTTGCAAATTACAAAGAAAAACTGAATGTTTTCTCCACTAAAGTCTTTATTGTTTCGGGTTTTATTTAGGACATGTTTCGATTCTAAAGAGACCCATCATCAGCTAAAACAAGTTAAACAAAGAAGTGTAACTACATCCAAAGCAACTTTAGTGCCTATTAAATAGATTAAACTGAGATAATAAAATTAATTTGAAGGGGAATAAATAATCACTTTCAGGTTCAGTAGTGTACCCTGAAAGTGACCATCCCCCCCATCTCTTTATGTTTTATAAACCGATACCCCCTTAAAATGTAACATACCTTTCAAAAACCTTCAAAAGACTCTTATACCCCAAGCAAGCTTGCTGGTTTTTGAAAGGTATGTTACATTTTAAGGGGGTATCGGTTTATAAAACATAAAGATGATGGGGGGGATGGTCACTTTCAGGGTACACTACTGAAACTGAAAGTGATTATTTAATCCCCTTCAAATTATTTTTATTATCTCAGTTTAATCTATTTAATAGGCACTAAAGTTGCTTCGGATGTAGTTACACTTCTTTGTTTAACTTGTTTTAGCTGATGATGGGTCTCTTTAGACTCGAAACATGTCCTAAATAAAACCCGAAACAATAAAGACTTTAGTGGAGAAGGCATTCAGTTTTTCTTTGTAATTACATAGTTGCTATATAATCGACATCATTCTCAACCACCCTCAACCGATAGGCAATTTTAGAGACCCTGTATGTATGAGATATTTTGAAGAAGTAGAAAATATGTCATACGTACAGGGTCTCTAGCGTCTTCTAGTGTTTAGAGGTTGATTCAAAGTTAATTTTACAGAACAGAAAAAAAGTGCTGGGATTAATGAAGTGATCATGCAAAACTCGATAAATCCATTTGAAAAGACTTTTTCACGATCACTCCACAATTTTAATCATAAATTTTAAAGAAGAAAGTACAAGAATGCCGATTTCGGCCAACGTTTTGGGGGATGTTTAAGTGACACATTTTAATTCTGTATTTTTAACATGTTAAAAAGGGAAATTTTCTCACCCTATTATAAACGAATTGAGGCGTTTCAAAGCAAAGATTGTCTTAATTCTTAATCCAAAATAAACCAAAGACGAGTCAATTATTGTTATATTTAATTTAGGAAAGCACTTTATACTTAACGAAAGTATTAGACGTCCTTGTATTTATAATTTACTTGAAAATTATCTTTTATTAGCAATATTTGCCGATGATAATGGTTTAAGGACAGCAGAGAAGTTAACTGAAGAATTAATGGAAAAACTTTAGGATGCAGTCACCTAAAGTTCACAATTGGACAAAAAATGGCGAATAAAATTAAATAAAAGCAAATCAATATTTGTTCATATTACAAATAAAAATGTCGATCACATACAAATCTTTAGTAACAATAATACCGTACCATATTCAAATAAGGTATAACAATTAATGCCAAACTGCTTTGGAAAGGACATGTTAAGAAAAAAAAGGAAGAACTTGTGATAAATTATGCAAAAATGAACTGGCTAAGTGGAAGGAAGTTCAATTTAAACATTCATAATAAGTTCTCTTCTCTTCTCGTGGTTTCATCCGCTATCGCAGGTTGGACAACAATATGGCAATCTTAACCTTGTTCACAGCTGTTCTGAATAGTTGATTCGTTGTCATGCCAAACCAGTCTCGCAAATTCTTGAGCCAGGATGTTCTTCTTCTGCCCTGACTTCTTTTCCCTTCTATCTTGCCTTGTATTATGTTCTGTAGCAGTGTATATTTGGGCCCCCTCATAACGTGACCAAAATATTGTAGCTTTCTTTTTTTCAGTGTGTTTATAATTTCCTCATCTTTCTGTATTCTTTCTCGCAGATCGGTGTTAGTGCCTCGCGGAAAATTGCCTCTCTGTATATATTAAACAACAGTGGAGAGAGAACATACCCTTGTCGAACTCCACGTAAAATCTTAATTTCATCCGAGAGTTGGTCTTCCACTTGAACTTTTGTTGTTTGTCCCCAGTAAAGATTTGCTATGATCCTAATATCTCGGCTATCGATATCAATACCTTTGAGTATGTCAACAAGTTCCTGATGTTGAACCTTGTCAAACGCTTTCTCAAAATCAATGTAGCACACATATAGATCTTGATTCATGTCCAAGCATCTTTGCGCCAACACATTCACGCTGAACAATGCTTCTCTAGTACCCATACCTCTTCGAAATCCTACCTGATTGTCACTTATTTCAGAGTCCACTTTAGCAAATATTCTATTATAAATGACTCTTAAAAATACTTTAAGTGTATGACTCATGAGGGCAATGGTTCTATGATCAGAAAATTCTCTGGCATTTAGTTTTTTAGGCAGTGTGATGAACGTGGACATTAACCAATCCTTTGGTATTGTTCCAGTTGTATAAATAGCGTTAAATAGGTTGACAAGAATTTGCATGGTATCATAAGTTACTGGCATAATAAGTTACTGCCTCAAAAACAAATACTAAAACCAGAATCGACATATAATACTCAACCAACGAAAAAACATCTTGTGGTACAAATATTTTAAAATTCGTTCGAAATAGTAACTTTTATCAGGATCTAAAAATCGAAACTATTGCAGATACTATAAAAAGTACGCAAAAGCCATTATTCCATCGATATATGAATGTGGAAGCGATCGAACTTCTAGACAAACACTATGCTAGTTCAAAGCCTAAAAAGTATGGAGCCGTTTGAGCTCTCACTATAAAATTGTAATTTACTGTTGATAATTGAGGAGCAGAAGTAACAAAGGGGCTAGGTGCCAAAACTGTTAAATGGAGATATACACCCTTCTCGTGTTTCCAGCATTTGCGGGTTTTCTGTGGTTCGTTGAAACATAATTCAACGAGCGGTGTGCGAGCGGTGGACAAGAGGCGCGTTCGCGGCGCACTTTGATGTATACGCATTTTAATGCGTGCTTGCGTACTTATTTCAAACTTACCTGTAAGCACCTCTGAATATAAACCGGCTCCAGTGACGCATAGATTTGTTGAATATTTGCTGCCAGAGGCGGTACGATACTTGCGGCTGCTGCAGCGACTGTGGTTGGCAGACCATAAGGTGACACCTAAAAAAATTATGGTGATAATCTTAGAACCAGTTTATCTCTCTATTTTTCAACAGTAAATTGGAACATTTTGGAAGGTGTAGAAGATTTTCCCGAGTATGTAAATTTAGAATAATTTAAGTTTATGACATATAAGTTGAAGTTTAGGATATTTACTTGTAAGCGCTCCCGAGACGATCAATTAAATTGACAATTAAAATGACAATCGCGATTGATATGGCTTTAATGAACACTTTAATGTTTTATCAATCGTCAGTTCAGTGAATCTCTCGAGTCGTTTATTGTTTGTGAACGGTATGGTCTCCAATGTCGATTTGGGTGTTCTTAATTTATGCGGTATACAGCCAAAAAAAAGCCAAGACAAAAGAAAAGAGGAGACGCTGGTCGAAAGAATGGCATAAACTGAGAAGCCGCTTTACCCATAAACATTTACTAAAAGATCTGCGAGATACTGAACCAGATGATTACAAAAATTATCTCCGAATGGATCATCACAGTTTTGATACATTATTAGCATTATTATCCGCGATGTTTTCGGAGTCCACGGGACTCAACGAGGTATTATCAAGCAACTGGCCGAACGATTGTCAATCGCTCGATTAGGCGATCAATTGCGTCGTCAATCCATTGATCAATCGTTTCCGACACGATCAATCAATGTATCAATGAGACCGATTATCAATCGCGATATAAAAGAACAAAAAATTATAAAAAAGTTTCCCATGCCTTCGGCTGGGACTCCAACGCGGAACCTGCTGCACTGTACGTGAATATCCAACTAGTTGGGCCACCGAGACCATGCACTCGCATTATTCCACTTTGATATTTAATTTTAGCACATAAAAATTATAAAAATTAAGTAATTGAATTGAACGGCTTATTCGAGTGAATGCACTGAGAACTAGCGTTCCGATACTGCGGCACTGACCATTGTTGGAAATTTTTAAAAACTTTTATTCATGGTTTTGGTCTTCCAATTGGTAGGGTGTTGGTGGTACCAAGTTTGAGTCCCGGCAGAAGCACGGGAATTTTTTTTAAATAACTTTTTGTTCTTTAATTACGCCCCTTGTTTGGAATTTTTGTGTACGGTTATGAAAAAACCTTGCGTTATTGCTCTTTGGTATTTCAAGCATGAAAACTGTTAAAAATTGAAGGAGTTATACCAAAACCAACGGAAAAAAAATAGACTTCATCGGAATTATAGTCGGGAAGATAATTGACCATGATCATAGAGCTTAACCTGGATTTGAGGTATAGTTAGGTAATAGGTATTATTGCTGATTTTAGTAGTCAAAGTGATATAATTTAAGAATCCGGTTGATGTCACTCTGAGACCCTTGAGCATTTTGAAATATTCAAGATAGCGGCGGATTAAAGATAAAAAAAAAGTTTTTAAAAACATAAAATCAAGACTGGGCGCAATCAATCCATTAAACATAGTGAAAGCTACGGAATCATTCAGGAACATTGTCAAAAAGACGCCGGCATCTTGGATTTCCGACTGTTTTTTATTTTATTAGTCTTTTACTAAAAAAGTACCGACTTTTTGAGAAAATATGAGAACAAACAATTTAAAGCACATTAAAAAACCTATCAAACGAGATCTTTTCAGGCTACCTAAGTATTACCCTTTCAGAGATAAATTAAGCATCATCAACATGCACATTTCATTCAAAATAAATTTACAAATATTTTTAAATTTAACCAATTTTTTTCCGAAACGAAGACTTTTAGGAAGAACACTTTTTTGTAGACAATAAAATTTAATCATATTTAAAATACTCTGCCAATATATGGGCCCCTAAGCTCACACTAGGTACTATAGTTATAGTGTACGTGTGAGCTAATATAACTAAAAACTGAAATATATTTTATTCAACTCCAGACTAAATTACCTTTTGTTTGATACCACACAAGCCATGTTTTGACTTAAACTCAAGTTTTTAAAATCTACCCCCACCCTTAAAAAACAAAAACTAAAATGTATTTTGTTAAACTCCGGACTCAATTACCTTTCGTTTGATATCACACACGCCATATTTTCACTTAAACTCTAATTTTTAAAATATACCCCCACTCTTTTTTTTAAATAAATTAAAATGTATTTTGTTTAACTGCAGACTCAATTACCTTTCGTTTAATATCACACACGCCATATTTTCACATAAACTCTAATTTTTGAAATTTACCCCCACCCTTTTATTTGGTTTGTGTTCGGTGGATTTTGTTCATTTTTAAATGGGACCATTCGACCCAAGACCCAGCCTAAGTACCAAATTTCATTAAAATCGGCCAAGCGGTTTTTGAGTTATGCGCGTTGGTCGTTACAGACAGACATACAGACAGACAGACAGACAGACAGACATACAGACATACAGACATACAGACATACAGACAGACAGACAGACAGACAGACAGACAGACAGACAGACAGACAGACGGCGCAACAAAAAAGTTTCAAAATCATCTGAAACGCAAAGATATATAAAAAATTTTGAAATCGGAGCAACTTTTTTTTTCTCGAAAAAATTAGGATCACCATAGCTCACACTACTATAATATAGTATATGTGTGAGCTAAAAATATATATATTATGCGGTTTTCGCAAAAGCTAAGCATTTCAAGAAAATCTATGTATTATACTTTATTTTAGAGAACAACATTTTCTGTCGAACGATGTATAACTAAATAGGGTAAGCATAATCCATTTTTCCACGAACAGCTTCATTTTTCAGATTATTATATGTAAAAACTCAAAATTAAACTAGATTTGAGACGATTTCTGTAAATTACCCTCATTTATGGACGCCACAGGCGTTAGGGGTAAACTAAAAGACACCAAGCTACACATTGGTTAAAAAGAAATTTTGTTCTCTAAAAAGCCTAATTTATATATTTATCATACATAGCTTGGTCTTTAATAAATAAAACACAAAATAAAAAATATTTTTTTCTAATGTAACTTAGTTTTTATGAAATTGCAAAAAACAAACGATAAGAATAATAACGCATTTTTTTGTGATTTTTAAAATTTATCCCAGTTTAGGGGCGCCACTGAAATGTGAGAAGTTTACTTGAGTAAATTATATTATGCATCATTGAAAAGTAAATTTTATTTTCTAATTAATGCGCAAAAACTTTTTTTTCTAGGGACCTTTGTTTTGAAGAAAATTTCGAATATTACATCTAAATTCAATAGATTTTTGACGATTTCTATAAATCACCAACATGTTATACATCGTTTAAAAGGAAATTTTATTCTCTTAATAAAGTCTTGTTCACATATCTTCTTGAAATGCTTAGTTTTTAAGAAAATGGCAAAAAACATTTTTTTAAACGTTTCCACTTTACGGACGCCACTGTTACTAACAATTTGGACTGCATACTTTTTTCCACAAAAGGCTTCATATCATTGAAACTGGGTTGAACTTAAAATATTTGGTGTATTTATAATGTGCAAGAAATCAGCATTTTGGGGATACGTAAGTGCAAGAGTAGCAGCTAGGTCGCTCAAAGATATCTCGCTTAATAGTTCTTGTAATGAACATGCAGTCTTCCCTTTGCATATTTTACTCAAAAAATAGGTACTTTCTGATCGTTTTGACAATGTTTCTGGACGAAAAGAGGGGCTATATATTCCGCCTAGTCTTGGTTTTATGTTTACGAAAATGATTTATATTTTAATTTTTTTATCCCTACTCCGGCGCCATCTTGAATATTTCAAAATGCTTAGGGGTGTCAGAGTGGCATTAACCGGATCCTTAAAGCAGAGCTCTTGGCCTACCAGAATCAGCAATAAAATTTTCTATATACCTCAAATCCAGCCTCTCCGCTATATTTCCAACAATGTGAATTTTTTCCAGTGTTTGCTACTGCACGCTAGTTACTTTTTAATAAGAAAGAGTGCTTTCTTCTTACCTTGCCCAAACTGTGAAAGTATTCCTCCAGCTTCTGTTTTTTGAGGGGCAGATGGTCCGGTGAGTTTGTCGCTGTGGTCGTTGAGGTACTATTGTTATTTGCATGGTGGTCTTTGATGATGTCCGATGCTGAAATCTGCAAAGAAAAACTATATTTTAATAAGTTTCTAACAAAACATTTTCTGAATACATATTTGCATCTTACCTTTTGGTAACATTAGTTTGGCACCTAAAATTAACGTTATAATATGATAGGGGAGTAGTATACAAGGGAAACTTAGATGCTTAAGTGAGACTTAGTTTTAGTTCAGGTTAGGTTCCATCAAGTTTAGGGCAAGTAAGATTAGTGTTCGTTCAGCTTTAATTTGTTAAAATCGAACCAAATTAAACCTGAAAAGATCTAACTTAATCTAACCATCCCCAAACCTGATCTAACCTAACCTGAACTGAAATAACCTGACGTGAAGCCTTTCAACAATCCTTCTGAAAAGCTACCTATAAAATGTGTCAACAGGTTGTTTTAGAAATGTTCTTTGTTATATATCTGTCCTTGTTTTTTACTGGGGAAGAAAAATACATTACTTACCCAAATTTTTTTCTGATATGTAAGAACTAAAATAAATCCATGATAGATCTGATACCAGTTTCAGTTTTTGTAAATATCTCAGAAACGGAAGTTCCTACAAAGTTTTAAGTAATAACATTATTTATTGAGAAAAACGTGTTCCACTATATTAAGAAGTTATTTTCAATTTGTGTCATTAGCATTAATGGATTTTGGCCAAAATCTTATCAGCTCTTGACAGTATTAAACGCTATTTTACCTGAAACTTTCATTAAAAACGGTTCAGCGGGTTAGGAGCTATCGTGTTACGGACAGACATACACATACACACAGAGCACAGACAGACGACGATATTACTAAAATAGGTCAAAATACACCCAAATAACACATTTTCGGCGTTATCTGAAAAAAAAAATGTTTTCGTCGAAAATAATACCTTCTCTAGCCATTGCTGCGCTGGATAGGAAGGTAAAAAACATAAAACTTATTAGGGACTTTTTGCATGTCTCATTTTTCACTTATCCTTTATTTGAGGCATGCTCAGTTACCTGGTTTGAACTTTATCCAGTACCAAAGGATAATGTTTGACCTTACTTGTGTTCGAATAACGCAGGCTATTAGTTCCTTTATTTAAAGACAGTGTTGCCACGCATATAATGTTATGAAATGCAATGTAAATTTAAAATATATTTGATACCAGACAATTATTTCAAGAGCTACCAATGTGGGGTAATCCGCAGATTTAATTTTATGCCAATTATTGAAAATTATTTTTTATAAAAACTGGTAGATGTGTGTTGTTTGGCAACAGTGTTCACCAACTAACAAAAAGTCATCAATGTTCTGTGAAGTGTGTAAAAAAAAAGTAAACAGTACAGCGTGTCCCATTTTCGATGGGATTAAATGGGTAACTCAGTTATTTTTAAAGACATCGATTTTCTGATTACACCTTACTGTTTTTTTGAGCCCTTAAAAATGCTGTAATCAGATTTTTGCTATACCCCGAAGTTTCGCTAATACAGGGAGTTTTTGAAAAAATTGCATTTTTAATAATCCCTTATATCTCGCTTATTTTGCAAGAAACTTTTATTCTGTAAAAACCTTTTTATGGTAACTTTTTTAGAAGAAAATAATGATGTTGTCTAAATATCACGTGACATCTGTCTTGCAATTTTTAATAAATATTTACGTTGGAAACTTCCAGGTTCGGACAAAATTTTTTTAAAAATATCAAATATTTTTTTTTACCATAATCAAAAGAATATTCAAGTTTTATCACTTTAAGATAATAATAGCATGAAACCAATCAAAAAAGTAATAAAAAAATTCAGGTCTGTATTAAATTTTTTATGATAAATACCATCTCCAAAACTAAATAATATTTAAAAAAATTGACAACGTCATTATTTTGCTCTAAAAAAGTTGCAATAAAAAGATTTTTACAGAAGAAAAATATCTTGCAGAATAAGCGAGATACAGGAGAACTATTAAAGATGCATTTTTTTCAAAAACTCCCTGTATTAGTGAATCCACAGGGTATAGCAAAAATCTGATTACACCATTTTTAAGGGCTCAAAAAATCAGAAAATCGATATCTTTAATAACCGAGTTTCCCATTTAATCCCATCGAAAATGGGACGGGCTGTACACAGAAATCCCATATTTTCCTCGCGATTTTTCACTGTTGTTGGTTTTTCAGTATTCCCCTAGTTGTGTTTTCGAAACTTTTTAATTAATTTTGCCCACGATAACGCAAAACAGGCTTTTGACAGATAAATAAAGGATAACAAGATAACGCAAATAAAATTGCGTCTGCAAAAAGTAAAAATTGGACTTCTAAATATCACGTGACGTCTGTCTTTTAATGTCACATTAATAAAGGATAAAGTTAGCTAATTGAGTGTCTGCAAAAGGTCCCTATTTAGGCCAGTGGAATTTCCATATTTTAAGGCAAAAAAATGAAAATTATTAACGGGACTTGGAGCATTGGAAATTGTAGAGCGGGGAAAAACGAAGTTAAAAAAAATAAATGCGTGAGCAGGGGCGTTGCGGCTTAGGTTTGGGGGGGGGGGTGTAAAAAGGGGCAGGGAATCGTATTATTGCGATTTTCGGCGAAAGTTGACGTCAGAGAAAACAGTGATATAGAGAAAAGTCATAGGCCATAAAAATGTTTAAAACTTTTGTAAATGTCATTTTTTACATAACCTCAAAATGTTCAAGAAAAATTTAAAAAACCGTATTTTTTTTTATTTTTTGTTTTTTATTTTTTATTTTTGCAAAAATAATGCCAGTTTAACAAAACTTGGTAAGAGTAGAGCTCTTGGGGTGCTAAATGTCTACAATATTTTACAAACAACAAAATTAAGAAGTTTCTAAGATATTCGTTCTTTCCGCTCAAAAAAGCTTTTTTTTAAATGAAATTTCTCCTTCTAACATCATTGTATGTAGTTCTGCTGGTACTCAGTTTTTGGCACTGAGATTAGTTTTTAAAAAGATGTCCGAAAAAGAAAAAGACAAAAAAATTGTCACAATATTTTTTAAAGTTATTGTAGTTATTTTATAAATTTTAAAATATTTTTTTAAACTGACTATATTACTTAATTCTACGAAAAACAAATGGTTATTATTATGACTAAAAAAATTAGGCTACCTACCTTATACATTAGGACAAAAATAAATATAACATTTTTTTCTTAGTTTTATTTCTTTTTTCCGACATTTAAATAATAATTATTATTTTTTTTGTCGCCAAAAAGTATATCTCAGTGCCAAAAACTGAGTACCAGCAGAACAAGATATTCTTATAATAATAACTTTCTGAAAGAGAAATTTCATTAAAAAAAAGTGTTTTTGATTGGAAAAAGCAAATATCTTAGAAACTTCTTAATTTTTTGTTTGTACAATATTATAAACATTTCATATTTTTGCAAAAATAAAAACAAAAAATAAAAAAAATTACGGTTTTTTTTACATTTTGAGGTTATGTAAAAAATGACATTCACAAAAGTTTTAAACATTTTTATGGCCTATAACTTTTCTGTGTCACTTTTTTCTCCGACGTCAATTTTCGGCAGATATCGCAATAATACGATTCCCTGACCCTTTTTACACCCCCAAACCTATAACCTGCAACGCCCCTGCTCATGCATTTATTTTTTTATCTTCGTTTTTCGCCGCTCTACAATTGTTAATAATTTTTTTTTCTCTCAAAGTGTTTAAGATAACCTATTCTAACTTGATTCTAACGTAACAAAAAAGTGCCTAATTTGAGTTTTTTTTTGGTCGCCTGGTATTTGTTATTTGCGATGCTGTCGTGACGCTTTGTTTACTCTAAAACTCTGGACACACTATAAATCTACCTACCGTTTCTGAAAAGCGTGCTCAAATTCCATTCAAGCATATGGCACGATGCCAAAGTGCTGTTTGAAAGTGTTTTTGGAAAATGTTTACTGTTAAGCTAGTAAAATTTATCAAACAAGGAAAATGTTTTGTTGGTTCTTACTCGACTGTTTTCCTAACAAAGAGTTTGAATTTGAGATATGGAAGAATAACAGAACACATTGTATGGAGTGTTTAGTCATAGTGTAAGACCTTAATAATCTAATATCAGCGAGTTCTCGTTTCAAAAAACCTTTTAGCAGTACACGTTTTATGCCTTTTTCTTTGCAGTTTTGATACGTTGACCCTGAACATCTAAATACTGTTATAATATCCACTAGGCACAAAATCGTAAAAAACGTCAAATGTTGAAAAAAAATGTTTTTTTCTAGCACAAATTTGTGTTAAAATTAAGTCAACTTTGACACTAAAAAAACATGTTGAAAATCCTAACGAAAATTTCATGTAAAAGCATTACCAAAAATATATTTGAAGAGCACAGGGAAAAAACGTGCAAAGACATTTTTTTCTAAGAAAATGGGTTATATAAGCCAAATGATGTCTTAAGATGTGTATTATTATCTGAAATATTCAAACTGGGAAAAAACAGGCCATGTCAAAAGATATTACTAATAATTCATTTGGCCAACAGGCAAAGAATGTGCCAGTTTTAAACTTTCAAAATGTTATATCTCCAAACTAACTAAAAGTGACTTTGCATGTTTTTTCCCTGTGCTCTTCATTTCTTAATAACGTTAAGAAACCAATATTTAAAAAACCATAATTTTATTAACATTAAAAATAATACCATCAATATTTGATTATTTTTATAATGTTTTTCCTAGATCTCATTTCTAACGTTGAATTTAAGATATATGAAGCTAATAAATGTTTTGTTTTTTCAACATTAAAAAAAATTATACTATAGAGGGCGCTGCCGCATAGTTCCACTACCAGAACGGGCCATCGCCATTTTTAGTTGGTTTCCACTGCGAGTTCATACGAGTTGGTAGCAGATACGCTTTGTACAATTTTGGTTAAAATATTTACCTTTTGTAGAAACAAACATGGCAAATTAAAAGCACAATTATTAATAATGATAGGGAATAGATATTTGGATACGAATATACACCAGTTGTGTGGAAAAGATGGTATAGTTAAAGAATAACAAATATGTATGCAATGATTTAAATGAAGCATCACAAAATTAGGTAAGAAAAGTAAAAAAATTATTTTGTATGGAATATCGCATACCTACGTTACAGTTAATCAGACAGGGAATGCCACAATTTACCGCGAATGATTAGCCGCCGGACCTTAAGCCGCGTATTCACTTGAGGCGGAATTCGCAAGCCTCGCAGCGGGACCAAACGAATGCCTCGGCACGGGACCCCATCCGAATATTGTTTGCCTTGTATTCACTTGAACATTAATGCGAACGAGTGCGAGGCACTTACTACAAAATTATTCTTTACATATAATTTTAAATTTTATTTTCAGAAGCTACGGATCCGAATTTCTTTACTGAGTGTCGCGTTCACGAACACCTTAACGGACTCTTGCTGCTGTGCTTTTCCAAAATAGAAGAATTTTTAATAATAAGCAGCACTTACTTTGTGTTTTTAACTTTTCACTAAAGTGCTTGATATCACACATTCCCTTTGCCACCCACGCAGGATCACTTCGTGGATTCTTCATAATAAGACAAATAAAACAAAAAAAGCAATTCGTTTTTCACAACCGCACAACCAGATGTCAGCATCGTATAATTTTTTATTACTTGCACTAAAATAATTTTTAGTATTTTTAGGTCCGGTGTATGTGGCCCTAAAGATTTCATTTGTAATCGAAGTGCATATGTCAACGTATTTAAATTTGCACAGTTAATTATATAATCGACGGTATTTGACTCCATTTTGAAAAACAAAAACAAACATGGACACGCGACCGGCAAGGCTTTTAACTACTGACCTACCCCAAATCAAAACAAACTATACGTCCTCATTAAGGATAGAACCGGCAATGCGTAGTAAGGGCAACGAACGTTTTCGCACGATAAATATGGCCGACGTCAACTAAAACAACACTCATACGACGATGAAAAACGGGTGAAATTGAATTTTTGTCCCGCGCGGTGCTGCCGGCTTGTAATTATTTACGCTAAAAAAGTATAACCAATTAAGCGCCTTTTGTTAACTACAAAAAAAGAACTAGATATGTCGTAAGAGAAGATTTATTATTTTTTTAAATGACTCAATTAAAAATACTGTTTCTTGTCTAGTTTTGGAAGGGCACTGTCCCGTTGCCATCCCTGTAGCAGCAGCCACTGGTTACACCTAGAGTCCCTGTATGTTGACAAATTAATATATCCAAATATGTCAACATACAGGGACTCTAGTTACACCTACAAAATCTATTTTAAGTTTTTAGTTTATCGGCAAGTATTGCTGCCACAAGAATTGAAACAAAGACATCAACAAACAAACAAAAACACAAATATACGGAGTCAAGCTAAATAAAACAACTTGAAACCTTATAATATACTTTTTTATCCGGTCAAAGCAAAATATACTCCCACGCACCCCCATAGACCTTGCCATACACAAACTGTAAATTCTCCCCCAAGTTGCAGAAAAACAAATTTACGATTTACGCCTCCAGACGGAGCAGTGATCAATCAAAAGGGATGAAGGGCCGTCAGACGACGTGACGTGAAACGGGGAAACATTAAATGCATATCACGGGGCGAAGGTAACAACGAATATTGACTTGGGGTAGGTTTTGCGGGAAATTATGGGGCTTTTACATTAAAGAAAGTTTATTGTCGATAAAATATCCATTTTATTATAATGGATTTTTAAACGGTTTTATATTATATTTAGCATGCTTAAGTTCCACTTGATGTTCAGTTAGATCATGGGGCCTTCTTGTTCTCTTTACGAAGTCCAGTATTTCAGCCCATTTGAGTAGGTGCAGCTCTTCGTCGCTCTTCGTCCTGTCCACAGGTTGGGCAGGCCCTCTATTCCCCAGCACATCGTGTGAAATGCCTTGCCTCGACCAATAGCAAGCAAGGGAGTAGTCGAGTGCTATTCACGATAGTCAATTTTAAACCATATATACGTGTTGACATGAGAAACCTCTTCTCTTTTATATTTTCATAAATGAACATAAAGGGCGACACTGATCGAATGTCTAAAAAAATTTTACTAAAACTTAACCCAACCTATAAATAATTATAAATTCAAAATTAAAGTTTGATAAATATTATGAACATATTATATCCAAAATTTCTTCAAAAATTGGTTATTTAGAAAGGATTAGTTATTATAGCAGATAAATACACAAAAATTACAGAAATGTTAAAAAAATTAAACTGGCTTAATGTAAAAAATTTCATTTTCTATAATCTATGTATATTTATTTACAAAACTCAACAAACTACCAGAACAATTGAAAGATTTTGACCTTCAAAATTCAAAATTTCATTGCCAGAAACAAAGACGATTTTCATTTAAATAATTCCCAAGAACTAATTGTTCAAAAATCAATTTTTTTAATAAATCAAAAAACTTAATAAAAAATTAAAACAAACTAAATACAGTCGAACCTCTTTAACTCGAACCTCTATAACTCGAACCTCTCTATAACTCGAACCTTTTAACTTGTCCCTGCACTTTTTATGTATATTTTCAACTCTTTAATTCGAATTTCTATAACTCGAACTCTCCATAAGTCGAACTGTTTTGGTTGTCCGTTCGAGTTATAGAGGTTCGACTGTACATTCAAAAAAAGTTTTAAAAAATATTTATTTTCAATGCAGTTTGTTTGATTATAGTATTATTCATTTGGATGTAGAATAAATTATTGTTAATTTTACGGTTGAAAATATTACTTAGACTCTAGATATTTACATAGTTAATAATTAGATTATAGTTTAATTTACTTTACTACTGATAAAATTGTAGCATATTCTTGCTAAATAAAGTTTTAAAGTTAAAGTTCACCTAAATTTAAAAGGTGAGTACAAATCATATATGTACTTTGGTAGCTACAGTGAATTTAAGCTTTTTTTTTCAATTCAATTCAATTTCAATTTTATTCAAAAATTTTTTATAAATTTACAATATGTTTGTTTTTAGTAGCTAAAATACAAATTTTGTCACTATATGGTTCTTTTGAGCAAGCACCTAGATATGGAATACCTGTATGTGCTTGTTGCGCGCCTACATAAATATTTATTCATCAATACCTATTTTTCAGAACAATAAGGTAAAATCATAATAAAAAAAACCTAAAAATCTAAGAAAAAAATTGTAAATTTTAAAATACAAAAAATTAACGACCATGACGAATAAAAGTTAATAGTGGGATTAGTATACATTAAGGATTGTATGCGGATTTTTTGAGAAAAATGTTTTTAACGCTAGCTTAAAATGTTTTTTGTTTTTTATTAACCTTATATCCATAGGAATCTTGTTATATATTTTTAGGCCTAGGTAGGTAACAAAAAGTCCATTAACATTACCTCTGGTTTGATATGGATGTGATATATATTTATCTTTATCAACAAAACAGTCGAAAAATGGAATTAAACCGAGAACATTTTTGGATTATAATTTTTTACAACTTTCGAAAGAAATTATCTCAACAAAAATGCCTTGCTAAGTTAATTTCTGTTTTCGATAACGAAGCATCACATCAGTCGAGAGTTTTTCGTTCGTATGGAGAAGCGTGGACGGATTAGCCTTAGCACTAAGTGAACGAAAAACGGCATGCTCATCACGGAAGCTCAACATGTGACATATTGTGAGATCGCACATTTTCAGTAGTGGTGAATGGTGGATTTACTCATTTGAACCCGAAAATAAACGTCGGTCGTTTTATTTGGTCTTCCAAGATGAAGAAAAGTCAACAAAACTCATCTGTTCTCGAAGTTTATCCAAAAAGACATTTATCTCAAAAGCAGGTCGTGTAGCAACAATTCCTTTGGAAGAGTTGAGGACTGTTACTGCCGATTGGTACATCGCCATTTGTTTCGAAGATCGAACCCCGAACGACGAATCATCCTCCACCAAGAAAATACAAGTTCGCTTAGTTAGCAGACCGTAGTTTTATCGGAATGGACAACTGGGCGCCGCCGCCGCCAACTCGGCGCCGCCAACTGGACGCCGGGCCAACTGGGCGCCGGGCCAACTCGGCGCCGCCAACTGGGCGCTGGCCAACTCGGCGCCGGACTAATTTTTTTTTTGATAAAATGTGTAGATGGAAAATAAAATATATTATTTTTATAAAAACATCTTCCTGGTAACACTACAATTTACGTTTTTTATTACAACAATGGCGGATCCAAAAATCAAAATGGCGGATCCAAAATGGCGGATTTTCTTATTTACTAACCGATTTGTCTCAAACTTGAAATATTACATTGCTTGAGGTCATTTAACAATTTTTTTTACTCAAACTTAAAAAACTTAAAATGGCGGATCCAAAATGGCGGATTTTCTTATTTACCAACCGATTTGTCTCAAATTTGAAATATTACATTGCTTGAGGTCACTTAACAAAATATTTTTTACTCAAACTTAAAAAAATCAAAATGGCGGATCCGAAATGGCGTATTTTCTTATTTACTAACCGATTTGTCTCAAACTTGAAATATTGCATTGCTTGAGGTCATTTAACATAATTTTTTACTTAAACTTAAAAAAATCAAAATGGCGGATCCAAAATCGCGGATTTTCTTATTTACCAACCGATTTGTCTCAAACTTGAAATATTGCATTGCTTGAGGTCATTTAACAAAATTTTTTACTCATACTTAAAAAAATCAAAATGGCGGATCCAGAATGGGGGATTTTCTTATTTACCAACCGATTTGTCTCAAACTTGAAATATTACATTGCTTGAGGTCATTTAACAAAAATTTTTACTCAAACTTAAAAAAATCAAAATGGCGGATCCAAAATAACGGATTTTCTTATTTACTAACCGATTTGTCTCAAACTTGAAATATTAGATTACTTGAGGTCATTTAACAAATTTTTTTACTCAAACTTAAAAATATCAAAATGGGGGATTCAAAATGGCGGATTTTCTTATTTACTAACCGATTTGTCTCAAACTTGAAATATTACATTGCTTGAGGTCATTTAACACAATTTTTAACTCAAACTTAAAAAAATCAAATTGACGGATTCAAAATGGCGGATTTTTTTATTTACTAACCGACTTGTCTCAAACTTGAAAGATTTCAGTGCTTAGGGATCGATTTATAATAAATTTAATATATATATATATATATATATATATATATAATAAGAGAATCCGCCATTTTGATTTTTTTAAGTTTGAGTAAAAAATTGTGTTAAATGACCTCAAGCAATGTAATATTTCAAGTTTGAGACAAATCGGTTAGTAAATAAGAAAATCCGCCATTTTGGATCCGCCATTTTGATTTTTTTAAGTTTGAGAAAAAATTTTTGTTAAATGACCTCAAGCAATGTAATATTTCAAGTTTGAGACAAATCGGTTAGTAAATAAGAAAATCCGCCATTTTGGATCCGCCATTTTGATTTTTGGATCCGCCATTGTTGTAATAAAAAACGTAAATTGTAGTGTTACCAGGTTACCAAACACTACAACTACCAAGATTCAACAGTCGACTTAATGGATTTAACTTTACTTAACAAAAACAAATTTTAAAAAAATTGCGTAAAGGATTTTTTAAAGATGTTTTTATATAAATAATATATTTTATTTTTCATCTACACAATATAAAATTTACTTGGTACTGTAGTACTTATTTTCGCCTGCGCCGCATTTTCTATGCCTGTCAGTTTTTATTTCAGACCAAATACTTAATAAAAACAACAAGAAAAAGATATATTCTGGTTCTTGCATCCTTCTTGGCTCCTTCCCCCTCGAAATCCTGGATCGGCCACTGCTTAGAATACCTGTCAGTCATTATTTTAAAATTATCGCTGTTTTTAATATCGCATTTTTGAATGTCGTTTTTTTGAACTATCAGACTTTTGATCGCTCTTGTAAATGTCGCTGTCTAAAATGTCGCTCTTATGTAGTTTCGCTGTTCTAAATGTCGCTCAAATAAGATCACTATTTTAAATTTCGCAGGTTGAAATTTCGCTCTTTTGAACCGGAGCTATAAAAAAATCGCGCGTAAAATCTAATTTTCGATAGAGATGTAAAATAAAAATATATTTTTTTAAAAAGCTACCCTTTTATCGTCGCTCTTGTAATTTGTCGCTGTATAAAATGTCGCTCTTATGTAGTTTCGCTGTTCTAAATGTCGCTCAAATAAGATCACTATTTTGAATATCACTATTTTAAACTTCGCTCTTTTGAATCGGAACTATAAAAATATAGCGCGTGAAATCTCATTTTCGATATAAACGTAAAATAAAAGTATATTTTTTTAAAAAGCTACACTTTTATCGTCCGTAATAAAGACGAACAAAATTTTATCAGTAAAAACGTCTTCACACCGTAAAACTGTCTCGCTGTCACACCAGCGCACATAAATTTCAAATTTTACTTTGTAATAAAGTTTTGCAAAGGCAAAGTAAAGTCGAAACGAAAAAATTGAATTTTATCGGTCAATTTACATTTAAAAATATAACTTTTCAAACCACAATTAATTCTTCAGTTCTTAAAAAAAATTACGATTTTTGCAAATCATGGACTATACCGTTAGTATAGTTTTTGCAAAGTCAGTTGAACAAAGATAAAAGCCGACCATCGGCATATCCTTTATAGAAAGTGACATGGGCGGCGGTAGATATACTCATGAAAATTATTTCATTTAATTATGGCGTAAACTAAAGAAATAAAAATAGATAATAAAACTTTCTATTCCTACACCTACAGAAACGACACTGATTTATTTTCTAACTCTGCATACTGCCGACTAAAGGGGTTCCGAAAAGCACACCCAAAAGCAATTAAAAGCGCATCTCAAAAAAATCTGCCAATCAGGTACCGTCGAGCCACCTGGGCTCGGTCGGTCTGAAAACAAATACTTTGTGGTCGAACCGCAAAGAGCCGCGCTCTTCTCTGTCGGTAGGGTTGAAATTATACCAAGAAGATTTTATATCAATTTGGATAACTTTTGAAGGGCAGAATAAAGCAAAATTTCATGAAATCGATAGAACCCCGTATTAGCAGTTATTCAAGTGACTTTGCAAAAACTATACTAATTTATATAAGATCGTTGAAAAGAAACTTTTTAATAAAGTGTTTTATAAATGTTTTTTTAAAGGCTTTAAAGTTAATACATACTTTTTGTGATTTTTAAAATGGATTTCAGTTTACGAAAGAAGTTTTCTCCTTTGTTGTAAAACATTTGTCTTAAAAAGCTTTATTTTTAAGAAAATGGAATAAAAACGTATATAATAACAAACATGACGAAAATAAAAGGTTCTTACTATAGTTTGTAAATGTTTTTTTTTTAACTTTGTTATTACAGCCAAACTTCTTTATATTCAATTTAGCAGTTTGCCTAAGAGTCATTTGCAGCCGTAATCGCCAAGTTTAGAAAAATATTTCCAGTAGTAAGAACCATTTTGAAATTTGTATTGGAGAACTTGGCTTTACTTTTATCTCAATTCTTTTTACGGAATGCCACTTTCGCGTACTTGGCTTTTTTTTCATGAAATGTTTTTATTATGATTTCACTCTCTTTTTAAAGGATTTGGATAATATTTAAGTTTTAAAGTAGTAAAATATACGGAATACTGTTAAAAACTTTTGCAATGCCTTATTAAAAATTTTGAGGTTTTTTTTATATTTTCTTATGGTTTTATCATAGTTCCTATCGGCCTTCTAAAGCTCAGCTCTCTAGTGTTCCTGGAAGTAGGCAATGTTAATTTTACATAACTTTACATCTATAGGGGAAGAAATTAAATTAAAATGTTTGTTGGTGTTTTTAAATTTTTTCCTATAGTTTTATCATAGTTCCTAGAATGTAACTTTTACATAACGTTAAATTTATAGGGGAGGGAAGTTAATTAAAATTTGGGGTTTTTTAATTTTCTTTTATAGTTTTATCATAGTTCTCTATAGCGTTTCTGGAAGTGGGCACTGTTACTATTACATAAGTTAACATTTATAGGGGAGAGAAGCTAATTAAAATTTTGGGGTTTTTAAATTTTTTCCTATAGTTTTATCAGCTCTTTGGCGCCTCTGGAAGTGGGCAATGTTACTTTTACATAACTATACATGTATGGGGGAGGGGAGTGAATTAGAATTTTCGGATTTCTTGATTTTTTTCCAAGGGTTTGGTTACAATTTCTATTAGTGTGTCAGATTTCAGCTTTGTAGCATGTCTGAAAGTACAGCAGTGGCGCACCCAGGAATATGTCTTGGGGGGGGGGCCGAGGCCTCTTGGGGGGGGGGGGGGGTGGCCGAAGCCTCATGATGTCAAATATTAAGCTATTTTTAGTGTTTTTTTTCTGAAATATGTCGAAAATATGTAAAAAAATCTAAGGCTTGAGTACAGTAGGATTTTGATGATCTATACATGAGTGAGACGTTTTTTGAAATTTTGTAACTGCTTTACTACTTTATGGAATTCCATGAAACTTGAAGGGATTATTAACTCTATAAAGATCTGTGCAAAGTTTGAGTTTCGTAGCTTATTCCGAAGCAGAGTTTTAGACAGGTCAAATACGGGCTGAAATGTTTCAAAAGATGGTTCATCACTGCCGTGATATTCAATGGATTTTCGACGATATTTGCAACTTGTACTACATTTATGGATGCCACAGGGCGAAAAAACGTAAACTTATTTCAACCACGTTAAATATGGTTGGAAAGAACGTGAAAGTCTTATACATATTTTTTCTTAAAATGCTTAGATTTTTATATAAATTAACTGCACTAAGTGACACATTTTCATCTTCGACAACAAAGTATATCTACATTGCTACAATACTATTTTTCCAAAAGACTTTCTTTAAAAAAAACTGGTTGATCAAAAAATTTTGATGTATTTATTTTCAATAAAATGTGAAGTCGAAAATCCAAAATGATGGTATCAGTTTGAAAATATTTCCGCAAAGAAAGTGGTCAAGGCTTCAGTATGTTTTATGGGACCCCAATAGCTATTAGTTTCGCCTGATCTGGGTTTTATGTTATATCTCTAATCGGCGTAAATCTTGGATATCTCAAAATGCCCAAGGATGGCATTAACCGGCCATAACATATTATATAAGCATCGATACAAAAAAATTTGCAATATAAATAGACAACAGAATAATTAAAATATTTACGTCGTAGGCTAAAATTTTGCAAAATTTTTGAAAAATGGAGCCGATGCCGCAGTTTTGGTTAGTTTCAAAAGTATAAGCACCGTAGTTCAAAATTTTCACGGTTAGTTATGCTTCTGATGAAATCTGATCTTGGGGAGGCTAAGCCCCCTTAGCCCCCCTAAGTACACCCCTGAGTATACCGCAAATCTAACTTCTTTTTAAAATCTTCCTGACTATTATGCAACCTCGCCGGATCTTTATTTAAAATACTACAAGAAAAAGAAAAATGTTCCCATGATTTAAAAGTTTATGTGGGTATCCGGTGCATTATTCCTTATGAATGACCACCCTTTCATTTTTTCTTTTCAAGTGTGGAGCGCGACTTGAAGTACAGAGCAATCAGTCGCCATTCACGGATTCCTTTTCTTTCTGGATTTTCGTGAAGAGTTTTTAAAGCCAGTGTCGTGCTGACGTCCTCATCTTGTTCTAAAGCAGTCGAGCACATACCATATTGGAAAAAGCTATACTGGCCATGGGGAAGCCTGCTTAGAAAGAGAAAACCTAATTTAGCGGGTGCTAGACATGGGTATGGACATGGATTTGTTTGTTGTGTAAGACTTTTTAATTTTTTTAATGATTTTTCACAATACAGTTCATTTAAAAGACAAAAAATTACACTACACAAAAAATTGATGTAATTTGTGTAGACGCAAGTAAATAACTATATTAAGTTTAGAAAATAGGCTGAATATAAACAAATACGAGGTGTGACAATAAAATTATAAGACTGTTGTAAAAAATCTACTTTATTTAAATACTAATACAACTTAATGATGTTCTACATTAATGTTGTCCCCTTCTCTATCGTCGCAGCGTTGCATGTGTTTTTTTCCTATGTTGAAAGCAATTTTAGAAATTATCAAAAGAGAGGCTGTTAAGAAGTCTTGCCGTTTTTTCCTTGACGTGTTCTAATAGGGACATTTTGGGTCGCGTATTTTACACTTTGTTACCGTTATTGTTATTACTGAGTCTGCGCATTAGCAGCTTCTCGCTCCTTTTTTGTTATGTTCGGTAACGGCGCTCAGTACTTACGGTGGCCGGCCTTTAATGTTACCGCTATTTTTTAAGGTTAGTTTTGTATTGTTTTGTTTAATGCAGTCGAATTTTTTACTATAATTCAGTAGTTTGGTTTGTAAAAAGCCATAAATCTAATAAAAATAAATTAACAAATATAAATAAACAAAAAGTTGAAGGTGTGTTAAACTACTAAATTAACGTTTGTGTTGTGTTATTTTAAGTGTTCCAAAATCTATCTTTTTTGCCCTGAATGTTGCCGTTATTCTTAGTAACAATAACGGTAACAGCTGTCAAATTCTCTGTTATTTTACCTGACCCAAAATGTGCCTAAGATTTCAAAACAGGTTCCTTTTAACGATTTTTTCACCTTCGGAAACAGGTTGAGGTCGCAAGGGGCCAAGTCTGTTGAATATGGTCGGTGGTTAACGACGGGGATCTTTTTATTAGCTAAAAACTGCTTAATGGATGGGGCATTGTGGGCCGGTGCATTGTCCTGATACAGCAGCCACGCGTTGTTCTTCCACAAATCTGGACGTTTTTTCCTTAGACGTTGCCTGAGCTACATGAATACTTCCAAATATAAATGTTGGTTCACTGTTTGACCCTCACGCGCCCATTCAATAAGAATAACACCCCTAACATCGAAAAAATCGCTGTTTTGGATGTGCTGGAGCGCCCTTCTCGTTCATCATCCTTAACTTCTTCACGACTTTTAAAAAAGCTTTTATGCCGCATAAAAATCATTGCACGAGACATACACTGCTTTCCGTAGACATTTTTAGCATTTGAAAGTATTCAGTAGCCGTTTTTTTGAGTTTTACTTTAAATTAATACGTTGCTCAATTTTTTCGTTTGTCATAATTCCGGAAAATGAGCTATGGACGATCCGCTTCAAACCACTGCGTAAGCCAAACTAGTAGAGGAAAGGCGACAAGATTGCGCGCGGTAGTAGAACGCACATCAAGGTTAATAACTTCAACCGCCCGAGGCGTGGAAATTTAAAACCTGTTAGTACGGGGGCCAGTCTTAAAATTTAATTGTCACACCTCGTAGATGTAGGTGATCAGATTACTTTTCACGGCGAAACGAACACATTCGTTTCTGTTTTAAATTTAACTTTTTTGTGAGCTAATGAAGCGATTCTTAAAAATTAAGGATTACCTACTTTACATTAAAAAAAAGTTGTTTTACAACAATATAGCAGTGGCGGATCCAGGGGGGGCACTAGGGGCACTTGCCCCCCCCCCCCCATGAGAATTTTTTGAATATACAAAAAAGGAGTAAAAGGTAAGGTTTTGGCTAATAAAAATTCAAAATTTTTGCTTGCGGCGCATTAAAGTGTCTATTGTTATTATCATCGAAATTACAACCACTTTTATTAATAAATTATTCTGAATTTGTAGCCTAATAGAATTCCCGCAAATATTTTGTAAAGATATATGTAAGATATTGTACTTTTTAGTTCTGACTAATTTAATAAAATGCTACTTAAAAAAATATAAACCGTTTTTTATAAACAGAGAATGACACCTAAAGTGCCCCTCCCGAAAAGCACCTCTGGATCCGCCCTTGCAATATAGTAAGAACAATTTCAAAATCGACTTTATGTTAAAAAAAAACAAATATTCATATATATATATATATATATATATATATATATATATATATATATATATATATATTAAATAGATAGATATGTTTCCAACTTCAATATTTTAAAGACAATCAACTGTGGCGTGACGTGACCATCAAAAAGAAATTCAGCCTTCGCTGTGACGTCAATAAAGTTGTTGATCGTGGCCCGCCCGTTTTGATAGCCCTGCTATTACTTTCTAACAACTGGCTTTCGAACAACGTGTTTCCGAACAAATTTTCGCGACTCCTAATTTTATGCCTTGCTACAGTTTCTTTACCTCGCGACCCCTTTTGAAACGCTGTTTCCCCCAACACTATGTTTCTCTTATAACAATAACTTTAAAAGTGTTTACAGAACCTTAATTATTAACGCCTTTAAAGACACTTAAACCGGGTACAAAGGAATGTAAAACGATGATTTTTTTTGTATGTAAAAAAACGTGGGATACTAGATTTCTTATAAAAAGTGATGCGATGGTGTCGAAGGATAAGTCGTTTCTACCTATTTAGCAAATTATCAGTTATTTTTAAAAGTGTGACTTAAATCCAGCGTCAGAATAGGACCCTAATAGCCCATCGCACCGACTTTTTGTTTCGTTACTTAGCTTTAAGTGTTCCTTATTACGTCATAATATGATTATATTAAGAAACTCTTTAAGCTAAGTAACGAAAAAAAAGTCGGTGAGATGGACCCTATGGGCTTACCGGACAGAAACCTTAAGGGGCTCATATATTTTAAATAAAAAAATACCTTCCGTTTTGTGCAGCTACCGAAAAAGCACACCTACTATACTGTTACGGGTTCACAACTTCAAATAAAATGAGTAAATGTCAAAACAATATGTCAATTTATTTCGGTAACTCAATGTACTAAAAACGGCACTTACACTCACTAATAAGTCACTACTCAATTCGGCTTTTTAACTTCGTGTTAATATTTCGCGATTTCCGCATCTATTACGCATCTATTATCTATGGCTGACTGACCCGCCGCGCGATGTCCGGCCTTATTTTAAAGGGCCTTTGATCTTTCGTGAACTATCTATCCTTTTTCGGCACTAGAACGTTCGCATCCAAGTACGAGTGTGAGTCATAGATAACGCAACTAAAACCTAGACTAATAATACAACCATAAGATAAGTCAACCTAATACTGCACTAAACCTAAATAAATTCTAACTATAAAATTAAAAGAACTAACAAAGAAAAATGCAGATGGCGACACGGTTTCCGAATAGACGGATTTCAACCAGTACCTCTGTAGCTTATTCTTCCTATTTATCTTTGTCCTAATGCCACTATTTATCTGCGTTGTTTAATACCTCTTGACCTCTATTTTACAAGTTGTAATAAGTTAAAATTTTCGACTATTTCTCTACGTTGTGTTGTTTGGTACCTCTTGACCCGTATGTTACAAGTTGTAATAAGTTTAAATTTTCAACCTTTAAAAAAGTATCATTATACAGGATGTACCATTAAGGATGCGGCTTATCTTAGAAACTACTAACACTGCGGCTTCGGAAAAAAAATTAACATAAATATAACAAAATAGGGTCCTGCGAATTCACCTTTATTTCTATAGCTTCCTGTGAGGGGACAGTCTGCATAATTTATACCATTCACCTCACTGCTCCACAGGGAGGCATTAGGAAATGAAAATGTTATTTTTTATTTAAAAATTAACTCCTACGTCGTAACTACCTAAATATGTTCTATTATTTATGTGACTTATCAAGAAAAGCCTAAAAAATACAAATCTATTTAGTTTTTGAAATCTAAACGCACATGTATTTAAAAATGTTGATACAATCCCATCAATATTTTTACCTAAATGTAAGTAAGCTATATTAATTACTAAAAAAAATAATTTAAATCCGCAAACCAATATTTAACTTAGTTTTTAAGACATTTATTTTAGTGACGCGTTGCCTTATTTTATCTTATTTTTGTATCACATCTGTTATAATTTTTAACAATTGATGTTTATTCACTTTTAATATTTAACAAATAAAACAAACGTCAAATCTGGAGGCACGGCAGTGCTCCGCCAAGATCGCGCAAGCTGCTGTTTCACCTTTTCTTGAAACATTTCAGCCTATGTTTGACCTATCTATAATTCTACTTTGGAATAAGCTACGAAACTCAAACTTTGCTTTGTTGTAGACCTTGATAGAATAATCCCTCTAAGTTTCATGGACTTCCATATAGCAGTAAAATAGTTACGGAATTTTAAAAAACTCACTCATGTACAGATCCTCAAAATTCTACTGTATTTCTAGATATGCTACAAAGCTGAAATTTGGCAAACTGACAGAACTTATGACCAAACTATTGGAAAAATTCAAAAAAAATTTTTTTAATTACTCTTCTCCCCTATACATGTAAAATTATAAAAAATTACCATTACCCACTTCCAGAAATGCTAGAGAGCTGAGCTTTGGCAGACCGATAGGATTAAGATAAAACCATAAACTTTAATTGATGTCCCTCCCCTATACATGTAAAGTTATATAAAAGTAACATTGCCCACTTCCAGAAATGCCAGATAGCTAAGCTTTGGCAGACTGGTAGGAACTATGATAAAACTATAGGAAAATATTAAGATACCAAAATTTGAATTAACTTTTATCCTCTATACATGGGCCAAATTGGGCACTTTTGGGGGGTTTAAGGTAATTCTAAGGGAGACAGAGAAAAAATGACCACGCATTGCGAGGGTCAAATTTCAAGAGAAGACTGCATTTTGGAAGGGGGTCTATAACTTCGTTATTAATGGAAATTTTGATTTAGAGTAAATTGCAGTTTCTGAACTTTGGGGTGTTTCAGGTCGCTAATTATGAATTCTAACATAAACTTAAAAAAATAAAAATGGCGGATCCACAATGGCGCACTTTCTTATTAATAAACCCATTTGCCCTAAACTTGAAACATCCGGGCGCCTATAACACCTCAATACGGATTCCTCAGGCCTAGGCACCCCAAGCCTAAGATGTTTTTAGATATTTTTCACATATTTCATGATTAAAAAAATTAAAGAGTATAAAATTCGCCATCATGAGGCTTCGGCCCCCCAGAGGTAGCAGACCCCCCCAATTTTGAGGCAAATCAGTTTGTTAACAAGAAAGTGTGCCATTGTGGAACTGCCATTTAAATTTTTTTAAATTTAAGTTAAAACTTGTATTAAGTTACCTTAAGCGCCGCAATGTTTCAAGTTTGAGGCAAATCGGTTTATAAATAAGAAAGTGCGCCATTGTGGAACCGCCATTTTGATTTTTTAAAATTAGGTTAAAATTATAATCAGCGACCTGAAAGGTCTCAAAGTTCCGAGTTTGATGCAAATCGGTTCATAAATAGGTAAATCCGCCACTTTATTTATTTTTCTAATAAAAAAAATGTTGAATTGTATTATACTAACCACCAAATAAAAGTTTGAAAAAGTTATGATCAAACAAATATATTATATGAAGTCAAGCAAAATAAAACTGTTTAAATAATTGCCAATGGTATAATATAATATCATAAAACAAAAAATCTCGCGGCAAATTGTCCCCGCGGCGAATCTACCGGCGGCGAATTGCCAAGCGGCAAATTGGCCGCGGCGAATCGGCTGCGGCGAATCGGCTGCGGCGAATTGTCCCATCCCTCCTGATATAATGCCTATGTTTTTTACTGCTAGTAAAAGCAACTAAATAAACCGCAATTTCTTATAAATTTAACATTTTTATGAAAATTTCACAAACGTATCAGTCATACCCTAAAAAAAGCAAATGGTTAAATATGTACAATAGGCGCAGACTACACTCTTTAGTTTTCTTCCACAAAATTGTAAAAAACAAAATTCCGCCCTATTTACATAATAAACTACGTTTTAGAACAGATATTAACAACCTAAATCTTCGATTCCGGGGAGCGTATTTACGTTTCCGTGCTGATTTCACGGCAGCGCTGTTTTGAAATAGACACGGAAATGTTGCCACATATTTGGTTACAAATGCGTGTTGATTTTAAGGCGCTGAGGCTCGAACAAGGCACGGATTTGTATTGAATTACTCAGCGCAGGGGTTTACTTATTAGTGCACATTTGAAACTTAAATTGGATTCACGTTGTTTATTAGTTTGATTTTGAGGTTATATGTTTGTTAATATGAAAATTATGGAGCAGTTTAAAAGTATTTTTACTAATATTACTCAAGATTTTGAAATTCTTAAGTTTGAAGAACACTCTTCCATTAACTATACCTGCAAAGTTCAGTGTTCATTGTCTTTCACCGGTAACTACGACGACAGATGTTCTGTTATTAATAAATTTTAATGATTTAAATGATTTTCACTTGATTTCTAACCACATGAAAATAGAAAGTTTTAAAAACCTAACCTTACGAAAGCTAATCAATCAAATCTAACCGAACCGAACCAAAGCAAACCGAACCAATAATTTTTTTCAAAAAAAAAAAACTTTCCTGAGTTCCTACTAGGGATCCTAGAGGATGTGAATCCGAACCGAACCGATCCTAACTAAACCGAACCAAACCTAACCTAACCAAACTAAACTACAACACTATTCACACCCTCTAGGATCCCGGGAAAGAAGTCAGGAAAGTTTTTTTTTTAATTGTTGGTTCAGTTGGCTTTGGTTCGGTTCGGTTCGGTTTGGTTCAATTCGGTTCGGTTCGGTTCTGATTCACATCCTCTAGGATCCCGGGTAGGAAGTCAGAAAAGTTTTTTTTTTGAAAAAAATTATTGGTTCAGTTTGCTTTGGTTCGGTTCGGTTAGATTTGATTGATTAGCTTTCGTTATGTTAGCGTTTTAACCTGACAGTTGAATACGCTTTTGTAATAGTTTAATGAGCGATGTTCTCTTACAGATCCGTGCTCATTTCGAGATCAAAACTCTTAAAATCAACACGTATTTGAACCCAAATATATTATAACATTTCCGCGTCTATTTCAAAACCGCGCCGACGTGAAATGAGCACGGAAACGTAAATACGCTTCCGACGACGACTGACACTTCCAAAGCATAACAGTCAACTTTTCGAGCGGTCGTATTCTTATCAAATTGTTAATGAATGGAATAAAATACCAGCAGATTTTTCTACGCTCAACTCAACACACTTTCGAAAAAAACTGTTTAAGAGATTACTATTTGAACAAAATGGCCGTTAGTAGGTACTTTTGATTAATATATCCCTTTACTCACACTTTAGCTGCACTCTAGTTCTATTGCAATTTTCGATATAAGTAGGTAAGAAAGTATACTATAACATTTAAGATATTTTAGTTTAACTTTTTTTTTTGTTTTTTTTACCATTATGATTTAGATGTACTTTAAAAATATTTTTTTTAAATATCTACTGTCAACTACTACAGTATTTTA
Organism: Aspidapion aeneum; assembly: GCA_963576565.1. Taxonomy (NCBI): domain Eukaryota; kingdom Metazoa; phylum Arthropoda; class Insecta; order Coleoptera; family Brentidae; genus Aspidapion; species Aspidapion aeneum. The sequence goes on along the minus strand of OY755044.1, from coordinate 90,422,859 downwards.
CAGATACTACAGATACTACAGATACCTTAGTATTAAGATTAGGTTAGGTGGAAGAGCAGGTTAAACTGTCCATCAGACATTTGAGCTGAACCTCGCCTAGTTGGTATAATAAAATACATTTATTATTATTATTATTATTGTTAAAAATAAATTTAAATTCCAAAAATTTGCATTGCATTTGATATACCACTACTATACCGGTTTAGAACGTTTTTCTACATTATCCGACGCCTATTCTCCACCTCCTTCAATCCTGACAAACATCTTCTGTCGGGTTTTTTTACTCAGTGATCCTTGGATTGTCTGTTACCATTCCAGTTTAGGACGCCCTCTTTTTCTGCGCTCTATTGGTTGCCATTCTAGGACCTGCTTTGGTAATTTTTCTTCGTTCATCCGTTGTACATGGCCGTACCATATCAGTTGTCTTTTAGTGATTTCATCCATTATGCTTCCCTCGATTCCCATTCTTTCTTTTATGATCTCCTTTCTTTTAGGATCTGTTCTAGATATTCTCATTGATCTTCTTATTGCATCCATTTTGACACTTTGTATTTTTATGTTACGTGACAAGTCTCTATTCCATACAACAGCGTACGTTTCACCATTGTTTCATATATATGTTAAATTTTACCATTCTTTTTTATATCTCTGCTCCATAAATTACTGTTAAGACATCCAATAATCTTTTTTGTTTTTACTATTATTTTTTCCAGTTCCTTACAGTCTCAGACTTATTAAAACTGACAAGGAAAATATTGTTTTGGTATTTGCTGCCTCCTTGGCCCTCCCCCCATACATCCTTCCTCGGCTACTGCTGTAATTTTACATTTGCGACTTATTAAATTCGCAAAATATTCCACTCTTTATCCTCGCCCTACTGAAATCGTGATATATTAAACTCAATATTAAAAAAGAAACCTGTTTGGTAAGATATTAAAAAGAATCCATCCCACTTCTGATTTAACAATGTCATGAGAGGTCCAGAGTGAAGCTCTGAGATTTTTCGTTATTTCAAGCCACTTCAAATTTTAATAAATAGACATAAAAAGGTGAAGGTGCCTAAGGATCCTAAAACTAGGGTGGTATAGGGATTATCTAGGGTGGAAAGTGGCAAATTATGATAATTCTTTGTGTAACTGTCACTTTGGAAAAACATTTTACACCTTTTTGTAAAGGTACTTGAAATTAAAGAGATGCTTACTTCTACTTGGTGAAAGAAAAATGAACAATAAAGTACTTTTTTTAAACTCTACAAAAAATAGGGCTAAATATACGCAACTGTCACTTATATTTTATGCCTTTTTACAAAGGTACTTATAGATAAAATAATTTGTATTACAAAAGAATAGGGTATTTGACAAATTTTAGAAAAGAGTTTAGAATGATACATACATCCCTAATTTGCTACGCAAAACTATTAAAATAGTATATTTTATCATGACTACATTTAATTTCCGATTTGAATTTGCCGCTAAAACGCTCATTTCTAGCATGGCGTTGCAATGACGTCAGAGCGCAGTAAACTCGCGTACAGATACACGGCATTCAACTGTTTATTTGTTTTTGGTATGTGTTTTTACTGTTTTTTATGTAAAAAAAATGTCCTATAAGTGGTATGTAGTGCCTCAGTGTTTGAATGCTAGCATAAAAACATCTGAAAAACTATTTATTAATGTGCCTGGAGCAGTAAAACAACGGAAAAAGTTGCTCGAAGAGACCCAAGGGCCTTATCTAATACATCTTCACTTTACATTTGTGAAGATCACTTTGATGTGAGAATAACTAAATTGTTTCTATTAATTTTTCTCACGTTGTCTATAATATATATAACTATTTTGTAAATGACGATGAAATTTTTAAGATTATGTTTATGACAAGGGGTGAACAACTATAATAGGCAGAAAGGTGTACAAATTTTTAGGCGGTGCTAGGCAGTTATTAGGCAGGACTAGGGAGTACCTCTAAATGCAGGATTAGGCAGTGCACATGCAGGCTAAATGTAGGACTGAGCAGTGCATATGCAAGACTAGGCAGTGCATATTTGTTTTCTTTAATTTTTCTTAAAAACAAAATGTATTTAGAAAATTTTGTTTTAAAAAAACAATTTTTGATTGTTTCCTAATGCTTAAAATAGTATTGATTAGGTATTTAATTGAATCTATTGTAAGTGGCATATTAAACAAAAAAGCAAAACATATATATACCTAACCTCAAAATCTAAATGAGTAAAAGTAGGCGAAGAATATCGTAAAAAAACTTTCAGTTATATACAAAACAACTCATCGAATACTTACATCAACATTTTAACGTTTCTAAATTCCGCAGTACAAAAATCACTGTTGTTGGCAAAGAAGCCTGCCACCATAAAGGAATTCAGCATTGGCAAGTTGGAGCTATCGGCTTTGGAAAATCCGTTTTCCATTAAAAATGTTTTTTTGCAAGCAAAACACAAAATAAAATCTAATTTAGGACGATAATTCGCACTTTAAACCAAAGCAAACATTACCATCCATAAGAAAATAACACATAAAATAAGTTCGTTCGAGGCGTTTACTGTTTTGTGACGTCACTCGCAGCTGATTGGTAGACCGCATGTTTTGAATCACATGCCTAATTGTTTTAATTAAATTAAAAGAACTATGAATTTGAGAAAAAATTAAACAAAACAGTTTGTTTTTAGCATTCCCAAGACCTAAAGAGATATCTAAAAATAAATATATATTTATTTTTTACTACTGTCAAACACCCTATTAGGCAATAGTTATTTTCCTAACAAGTGCAAGAAGTGATACATTCCCGCACGCAAAAGCAGTTAGACGAACGACGCGGAACGAAGTAAGTAACTACTAGTCGCAGTTGGGTACAAAATTACCCAATAACCTGATTTATGAGAATACAAAACTGCGCTTTGGGCATCAAAACTAAAAGTTGAAGCATGTAGTTTATTATAGGTTTCGGTTCGGTTCATCTATCAATTTTGTACCAAGCTGCGACTAGTAGTTACAAGTAGATTTAGCAGATGGGTGTTTGTTTATTTAATTTTTTATTTATTTACACTGTTTTATCATTATCATCAAAACTTTAGAAAAAGTACAAATTAAATGATAATAAAAAACTAAATAGTTCACAAGCTCTTTTTAAAATATTATGTAAGGCCCATTCATTGCATTTTTTGCTGTCCCTTTGAGGGGTTAAGTTATGCTCTATTCTTGCTGGATTAACTCTAATACCTACTCATGTTTGAGCCAATTGGTGCGATGAACCGTTAGAAATATGAAAAATTCCCATCACTCACCCTTAGGGGGATCGGTATCATATTTCTGACACTAATTCCTTATAATCCCTAAAAGTTGAGTTTACCTTGTTGTATAAAGCTTACAGGCAGGTATAATGTAACTGTGAGCCTGTTTAATCCTAGATGTGTTGTTTTATTTTTACCCGCTACATAGGGTTGTTATATTCTGGTTCTTGTTATAACAATAAATTCTTTTAACATCCTTATAGTAGAGGAGGCCGTGAAATTTTTTGGAACTAATTTTCTTAGTCAGCAAACATTAATAGAATTGTTTAGTGAGCAATTCTAAGAAAAAATGTCTATATAAATCCTTCCTATTTTCCGATGGGTTTAGTGGCAAAATGCAAAAAAAGATATGAATTTGAGGAACTTTTTTTCTTAGTACTGCATATATGTTATTAGTAAAAGCTATACTTTTTTTTTTACGGTATGCTTAAGTTAAGTATAAAAAATAGTATGACTTATCTTTAAATATGGGAAATATCTCTGGCAAAAAATTCTGTGGTTAAGACCACACGGCAGAAGTGTACACTTCAACAAGACAAAATTAATAATACTGGCCCATACATATTCTGCAAAGCGGACCGAACCGAACTCTTCTGTGTACTGGCCTTCATCTGCATCATCATATCGCTCGCTGAATGTTTCTCACAGTTAGTCAACTCGAGCCGATTTCACCCGAATGAGACGGCTCAGTTCAATTCACTACCCACAAAAACTGCTACACGCGCCTAAAGAAGTTTACGCTTCAAAAAGTTTCTGGAATTTATAACTTTTTTTGCATTTTGCGCATAAACTTATCGGAATACCCCCCATTATTCATATTTTGTTTAGAATTGATCAAGGAACAATTTTATCCATGTTTGCTGACTAAGAAAATAATTTCCCAAAATCTTCAGGGCCTCCCCAACTATTAAAAAAAACTGACGTTGACCCGAAATGAGACAGTTGACTCATCTTCAACTGCGCAGAAAAAACCGCGCATGACCAAACCAAACCTAACTTAACCGTGGAAAAAATATTTTTTGTAGTATCATCATATTTGTGTTGCAATTTTTTCCCATTTCAAAAAGTTTGTAGCATAAGAGCATCGAAGGCAAGTAAAAAAATACAATCTTTGTATTTTTACAAGTTCTTTGAGAAATTACTCATTGGAATTTTACAAAAAAATTTAAAACGTTTATTTTTCCCACTGGTTATGTTTCTTACAAATTTTTTGCGTGATTTTAACAGTTAATTTTTTTGTAAATTCATAAGTTTTCAGTTCTCTCTGAATTAAAAAAATTCATGTAGACTTGCTAGTTAAATATAAAATTAGTTCTAAAATTACTTTTCTTTGTAAATCCACATATTTTTTTGTATAAATGCGTACCTAAAAGTAGAAATAAAGTGTGGTAAATCATATGTAGGTAAAACGAACAGGTTAGAGTAAATGAACATCCAAAAAGTACCCAATTAGGGGATATTGAAAAATCCGGTTTAGCGGATCACGCATGGTCGAATGCCCACAGGATTCAATGGTCGGAAGCTAAAGTTTTGCATAAGGAGTCAAATTGACGAAAACGAAAGTTTATTGAAGCTGCGTTCATAATGCAGAATAAAGAAGTGTTCAGTCAACCAAGCACGGACATACCATACCAAACATATGGAAACCACTCCTCAAGGAAAACAAGCGTCTTGGGATTGAAAAAGGGGGCGGGCCGTCACATCTGACTGCACATCAAGTAGTATAAGTAGTAGCCTGTAGACTGGATTATTTTTGTTTACACTTGAAAACGGTTAGAGATACTTACTACCATAAACGTTAGGTTTAAAATAAATAAAGACAATCGAAGTCCGAAATTTAATTTTTATTTCCTTTCAAGCAAAGAGTCGTACCTACAAGGTTACATTTTTTTTTGTTAAGCATTTATTTTTAATTATCGCAAACAGGTATACAAAGTGGATGTGAATTCACATACCCTTTTTCCAGTGTACAGGGTGTCCCAAATTGGGCACTTTTGGGGGGTTTAGGTTCTTCTAGGGAAGACAGAGAAAAACTGATCACGCATTGCGAGGCTCAAATTTCAAGAGAAGGCTTATAGTGAAAACCGTATTTTGAAATATCGTCTTTGAGCTACGGGGGCTTTTTGAAAAGTCTGCATTTTGGAGGGGGGTCTATAACTTCGTTATTATTGGAAATATTGATTTAGAGTAAATTGCAATTTTATAGATTTTGTCACGAGGAATTCAACCGCTAATTTAAATTTTAACTGTCACTTTTAGTTTTTGAGATATGACATAAAGTTGCATTTTTTCTTATGGAATGGCCTATATTTTAATTAATTTTCGAATTCGTGATTGAATTCTTTTCAAAATGATGTGTCATATGTCATAGTTTTAATGAGCGGTTTCGGAGATAATTAAAGTTTTTTATTTTTGTCTAGTGTGCGTTGAATGACGTCATGCGCCATTGACGTGAAAGCCTTGCGGTCAATTCCTACTTCAATGCTCCTATAGTTTTGTTGTTTCATACTATGCAAATCAAGTTGGCCTTGCGTCTTGGCGTTTTGTCATTGTTTTCAATGGTTTAAACAATTTGACATTACGCTTTGATATGAAATTATTTTGCACAAAAGCGTTTTAATTTTTTTTTACTTTATATAACTATATGCTTTGAGAGTCGTCAGCTGAATTATAATTTTTCCAAACCAGCCTTACTATATTTGTGACTGTGCAAAATAATAAAAATACTGGAGTGCCTTTACCTGCCTCAGCAGGAAATCATAGCGCACTGGAAATAAGTGAAAAAGCTGAATATCTCCTAAACCGCTCAATCAAACTATGACATATGATATATCTTTTTGAAAAGAATTCAATGACGAATTCGAAAATTGATTAAAATATAGGCCATTCCATAAGAAAAAATGCAACTTTATGTCATATCTCAAAAACTAAAAGTGACAGTTAAAATATAATTTAGCGGGTGAATTCCTCGTGACAAAGTCTATAAAACGGCAATTTACTCTAAATCAAAATTTCCACTAATAACGAAGTTATAGACCCCCTTCAAAAATGCAGACTTTTCAAAAAGCCCCCGTAGCTCAAAGACGAGACGATATTTCAAAATGCGGTTTTCACTATAAGTCTTCTCTTGAAATTTGAGCCTCGCAATGCGTGGTCAGTTTTTCTCTGTGTCCCCTAGAAGTACCTTAAACCCCATAAAAGTGCCCAATTTGGGACACCCTGTATATATAATAGTCAGTGAAAAAAACTGGAAGCCTTTGAAATATCTCCTGAAGGGGGAGACGCGAAAAAAGGAGCGTCTCGAGTAAAAGAGCTCAATGAAAGGAGGTTTGGAGAAAAGCAAGGAGAAAAAGGATAAAATAATGCCGTCCCTTATCTTGACCCAAATAAAGCCCCATAAAAAAGAAAAAGAAATAAACAAAACACTGCCGTCTTGTGTGTACTTCACAGGTCAAAGCATGACAAAGACTTTGCAGTCAAGTTGCATATGCACTGTATTCTTTTCTTATTTATTTGAAACGATGCATAGCGCCCTGCATATATTTGCTTAAATTTTTTTTTACAAAACATGTTTTTTTTTAAATTTAAGATTTACAAAACAAAAATACAGTCAAATTTCCTATCATTACACACAATTTGGCTGGCCAAAATTTAAACAAAGTAACTGCATATTTATCAAAACCGAGAAAAATCAATCTGAGAGCACGGCAGTGCCTTGCCAAGTTCGCTCGTCGTAACCATTTTTTCTTGAAACATTTCAGCCGATATTTGACCTACCTAGAACTCTACTTCGGAATGAGCTACAAATCTCAAACTACACTGCACAGTCGTAGATCTCCATGGAGTTAACAACCCCTCCAAGTTTCATGGAATTCCATAAAGTAGTAAAGTAGTTACGAAATTTCAAAAAACGTCGAAATTGCCACTCACTCACTCACTCACTCATGTATAGATCATCAATATTCTACTGTACTTCCAGACATGCTACAAAGCTGAAACTTGGCAGACTGATAGAAGTTATGACCAAACCCCTGGGAAAAATCAAAAAACCCTAAAATTTTAATTTACTCCCCTCCCCTATACATTTAAAGTTATGTAAAAGTAGCATCGCCCACTTCCAGAAATGCTAAAGAGTTGGGCTTTGGCAGACTGATAGGAACTATGATAAAACTATAGGAAAAAATCAAAAAACCTTAAAATTTTAATTTACTCCCCTTCCCTATAGATTTAAAGTTATGTAAAAGTAGCATTGCCCACTTCCAGAAATGCTAGAGAGTTGAGCTTTGGCAGACTGATAGGAACTATGATAAAACTATAGGAAAAAATTAAAACACCCCAAAATTCTAATTTACTTCCCTCCCCTATAAATGTAAAGTTAAGTAAAAGTAACGTTGCCTACTTCCAGTCATGCTAGAGAGCTGAGCTTTGGAAGACCGATAGTAACTATGATAAAGTTATAGAAAAAAATTAAAACACCCCAAAATTCTAATTTACTTCCTTCCTCTATAAATGTAAAGTTATGTAAAAGTAACACTGCCCACTTTCAGAAACGCTAGAGAGCTGAACTTTTTAAGACTGAAAGACAATATGAAAAAATTTAAAAACACCAACATTTTAATTTACTTCCCTCTCCTATTAATGTAAATTTATATAAAACTAACATTGTCCACTTCCAGAAACGCTAGAGACCTGAGCATTGGAATGCTGATAGAATTTATGATAAAACCATGGGAAAAACTTTAAAAAGTCCAATATTTTCATTTACTCTCCTCCCCTATAAATGTAAAGTTATGTAAAAGTAACATTACCCACTACCAGAAACGCTAGAGAGCTGAGCATTGGAAGACTGATAGGAACTTTGAGAAAACTATAGGACAAAATTTAAAAACACGACAATTTTAATTTATTTCCCTCCCCTATACATGTAAAGTTATGTAAAAGTAACATTGTGCACTTTCAGAAAAGCTAGAGAGCTGAGCTTTGGAAGGCTGATAGGAACTACGATAAAATCAAGGAAAAAAATTAAAAAACCTCAAAAATTTAAGTAAGGCATTGCAAAAGTATTATCCAATTCCTTTAAAAAAAGAAGTGAAACCATAACAAAAATATTTCATGAAAAAAAAGCCAAGAACGCGAAAATGGCATTCCGTAAAAAGAATTGAGATAAAAGTAAAGCCAAGTTCTTCAATACAAATTTCAAAATGAAAGGTTCTTACTAGTTTGGAAATATTTTTCTAAACTTGGCTATTACGGCTGTAAATGACTCTTAGGCACAGTGCTAAATTGAACATAAAGAAGTTTGGCTGTAATAGCAAAGTTTAAAAAAACATTTCCAAACTAGTAAGAACCTTTCATTTTGAAATTTGTATTGGAGAACTTGGCTTTACTTTTATCTCAATTCTTTTTACGGAATGCCATTTTCGCGTACTTGGATTTTTTTACATGAAACGTTTTTGTTATGATTTAAAGTTTTTAAAAAGCATACGAGTAAATGGAGTAGTTCGTAGTAGTAGAAATATATTTTAGTTAGCATTTTGCTACTATGTACAAAATTTGTTTTTTTAAAAGGTAACATTTTAAAGATTTTTTAAATAAAGATATAGATGTTTTTGATTATATTTCATTTTTTAATTGATTAAATTCTAAAAGCCCTTATTATCAACGTAAAATTTTGTTCAAAGTTTTTAGTATTAAATGATTTTAAATTTTCTGGAAGTAAATTATGTTGAATTTTATAGATAAAATACAAACTAAATAAAATGTGAAATTTTTTACATTCAACCCTTCCAATTTTGATAACATAAGACTTATTTTTGTATATTTATTTGCATTTAAAATTATCCCCATTGCTTTATTTTATAAAATCTGTAATTTTTCGAAAAAGCTTTGATTTGCCGAATATAAAATTGTGGAACAATAAATAAAGTGTGGTAGTCTAATTGTATTATATATAATTTTTTTTGACCATGTACTTAAATTTTCACTAGCTCTTTTTAAATAACCTATTTTACTAGCAATTTCGTTTATCATTTTTTCATGCTAAAGGTGGAAATTTAATTTGGAGTAAATTATAGCAAGATATTTAAATGAATTAATTATGTTCAGTTTACAACTTTTAACAAAAATATTTAACGTTAAATTATCATTATAATTTCCTATTATTAAACTTTTTGCCTTATCTGTATTTGATTTTAATTTATTAACTTTGAACCAATTGTCAATAATTTCAAGTTTTGAATTCATAATTTTTGTAGCTTCGGAAAGATCTTTGTATTTTAGATAAATTAATGTGTCATCTGCAAAAAGTTGTATAAAGCAATATTTTAAATTTAAAGTCAAATCATTTATATATCAAACAAACAATAGCAGCCCCAATTTACTACCTTGACGAACCCCAATATTTATTGACTTTTCTTTAGAGTAAATATCTAAAATTTTCGTTTTCTGATATCTTTCACTTCAATAATTTTGAAACTATTTTAAAATATTACCCTTTATGCCATTTGTTGAAAGTTTAGCTAATAATTTTTGTCTATCAATTGTCTTAAGAGCTCGTTTAAAGTCTAAAAATGTAGCAAGTACAAATTCGTTTTCTTCATGACTTCTTCTCCAATTTTCCAAAACGTATTGAAGTGCTGTTTGAGTAGAAATATCCTGAAAACTCTGATTGACAGTGGACTAAAATTTTTTCAGATTCAATGAATTTCAAAACTTGGTTATATACCAATTCTTCCAACAGTTTCTCGATATTCCATAGTACATTAATTGGTTTTAGTTCATTCCATTTCTTGTATTTGCAATTTTTGGAATGGGTGTTGATCATTTAAACTTATCTGGTAATGTACCAAATTTCAGGCATAAATAAATTAAATTCAAGAGAGGATATCCAATAGTCTTAAATGTCAATTTCATTAGCTTTTTGTTTAAAACTTCACTATAATTTTCATTTGGGTTTGGTCTAAATCATATCATACCTTCGGTATTTCTTTACCGATTTAAAAATTCGTATACCAAAATCTGCGTAAGAGTACGATCTAATTTGGTACATTGTATTTAATTATTGTTAACTTCTTTGTGTGCGCTAATGACCTTAGTAGTCGATGCGCCTTACAATAATTGAAAAAAAACTATAAATTTAAGAAAAATGCAATTTTTTCAAAAATGGCAGTGACTTTATTTTAATTTTGAGCAGCCCTGTTGATTTTCAACGGGTCTGTTTTTAACTTCTTGTAATTTTACCTTCCTAGCCCGCGCAGCAATGGCTAGAGAAGGTATTGTTTACGACAAAAAAACTTTTTCGGATAACGTCGAAAATGTGTTGTTATTTGGGTGGATTTTGATGTATTTTAGCAATATCGTCGTGACCTCTGTCCGTGTGTGTGTATATATATCTGTCCGGTCCACGAATCGATTTTCATGAATTTTTTAGGTAAAATAGTGTACAATACCTAAAAAAGCTGATTAGATTTATCTCAAAATCCATTAATGCTAATGACAGTGTGAAAATATGCTATTTTTTTACGGAGAATCGCATTCGCATAGTAGAACACATTTTTATCAAGAATTTATGTTATTACTTAAAACTTCGTAGAAGCTTCCGTTTCTGAGATATTTACAAAAACTGTGCTCAAGGCTCATATAGCGTGTTAAAGGGTTCACTTGGAGTGTGCTAATGGGGTAGGGAGGTATCAGATCCATCATGAATCCGTTTATTTTAATTTGATACTTTGTTTGATATACAGGGTGTCCCAGATAACAGCAACTACATGGGGATTTCGGAAACGGCAAGAGATACAAGTTTGTTTAAATGAGAAAAAAGTTGCGCTATTTTAAGCCCAATCAGGTACGGTATCAATATTAAAGATATAATAAGAACAGGGGTTACTAAAATATCGAGCAAAAACTAAAAATTAAAATATCGCCGGCATCTTGCAAACAAATTTAATGAAATTTGGTAGTTTTGTATAAGCAACTACGGCGTTAACAAATATCTTTTAGGCCTTTTAGTTTTTTTGAAACCATAGCCAACTTTGTTATTTCTTATAACCGCTATATAAAATTTTTACGTCAGTAAATAGAGCATTAAAAGAGCTTTTTAACCATGTATAACAAGCCTATCTTTGAATGACGGAAAATGTAAATTTATTTAAAAAACTGTTCGTTAGCTGTGAAACAAAGGCCGTAGTTGCGTCTGTTGTCAACTATCTGTCAAAACTTTGTCATTTATTTGATTTATCTATTGGAGTTTTAAAGTTTCTAAATTACTTAAGATTTTTAATCAAATTTAACATGGAAAGGTTTCCAAATTGGGACAAAGTAGATATGTATGAATATTATATTTTGTGTTATAGGAATGCTGAAAGAGCTCGATATATATACTATCAGAGATATCCAGAAAGACGACAACCAGGTTTGTCAATCTTCAGAATACTTAGAAATAATTTAATAGAATATGGTTCCTTTAAAAAACAAAACCGTAATCGACAACCTAATGAAAATATTGAAGCTCTGGTTTTACAAAGTGTCGTTGACAATCTTCGCATCTCCCTTCGTGAACTGGAAAATAATTTTGAAGTACCCAAATCAACTGCTCAAAGAATTCTTAAAAAATTTAAGTATCATCCATATGCAACACATATTAGTCAAGCACACAAAAAAGAACCTTGTTTTGCGATTGGTTCATTCAAAAATCGCAACAAAACACTCAATTTCCGCTTAAGGTTCTGTGGTCCTATGAAAGCAGGTTTGCAAACTGCGGGGTGCTTAACAGGCATAACTACGTGTACTGAGCCGATGAAAATCCGTTCTTCAATCTTAAAGTGCACCATCAAGTTAGGTGGGGTTTGAATGTATGGCTAGGGGTCATAAACGGACACATACTATTTAACATTTTTCATAATACATAATTTGACGGCACCTCGATATCTACAAATTCTACAAAATTACGTTGCTTATTTAATTCAATGCTGTGTTATCGGTTTTTAGTTTCATTAAATTAATAATTGCAAACTTTTGCTTCAGAAATAAAAGATAGATTTTAAGAAATTGTATTATTTTTTAGCCAGAGAAAAATCAATAAATAAGGGCCTTAAAGATTTGCATATAAATCAAATAAATGGAAAAGTTTTGAAAGGTAGTTACGTAGGTATGACAACAAACACGACTACGGCATTTGTTTCACAGCCAACTAAGTGAAAAACTATTTTTTAATAAATTCACATTTTCCGTTATCCAAAGATAGGTTTATTATAAATGGTTGAAAAGCTCCTTTTATGCTCTTTTTATTAAAGTATAACAAAGTTGACTATGGTTTCAAAAAAACTAGAAGGCCTAGAAAAAATTGTTAACGTCATTCAATTGGCCGTAGTTGCTTATACAAAACTTTCATTAAATTTGTTTGCAAGATGGCGGCAATATTTCAATTTTTTTAAAAACACAATTTTTAATATTTGCTCGATATTTTAAAAACCCCTGTAGATATTTTTAATTTTGATATGGCATCTGATTGGGCTTAAAATAGCGCAACTTTTTTCTTATTTAAACAAACTCGTATCTCTTATCGTCTTCAAAATCCCCATGTAGTTGTTTTTATTTGGGACAACCTGTATACCAAGAAAAAGTTTTCCAAGAGAGAAAGTCTCATAAAAAAGCTTTGCAATAATCGTTATGGTAAGTTTTCTTTAAAATATCGTTTGTTTTTTACTTAAAAATTCTAGCGAGAGAAAATTCTAATTTTGTGACATATTTGTGTCCACCGATTGAGTGTAGGTATAAGCCAAATTAATTATAATATACAGAGTGGTTTAGTAGGCTGATTTGATAAATGATTGTTTTAAAAAATTTGGAAAAAATTAGAAAGAAAAGTTGTGTGGTATTAAAAGTTACGGTAAATTCTAAATTTTTAGAAAATAAGAATTTTGAAAAGCATATTTATTTAACATACACAGATTTAGTGTGTACAGGGTAAAAATGTTTGTCTTCAATGAAAACACGTTCTTTTCTTGAATAAATTGTTTTACCTTAAAACAATTTGTTTTGAATTAAAATATTTATTTTTAGTTCAACGCAGTGTTTAATCTTGAAATGAGACTTTATTTTTCTTCTTTAATTGTTTTGTTTCAGTATACTCCGTTTTGTAACAAAGCAAATTGTCTTCATATAAATAATATTTTGCTTTCAAAGAAAACGGTGCCTTAAATTAATTCAGTTCCAATTTATATTAAAACAATTTCTGTTTCACATCAAAATAAAGAGGCAAGACATTTTTTGTGCTATATCAAGAAAATATTCTCTTGGTGAATAGGAAAGCACAAAAAAAACACCAAAAACCACCTAAACAAAATCTTCATAAAATACTTATAGAATTTTGCCGTAAATTTTAATTTTACAGAATCTTAGGAAAATGTATCGATTCCAGAGGAGTTTTATTTTTTTTACTTAGGTTGTTTTGGTTCAACGCGAGGCATATTTTTTGTTGTAATTAAAGACAATTTATATTGGGTTGTTTTGGGCAAAAACCCAATTTTCAAGATTTTATTTTTCTTAAAGGTGTAGACAGAGCGTTATAGCTTCGATAAAAACTAATTTCTGTTTTATTGTAAATAAAATTAAACCAGAATTCTGAATGACTTATATGAAGACAATTTGCTTTGTTGCAAAATGCAGTATACTGAAACAAAACAATTAAAGAAGAAAAATAAAGTCTCATTTCAAGATTAAACGCTGCGTTGAACTAAAAAGAAAAATATTTTAATTCAAAACAAACTGTTTTAAGGTAAAACAATTTATTCAAGAAAAGAACGTGTTTTCATTGTAGACAAAAATTTTTACCCTGTACACACTAAATCTGTGTATGTTAAATAAATATGCTTTTCAAAATTCTTAGTTGAAGCTTTTTTGTGTTTTTGTAAAAAATAGTATTTTCACCGCTTGTCGCCACTCTGTATATAACAATGGCTAAAAATAGGCAGAAAAATGTGTTTTTTGGTTTCACGAATAAAGGAAACTTCGCGATTTTCACAACCTCCTCCCTAAGGCAACTCCCGCTAGGCTCATATATTTTTTACCTTTACTCAAAGACGTTTTCACTTTTTCTTTACGACGCAGCGGGGAGCCCGGCTAACAGATACGTGATATCTTTAAATTATGATTATCGCTTAAGTGATATGGTTTTTTAAAATATAGGGAAGTTTTTTAAAAACTAGGAAGAAAATTCAGCAGATTGAAAAATGCGTACTTTTGAAACATAGATATCAAATGAAAGTTTGCCAAATCTGATATTTCAATACAACAAAATATTTTAGTTCGATTGACAAAACCGTACGTAGTTATACCACATTGATCAAAAATTATACATTTTTTGGAGGTTTGGAGTCCAAATATATTATAGGTATAATAATAGTTATTTAAACAACAAGGTTTGAAAACGACTCTTTGCACACGATCGAGACAGTTTGGTAGACCGAGCCGAAGGCGAGGTCTACAAGTCGAGGGAGTGTGCAAAGAGGTTTTCAAACGAGTTTTTACAATATTTTTTATACGACTGCTAATAAAGAAAGAAAAATCAAATTTTAATTTAACTTCTTTTTATTTCCGACATTTTTACAACAAAACTTTAAAAATTCAACAATTTTTTGACGTATCTAATCAACAAAACATACGAGCAGTGACGGTTGCTACGGAACTAAGCCAACTTATATTGATGGGTGACAACAACAAAAATCACAATGACGGGAGACCCGTATGCAGGAATGACATAGGCGTGCGCAAAAATGACATGAGCGTGTGCAAAACGTTTTGCACACAGCGTGCGCAAAATGCCATTTTCAGATCGTGTACTCCGTGCGCAAAACCCCCTTTTACAAGACAGTCGTATAAAAAATATTTTTTACTACGACCACATAAGAACATGATTTCACAAGATTTGATTAGAAAAAGCAAAATTTCACACACGTGCAGAAATTTTTCCGCACATGTGTGGGAAAGTACTTTTTCGTAAAGGAAGGAAAAGCGTACTATGACGTTAACTGTCATACTTTTCCGCACATGTGTTGCAAAGTACTTTTCCACACATTTGCGGAAAAGCAGTTTCATTTGATTTGTGCAAAATTAAAGACCAATTTTTTATAAAAATTAGTTTAGTTCAACAGTGTTCGTAGGAAATATAGCATACACAACTCGATAGAAAGTAACTTTCTTGCTTCACAACATTCACGCTCGTGTGAAATTTGTCACTTTCTTCTCTTGTTATGTAATATCTGAGGGCACGGCAGTGCCTCGCCAAGTTCAGGTAACTGATGTACCTTCTTTTCTTAAAACATCGAATCTACGAATCTCAAGCGGATTTGAGGGGGGGGGGGGTAACGGGGTAATTACCCCCCCGTAGAAAAAAAAATATGCACTTTTTCCTAATAAAATAAGGGAAAACATGCGAATTACACCCCCATAGAAAAAAAATTATATTACAAAAAAAAATTCGTTGACTATTACCCCCCCCCCCCTAGATTTTAACCCAGATCCGCGCTTGCGTAGATCTTCATAGAGTTAACAACCCCTCTAAGTTTCACTTCGATAAAGTAGTAAAAAAGTTACGAAATTTAAAAAAACTCATGTATATAGATCATCAAAAATCTACTGTATTTCCAGACGTGCTACAAAGCTGAAATTTGCCAGACTGATAAGAATTATGAGCAAACTCTTGGAAAAAATTATAATTAATAATAATTCTAATTTACTCCCCTCCCCTATAGTAACATTGCCCACTTCCAGAAGCGCTAGAGAGCTGAGCTTTGGCAATATGATAAAACTATAGAAAAAAATTAAAAAACCCCAAAATTTTAATTAACTTCCCTTCACTATAAATGCTAAAGATCTGAGCTTTGAAAGACTGATAGGAACTATGATAAAACTTAAGGAAAAAAATTTCAAAACACCAAAATTTTAATTCACTACTATACATGTAAAGGTATGTAATAGTAACATTGCCCACTTCCAGGAACCCTAGAGAGCTGACCTTTAGAAGGCTGATAAAGAACTATAATAAAACCATAAGAAAAAATTATAAAACCTCAAAATTTTTAATAAGGCATTGCAAAAGTTTTGAACAATATTCCGCATATTGATACCCTAACAAAAATATGTTACGGCGTATCAGAATAAGGGTATCGATATTTTACTATACTTTAAAACTTAAATATTATCCAAATCCTTTAAAAAAGAAGTGAAATCATTACATAAACATTTTATTTAAAAAAAAGCCAAGTACGCGAAAATGGTATTCCGCCGAAAAAGAATTGAGATAAAAGTAAAACCAAGTTCTCCAATACAAATTTCAAACTGAAAGGCTCTTACTAGTTTGGAAAGGTTTTTCTAAACTTGGCTAGCTTGCTTTACTTTTATCTCAATATTTTTTACGGAATACCATTTTCGCGTACTTGCCTTTTTTTACATGAAATGTTTTTGTTATGATTTAGATATCTACCTAGTGAAAAAAGAGGTGGAAAAATAATATCCCGATACCCTCTTAAATTAATGCAGTATTTTTCGAAAACAGCTGTCTTCTAAATATTAATTCATTCATGGTTATTATTTTAATTTCGTGTTTGCTATTCAACTTTTTTCTAGTGCCACAATCACTCACATCTTATTGTTGAATGAATTCTTACACAATACAAACAATTTCTTTCCAGCCTCTTTAATTTTGATGAAGAAAGAGTCTGCTTGGTGTCGAGTTTCGTCACATCTGGATTCTTTTTTAGGTAGGTTATAAGCACGGATCACCTATAAGGGTTGGCGCGTGCAAACTACGTACAGTCGCTTACTTTTTTAATGTCATAGTGTATTTCCAACATTTGTAAATTGCAAAGAAACAGTGCGATGTTTGGCAACACGGTATAGTTTCAAATAACCATCATGATTTAGTAAACGATTTTCGTTAGCATGTTTTAAAGTCTGCTTAAATCACTGCCTTTTCAAACAAGTTTAGGCAATTTTTATATGACATTAAAATAGTGGGCGACTGTACATACAACATACACTTTTTCGTTTTCTTGTGGACCTGAATACGATTTACTTTTCGGTTTTCACACAGAAAACAAAAATATATTATATCATATTTAGAAAACGCATTATCTGGATAATATTATCTTGTCTCAAAGCAAATTCCCTTAACGGCGAAGCCAACAATTTTTTGTTTTTCTTAATGTCGAGTTTTGAAAAGACCCTCAGTATTTCTAAATAAAAAACTGTTTTTAATCCAAGTGTTTGTGTTCTCTTGGCTATATTGATTTACCTTAAGAAAAACCATTCTTAAAATTAAATAAAGGATTAACAAAACCAAAAAAAAAAAACTAATATTGAAGAAATACTAATTTTCTTGATTCTTGGTATCTATGTATAATTTCGGTATAATAGATAGTCTGTAATACTTTAAGTATTGTTCATACTCGTCTTAGTCTTTTGTTTTTGATTAGTCTTTGTCCTTTGATTAGTCTTAGCTGTCTTCAACAAAATTGGCTGTTCATAGTCGTCCTTTGTTTTTGATTAGTCTTAGTCATAACCTACTGAAAAAAAAATCAATTTCAATAAAAAGGCCCATTTTCAAAAGTCATTTTCTACACAAAACAATCTTATTTAACCTAATCTGTGCACGAAACACAGACACGAAAGAACAAAAGCGAAAAAGAAAAAAAAACAAATAAAATTTTGAGGTTATGTTGAGATTTTCTTTTAAAAACATGATTAATGGCGGTATATTCAAAATTTCGTCCGCGCGCTTGCGCTCTTCGGACGCCCTGTAAAAAAAAACAACAAGCTGATGTCTGTCACTCGTCTTAGTCGTCTTAGTCTTTGGATACAAAATACTTATGCTTTGATTTGCGGCCATCGCTTTTATTATTATGATAATATTAGAATGTTAGAAAATTATTTTTTAATTTTTAGTGCATTTTATAAAAGCTTGTGACTTAAAAAATTATTTTTACCAATTTATTAAGCAGCTGTACCCATTACTAAGTTTTTTTATAGTTGGTGCGGTATTAGATTTTTATAAAATTAGATCACCCTTACTATTTCGCCCACCACCGTTTATTTGCGTGTTGTTGACTTTAATAATGGACGTTAAATATGGGGTAGTAGGTCTTTTTAGTTTATGGCGCTATATTTGTTCATTAAGGAATTGTCAAATAATAAAAACACACGAAGGTGCGTAAAAAAATCGTCTCAAATAAAAACAATAAAAAATACTCTGCCAATTTATGGGCACCTAGGCTCACACGATTAATGTATAATGTAATTTGGAGATCCCCCCCCAGTGTAGCACCACTGAACAAAATAAAATATAATGTATTTTTTTATCTTAATGGACTGGAACCTTATATACTAACACACAAGTAATATTTTAACCAGAACTCTAATTTTTGAAATCTACCCCCACCCTTTTTTTCGGCTTATGTCCGGTGGATTTTTTTTTAAATAAGACCATCTCGAGGCTAAACCCAACTTAGGTACCAAATTTCATTAAAATCGGGCAAGTTGGTCGTTACAGACAGACATACAGACATACACACAGACATACATACAGGACAAACAGACGACGCGACAAACATACATAAACATTTTTGAAATCGGCACAACTTTTTTTTCAAATTTTTGACACGATTACTATAGCTCACACAACTATGTTATAGTATACATGTGAGCTAATATAGATTTTAGCTCACACATATACTATACTATAGTAGTGTGAGCTATGGTGATCCTAATTTTTTCGAGAAAAAAAAAGTTGCTCCGATTTCAAAAATTTTTATATATCTTTGCGTTTCAGATGATTTTGAAACTTTTTTGTTGCGCCGTCTGTCTGTCTGTCTGTCTGTCTGTCTGTATGTCTGTCTGTCTGTCTGTCTGTCTGTCTGTCTGTGTGTCTGTATGTCTGTCTGTAACGACCAACGCGCATAACTCAAAAACCGCTTGTCCGATTTTAATGAAATTTGGTACCCAGGCTAGGTTTTGGGTCGAGATGGTCCCATTTAAAAATGAACAAAATCCACCGAACACAAGCCCAATAAAAGGGTGGGGGTAGATTTCAAAAATTAGAGTTTATGAAAAAATATGGCGTGTGTGATATCAAACGAAAGGTAATTGAGTCTGGAGTTAAACAAAATACATTTTAGTTTATTAAAAAAAAGGGGGGGGTAAATTTCAAAAATTAGTGTTTAAGTGGAAATATGGCGTGTGTGATATCAAACGAAAGGTAATTGAGTCTGGAGTTAAACAAAATATATTTTAGTTTAAAAAAAAAGGGTTCGGTTCGGTTCGGGGGTAGATTTGAAAAATTAGAGTTTGAGTCAAAACATGGCTTGTGTGGTATCAAACGAAAGGTAATTGAGTCTGGAGTTCAATAAAACATACTTCAGTTTTTAGTTATATTAGCTTTCACGTAGATACACTATAACTATAGTACCCAGTGTGAGCTTAGGTGCCCATAGATTGGCAGAGTATTTAATTAGTGCCTACCCACTAATCTAGTGAAGTATTTAAGGAACAAATTAAAAAAATTAAAAAAAAACAAGTAGTATCATTTATTTTAAAAAATTTTAATTCCTCCTTTAAGATGATACACACATCCTAGGTCTGGTCTTTCTTCTATCTCCAAAACTGGAGAATCGAATTTCAAAATTAAACTTGATCATGATTTTAACTAGAAAATTAAAAAGATTAATTTTTTATAAAATTTATTGACTTTATTTTCATAACATTTATTATTGAACTCAAAAATTTCACTAATCTAGAAGATTTAGATTTAATTTCATTTAGAACTTATGCCTGTCAATTAAACACCATGCTCGAAATAATCATTATTTCCTACGACCACGTATGAAAATGATGGATTTCCCACGATTAGCATCCTCAGAAAACGTTAAATTTTACACGAGTGCAGAAATTTTTCCGCACATGTTTGGAAAAGTACTTTTTCGGACATGTATGGAAAAGTGTACGATGACGTTTATTGTCACCATACTTTTGCACACAGGTGCTGCAAAGTACTTTTTCACACATGTGCAGCAATGCAGTTTAATTTTATTTGTGCAAACTTAGTATAGTTCAAAAGTGTTCGTAGGAAAAATAGCGAACACAACTCGATAGAAAGACTTTCTTACACTCGTGTGTTCTTTCACTCGGCTAGCATCTCGTTCACAACATTCACGCTCTTGAGAAATTAGTAACTTTCTTCTCTTGTTATGTAATATACTATTTTTTCTTGAAACAACCAACTTAGTAAACTGGGTTCGAAAACGAACCAATTTTAATTTGTGTTGTTGGCTAAAAACTACATAACATGTAGGATTAAAAAAATAAGCACATAAAAGATGCTTTCTTTTCTGTAGTGGAAAGTTTTATCCAAAAGAAGTTATGGAGAGGAAAAAATGGCAAAAGATTAAAGGGATCCTTTTTGCCGCTCGTGTAGCGATATGACAAAACGACAGAAAGACGACGAAAAGAAGCCAGAGTATCAAAAATAATTTTCCTCTGACATTTTTAATCAACGTTTCGCTTTTCCAGCAAAAAAAATCGTCTAATATTTTGTTCGTTCAGAAAATATCTGGTTTTTATCGTCAGAGAGCTTTGCCCTATTATTTTTAATATTCTAAGGACCGCCGAAAATTTCACCCCAATTTTTTTAACCAATGCATAGTTATTACACCCAAAAATTTCAAAATGTGTCATTTACATCAAGCCATCCTTATTATGTCAGAATTTTTTACTAACCTCAAAAAATTGATAGCCATAAAAGACAATAAAAACACAAATGAAATCCCATAATCGTTTATCATACCATAATCTTAATAACCCAAAAAAAAGTTGTAGGAACAATATTTTTAGCATTTTTCAAGAGCTTTCTAACAGTATAGTACTACATCCATTTAAGCCACCCGTAATAGATAAATCTCCTTTTTCCAATATACATTTTTCCTTAAAATATACCTGTACAATGATGACGTAATTAGGGTGGGGGAAAGTAAATCTGATCGAATAGGTGGCCATACACACAGAGGTTGATCCGCCGGTTTGGAACGGCGCGGTTTAAACTGGCGGATTTGTCTTTCAATTAGTGGACATTCCACGCGCCAGTTGTAGCCGGTATAGATTTATTCAGACCGTCGGGCGAAACTTGTGGGTTCCGCGCTCGATATTTAAACCGGCGCAGACTTGTCTGTCGGTTTACACTGTGCCAGGGATAATAGACCGTTCATACAGTCTCTCTTTAATTTATTAAGTATTATGGCACATGTTTCCGGAATGATATAACCAAGTGCCTGTGCAGAAATTCACACTGAAAATTTCAGATCTTCATATGATCTTCCCGTGGCAAGGAAACGAAAGGCAGCATTTAATCGCTATTCTAGTCCAATGGCTTCTCTCATCTTGTTTCTTAAAATCATCTCTTACCAAATTTAATAAAAGGTCATACGTGTTAATATTCATTCTTAAATAATTTTTAAAATCGTCTGGATCATTTTCTCTTAACTCTTTTGATAGGAGGTCATGGCTAAATAGTTTCCTCTTAAGCAAATAACTTTTAACCCACTTGGAACATCTCTTTTTTACACCACTATGCATTATTTCCATAATAATAATCATTCCCATACACAGAGCTTGCTTCTTTTTAGCAGGAAACATTTTACATACACTATGCTTACAATACCGTGCCGCATCAAACTTTCGACTTGACGAAATTCCACAGTTTTGGTTTAACCCGCAGATAAATCTTGAGTTTTCGCCCACTAACGCGCGGTTATGTCTGCCACAGACCGATATGAAGGATCGATTCGAAAGATTTTTTTTTGTATTAGTGGACTGCAGCAGTTTTAAACCGTTGCGGACAAAACGGTCAGACTTATCTGTGCCGTTCCAAACCGACGGATCAACCTCTGTGTGTATGGCCAGCTAATGACTCCCAGCGTTTATTTGTGTCTTAGTTCATGAACAAGGATCGTGCAAAATTTCAAACTGGTAACCGAAAGTGTACTATTTGTATGGCGTTTATCAGTAAATCCACCGACTATTTTAGCCCAGTCAAATAACGAAAATCACCTAAAAAAATAGGTGCAAGCTGAAATTTTGTGTACTTTTTCCATACCATTTGGGATACATCCCCGCCAAAATCCTCCTTGAGCTTCAAAATGTCCTAAAAATCAGTTTTTTATGGTTTTCTCGAACACTAATAACTTTTTAAAAAAACTGGCCTATACTACAAAATTAAGAAAAAACTAACCTGACATTTTAATTAATATATTACAAAGAAAAAACTCAACGTCTTCTCCACTAAAGTCTTTATTGTTTCGGGTTTTATTTATTTTTTTAAAAAGACACTCATACCCTCAGCAAGCTAATGCGGGGGTTCAAATAGTTGCTAATACTAGTTGAAAATCCAGCGAAAAAGAGGTTTCCTTGCGCAGGAGTGGGAAGTGGAGAATTCACATTTCTTGTTGATTGAAGGCACTAATCAACCATTGAGTTATTTATTTTTACAACTAAAGCATTTTAGTTTTATTTACAAAACAAATATTCTTTATATTTAGGTTATTTCCATTTTTGGAATGAATTTTTTTATTAATTTTTGCCTTTGGCAAAAGAAAGCCATCATGCGTTGTAGAAACGCAAATTTTTTAAAAAAATTCATGCCAAAAAATGGAAATAACATTAAAAAAAATTGTTATTTTAAATAAAACTAAAATGCTTTATTTGTAGAAATAAATAACTTAATGGTTGATTAGTGCCTTCAACCACCAAGAAATGAGAAATTCACCACTTTCCACTCCTGCACAGGAAACCTCTTTTTCGCTGGATTTTCAACTAGTATTAGCAACTATTTGAATCCTCGCATTAGCTTGCTGGGGGTATGAGCGTTATTTGAAGGTTTTTAACAGCTGATGATGGGTCTCTTTAGACTCAAAACATGTCCTAAATAAAACCCAAAACAATAAAGACTTTAGTGAAGAAGACGATGAGTTTTTTATTTGTAATTTGCAAACTCTACTTTGGGAAATGGACTGTTTTTTCAATTTAAAAAATATATAAAAAAAAATATTTTATTTTAATTTTTTCTTACCCTGCAGGTAACTTCTTTTAAAAATGTTGATGGTCGGTATATATCCACACTTGCACAAAACACCATGTACTTTTCAATAACAGTCCGGCAATTTTTGTCCATTGTCCTAACCTTTTCTTAAAGTTGTTTAACATAAAAAAAAGGAAAACTAAATTTAAGGACACTAAGAATCAAGCTTAATATTATAAACTATCAACATTTTAAAACAAGTTACCTACAGGGTGAGAAAAAAACTAAAAATAACAAAGTCTATTTTTTTTTAAATGTTAGGTTAGGTTTTTTCTTAATTTTATAGATCAATTGAATTAGCGTATTTTTCTCTCTCGACTTTTTCTAAAAAATTTATTAGGTTTCGAGAAAATCGCTAATAACTGATTTCTAGGACCTTTGGGTTCTTTTATCTAGCAAAGCACAAGGGGGGTTTTACCGGAGAATAAGTGGGGATGTGTCCCAGATGCTAAGAAATAATTATACAGAAATCAAGCTTGCACCTATTTTTGTCCAAGTTTCAGGTTTTTTTCACCTAATATGACTGGGCTATTAAGTTTACTGAATAGACCTGCAATAAACACGAGAAAGCCAAATAAAACCAGACACAAACCAGATTTTTCAGTAAAATACAGCCCCAGGAACCGAAAAATTCTCACAAATTTTCCGAAACTTTTTGTTTTCGTGACATATTTATTTCAGCAGTAAATTTTTCAAACGGCTTCGCCTGATAGTGGCATGTTAAAAGGTCGTTTTGTAAAATCCCCCAATTTCGGCCTTCATGTCATGCCACCTAATTTGTGTACCGGGTGAGGCAATGTTTTCTAATAGTTGAAAAAAATATGTGATCGTGTACTGCGTGTCTCATTTTTGATGGGATTAAATGGGAAACTCGGTTATTATTAAAGATATTGATTTTCTAATTGCACCTTACCGTGCTCTTTTTTTGAGCCCTTAAAAATGCTGCTATATCCCGTTTTGCTAATACAGAGAGTTTTAGAAAAAATTGCATTTTTAATGATCCTTTATATCTCGCTTATTTTGCAAGATATTTTTATTCTGTAAAAACCTTTCTATGGCAACTTTTTTAGAAGAAAATAATGACGTTGTCAATTTTTTTAAATATTGTTTAGTTTTTGAGTTTTTATCATAAAAAAATTAAATACTGACCTGGATTTTTTAAATTACTATTTTGATTGGTTTCATGCTATTATTATCACAAAATAATACAAATTTAATTTGTTTTAAGGTAAAAAAAAATATTTTATATTAAAAAAAAAATTTAGTCCGAACCTGAAAATTTCCAACATAAATGTAAATTAAAAATTGCTAGTTGAACGATTTTTAGTTTAACTCCTTTGATACTTGGCAAATTAAAATGGTATTACGTTAATTTAAAGATTTATTTAATTACAAAAAATAATAACTAATTTTACAAAAAAATACAAAACTTTACGTTTATAACTAATTTTGTAAAATAATAACTAGAAATATTCAAACTGATTGCCATTATAACGCATTTTGCATAAAAATATTTCTGCCGTTTAAATATTGGGATTTTGTTGCTTGAATAAAGCAGTCAAATGTATCACATTTTTCAAAATCTGGATATGGTCGATTTTTAGCCATTTTAGAATAATTTTGAGAAAGCCATTCACAAAAATTACAAGTAAAATGACAATGTCAATTCCACACTTTTGTTTTTCAATGTTGAAGTAAGTTTTTTACTTTATTTATAAGTCTTTTAATTAAAGTTTCAAAACAGAACAGAAACTAAAAATCGTTCAAGTAGTTGTGTCATTCTATGTTAAATTTGAAAATTTGAAAGCAAATATCTCAAAAACTAATCGATGGATTTTTAAAATTTTTACACGGTTATAAAGATATTCAAGAGAACTTCAAAACAAGGTATCACTAGACGCACTTTCCCTATTCAAAATATAGGGGTAAAGTCATATACATAATATTCCAATACTCCCTGTTACCTATTTACACAATAGTTGGCGTTTGTTGCAAACATTCAGAAATAAAGGTACGAAAAATGCACAGATACCAAATTTACATAGATAGAGTTTTTGTCAACTGTACGCCGATGATTTGACGTAACGAATACAAAAATAAAATAATATTCATGCGTAAAAGTATAACCAATCAGGACATTTTATCTTAAGGATCGCAAAGAGGATAGACTGATACCCATTGATATTGCTATTTCAAATATGTTTGCATTCTGCAAAGTAAGGTACCGTAGGTATTGCAATAATACGTACTATATGGAAATAATATACATATGTCTTTAAAAGCAACCAATCAGGTCTTTTTTGCCTAAAGACCCCAAGGCCCTCATGTCATGCATTCAATGATAAAGAAAAATACCCAAAAACAACTCTGTTACCTTTTAGTTGGAACACCCTGAATAACTAAAGACATTTTCTTGGTTTGTTAGATAATATTTCCTGGTGGTTTGGCATAAACACTGCAATTTTTGTATCTACACTTTATCTTATATAAACCTTGGTTGAAATATAATGAAATACCCTGAACATCTAACAGAAATTTAGCCAATCTCCAACTGCGAGACGTTTTTG
This sequence comes from Aspidapion aeneum, assembly GCA_963576565.1. Lineage (NCBI taxonomy): Eukaryota > Metazoa > Arthropoda > Insecta > Coleoptera > Brentidae > Aspidapion > Aspidapion aeneum. Next base: position 90,396,872 of record OY755044.1, on the reverse strand, counting down.
AGAAATATATTTTGGGAGGAGGTCCATAACTTCGTTATTATGAAAATTTCGGTTTTGCGTAAAAAGCATTTTTATTGAGTTTTTATCTGGTTCTCTGACAATAGGATTTTTCCTAATTTTTTTTTCCAAAGCTAACCTTTTTAACCCTCAAGTGGTGACATACGGTCTGTGAGTCTAGTGACAAAGATAAACCTAAATATACCCAGCTGTTAATATGCCACTTCTCAGTCTTGTTCCTACACGGTAAAAAAATTGTTTTAGATCAAAGCAAATTGCTTTGAAGTAAAATAATTTGTGCTTTCCTATTCACCAAGAGAATATTTGCTTGATATTGCACAAAAAATGTCTTGCCTCTTCATTTTAATGTGAAACAGAAATTGTTTTATTATAAATTGAAACTGAATTTATCTAATCACCGTTTTCTCTTACTAATATGAAGACAATTTGCTTTGTTCCAAAATGGAGTATACTGAAACAAAACAATTAAAGAAGAAAAATAAAGTCTCATTTTAAGATTAAACCCTGCGTTGAACTAAACAAAAATATTTTAATTCAAAACAAATTGTTTAAATGTAAAAAAAAATAACGTGTTTTTATTGTACAGAAAAATTTTTACCGTGAAGTTTTATGAGCGTAGTACATACGTCGCCTTTTCACGAAGGCACTTAACTAAAAATTATGAAAATTGAAATGTTTTAAATATTTTGCGGTGTAACTGTTCTCATGCAACTCTTTTGTTTCACGAAGTGGCATAACTTCATTACAAATAGTTCAGCTTTGGTTAATAAAATCACTTTTGGTCTAACTGCAGAAACTAACCAACCTCTTTTTCGTTTTTTGGCCATCCTGGTTAGGTTAGGTTAGTTCCCTTCGTGAGAAAGGCGACGATATGTGCTTAGAAGACATAAGTAATAATCCAAAACCAAATTTTGCCCCGTAAGGCTCCAGGAGCCAGACACACTGCGGGAAGATGTCAGGTTGGGTCAGATTAAAGACCCTGTATGTATGACATATTTATGTCATACATACAGGGTCTCTAGGTCAGATAAGGTCAAGTTAGGTCAGATTGGTCAGTCAACTTACCTTCAGATGCACCGTAACAAGGCTTAGCTAATCCATTCTCCCTCTTTGTTGTTTTTTATATGAGCAACAAGGATTTAATCCCGATTAAACCCATAATCGCGCTTAACTGCTTACGGTGCATCTGAGAGTTAGATCAGGTCAGGTCAGATTAAGCTATTAAACTTTTTTCTACCAAATGTGTTTTTTATCAAATGTTTTTCTACCAAATTTTTTACTGCCAAATAGAAATGAAAATAGAAAATTTTTATTTAAGGATTTACCATTTACCAAATGTATTTTCTACCAAATGTTTCTCTACCAAATGTATTTTCTACCAATTTTTTTTGTGAATAAACCGGTGATGTGAATTTTTGATAAAAATAAGCTACAGCACCAACTAATAAAAGAAGATGGTGTGTTACTACTACTATGTCGGTTTAGAACGTTTTTCTACGTTGTCCGACGCCTATTCCTCACCTCCATCGATCCTCACAATCATCTTCCGTCAGGTTTTTTTGACTTATTGATCTTTGGATTGACTGTTGCCATTCCAGTTTAGGACGCCCTCTTTTTGTGCGCCCTATTGGTTGCCATTCTAGGACCTGCTTTGGTAATCTTTCGTCGTTCATCCGTTGTACATGGCCGTACCATATCAGTTGTCTTTTACTGATGTCATCCGTTATGCTTCCCTCGATTCCCATTCTTTCTTTTATGATCTCATTTCTTATATGATCTGTTCTAGATATTCTCATTGATCTTCTTATTGCATCCATTTCGACACTTTCCATTTTTGCTTTGTATTTTTCTGTTACGCGACAAGTCTCTATTCCATACAGAAGCGTGCTTTTCTCCATTGTTTCATATATGTTAAATTTTACATTCTTTTTTATCTCTCTGCTCCATAAAATACTGTTAAAACATCCAATAACCTTTTTTGCTTTTACTATTCCTTTTTCCAATTCTTTACAGTCTGTTCCTGTCTTATCAAATGTGACACCCAAGTATACATACTCATTGCATGGAGATATTGTTTGTCCATTATCTAGTTCTAACTCACTTGATTCGTTTCCAATACATAAGTACTGTATCTTGTCCACGTTCACTGTTAACCCCCACTTTTGGTCTTCTTCCGTTAACTTTCTCATCATATATTCCATGTCATCTTTATCATTAGCTACAATTACTTGGTCGTCAGCAAACTGTAGTGTGTATATGATAAATCGGTAGTTAAATTGTATTCCCATGCCGTGTACTTTACGTATCCAGTTTTTTAGAGCTACTGCGATATATATTTTAAAAAGAGTTGGAGATATACAACATCCCTGTCTTAAGCCTTTCGTTACCTGGAATTCTTTTGAAAGTCGATTTCCAATTTTAATTTTAGATTTTGACCCTTTGTAAAGTTCTTTTATCGCTTTTATATATGTATGATTGATATTAGTTTGTTCTAACACTGTCCATAATTTTTCCACTGGAACGGTATCATCTCATATGCCTTTTGCAGGTCCACAAAGGTAACATGAGTCTCTATATTTCTGACACTCCTTTTCTCAACTACTGGTTTAAGACAAAAAACATTATCACTACAAGATGGTGTGTTTCTGACCGTAAATTCATACAGGCTACAAAGTAGCTTAGTGCCGAGAGATATACGATTAAACTTTTAGTGTGCAGTTTATTTTAGCACACACTACTACTATGCTATTAGCAGTGTGAGCTAAAATACACTGCACACTGTAAAGCTAGCAACTAATTTTTTCGAGAAAAAGATTTTAGGTACTAGTATAGGCTGGGAGATGGTCTCATTTAAAAATGAACAAGATCCACCGAACAAATAAAAGGGTGGGTGTAGATTTCAAAAATTAGAGTTTATGTGAAAATATGGTATGTGTGATATCAAACGAAAATTAATTGAGTCTGGAGTTAAACAAAATACATTTTAGTTTTTTTTTAAAGGGTGGGGGTAGATTTCAAAAATTAGAGTTTAAGTCAAAACATGGCCTGTGTGGTATCAAACGAAAGGTAATTGGGTCTGGGGTTATAAATATATTTTAGTTTTTAGTTATATTAGCTCACACGTATACTATAACTATAGTACCTAGTGTGAGCTTAGGTGCCCATATATTGGCAGTTTTAAACTTAAAAACCGTTTTTACAAACAACAAAACTGACTGACTGCCGATTTATTTTCTATAGCATTTTTTCTATCAATTGTACATTTTACCAAATATATTTTCTACTTAATGTTTTTCTATCAAAATTTTTCTACGAAAAAATGTTCTACTCAATGTTTTTCTACCAAAATTCAAGGGATTCAAAAAAACATTTTCTTGGGAAGGGTAATTTTTACTAGAGTAAATAAATCCAAATATGTCAACATACAGGGACTCTAATTTTTACCTTCCTAGCCCGCGCAGCAATGGCTAGATAGCTCCTAAACAGCTGAACCGATGTTTATAAAATTTTTAGGTAAAATATTGTTCGACAATGTTACGAGCTAATTAGATTTTGGTCAAAATCCATTAATGCTAATGAAAGTTTTTTGACAATTAAAAAGTTTTAAAAATGCTAAATTTTTAGCGGAGCATTGCATCAATATGTGGTTTTCGGAATATAGTAGACCGCCGCGTTTTTCCCAATAATTTGTGTTATAACCAAAAACTTCGTAGAAGCTTTCGTTTCTGAGATATTTACAAAAAATTGTTTTTGAGGCTGATATATTATGGAGTTCACTTGAGGAAGATAGCTTGTGCTAATAGGCTAGCTAGGAAGGTATCAGATCCGTCATGGATTCATTTATTTTGGTTACGATAGTCGAAACGAGTATAAGGGCTTGCATGGACCTTCCAAACTCTTTAATACCTAATAAACAGCAGCAGAACTTTCTCAAAATTGGTATTCCACTTTTATATTTTCCTGTCCTTCATACATATTTAATAAAATCATTGTAAAGGCTTTTTGATGTAGGAAATGAAAAAATATAATAATAAATATAAAGTAACATGTTACATATATTTATTCTTGGGTGGTTGGCTACCCCAGAGTCCCTTCCTTATTGACGCCTTTGCCAAGATTCCGCCACCCTTTTTTCACTTTTCAAAGGCACAATCCAAAAACACGTAGGTATCAGCAAATTTCGATTATTGCGAGATTATAGAGAAAAATGTTTCCCAAGGGAGTCATTTGGGATACCGTATAGTTTAACGGTCTGGCAAGTTAGGAATTCTAACGAGTTTTAATGGTTCCCTAAAGACTTCATCGATGCTACACACAAAAATTGGCACGAATCAGGTTAACGGCCGAAATCTGGAAAATAGTTACCAATCCCAAATCAGTTGTTAGTGCGTGGGAATTTAACTGTGAGATAAAAACCAAAATTTACAAAAGATATCGTGGATTACCAGTAAGAGTTTCAATTTAAGACTCAAAAGATTCTTAAATTACTTTTTAGTTTTAACATTTTTGAAATTTAAGAGTTCCGAGAGTCATGAAATAAAAAAAAAATAAATAAAAAAAACACCCAACTGCTAAATGTACTTGTACCTACTAGTCGCAGTTGAGTACAAAATTGATAGGTATACCTATAATGTACGACATGCTTCAACTTTTAGTTTTGATGCCCCAAGCGCACTTACGAAATTATACAGCTTTGTATTTTCATGAATCAGGTTATTGGGTAATTTTGTACCCAACTGCGACTAATAGTTATAAGTAAATTTAGCAGTTCGGTGTTTTTTTTATAATTTTTTTTATTTTTAACTTCTAGGTTTAATTCTTATTCAGCCTTATAAAAAGCACTATGCATTTACAATTCATTTAGCTTTACCCAAAAAGTACGTGTTGAGTTTCTACGGACGCGAACAGTGTTACCTTCCATTGAGTGAAAATGGGGGAGGAGAGATGGAGGAGAGAACTAGTAAAATGGTGTCGAAAAAAATCTTAAAGTGTGTGCAGAAGGAATTTTTGAAATCGCTCTATATTTGTGAAATGTATAGCTACAACTATTACCAATAAGGAGGGTGGGGAGAAGAGAGGGGGAGGGAGAGGGAAACTAGTAAAATGATGTTGGAAAAAAGTCTTAAAGCGTGTGCAGAAAGAATTTTTGAAATCGCTCTATATTTGTGAAAGGTATAGCTACAACTATTACTAATAAGGAGGGAAGGGAGAAGAGAGAGAGGGGGAAACTAGTAAAATGATGTTGGACAAAATGTCTTAAAGCGTGTGCAGAAAGAACTTTTGAAATCGCTTTATATTTGTGAAAGTTATAGCTATAACTATTACTAATAAGGAGGGCAAGGAGGAGAGAGGGAAAGACGAGGGGGGGGGCGAACTAGTAAAATTGTTTTGGAAAAAAATCTGAAAACGTATGTAGAAAGAATTTTTGAAATCGTCCTATATTTGATAAAATTGTGCGAATATGGTTTTTGAATAGAATGACAGGAGGGGAGATGTGTATAAGCAGGGTGATTTACAAAGTAACTACAGCAAATTAGATAACATTTAAAAATTCGGGGTTTTGCGCCCACTCATTAAAAAACATACCTTTTACTACTATGTATGGGGTTTCTAATTTTATTTTTTTAAAAGAAACTTACCGATGCTCACCCGAATCCCGCCATGATATGACTCAAAATTTATCAAAAAATCCTGCTGAAATAATTGAAATGTATTGCAAAGGGCTTAAATTAAAACATCCATGATCCTCGCACAAAACAAATGCGAGTAATACGACTAACTGATGGCCTATGCCAGGCACAAAATTTCTTTGACTTTTTCTATTTAAACAACGCAAAAATGCCATACATTGGCCTTATCACTGTCCCTCATTTAAGCTGCAGATAAAATATATCTCTATTCGAAGGAGCCAAAAGAAAAGTGGCAGGGTGTTCAACGCTGCTTTGGATTTTATCGCGTCGTCGTCGCATCGAATCGGAGTGTGATCCACTGCATTGCACAGGGCTACCGAATTTCATATAACATATAAATGAAAAAGAAATGTATAAAATAAAATTTAAATCAATAAAGATGTTTTTAAAAAAATAAAGATGTTTTAAAAACAAAAAAACGTGTTTTTGCAGAATAATACGGTAGTGCCCCCACTGACGGAATGACATTTAGCTAGTTCAGAACTACAACAAGGTGTCAAATAAGCGTCATCAAAACTCCTTAGTTAACTCGCTACCAGTTTTAAAAACCTAATGCGGTACAGGGACAAAATAAAAAAGTTCAGCAATTTAATTTTTTCAATTTAATAAACTTTTTCGCATCTCGTTCATACTCGTGTAATTTCAAAATATACGTAAATTGAGTTAACTTTCCAACTTCACAACCTTCCGCTTAATTTGGATTTCAATTACCGCTTTTTCACATTTCCACTTTTCCATCCATGAACTGTTCCAATTTAAAATGTTGGCAACAGTGCTTTCCACGCGACTGTTGGAAACCGGGCCAAACACGCGTAGGCCGTCTAAGGCCACAGTGGATAAAAAATAATAGTAACATTAACAATCCTTTAATAATGGCTAAATTTATTTACCCATTTAACACTTTATACCAATGTATATTTGCATAAAATTTAATAGCTAAGTTAAACATGCTTTTTTTAAAAATAATAAACTGCTCAAAAATTGAAGTTTGGAAAACCCGTCTAAAAAGCTATTATGCTTCTTAGACATTATCACTTTCAACATCCTGTATTTCAAAAACTGGTCATTAATATGAGTTGGGCCCATGAGAACTTTTGATAAGAAAGGTTCAGCCTACAAGATACCAAAATTTCATGAAGTTTGACAAATTACAGAAATCCCTTAAGAGGTGTGCCTGATCCTTTACTTTAAAAATGTCAAGAAAAATGGGATGGCTCACTTCAATTTTTGAGCAGTTTATTATTTTAAAAAAAGCATTTTTAACTTAGCTATTTTAATTAAATTTTATGCAAATATACATTGGTATAAAGTGGTAAATGGGTATAAATAAATTTAAAACTTTTGATAAGAATGGTTCAGTGTATAACATACCAAAATTTCATGAAGTTTGACGGATTACAGAAATCCCATAAGAGGTGTGCCTGATCCTTTATTCCTAAACGAAACGGTCAATTTCCACACAATTGTCTATGTGATATAGCTTCGATTATCCTCTTTTAATGTTTGATTTTTCTGTTGTCCTGCGCTTGACAAATAGCTTCACATGGCGGCTACAACGCAAGTGTAACAAAAGTGCGAAAGTTTGCACGGCTTCCATTTCCCGTACGATTAAAAAAAATAAAATAATGACACAAAATGACAATCAGCTGAAACCAAAAAAAAGATATTTCTCAGTTTTTTAAATTTCTTTTTAGTTTCCGAGATATGATTTTTTTCCATAAAATTGTACTTTTTCTGACTTTTAGTTTGACTTTTTCTGATTTTTAGTTTGACGTTTCTACCCGTTTTGACACGTAGCCACCAAATTTGCTATGAGGCAACCCAAATATTGGCCTTTTCGAACCTTGTACGCCATTGTACCCTAGATGATCACTGAGCACAATCAGGGGCGTGCAAAAATAATTTTTGATAAATTCCCCTTTTTATGACCAAACCTGAGTTTCACCTCCTGTAGGTGATCTGATATCAAGTCTAGGTAAATGCAAAACACGTTTTATTGAAGTTTGAACATTTATGCCGAGACGGTTTTTTCATTTTTGTTAAAATATTACCATTGGCGTCAGGATGATTTTTTGTAAAAATGCCAGTTATTTCGCAAAGTCCATGGTTTCAAGCGAATTTTCTTACACCACTACAGATGATTTTGATGCTGCCTCAGTAAAAATCGTAGAGGAGAGCTTATGCCACGCGTGCCATCTGATTTGGGCTGTAATATCTCACAAAAGTTTTAAGAGTGGAAAAACGTGAAATGTGAACTGCGTCGGAGCTAGAAATGTTATGTTTTGGTTGTACTTGTCTTAACCATTTTAAGGTATCACACGCAAAAATAGGTTGAGAAATAAAAAAGTAACTACCAACAAAAAGGCGTAAGTTTTTATGGAAATTTCAGGATCTTTTCAAAATTAGAGAAAAAGTCTAATCAATTAAAGGGTAGAAACTTACCGTGATAAAGTTATCCCATCAAGGTAAGGTTAACTCCTACAGGGCCGGTTTCTCATTAGCGAGTCATTTAGGTGTTAGTTTTATCTCGAGTTTAAACGTTTTACCAACTCTGGTTAGCTCTTACTCTGGGTGTGATGAAAAACAGAAGAGAGAGAAAAGCCAGGAAAGGATTGTTGAAATTTGAATTCGAACATGTCATTTTTGCACAAATACAATACATTCCATTTGAGCACTGGGCAGTAAAAGCATCTTTAAATAAAAAAATAAGAAAAGACGTCAGCCAGTTTGACAAAATAGCCCCCAAACTATTGAATCAGGCCCTAGAAGATGTCTTTAAAAACTTAGATTGGGAAGAAATAGGCATCAAAGTAAACGGACAATACTTCAACCACCTAAGATATGCTGATGATGTCGTCTTAATAACAGATAAGAAAGAAGAACTGATAAAAATGCTGGAAGAACTGGATACAGCAGCTAAAAATATAGGCTTGAGTATGAACTGCACTAAAACTAAAATTATAAAAAACACAGATGAAGATATCACGATCGGAATAATAGACTAAGAGAAAATAGAACAAGTAGAAGAATTACTATTATTATTATTATACCGGGGACAAATTATTAAACCAAAAAAAGAAAACCAAACGGTTGAAACCAAGAGACGAGTAACATTGGCCTGGGACGCATTCGGTAAATTACGCTGCATATTAAAAAATAAAAAGTATCCTCAGTACTTCAAAACGAAAGTGTATAACCAATGTATCCTTCCTGTACTAACATGTGGATCCCAGAGCTAAACACTTGTAAAATCAAACATGAACAAGATTACAATAGCCCAAAGATCAATGGAAATACAAATGTGACATATATAGCTAACAGATAGAAAAAGGAATGAATTAATAAGAAATGAAACGAAAATAAGGGCTGTCAGAGGAAAAGTAGCAAAATTAAAATGTAAATTTGCCGGTCATAACATCAGACAGAAAGACCATCGATGAAATAAATGTATTGTAAAGTGGAGACCCTGGGAAAATAAAAGAATTAGGAGAAGACCCCAAATGAGATGGGCGGACAATTTGAAGAAACATGCGGGAGAATAGAATAGAATAGAATTTATTGAGGAGACAATTGAGGACTTGACGATGGAATTAAAAACTTGTTGAAATATCAAAGCAAGGCATGGATACCGAGACGACAGAGAGGAAAATTTAGAGTTGAAAATTAACTTTTGGATTTAAATCCTGCTTGAAGTTCAGTTTCTTTGTTACGAGCATTGATGACTCAACTAATATTAGACCTTTACTGTGGGTAGACTGCGTTGTCCCGGGACTAAATTGCTCGACATTTTCATGTAAATGTCGGTTGGAGTGGAAAAGGGCAAGGGAGGAAACGTCGCGTCGTCGAACCGAACCACCCCTTTATCTCTTTCACCCTCCACCAGCCACTGTGCCCTGCAGTCAGTGAAGTCTTCTTTCAATATAGGCCATAGGCTTTTCCGCCCACGTCCCGCAGCCTTATTTTCGAGCCTTTTGGGATTTCCACGGCGTCTTAAGGTCACTTAGTTCATGTACCATATAATGTACAAGGTGCTCCATTTTCGAAAATTTTTGGTCCTTGGCGTATCTCACAGGGGTTCAAATTTCAAGAAAAGAAAAAATGGACATAACCATATTTTTCGATGGTGACTCGTCTCCGAATTGTAGGGGGTTTTGATGGCATACTTCATTTTATATAAAAACTTTATTTTGGTGTAAATAGCCTTTTCAGTTTTTTTTTAAATAAAAGATCGAACTGTCCAACTGAATTTATTTTATATATCGCTTTTATATTTTAAGATATTGCATAATGTTGGTGTTTTCAAAGATTACACGAGATGTTTGTTTTTAAATGAGAAACGGCAGTTTTTTCCCTTTGCCGCAGGCAATCAAAAAGTTAGGCACGCCTTTGAAGTATAAAGACCTTGGGCTGTACGTTCCCACGGTGGATAGAATAGACCGGTGTTCGGATCTATTCTATTCTATATGTCGAATTTTTCACGTCACTGGTGGTCAAGCTGATTGTTGTAAACAGAAGTAAACTAAGGCAATTTTTCTACTGTTTGCTAGTACATCCTTATAAAATTTAATTTTCTAGACGTATTGTCGTTATTTTTTTAACCCGCTTTATTTTTTATTACACAAAACTTAAACTACAAGTCAAACTGAATGTGATCGTTTAGTATCAAAGGTGAACCGAGGACTTGGGAAGTAAACAAAGATGTAGGTCAGCGGATTATTTTTGAAGCTGAAACGAACACATTATTTTCTTCGAATTTTAATTTTTGTGTAAAGAGAAATGAAGCGGGCTAAAAAAAATAACGACTGGTATGTCTGAAAAATATTATTTTATAAGAATATACTAAAAAATAGTAGGAAATTTGCCTTAGTTTTGAAAAAATTCAAAAAATATTAGTTGTTCGTATCATATCTAACTTTTGTTTACAAAAATCAGCTGGACCACCCGTGACGTAAAAATTCGACATATATATATATATATATATATATATATATATATATATATAAGATCCGAACACCGGTCAATTCTAGGCACTGTGGTACGTTCCTGCTGGCGCCATTTTTTTAAATAAAGTTAAAAGGTGAGTGACCTTAGGGTACAATATTTATTCACCCCTGGAGCGCCTTGTTCACCTCAAAATGTGGCGAGGCACGGACTCATCTAATAACTACGTTCTAGAACTTTCTTGTTACTGAAACCATCGCGATAATGAGAATATGCCTCCCTTTCTGGAATGTAATCAAGACCGAAGCAAAGGTAAAAGGTCGTTGTTACACAGCGGACTTGAGTTAAGGACGCCTTTTGTCGTATTTAAGATATACTGGAATTGAAATTTGAAAGAATTTTCTTAGCTACAATAGACACTTATTGGAAGTGTAATAAGGGTTAGCAGTACTAATGCTAGCAGTATATTGACATCTACGCTTGTGCAGTGGCGCCACAAAATACGGCAGACTTTAATAAGAATAATTGTGCTAGATTTTATTAGTGCACAAATAAAGAAAGCAGTATTTACCGGGTGAGCCAAAATAACATTTTTTTTTTCATTATAACTTTTGAACTATACCATCGATTTTAATGGGACAAACTGCTCTTAACAGAGAATCAATCAGAGTTTTGACTAAATATATATTTTTGTCCGCCATTTCAAAATCCAAGATGGTGGACGAAATTAAATTGTACCCTTCAAAGATGCTCGTTTATTTTATTCTTGTGTTGCGAACATGTTTTAATTATTTTTTAAAATCAGTATCAGGTATCAGCAATATCGGTTCGGTGGTTCTAAAAAAAATATTTTTACTTCAACCATTGTTTTTAATATTATACGATTGCCTTGCCAATCATGTGTGCATTTATTTCCTTATAAATTTATTACTACTGAACCGATGTTGATGAAATAAAAACAATCTGGTGAGAGTTGATTGCTTTTTAAAGATCGTGATCAAAATTTATCGCCATCTGAAAATTTAAGATGGCGAACAGAATCATACCTGATTCTTTAAAATGGCGTGTTTATTCTTATTTTCCGAAAATGTTTTAGTTTTTTTTTAATTTATAAAAAACCACTACTTTTCCCTCACACAACGACGTACAAATTAGTAAAATCAATGTGGTGGTTCTCAAAAAATCTATTTTCGTTTCAGTCATTGTTTTACAGATTATACAATTGCATTGCCAATCCTCTCTGCATTCATTTCCTTATAAACTAATTATTGCTGAACCGATCTTAGTGAAATAAAAAAAATCATGGTGAGAATTGATTGTTCTTTAAAAATTATAATCAAAATTTGCCGCCATCTTAAAAGTTTAGATGTCGGACAGAATCATGACCCTTCAAAGAGGCAAGTTTATTCTTATTTTCTAAAAATGTTTTAGTTTTTTTTGAATTTATAGTAAAGCACTACTTTAAAAAAAGTTTAAAAAAAACTAAAACATTTTTGTAAAATAAGCATAAACACGGCATGGCGGCAAATTTTGATCATAATCTTTAAAGAGTAATCGATTCTTACCAATATTTTTTTTTATTTCACTAAAATCGGTTTAGTAATAACGCATTTATAAGGAAATTAATGCAGACAGGATTGGCAATGCAATCGTATAATCTGTAAAATAATGATCGAAACAAAAATAGATTTTTTGAGAACCAACAAACCGATTTTACTAATTTTACCTTGTTGCGTGGGATAAAAGTAGTGCTTTTCTATAAATTAAAAAAAAAACCAAAACATTTTCGGAAAATAAGAATAAACACGCCATTTGAAGAATCAAGTACGATTCTGTCCACTATCTTAAATTTTAAGATAACGGCTTGATCATGTTCATTAAAAAAAAACAATTTTAACCAGAATGTTTTTTATTTCATTAAAATCTGGACAAGATATACAAAACAATTATTGTTGAAACAAAAATGTTTTTTTAGAACCACTGAACCAATTTTGCTGATTCGTACCTTATTGTGCGTGGCAAGAATGCTGCTTTTTTTATTAATTTTAAAAAATAATTAAAACATGTTCGCAATTGCAAGAAATCTTAAAGTTTCTGAATAAAACAAGGGATTCACTTTACATTTTTGAATCTGCCAGTGACTTACCGCAAAAAAGTTCTGTAGTTTTTTCCTAATAATTGACATGCCTAATCATGTATACCTTGTAGCTAAATACACGTTCCAGATTTGAGTCAAATGTCTTAAAAACTGTACGAGTTTTGAAGAAAAAACAAACAAAAAATTAAAACTTTAACACCCGTATCTTACAATCACTCAAGGAATAATATTCTGAAGTTTGGCGACAAACTTTATTAACACCTGTATTTCTTATACAGTAATCCCTTAAAGTCATCACACCTGTTTCGTTATATAATAACGACCCGTGTCATAACAGTAACCGTAAACCGCGTTACGACCCCCAGAGGGATGATTTCTGTCGACAGTCAATTATTGACATACAGATCGAAATACGGAGGTTAGACAAACAGGGCTTTCACGAAATAAGTGCAAAGAATTAAGCCAAGCATTCTTAAATTATTTATGTAAGTGCGGAAAGTAAGACTCGTCCCAGTGGCACACCCAGGAATATGTCTTGGGGGGGGGGGGGTGTATGAACCTAGTGTTACTAAATAAAAGTTTAACTCTTTCAAAAGTTCACTGCTAATGTATAAAATAGGCAGCATTAAGATTTTTAATGCATTTTTAAGCTATTTCTCTCTTCTCTCTCAGCCCGCCGCCCCTCTAACTCTAACGCCCGGGCGTAAAGTCTCTCAGCACCACTTTATACCCTGTTTCCACCAATGCATGCCCACCCCGATTCATCAGGTGACGCTGCATTTAATACCGGTGCAAATCCATGGGCCATCACGTGATAAGTTTTTTGAATCGGGGTGGGCATGCAGTGGTGGAAACAGGGTATTAGTCCGCCACTGCTGAGAAGGACTGTTTGTCTATAGATTTTGCTTACTTTAGAATTTTTTATTTTTTAAATGGTGGTGAAAAATAAATCTGAAAGCGTATACAGAAAGAATTTTTGAAATCGCTCTATGTTTGATAAAATTATGCAAATATGGTTTTTGAATAGGGTGGGGGTAATGACAGGAGGGGAGATGGGTGGGAGCAGAGAGGACTACAAAGTAACTACAGTAAATTAAAGGACATTTGTAATCAAAGGAATTTCAATAAAATCGCGTGAAATTTAGATAATTTGTATGCCTTAAAGCCTACATCATGTGACAAAATGGCGTATGAAGACCGCCATGTTGATTCCTGTTTAAAAAAAATATAGCCTATAGCACCTTCGGGATCAGTAGCAATTCAACGACACCATTTTTGTCAAAATCGGTTCAGCCGTTTAGCCTCTAGCGTGCCACAAACATATTTACATTTATTTATTTATAAGGGATTTTGCTATTTGGTTTGAAATTCTGTGGAATGACAGGACTGTGAAAGCGTCAAACTATTTAAAAACAGCTACCAATTCAAAAATAAAATAAGGATAAGATATGATCCATCGAAAATACGATATTATTTTTACGTGGACAGAAAGCAAAGGATTTTGGAATTGATCAACCAGAAAAAGCTTTCAAGGGGTTTCCAGATAACGAGAGAGAAGTGCTCAATCAAATTTTGTTCGACATCTGCAGACGAGACGGTCGCGCTGTAAAGTGGCTCAATTTGTGGAATTGAGGAAAATATTACCGATAGTAAATAACATTGGAAAATTTTAAATAAAAATTCACAACCTTAGAGTAATTAAGAGTAAGGGTCACTCAAAATATCTCTTTTTACATTTGTCATTAGTACCCGTGAATTTAAAAATCAAACAAGTTTCGTGGCTAATCGAATAAAAACGCAATAAGCGTTGATCTGGCCTGAAGGGCAAAAGAGCTGTCGTAGGTCACTGCTTTTGTTTTGGTTTCTCTCGTATCTCGGCAGATGGCGCTTCATACGAAAGTTTCCTCACTATTTACATAGGATTAGAGACAAAACCGTCTAATTAACTTCGCAAGAGTGTCACATTGACCAAGCAGTGTTCTGAGGAGTTCCATAAGGACGAAACAGTTAACTATCAACACTTATTAGGTGTCCATCAGATCTTGGACCCCTGTGTGGTTAAACTTTTATAGCTACCCACGGAAAAATATGAGAGAAACAAAAACTCCTTTTTTTATTTTTAAATTCACGGGTAACTAAATTTTACGTTTGTCTATTTAAGGTAATTTATGTCAGATTTTTGAATAATTTTTAAAAGAGCCATTGTTCTCCAAATATTTTAAATAACTAAAAATGGTTATTTCTTGCGTTTAGGCTTTTTTTGCTTTGAAAGTTGACGTACCTGGGGAAGGACAAAAGTACCGGAAGAGTCAAATTTTTTCGCAGAGGCTGGTAAAGAATTGAAACAATTTAAAAAAAATTGAGTGTGATAAATCACTCTAACCGAAATTTACGCTTGTTTCAAATAAAAAAATACAAACTTTATGCAATTAAAACCTAACACTTGCAGATAAAATCCAATATGAAAGTTGGATTCTTTATAAGACAAATCTAAATAAAATATACACCAAAATTAAATTTTCATAAATAAAAAAGTTATAGGTCCCCTCCCAAAATGCCGACACCCCTTAGCTTAAAAACGGCTTGCTACATTAAGATGCGGTTTTTACCTTAAATCACTTCTTGAAATACCTATACCTCCCAAAAACATCAAATTTGGGACACCCTGTACATATTGCATTCCCTGGCCCTTCTGGATATTTATATTTTTTATAATAATTCGATCGGTTTTAACCCCATAACCATCCTCATATAGTTTATAATATAATACGAGTTTATAATGATTCCAAATAAATGTTTTCTAAAAATTATGAGGCCACAAACACTCTTTTTTGTTCGTCGAGTACTTAAAAAAATTAAGTATACATCATTTGATCATATTATAGATAAGCCAACTTAAGTGTTTTACTTATCTATGTACGCAGCAAAATGAATGCAAGTGCATTCATTTTTAAAACGATGATGCAGGCAGAAAATAGAGTGTAGTTAATTTAATTATAAAATAGGATTTTTTAAATTAATAATATACCTATAATTTAAAAAATCCTTTAATTATTATCAAACATTAACCCAAAAAAATAGTGTGAAAAAACCCCCCAAATACAGTACAGTCCCGATTATCCGAAATAATGTGGACCAAAGTGATTTCGGATAATCGAAATTTCGGTTAATCCGATTTTTTTTTTGGAAAATAGGAGTTTAGGATGCGTATATCATTAGATCGACACATACTCTGTCGGCTAACTAAAACCATTCGCATTTTAGACCGTCGTATTGCCGTGATACCCCGAGGGGAACCACCTAGCAGTATAGGTGAATCCCAGACACGTTTCGTATAATGCGAATGTTTTCGGTTAATCGGGATTTTTGTTTTTAAAGTTTGTTTCGGATAAACCGGATTACGAAAATTGCGATTCGGATAATCGGGATTGTACTGTATATAAAATAAACCATTGAAGAATAAAAACACATGTAAACAAAGTGCTCTAATCAAATCGTGGCACTCCAAACAACGCGCTGTCATAGCTCACCCCGTTGGTTTCGACCATAGAGTTACCAGGCAACCTATCCTCTACAGACCTTGGGCTTTGCCTTGGGTGCCGTAAAGCTACGCGTTGCCGCCCGTACGCAACGATTATAAACACACAGGATTGCCTATTTGCTCGAATCTTTTAGCGGTAGGCGGCGCCTTGCTTACGTCACTAGTGGACCTCTGCTCAGCGCGCTTCATATAATACACATTGCAATCGTCAGTTTTTCCCGCTTTTTTCTTGCCTATTTGCAAACAAATTTTTTATTCGTGTTAGTAAATATAATTAATAATTTCATTTATTCAAAACAAATGATTTGATGAATCAAGAGTTTGCTCTGAGAGCTGAATTTTCCTACCAGACGATAAGTTGGAGTTTGTTTTTTAAATAGTTGAAAGTTTTAGAATAGAATTAGGATTTTTTTAAAAAGTTTAATCAATTTAGATCATTAGATGTATAATTTATTGTTTTTGTTGCCGATATAATAAAATACACTTATATTATGCAGTAACAAAAAGGTATTTATTTGATATTTCAGATCTAAAATTGCAATATTTATTATATTATTATATCAAAAACCAGTCAGTTTTTGGAGAAAACAGCCAAATAAGATGTGTTTTTCAACTTCTTATGCTTTAAATCAATAGATTTTCATAAGTTTTTTTTCAAATGATTTACATTGTTTGTGTTATGAGTTGTTTTTATCCCACCCAGCGCCCGTTTTCACTCCTTCTTCTGTAACATGTTTCTGAAAACTTCTATAAAGAGACTAAAAAAACTTAAGAAAAAAACTGAAACTAAACTTAGAGAAACTGTCTACAAAATAAACTTTCCAATAATCAGTTTAATAAAAAAAGTACGTTTGCGGCATAATTACCAATTTTCTTTAATGTGAATAATTTAATGAGCAAGGAGTTTCCAAAAATAAAAAAAAAATTAAAAGTTTATATAAATATAATAATATAAAAGTATATATATTTATATTTCTACACTGAAAGAGGGAACACAAAGCTTTTATTTTAACAAAAAATTGTGCTCTCTTTATATCTTTTATTCACATTTATAAAGGTTTAATAATAATAGCCAAGTTTAGAAAAACATTTCCAAGCTAATAAGAACCATTCATTTTGAAATTTGTATTGTAGAACTTGGCTTTACTTTTATCTCAATTCTTTTTACGGACTACCACTTTCGCGTACTTGGCTTTTTTTACATGAAATGTTTTTGTTATGATTTCACTGCTTTTTTAAAGTAGTAAAATATACGGGCTAAATTGTTCAAAACTTTTGCAATGCCTTATTAAAAATGTTGAGTTTTTTTTGTATTTTCCTATGGTTTTATTATAGTTCTTATCAGCCTTCCAAAGCTCAGCTCTCTAGTGTTCCTGGAAGTAGGCAATATTAATTTTACATAACTTTACATTTATAGGGAAGGAAAGTAAATTAAAATCTTAGCGTTTTCTTCAAAAGCTCAGCTTTCTAGCGTTTCTGGAAGTGGACAATTTACATAACTTTACATTTATAGGGGAGGGAAGTAAATTAAACTTAGGGGTTTTTACTTTTCTTTTATAGTTTTATCATAGTTCCTATCGGCCTTCCAAATCTCAGCTCTCGAGCGTTTCTGGAAGTGGAAAATGTTACTTTTACACAATTTTACATTTATAGGGGAGGGAAGTAAATTAGAATTTTGGGGTGTTTTAATTTTTTTCTATAGTTCTATCATAGTTACTATCGGCCTTCCAAAGCTCAGCTCTCTAGCTTGTCCGGAAGTGGGAATGTTACTTTTACATTACTTTACATTCATAGGGGAGGAAAGTAAATTATAATTTTGGGGTTTTTAAATTTTTTTCTATAGTTTTATCATAGTTCCTATCAGTCTGCCATTTCTGGAAGTGGGCAATGTTACTTTTACATAACTTTACATGTATAGGGGAGGGAAGTAAATTAGAATTTTGGGGTTTTTTGATTTTTTCCAGGGGTTTGGCAGCCTTATGTCTACCAAATTTCAGCTTTGTAGCATGTCTGGAAGTACAGTAGAATTTTGATGATCTATACATGAGTGAGTGAGTAAGTGAAAATTTCGACGTTTTTTGAAATTTCGTAACTACTTCAGTACTTTTGGGAGTTCCATGAAACTAAACATGAAGGGATTGTTAACTCCATGGAGATCTACGACTGTGCAAAGTTTGAGATTCGTAGCTCATTCCGAAGTAGAGTTTGGATAGGTCAAGTAATGTTTCAAGAAAAGATGGTACGGCGCGTGAACTTGGCGAGGCACGGCTGTGCCCTCAGATTTACCTCCTAAATAGTCAACCACACCGTCAAATAAATGAAAAAACGCAAAAAAACGAACTCTGAATACAAACAAAGCAACTGGTCCGCTGGTGACGTAAGCAGACACTGTTCGTCTCGCTGAGCGACGCTAACATTAGTTAAATGGAAATAAGCAATACTGTGTGTTTATAATCGTTGGCCCGTACGTATTTCAACCAGCTTCGATAGTAGGCACAGTAACCGAACCGAACCGCCCGACTGTTCAATCACATTTCGAGGTTTACCTCGCCACGAATACGCGATTCGAAGTGCGTATCCACTTTAATTGTCTGGTGTCTTTTTATATCTTTTACCATCCAGTTTAAATCCATCCGCTTCTAATATAGTCTTAAAGACTGAGCACTAATTAGGTATTAACAATTTAATTTTAATTTGATATTTGTGATATATTAGGGGAAGCAATGCTTTCCTTGCTTACAAGGAACGCACGCCCCTGGTCCTACAGCAGCCCGGGTCTAGTCCTCTAGCTCCAGATCGAGGGATTTCCAGGAATCCATGCGCCACCTAATAAAGCTTTGTTCGCGTTATCCAAGAACTGCATTTTCGTTCTATTTATTGCATATTGCTTAATAATAATAAAGTATCCATGATACAACAAAGACTCCTCACACCAACTCAAATACATCCGAGGATTATTTAAGGAAATTTTGCGGCTTAGTGATAAAGTTGACAAACTTTGCAGAATTGTTCCTCACATGCATAATGTATATGAATACGAAATAACAACATTATTATTATTATTATTATCCATAAGCAGATAGACAGACAACTTTGTCTGATTGACTGCACACTAGTCCCTAACTAGTTTTCACTTGCCAGGTGAGGCCAAAACTTGTCTAATGTGTTTTTAAAACTATTTACACTTGGGGCAGTCACGATTTCTTCGGTTAAGTTTCAGTCTTTCACTACCCCGTCATACAAAATGTCTTTTCTAGACATTCGACTCCATCGAAGAGGGTCAAGTTTCAAAAACTAACCAAAGGCTTTCAAGTAAATAAAGGTCTCAAACAAGGTTGCTGTATCTCGCCTACGCTCTTCAAGATATACTTGGAACAAGTCCTTAAAGTATGGAAGAGAAAATGCCAAAACATGGGAATTCCGTTTGACGAAACCACCTTGTATACTTTATGTTTCGCCGATGATCAGATAGTAGTGGCTCAGGATTATGACGACCTCGAATATATGACACGAAAACTAATAGAAGAGTACAATAAGTCGGGACTAGAGGTTAATCTCAATAAGACAGAGTATATGTGTATCAGTGGAATGAAACAGGATCTAATCTTAAATACCGGGCAGCGAATTCAGTCGTGTGATGAGTATAAATACTTAGGTCTAAAAATTACAGCTGACGGAACACTAGACAAAGCTATAAAAGATCGAAACGTACAAGAAATAAAAGCAATAACTTTATTAAATGGAATAATTTGGGACCAAAGTATATCAAAACATAACAAAAAGCTTATATATAAAACCATTGTAAAAAGTATTATTACATATGACTCAGAAGTATGGTCAATCAAGGATAGAACAGAAAAAAATGCTTTCCGCTACGGAGATGGACTATTGGAGAAGAGCAGCAGGGAAATCCAAAAGAGAAAGAGTTACAAATCAAAGAACAAGAGAAATTATGACAGTGGGGGAACGTAGTTTAGTGGATGATATAAGAACAAAGCAACTGGTGTCGTATGGACATGTACAAAGAATGAATGATGAAAGACTACCTAAACAAATACTACAATGGAAACCAACTGGCCGAAGAAAACGAAGACGGCCAAGGAGAAGCTGGAGAGAAGGAATAGACAGTGAAATAAGAGTAAGAGGCCTAGATGATGAATTATGGGCAAACAGAAACGAGTGGAGATTAGGTATCGGAAGACGTAGAACGTTGTGAAACCGATAAATATATATATATACGTTCCTACTTTCTTTCATGGGCGCAACCAAGGCGAAGGGGGGGCGGAGCCCGGGACCTCCAAGCCTAAATTTTTTATAGCATTTTTTTCATATTTCATTAATAAAAAATAGCATAAAATACGGCATCATGGGGTCCCGGGCCCCCCCAAGACATATTCCTGGGTGTACCACTGTTTATTTTTAATATTATTTTGCCCAGAAGAAAACTTTTATTCATTGCGGAAGTTACTTGTATACACCCTGTATATCTCCTTCACCTCTAATTTCTTCGGATAAATATTCTAACCTTCCATGTTATAGTTTTTGCAAAGTCACCTGAAATGCACCTAATACGGGGTTCTATGGATTTCATGACATTTTGCTTCAATCTGCCCTTCAAAAGTTATCCAAATTCATATAAAATCTTCCTGGTATAATTTCAACCCTACCGACAGAGAAAAGGCGCGGCTCTTGGCGGTCCTAGCACAAAGTATTTGTTTTCTGACCGACCCAGCACAGGTGGATAGACGGCACAATTTCAACCCTACCGACAGAGAAAAGGCGCGACTCTTTGCGGTCCGACGACAAAGTATTTATTTTGGGACCGACCCAGCCCACGTGGATACACGGCACCTGATTGGCAGATTTTTTTGAGACGGGCTTTTAATTGCTTTCAGGTGTTTCTTTCGGGACCCCTTTAGTCGGCAGTATGCAGAGTTAGAAAATAAATCAGTGTCGTTTCTGTAGGTGTAGGAATAGAAAGTTTTATTTACGCCATAATTAAATGAAATAATTTTCATGAGCATATCTACCGCCTCCCATGTCACTTTCTTTAAAGGATATGCCGATGGTCGGCTTTAACCTTTGTTCAACTGACTTTGCAAAAACTTTACCAAAATTTTTTAATATAGTACAGTGTTTTTATGACACCCTTTATGTAGCGCAGTGACAATAATATGCCGACGATTGTAATATGCCGACGATTGTAATAAGCGAAGCGAAATTTTCTTCTGCTTTCCAAAAAAAAATCTGGTTTACTAATTAACATTTTTTGCAAAGACCCGCTTTTCAATGAAAACCAGACTGTTATTTCTGCAAGACGAATTAGGGCAAATCGAGGGTGGAAAATGGAATGCTATAGCTTTGCTGGATCAGGCAAGCGGAGGGAGCGAAAAATCGTCCGTCTGGATCCCGGCTAGCCGTGAGTAAGTGTGCGGCGTTGCCAAATCAATCCATCCGTACAACTTCGTACTCAGCCGCGGTCTCGGTTTTGCGACCAAACAATCAACAGAAGTCATCCCCCTGGTTGCAGGCCTCGGCCAATAAAGGTGTTGAAAAAGTAACTATTCGTTACTCGAGTACTCGTTACTCGACAAAGAACGGAGTAACGAATACCGATCCGAAAATTAAATGATTACTTTCGTTACTTTGATTCCTTCGATTATTTTAGTATTCAATCCCTCGAAAGTCGGTAATCCAAAATCATCGAGTAACTAACTCGTCGAAGATTGTTATTTTTGTCTCTATTTTTATTTATTTTTAGATTTTAAGTATGTATTTCTTTGTATGTGAGATATTAGATTTTTTTTAAACAAAGTTGTACACAGAACAGTTCTTCCGTAGTTCCTACCTTTATTTTTTTAATTTTAGCCCGCATTTTGACAATTTTAATTGAATATTTCCATAATATCAACAACAAAAATATACCTACTAGTAAATGATCTTCGAATTAACGACAGTCCGAGAATTTTGCACTAATTGTATGATTGAATTTAATACAGTTACAGTAATGAAAGTAACGAATATATAAAATGATTACTTAGTAGTCGAGTAACGATTAGTAACGAATATTCAAAAGTAACGAAAATCAACACCTCTAACGGCCAAGCTTGCGACCTGGTCGCGGCGACATAAACGCGACGATTCGGACACAGTACTGTGTTGCATAGAATGACGTTCCTCACAGTTTTTACAGAGATGATCATATTAGCGACGTTTCAAATAAGAACAAATAAAAAATAAGTTTAGTTAGGTTTATTTAGTTTTGAGCATAAACGAAATATTCCAATACTCACTGTTACCCATTTACACAATGACTGGCGTTTGATGCAAACATTCAAAAATAAAGATACAAAAAATGCATAGAAACCAAATTTACATAGATAGAGTTTTTGTCAACTATGCGCCGATGATTTGACGTGACGAAGACACGAATAAAATAATATGCATCTGTAGAAGTATAACCAATCAGGATATTTGATATTGCTAATTCAACTAAATTTGCATCATGCATCGTAAGGTACCGCAGTGGCGCACCCAGGAATATGTCTTGGGGGGGGGGCGAGACGTCTTGGGGGGGCCCGAAGCCTTATGATATCGAATTTTAAGCAATTTTTTGTGTTTTTTCATGAAACATGTGGAAAATATATAAAAAAATCTAAGGCTTGGGGGGGAGGGGGTCGAACCCCGAGGCCGCCCCCCTGGGTGCGCCCATGAGGTACCGTGGGTATTGGAATAATACGTACTACATGGAAATAATATGCATATGTGTTTGAAAGCACCCAATCAGGACATTTTTTCTTAAGGACCGCGAGGACTTATGTTTGCATCAAGCATTGGCAATTACCGTGGGTATTAGAATATTCTGTATATAGTTTTGAAGGGTTCGAGGGTATACTTTTTAAAATTTGTATAAAGGTGTGCATATGCGTAACTGTATTTTGTTAGCAATTTAAAAATGCGGCAACCATACAATAGTTCTGTTCCATCAAACAGTTCGACGGTCATAAAACCGTCCGAAAAATACCAAAGCGCGCGCAATGCAGTACGATGACTCTTTTAAAACGGTTTTGGTTACATGGAACCAACAAATAAATTTACTTCAGGCATGTGATCATATGCGAGACAGTTAAATTCAGTCACGAGACGAGAAAAGAAAGGGTAGGTTTGTTCGTCTCACGTAAAGATAGATCGCAGGCCGCGTATGAATTCGAGAGCACGAAATTAAAGTTGCACACAGAAAGAATTACACAATTACATAGGATTATCATAATATATTTTTAATTTTAGTTCTTTAAAATGCAGATAAAATTACATTAATTTAATTTATATTCACAAACCATACCAAAAATTAAAACGAACTTGTATTAGCACATATTTTTGGGCGAAACTTGTGAAAAATATTTATTTTTTCTAATATCACAAGTTTTATGTGATATTTATATATTTATTTATTTGTATTTTAATTTCATTTTTAAAAAATATTGGTAAAATTACCTACATATTATAGAAACTTTAATATTCACAAGGTTTTTGCGATTTTATTCATTTTTAGGAAATAGAGATCGTGATACTTCTAAGAAGTTAGGAAAATCACATTTTGTAGCTTGTACTTTGGTAGGTATATATAGTTAATGACCTTAATGTCGATGCCTTAAAGCGAAGTCGTTTGTTCTTCCGCCAAATATAGTGTAAAATTTTACTTCCAGTGTTATCCCTCTTCTTATAACTTTTAATTCACAGGTCACCGGGATTTGCTGCGATCAGGGTAAACCCTTATGTTTCTATTCCTATCCAATCACCTGCTAAACTAGTTTTTCTTTTTCTAAGCAAGCCACCCTATGGTCAGTATAGCTTTTTTTCATGTGGTATACCTACACGATACGCAGTCCCGTAGTAAAGTAAAAAATCAACAGATGCTGCAGATGTTGCACAATTTTTTTGGAAATTTAAAAAATATTTGTATATTTACGTGGCTTACCCGGCATTTTGTCATGTGTTAAAATTGGTTGTGAAACTCGATTTATTTTTACAAAAATTTTAATATTTTGGGTTATTCACTGTTTTTTGAATGCCGTTTTATGCCCGTCGCACGCGTTGATGGAACAAAACTAATAATGCCAAGCTGTTCACGCAGCAGGTAGGAAGAGCGGACTGTATGGCAGGAGTTAACTGCGTAACATTGATCGGAAAGGAAAGGTGAAAGTTATCCCATAGGTTCGTTTAAATATTATCAAGTCGAATGTAGGTAGCACTATGTATTCATTAGCTCTAGTTTAAAACATTTTATAAAAGTAAGGAAGAACGGACAATCCTTGAACCACCTAAGATATGCTGATGATATTGTCTTAATAACAGATAATAAAGAAGAACTGATAAAAATGCTGGAGGAACTGGATACAGAAGCTAAAAATATAGGCCTGAGTATGAACTGTACTAAAACTTAAGTTATAAGAAACACAGACAAGTATATCACGATCAGAATAAACCATGAGAAAATAGAACAAGTAGAGGAATATATATACCTGGGACAAATTACTAAACTAAAAAAGGAAAACCAAATGGCTGAAATTAAGAGACGAGTAAGATTGGCCTGAGCAGCATTCGGTAAATTAAGGTACATATTAAATAATAAAAAATATCGTCAGTAACTCAAAACGAATCTATATAACCAATGTATCCTTCCTGTATAGTAATGAATAGAGGAGTTTTACCCTACAAAAGGTCCGGTAGTTCTGAATTTTGGATATGTTATTAAGGTCGAAAGAGTAGTTAAAAATCTGAGTTTTCGTCACTCCCACCCCTGTGCTTCCTCCGCCATCTTGAAAAAACCATCAAAAATTGGCACTTTTTGTAGTTTTTTGCCTGTAAATTCGTTCCAGTACACTAAATCGCGTAAAGAGTTATATGAAATTTTTTAGAGGATATAATTATCTACAATTGGGTGGTACTATGGTTGTTCTGTGAGCAGTAGTAACGGAGCTAAGTAATTTCCAAAAATGACTAAAATCACGTGCTTGGGCAAATTTTCAGATTTTTTCTACTTTAGACGGCATAAGCTCCGAAACACTTTGTTCTAGGGTAAAAGTTCTAAGAACATATCTTGTAGAGAATTTTATCAGCTACAAAATCCATTCTTTAAATGTATTTTTAAATATTGTAATGGAGTGGGAGTAACTTTTAACTTAAAGTAAGTAAGTTAGAAAATAATAATTTTTTTAAATTTAGTGCTTTAAACGGCACGATTTTTATTTATTTTTATTTTTTTGTGTAAATTTAGTGACGTACAAAAAGGTAAGAGAGCTTAGGGGTCAAACACCTCCTTAAACTAACCACCTCTTTAAAAACCCCCCCAGACCCCCCAAAATCTAACATATTTACGTTTTCTCAAATTTTCTCAAAAAATACGCTTCTAAGAGAAAAATGTGTAATATACTTTATTGTAGACAATGAAATTTCCTTTTGAAAAAGGTACAACTCGATGGGGGTCAACTATTTATAAACTCTTCAGCGGCGTCCGTTAATTGAAGTAATTTAAAAAAGTCAAAAAATATCCATGTTTTTTCCATGATTTATTCGATTTTTTTTTAAACCAAGGTTTATAGAACAAAATGTGTTATACATTATTGTAGCAAATAAAATTTCCTTTAAAATGCTGTACAAGAAAGTCGGATTGGTTTCATGGTTATAAATTCAGAGGCGCCCGTAAATTTAACCAATTTTAAAAAATCACAAATTAAAATATTTTTGTTACAAGTTTTATCTAATTTTTTCAAAAACTAAGCCTAATTTAAAAAAATGCTATGACGTACTTTATTGACAGTAAAATTCTCTTTTTAACGGTGTATAACTCGATGGGGTTTGACTTACAACGAACCCGCCAGCGACGTCCGTAAATGGGGGCCATTTAATTAATATTTTTAAAAATTATGTTTTGCACAGGTTTTATTGATCAGATAGAAAAAGGAATGAATGGATAAGAAACAAAACAAAAGTAAAGGGTGTCAGAGGAGAAGTAGCAAAACTAAGATGGAAATTTGCCTGTCATAATATCAGACAGAAAGACGGTCGATGGAACAAGTGTATTGTGACCTGTAGACCTTGGTAAAATAAAAGAAGTAGGGGAAGATCCCAAATGAGATGGGCGGACAATTTAAAGAGACATGCAGGAGCTAGATGGGTGAACAGGGCGACAGAGAGAGAAGAATGGAAGATATTGGGGGAGGCCTATGTCCAAAGATGGATTGAAGAAGGCTAAATAGATACAAGGAAGAACGGAAAAATAATGGCCTTTTGAAAAAGCGGGCATTTTGGAAGTCTGTTTGATCCTGCGGATTGCGTTCAATGTGCCCAAATATATTAAGACAGTTGCGGGTAAGAAGGAAATGCACGAGAGGGAATTAAATATAGGAAAAAAAACTTAAAATTAAAGGAAAATGTTTCTGCGTGAATACAAGCTTTTCCTATTTTATCAAGAATTAAACATTTCTTCTTTCTTTGGGACAATTCCACCTTTTTAAAATCAGGCAACTGGATAAGGTTTGTCCATTTTAATTTAATACCAGTTGATGCATGCGTGGTCCAAAATTGTCTGAATCGGATTATATTCGTAGTAAATCTTAAAAACAAACGTAGAAAACGTAAAAAACGTAGAAAACCTGTAGTCTGGAATACATTTGTCCCCTTAAGGGCGGTAAATCGTCACGCGTGACTGCGGGAGCTTTATATCAAGTAAAAGGTTACCGGGAAGGGAGTGTGCGTGCGTAGGCATAAACACGTCACGCAACAACCGTTTACAGGGTGCTTTTTCAAGCCCTACCCGCGAATGTTGATGTTTTGTTTATTTCTGTTGTTGAATAGTCTCTGTTCTAGTTCTGGTACAGATATACATATAGTCCGACAAGAATAAAATGAGACGCAAGAGAGATGACTCAACTCAATCTATCTCCCTTTGTTTACAGCACTTTTGTCTTACTAGGTGGTCTTTATTTTTGACAAATTTACCATAAACAAAATTTTAATATTACAAGAAAACACGGTACTCGTCTGGTACGTTTAATGAAATCTGATGACTCCAGCCGGTTCATAATTCACATCCTTTTATTGGGCTTCTATTGTTACAGCTGGCTCAATTAGACTCCGACACAATTCACAGCCTTTTATTGGGCTTCTATTATTATCGCTGGGAACAGGATGACTAGGTACGTTTCATACACATTCTAAAACTCAAAAAGAGACAGTGGTATAACATTTAAAACTTTTTTAATTTTTTAAAAAACTTTGCGAAATTCCAATTTTAAAGATATAACGAATGGTTTTCGATTTTTGCACTTTTTAGAAACTCAATTGGAATTTTTAAAGGTTTCTAGATTCGTACGCACCTACCTAATGAAATAGGTATAGTCCAAATTATACGAATTTGTAATGACGTCATTTTTGTTTATCTTTGTTTAGTATATTATAAACAGCGGTGACAATAAATTTAAAAAAAAAGTATTGTCTATGATTAATTCATTTTTTAAATAGGTAGGTAATTGGTTATGCGAATTATCCGTCACTATCAATCAAAAACATGAGTTTGTCAATTTGTCGAAAATTATTTTAAAAGTGGTAAAATCGCACTTTAATTTGAGAATGTGATACAACGAGCCGCAGATGCAACAAAATTGAGCCCAACAACGATACGCCATACGTTTTTTCTCACCTGGTGACGTCATTACAAATGCGTATAATTTATACTATAGGTACCTATATAATATAATCAGTATAAAAGTTTTAAAAAAATATTTATTTTTAAGAAAAATAAGGTAAGCAGTTTTCCAGCAAAAAAAGTCTTAGGAGAAGTAAAATATAAAATTAATACCAAATAATGATGAAATAAAAAATTATAGCACGCCACTGGACAGAGAAAGATATCGCTAATTGAAGCCATCTCTTTTGCGCCTCATTTTATTCTGGCCGCACAATAAGTTTTATCCAACCGGTCGCGGTCCAGCGGTAAATACAGCTGTTTAAATTCTGGGCAAACCCTCGTATTAAAATCAACTGAATGCGAAAAACAAGCTAAACCGCTTAGAAAGATTTTGTTCAAGAAAAAGTTTTAAAAAATTGATTTGTCATGTCTTGATGTAAATCACTGTTCCGATTCTAAAATTTTGGATTACACAATCTTTTCTCTTATAAATGCGGCTTTTGGGATTTTTCAGAGTGCATAAGG
The DNA here is from genome assembly GCA_963576565.1 of Aspidapion aeneum. Lineage (NCBI taxonomy): Eukaryota > Metazoa > Arthropoda > Insecta > Coleoptera > Brentidae > Aspidapion > Aspidapion aeneum. Next base: position 90,368,370 of record OY755044.1, on the reverse strand, counting down.
TTGTGCAAAAATTGCACGAAATGTATCCTTTTCCTCCTGGGTTCTTCCTTATGTATATTTAGTATTCCAACAACGTCAAAAATAGATGACTAATAAAATACTCTGCCAATATATGGGCCCCTAAGCTCACACTAGGTACTATAGTTATAGTGTACGTGTGAGCTAATATACCTAAAAACTGAAATATATTTTATTCAACTCCAGACTAAATTACCTTTCGTTTGATACCACACAAGCCATGTTTTGACTTAAACTCGAATTTTTAAAATCTACCCCCACCCTTAAAAAAACAAAAACTAAAATGTATTTTGTTAAACTCCGGACTTAATTACCTTTCATTTGAAATCACACACGCCATATTTTCACATAAACCCTAATTTTTTAAATCTACCCCCACCCTTTTATTTGGTTTGTGTTCGGTGGATTTTGTTCATTTTTAAATGGGACCATCTCGACCCAAGGCCCAGCCTAGGTACCCAATTTCATTAAAATCGGTCAAGCGGTTTTTGAGTTATGCGCGTTGGTCTTTACAGACAGACAGACAGACAGACAGACAGACAGACAGACAGACGGACCGACAGACGGACCGACAGACAGACAGACAGACAGACAGACAGACAGACAGACAGACAGACAGACAGACAGACAGACAGACAGACAGACAGACAGACAGACAGACAGACAGACAGACAGACAGACAGACAGACAGACAGACAGACAGACAGACAGACAGACAGACAGACAGACAGACAGACAGACAGACAGACAGACAGACAGACAGACAGACAGACAGACAGACAGACAGACAGACAGACAGACAGACAGACAGACAGACAGACAGACAGACAGACAGACAGACAGACAGACAGACAGACAGACAGACAGACAGACAGACAGACAGACAGACAGACAGACAGACAGACAGACAGACAGACAGACAGACAGACAGACAGACAGACAGACAGACAGACAGACAGACAGACAGACAGACAGACAGACAGACAGACAGACAGACAGACAGACAGACAGACAGACAGACAGACAGACAGACAGACAGACAGACAGACAGACAGATAGACAGATAGACAGACAGACAGACAGACAGACAGACAGACAGACAGACAGACAGACAGACAGACAGACAGACAGACAGACAGACAGACAGACAGACAGACAGACAGACAGACAGACAGACAGACAGACAGACAGACAGACAGACAGACAGACAGACAGACAGACAGACAGACAGACAGACAGACAGACAGACAGACAGACAGACAGACAGACAGACAGACAGACAGACAGACAGACAGACAGACAGACAGACAGACAGACAGACAGACAGACAGACAGACAGACAGACAGACAGACAGACAGACAGACAGACAGACAGACAGACAGACAGACAGACAGACAGCCAGAAAGACAGCCAGACAGACAGACAGACAGACAGACAGACAGACAGACAGACAGACAGACAGACAGACAGACAGACAGACAGACAGACAGACAGATAGACAGATAGACAGATAGACAAACAGACAGACAGACAGACGGCGCAACAAAAAAGTTTCAAAATCATCTGAAAAGCAAAAATATATAAAAAATTTTGAAATCGGAGCAACTTTTTTTTCTCGAAAAAACTAGGATCAACATAGCTCACACTACTATAGTATAGTATATGTGTGAGCTAAAAACCAAGGGGTGATGTTGAATCATTTTGTCATTTGTTGCTATGTTTGTCAGTCATAATGTCAATGCTTTTTGCTCATTGTGTTTGGAGAAAATAAACTGTGTTTGTCAGTCCTATGCTATGGTCCTATGTCAGTGTTTTTTCCTGATTGTGTTTGTTTGGAAAAAATAAAATATTTAAACTCGCTGTCCCTTATGTAAAAACAAATTTTAGTCTTAAAAATCCAGTATATTTTACTAGGCTTTGATTAATTCCCAAACTTAAAAACATCACGAAAAGTCAGACGTTTACCAACGAACAAATTCAATAAGTAAAATTAAAAAAGGAAAGTTAGCACTTTCTGCGCAACTACTAGAAGAATAAACTACAGAGATATTTCTTACCAAATCAGTTAGAGTATTCTGCAATCAATAATTGTAGTTACCTGAAACAAAAGAAAACAAATGTTATCATAATGTTGGTTAACATTAGTGTCAATGATTTATAGAGTAATGAGTGTGTTCAGAATAATTGCAAAACAGAAGAAATAAGCCGATTTAAAAAAATTAAACACCACTTGGTTTAGAGTTAAACAAGATTTTTTAGAAAACTTAGTTTTTAAGAAAATTGAATGAATCAAATAAAAAATAAATAAAAAAAATAAACTTAATATTTGGACGCCCCTGGAGTGTCAATCATAGCTTTAACACAACTTTGTGATACGCCGTTAAAAAAAAACTTTATTTTCTCTAAAAAAAGTGTTTTAACATTTTCCCCTAAAATGCTTAGTTTTTTGAAAACTGAATAAAACCTAAAAAACATTAGTTTTTTTCGTGATCTTAAAAAATAACCCCAATTTATGGATGCCAATTAAGTGCGAACCGTGTACTTGGCCCACTTCGGTGATACATCGTTTAAAAGATTATTGAATTTTCTATAATAAAGTTGATTATACACTTTCTGTAAAATGCTTACCTTTTAAAAAAATTACATAAAACGGAATAATTTCGGTTTATTTAGCATATACTATGGAAATACATAGGAAACGGGTGTACTGCTAACACTACAGGGTTTGTATCTCAGCAACGGCACTACCCAGGTAACTCAGTGATATCTCATTTTATAGGCTATTAGATAGTTTATATTTTATGTTATTACAGATTTTCTCAAAAATAAGCAGTTTCGAAGTTCATCATAACTCGAAAACCGTTCGTCTGACGTTTTTGTAGGAAATTTTATTGTCTTAACTTAGAGTAATTATATTTTATTACTCTATGGTCTTAAACTTTTGTCTAAAACTTTTTTTTTAACCTGTACAGGGACAGTATTTTTAAATAAAACGTTTTCGAGCACACTGAATCCAAGATAACGGGGGAGCCATCCCCCCCCCAAAGTCGAAACCCAATTTTTGTTTAGGACTCCAATGTGAACAAAATATGTCAAAATTGCCACTACACCTTTTGCAAGCTAGGGGTCTTTTTATCGATCCAATGGCGATTGCCAATAATAATTTTTATACCAAAGGGCAATAATGCAGGGTTTTCAAAACCGTAACAATAATAATTCCAAGTTTAGCTATGACCTTGAAATTTTGAAACATAACTGGCAACGAGCCGCCACTGCGTTCTAGATGTGTCTTAATTTAAAACATAAGACAATGATGCTATCGGAAATATTGACACCAGTGTTGATTATTAGTCGAGCGCAGCATCTCTTAAGGCATGGGCGTACGCAGCATGCAATTTAGGGAAGGGCAAATGCAAAAAGTTAAAAATAAAATTGGTTTTTATTGAAATAAACAAAAAAAAGAAAACGAAAAACCGTTATTACAATATAAAACGACAAGTCTGGAATCTTCAGCAAATCTGCTTAAAACTCTTCTTCTCCTTGTTTATTTTTTCTGAAACTATTTTCTGGTGCACACTCAGCAAGCACAAACCGCTTAATGTATCCCCTGTCATTATTGATCTTAACCAAGTTTTGAGTCTGCGTAGATTACTAAAAGATCGTTCTACGATACCTAATGCAAGCAAAATTATAGAGCAGATTTTGTTGATGAAAAAAAAATCGCTTTACAACTTGTGCTACTTCCAAACTTTTTAACTCCTCTTTATTAATTTTTTTGTCTTTCCACAAGTTGTAATATAATTTAGCCTCATCATCAAGTCTGTTTAAATAATAAAATTCTGAAAATCGTTCAATACGCATCTTAAATTCACCAAATGACAAGTCCAGCAAAATAACCGGACGTAGTGTGAATGGTTCGGAAGCTGTTAGGTTTTAATCGGAAAACGATGATCTAAAGACATTATCAGTGAGTCCAAATAAGGTATCAGATAATTATTACATAGGCGCACCCAGGAGGGGGGCCTTGGGACCCGGCCTCCCTTAAGCTCAAATTTTTTTTAGATATGTTCCACAAATTTCATGAATACAAAGATAAAATAGTATAAAATACGACATCATGAGGTCTCGGGCCCCCCAAGATGTCTCGGTGCCCCTTCCAAGACATATTCCTGGGTGCGCCACTGGTTATTAAAAAAAAACCTGACCTTATTTTAAAATCGACCGTATTGTGATACATTTACATATAAAAAGCAGCTGCTTTCTTTTAAAATTCGGCCTTTGTGTATTTAGGAACCAGATTTATTAGTGTCTGTTTTTATTAAATGAAAGTTGGCGACCTTATTTTTAAATTCGACTTTGGTATGTCAATTTTAAGAGGTCAGCTGTCAGTTTTCTTTGTAAATCTGTCAGAATAAAGTCGACTCTAAAATAAAGTCAGGTTTTATTCCAATAAGTCCCTATTATTAACAAGGATTATAAATTTGCTGGAATGTTCCGACGATGTTGCTGCCGCGCAACTACTATCCGTGGTTCCTGTAACTCTATTCCAAGGTCTTCGGCATGGGTGCTGGCTTCAGCTAAGATAGTGTTTATGACTTCTTCTGCAGATTCTATCTAAACTTTTAGATTGCAAGATATATTATTATATTATTGTTTATAGATATAGAGATCAGAGAAAGTAAAATCTAGTTAATACTCTGCCAATATATGGGCCCCTAAGCTCACACTGGGTACTATAGTTATAGTGTACGTGTGAGCTAATATAACTAAAAACTGAAATATATTTTATTCAACTCTAGACTAAATTACCTTTTGTTTGATACCACACAAGCCATGTTTTGACATGATTTTTGAATTTTTGAAATCTACCCCCATCCTTAAAAAAAACAAAAACTAAAATGTATTTTGTTAAACTCCGGACTCAATTACCTTTCGTTTGATATCACACACGCCATATTTTCACTTAAACTCTAATTTTTGAAATATACCCCCAACCTTTTTTAAAATAAATTAAAATGTATTTTGTTTAACTTCAGACTTAATTACCTTTCGTTTGATATCACACGCCATATTTTCACATAAACTTTAATTTTTGAAATCTACCCCCACCCTTTTATTTGGTTTGTGTTCGGTGGATTTTGTTCATTTTTAAATGGGACCATCTCGGCCCAAGGCCTAGCCTAGGTATCAAATTTCATTAAAATCGGCCAAGCGGTTTTTGAGTTATGCGCGTTGGTCGTTACAGACAGACATACAGACAGACAGACAGACAGACATACAGACAGACAGACAGACGGCGCAACAAAAAAGTTTTAAAATCAAAGATATATAAAAAATTTTGAAATCGGAGCAACATTTTTTTTCTCGAAAAAATTAGGATCACCATAGCTCACACTACTATAGTATAGTATATGTGTGAGCTAAAAATAAGTGTGTCTATTGTATAATATTATGTATGTAGGAATAAGTTTAAGAGAGAATTTTTAAAATTATTTTTAACATTTAGAGGAAGCAAATGCCCCTCCCTTCCCCTCGCTGCGTACGCCCATGTCTTAATGTTAGGTTACTACTTGTTATTCAAAAGCTTTTATATCATTTAATCTTAAATACATACACACTGATGTTACAGTAAGCCATATTATTGTTTTCGTTTTTTTTGTATGATAATATAAAGATTAAATTTGATAAATAAGCCAATGTACCCTAGACCCGCGAATTATTTTAATTAAAATTGTTTTTTCAATATTGTATATTATTATTAGATTACGCGACGGAAAAAACTTTACAAATTATCCTGTAAGGAAGACTTTTCACCTGAAGGAAGTGTTTATAGATGGCGCCATTAAATTGTCATAAATTCGATGTAAAACCGTGCTCGTTTTTCCTTTGTTATCCAACTAAACTTTTTTAACACACTTGAAAACTGTTATAGTAAAATAAAAATGTTTATACTTTATTTTATGATTATTTAGACAATTTTTTTTTCGCTGCTTTATGTTATTGTAATAATAACCAGCTTATGACTAGGTAATGTTGTACTATCTATCTATCTATCTATCTATCTATTTAGTCTTCTTCGATCCATCTTTGAACATAGGCTTTCCCCAATATCTTCCACTCTTCCCTGTCTGTCGCCGTGTTCATCCATCTAGTTCCCGCATGTTTCTTTAAATCGTCCGCCCATCTCATTTGGGGCATAACCGGCAAGTTTCCATTTAAATTTTGCTACTTCTCCTCTGAGATTCTTTTCTTTGTTAGCTTTATATGTAACATTTGTCTTTTCATTAATGTTTTGACTTTTGTTACCTTATCCGTGTTTGATTTTGTAAGTGTCTATATGTAATTTACCGAATGCTGCCCAGGCCAATCTTACTCGTCTCTTGATTTCAGCTCTTTGGTTTTCGTTTTTTAGTATAATAATTTGTCCTTGGTATATATATTCCCCTATTTGTTCTATTTTCCCTTCCCTCTATTCTGATCGTGGTATCTTCATCTGTGTTTGTTATGATTTTAGTTATAGTGTAGTTCATACTCAAGCCTATATTTTAAGCTGCTGTATCCAGTTCTTCCAGCACTTCTATCAGTTCTTCTTTCTTATCTGTTATTAAGGCGACATCATCAGCATATCTTAGGTGGTTCAAGTATTGTCCGTTTACTTTGATGCCTATTTCTTCCCAATCTAAGTTTTTAAAAACATCTTCTAGAGCTTCCTTAAATATTTGTGGGATATTGTGTCACCCTGTCTCACACTTCTTCTTATGCGGATTGGCTTGGTTCCTTCGTGGATTTTGATTGAAGTTGTTGCTTCGCTATTTATATTGGCTATTAAATCTGTGTATCTGTGATCTATTCCGCTATTAATTAAATATACTTTTACTGTCCAGTGCTCAATGCTATCGAAAGCTTTTCCAAAGTCTATAAACGCAATATATAGTGGCATGTTGTATTCGTTGGCTCGTTGTATTAGGATTTTCATAGTTAATAGGTGGTCAACTGTACTGAAACCTTTTATGAAGCCCGCTTGTTCTTTACAATTTTACCACCGTTACTTCTTCTTTTCCAGGTGATTTGTTATTTTTCATTTTCTTTAATGCTCTCTATTTCCGATTTGCTTATCTCAGGTTGTAGGTCTGAGTTTGTTTTTTTTATTTTTGTTTGAAGTTTCTTAATGGTTTCTCGAGATGGTGCCGTTTTTGTTTCGTATAATTCTGTATGGAATAGATGTGTTATATTTTTATTATCCTCTTTAACGTTAGTTTCTATGCCGTTCATATCCTAGAGTCGGCCTTAAACATTTCATATTTCTGTTATTTTATGTCAACTCTCTCAACTTTTATTTCTTGGCCTTTTCTTTTGTATTTTTGTACTTGTATTTATTAACCAAAATGTTTTACAACATTTTTTACAATAATTACTATTCTAATACATTTTTTTCTTTCTTAAAAATATTAAATTTGAGTACCTAGGTATGAAATACCTGTATGTACTTACTTTCTTTTATCATTTTTCTTAGTTTTATGTTCTTTTTCCTTCTTTCTCAAGGTTCCACCTTTTTTCCATTACTTTCTTTATTTCTTCTGATATACAATTTTCTGTCTTTTTATCTTTTTTTGCGATATCTTTTCCTACTTTGCTCTTGTCAGCGTATCATTTATTTCATCTATATTTTAGTTTTGTTGTGCTATAGCATTTCATTTCATCATTTTTTAGATAACTTTTTTCCGTTAGCCTATGTTAGTGTTATGAAAACCACCTAATAACTGTCAAAAAGTTATCTCAAAAATTATGAAACGGACTGTAATAGTAAACTGAGTAAAACTGTAAAAAGTAAAATACATTTATTTATTTATTTATTTATTTAACATTTTTACAATAGGATATACTTAAGATAAAGTAAATCTAATTTCTAAAAAAAAAAGTGACCTAGGGCACGTAGGTGGATAGCCACCTGTATGTGTCACTTACACACATGCATATAAGCATTGGCGTAGCTAAAGGGGGGGGCAGGGGGGGGCTGGCCTCCCCTGAAGTCCCTCAGGCCCCCCTAAGAAATTTTAGGCCTCCCCTACCGACTACTAGTAAAAGAACATGACGCTGAAAATACATACTTTTCTATTATTATTCGGGAAATATTCAAATAAAATAGGTGCATTAAAATTTAAAATCATTCAGATAATGTTTACATTTCAGGAAAAAGCCCTTGTCTTGCGGAATTAGGCTTTTTCTCTTTAAATTATCGGTAACTTTTCTGCACTTTCTGCACAATATTTTTTAAATTTAAACATAATTATGCATATTGAATATTTCATACATATTGGCGACATCTTGTAAAATATTATAGAAGTGTAAGTTAAATTTCGCATTTAATAAAGACAGTGACCTTTGCCCCTCTGTTTCCGAAATCGGGTTGTAGATGTCGTAAGGTTATAAAAGACCTTTTTAAACTGTTTTTCTAAAATAAATATAATAATCTTTTTAGTTTTTTTGAGGTTAGCGTTTAGTGTCTTATGGAAATTTTCCGATTTTGGTGACAATTTCATAACCATTTTCATATTAAGTTTTCCCACGTCGTTAAATGGAATAAATTCGTCGAGCAATACCGGGAAATTTTTAATATTAATACTTCTGCTCTAAGAGCAGAAATGACCGTTTTAAAGAATTGTATTTTTCGGTTAAATCAAACTGTTGGTCATGATTCTATCAAACAACATATATAGCAGAAAACACCTATCCAAACCTCTACCAACTTTTTAAAGTTGCGAGTATTCTTCCAATTTCAAGTGCAACTTGCGAGAAGTCTTTCTCTGCCATGCGGAGAGTTTTTAATTGGCTTAGAACAACTATGACTCAAGAGAGACACTCAGGTTTGTCATTGTTATTCATAGAAAAAGATGTTGAGGTCGACTAAGACAGTGTGGTAGACGCTTTCAGTCAGCGACGTAGAAAACTTTCTTTGTAGAATTGCTGAATTACATACTTCCTGTGTATACATATAAGTTGGTAAATGTATTATTAAATTTGTTATATTAAAATATTAGAACATTTAATGCGCGTATTTTTTTTTTATTCATTGCACACTTTGCACGACTCTTTAAAACCTATGTTTGCTTTTTGTTCAAGATAGACCGGGGCCACGGCCCCCCCTAAAAAGCAAGGCTAGCTACGCCAATGCATATAAGTGAAGCGCGGTTTTTTCTTGACTTCTTGTAATATCTCGAATTTGGCAGCTTACTTCAGACCATTTGTTTTACACACGTGTGCGTATTGTTTTTGATCAAAACTGCCGTGTCTTTGTAATTTGCCGACAGTGCGTAAAATTATATTTTTCATTAAATCTATATATTTCGCATTTTACATTTGATTCTCGTTAATAAAATGCCGCCAAATAAATTTAATGTCATCTCTTAAAGCTTCACATCATTATAAATCTATTATAAACCAACCAGAAGGCAATGTTTTGTGTTTGTTTTGTAACCGTAAAATACGTCTTGTCTAACGCGCCTCCGAACACATGTTCCTTGTCTTTTCGGTGTATAAATAGGTCTCTTTGTTTAACCACTATTACATTACTAAAATAGAGAATGCAATATTTCTGACAGCCAAAGTTAAAAAACAATTCAATGAGTAATATAGGATGCTTTATTCTCATAATCAACTTAAAAAGTAAAGGAACAACAATTTGAATAAACATTTTATAAAATATATAATTAATTAACGATTTTTTATGTTTTTATTTAACTTTGTATATGTCTGTGTACACGGTCATTTTTAACCAATTATTCCAACTGAAAAAGGTTGGTAATTGAGGTAAGTGTAAAAAAAATTTTGATTTTATCTCCTAAACAAATTGTACTTGTATTTTTTTAACATTTGATTGTAATGCCATTTTAACTCTTCCAACCTTTTTGTTTTTTATTATTTTTTAAACATCTTTACCACTTGTGTTTGTAATAGGATTAACATTTTTGTTAATTAAGATTTTATTCAAATAGTGTAACGTCTTTTTAGCTCTGAAGAAGGTGAAAAACCATCACCGAAACGTCAGCAAAAATTAACAACAACAGACAATAAAAATTTACCAGTCCAAAAGCTCGTGATTTTATTCTTCCTACAATAATTTTCTGGACGTGAATATCAAAAAACTTAGAAAATTTTTATTTTCAAAAATGATTTGCACTGATCTATTTGCCGATAATCATTTAAAAATAAGTCTAGCAAGACCAAAGCATGGCTCACTGGGATATCTTCAGGCAGACCGAAATAGCTCACGGGCAGTGGCGGTTCCAGGACGCTTATTCTTGATGGTTCGTGACTTGAGGAGAAGTGAGCGTTCACCAAATCTCAAGAGGCTTATTCTTGATGGCTCGTGACGTAAAGCAAGTGTCACTTCCACGGTTGAATTTAAGTTCATTACCTTTTTCCACGGGGAAATGAATCCACGGGGATTGTTGTGGTTTTATAACCTTACTTTTGCCTGTGAGTTTTGTTCTGGCGGGCTTTTTCCAAAGTGTGCAGCTAGAATAAAACAGTAGATAACTTTTAAAGACTTTTTTGCTTCTCGAAGTAATCTCCACGAAAATTAATGAACTTTTGAATGCGCTCAAACCAGTTGTCAAAGCTGTAATTCCACTCCTTTGTTGGTACTGTCGACTGCTTCCTCTGGCGACTAAAATCTTTGATCACGCAGTCCATTCTTAATTTTCGGAAAAGTATAGAAATCGTTGGGACTTAGATTGGGATTGTATGGAGGATGGTCGAATAATTCGACGTTTTGTTGGGTTAAAAATTCAATAGTTTTTTTTGCTTTGTGCGAACTTGCATTGTCTTCGTGGAGGATGATTCGTCGTTCGGGGTTCGTTTTTCGAAGCTCACAATTACTTTCGGCAAACAAATGGTGATGTACCAATTGGCAGGAACGGTCCTTTGATCTTTCAGACGAATTGTTGCTACATGACCTGCTTTTGAGACAAATGTAGCGACCGCCTTTTTGGATACACTAAGAGAACGGTTGACTTTTGTTGGCTTTTCTTCACCTTGGAACACCCAAATAGACGACTGAAGTTTATTTTTGGGCTCATATGAGTAAATCCACGAATCACCACTGACAATGCTGTACACGTTTTTCGAGTTTCCTGCCTCAAAGTGGTCTAGATTTTTCTAACACCAATGGACTCTAGCTTCTTTCTGTTCTTCGGTTAACAGATGCGGTATCCAGCTGAAAACTAATTTTCTTACCCCAAATTATTCATGAAAATTTTTTTGAATTGAAGTCTCCGTAATCCTTAATGAAGCCTCAATGTCGATCTTCCGTGATGCCCTTGGATCGTCACTAAGGCTAATCGGTCCACGCTTGCATTTTCCATACCAACGAGAAACTATCGACTGATGTGGTGCTTCATTACCGAAAAGAGAAATCAACTCGGAAAGTCATTCTTTAAACAACAAGTGAAATTAAAGAAATAAAAATAAGAAAAAAGTTTTCTGCTTCGGCCGGGGATCGAACCCGGGATCACTTGCTATCTAGGCAAACATTCTACCACTGAACCACCGAAGCCCATTTTGCGATCAGAAATTTTAACACACGAAAAGGTGATCTCAGGCTTTCAGACGTTGATTCTTTACCTCTAATTTGAGTTATCATACCTTTGACAGTGGGAAAGAAGAATTTAGAGATCAGTTGGATGACTTGGTGGAGTTAATACCTGAGTGTCTCTCGTTCTTGTATTGAGACATCGCGGCCTGCATAGATATAAGTTTTCCGAAAATTTATGTGTGGCTTCGGTGGTTCAGTGGTAGAATGTTTGCCTAGATAGCAAGAGATCCCGGGTTCGATCCCCGGCCGAAGCAGAAAACTTTTTCTTATTTTTCTTTCTTTAATTTCACTTGTTGTTTATAGTTTTAGATCCTTGCATTATTTGCAATTTGGTATTTGATAATTATATTGGCAAAATCGCCCATTTTGCGATCAGAAATTTTAACACACGAAAAGGTGATCTTAGGCTTTCAGACGTTGATTCTTTACGTCTAATTTGAGTTATCATACATTTGACAGTGGGAAAGAATAATTTAGAGATCAGTTGGATGCCTTGGTCGAGTTAATACCTGAGTGTCTCTCGTTCTTGTATTGAGACACCGCGGCCTGCATAGATATAAGTTTTCCGAAAATTTATGTGTGGCTTCGGTGGTTCAGTGGTAGAATGTTTGCCTAGATAGCAAGAGATCCCGGGTTCGATCCCCGGCCGAAGCAGAAAACTTTTTTCTTATTTTTCTTTCTTTAATTTCACTTGTTGCTTATAGTTTTAGGTCCTTGCTTATTTGCAATTTGGTATTTGATAAGGCATTCTTGTTGAGATAATTCTTCGAAAGTTGTAAAAAATTAAGCCCAAAAATGTTCTCGGTTTAATTCCATTTTTCGACTGATTTGTTAACTTAAAAAATTTACTGTAGCTATAAAACTAAATGTATCGCACTGACGTTCAGAATTTAGGTTAGGTAAAGATTGAGGTTGAGTTTTAGTAACGACAAAATATAAAAGACAGCCCTCGTAACAACCGCAAATATTTTTTTTTTGGTTTAGCTGCCTCCTTGGCTCGTCCCCCACGGATATTCTGGATCCGCCTCTGCTCACGGGCCGTTTGTTTGTTTATTTGCCAACAGTCTGGTCTTAGTTACTCACTATTTCAGAGCGTTTGAAAACATAATAAAACTAAAAGTAGACGAACATAAAGCTTATTCTAAAAGAAGGTTCTATTTGGGGACAAAAAATAAAGTAACTTTTGATTTATTTCGTTTGCAAAATATATGCGACAGAACCATAAAAGGTTTTTTTTTAAATATATTTATTTTTGTTTATATACATAAAAATAAAATATTTTATCCAACACCTGTCAGTAATATTGTCAGTTTGGGTATAAATTCGTTACTACCGGACCGATTACAAAGACTTTCGGCTTGTTGGAAAGCTACGGCTTGAAGCTATACGACTCCATTACTAAAATTAACATTTCGCTAAAATTAAAGATGGTAGAAGTTTTTGAATATGCCAAATTTTGACCTACTTGACAAAAATTTCGGGGGCCAGATGCCTTTTGGGGGGGGGGGGGCCGAAGCCTCATGATGTCGAATATTAAGCTATTTTTTGTGTTTTTTTTTCTGAAATATGTCGAAAATATGTAAAAAAATCTAAGGCTTGGGGGGGGGGCCCGGGCCCCGCCCCCCCCCTAGGGTTTTAACGTTATTAATTTTAAAGATGAGCTAAGTGAAGCTCTAAAGATATATTAACTTGACTCAAATTCTTATTAAATTATCACTCATTTAAAAAAAAATCGTTTTATACCATTAAATATCTATAATAGTATTATTAATTATATTCCAGAAGTATTTGACAATAGCTAATTTACCCATGTTATGCAAAGAAGAAAGATGGAAAACGTGCTGTGTGTGGATCGATAAAAATCAAAACGAATTTTATACTTCACACAAAGGTATGTGTTCCTAACTTGCGAGTGTCAGAAGGAGAGGGAAGAGTTGGTTCGGTTCGGTTCGGTTCGGTTTGTGTGAAGTATAAAATTCGTTTTGATTTTTATCGATCCACACACAGCACGTTTTCCATCTTTCTTCTTTGCATATACTTCGGGCAGTACGGCCTTTTAGTTGCTACGTGATTACGTGGTTTTAATACCACATTAATGGACGAAACTTGTCATAGATGGCGCTTCGGCGTCTCAGACAAGACGATGCCAGTGTCTTTAAACTTTCGAGTGCTCGAGCCAGTCCGCTAGATGGCGCAACAACTTGTAATTTACTCGCATTGCACCGCCGCGAGTATTTCATATATAGGAGTTGGTTTTGGTGAAAATTGGCTTACCTGGGTTTGCAGTTCTCTACTAATGACGTGAAACACACAGAAACGTACGTCTGGAGATGCAACCTTGTGTAAGTAGGAAAACAACCAAAATCAACTCTTCCCTCTCCTTCTGACACTCGCAAGTTAGGAACACATACCTTTGTGTGAAGTATAAAATTCGTTTTGATTTTTATCGATCCACACACAGCACGTTTTCCATCTTTCTTCTTTGCATATGCTTCGGGCAGTACGGCCTTTTAGTTGCTACGTGATTACGTGGTTTTAATACCACATTAATGGACGAAACTTGTCATAGATGGCGCTTCGGCGTCTCAGACAAGACGATGACAGTGTGTTTAAACTTTCGAGTGCTCGAGCCAGTCCGCTAGATGGCGCAACAACTTGTAATTTACTCGCATTGCACCGCCGCGAGTATTTCATATATAGGAGTTGGTTTTGGTTAAAATTGGGTTTGCTGCTCTCTACTGATGACGAGAAACACACGGAAACGTACGTCTGGAGATGCAACCTTGTGTAAGTAGGAAAACAACCAAAATCAACTCTTCCCTCTCCTTCTGACACTCGCAAGTTAGGAACACATACCTTTGTGTGAAGTATAAAATTCGTTTTGATTTTTACCCATGTTAAATTATTTTTTTTAAACTTTCACCATTATAACAACAATGTAAACAAGTGACTAATTTGTTCCATCCAGAATTGGAGACAAACAAACCAAAAAAATGCAACACTCTAGCGACCCGGCGATAAGCAACTCGGCGAAAGTAAGAAGTGGGGCAATAAAAAACAGTTAGTATAGGTCATGATCTTAGTATAATAGTAGCTAATTATTGACTTGCTTAATGTCATATAGAAGCCTGAGTCATTTTAGAGAGTTTTGAACCACTGTGCGGCCGTGGCCTACAAGTCTATGAACGTCGCATCGCACAGTGCGGACTCCTGTGGGCAATATTCGAAAAACTGAGGTTACATTTTAAAAGTTTTAATATTGCAAAAGTATAGACAAATGTCCAGTTTATCTGTAATCATAACCTATTTTTTAGTCACACTTGCGAAAGTGAACAAAATAAATAGTTAAAGTCGTTATTTTAAAACAGGTACAAAAAAATCGTATAAAATACCTATCAGAAAATTAATTTTACTGGTTCTGCATTTAAATATAAAAAAAAATTCTTTGAGTATTACATTTTTTTTTTAATTTGTCAAACACACTGTGTTTTTTTTATTACAATCTAGTCAGTAAGACTAATTAGCAATTTTGTTTTAACTTAATTTACTAGAAAAGTCAGATTTAAACTTAGGGTTCACTCAACAGTTCTCCCCGCTTTGTTTAGTCTGTAACTCACAATTGTGTTGTGTTTATAGCATTATTTTGTTTTATGTGTAATTCACTTAGTTTACTAGCTCAAACGGCTTCATTCTTTTTAGTCGTCGAACTAGCATAGTATTGTCTAGAAGCTGAATTGCTTCCACATTCACATGCCGATGGAGTCTATCTTCATGGCTTTTTGCGTACCTTTTTATAGTCTCTGCTACAGTTTCGATTTTTAGATCTCGATGAAGGTCACTATTTTGAACGTACCAAGGTGCATTCACAATGTTTCTTAATACTTTATTTTGAAATCTCTGTACAACTAGAATGTTACTCTCTTTAGCACAACCCCATAGTTGAATACCATATGTCCATACTGGTTTCAGTATTTGTTTATAAAGCAGTAACTTATTATGAATTGTTAAATTGGACTTCCTTCCAATTAGCCAGTTCATTTTTCTATACCTTATCTCAAGTTCTTCTTTTTTTTTCTTAATATGTGCTTTCCAGCGCAATTTGGCATCAAGTGTCATACCTAGATATTTTGCCTGATTCGAATATGGTACTGGAATGTTGTTAATTGTTAAGTATTACATTGATATATATTTACGCTACTTGTTTAAATAAAATTTTGTTAAATTGACGTCTCGCTTTTAAAATAATTTAATTAAAACTGTTACCTCTTACAAAAAAAAAATATTTTTTAAATTTTATTAAGGTTATAAAAAATTGCAAAGACTTGCAAGGTCTGGCATATATCCTAAATATTAGTCCAATGAATTAGCAAAAAGGTAGCATAAATATTTTTTGCTACTGGCTGCTACTAAGAGTGCTGTATTTTTTTAAATAATATATTTCAATCCTAACAATTTATAACACATTGGTTACCACCCCGGTTGAGAGGCCTCACATCATCTCCTGTTTAGGTATACCCTTAAAACCAGTCTTGCCGCCATTTGGAGAAATATAAAATTGTGACAGCTCCCATCAGCGTCAAAAATGGCGACAGCAAGCTGCCAAAAATGGCACTAAATCTGGAGAAGATATGAGGCTTATTATTCGGTGATGGCGAGTGGTTATAGGTGATAATAAATTTTTAAAAAATTCCCAAAATATTTATGGTACTAAGTCACCTTATACAACCGTGAGCAAAATGGAAAATTAAATATTTTAGAATCGCATATCGTATTGGCCGTTTTTTGTCAATGGGAACGCACAAAAACAATAATTTGAGGTTGTCAATAAAATTATAAAAATACTGCTATCAGTCTTAAAATATATATGCCAAAAATTATTCTGGTGTTTGTGAGGGCGAATATTAAAAACAAATAGTTTTTTTGCACATTGGAGATCAAAAGGGCGCTTTTTATCACAAATTTTAGGGATAAAGTATTACTTTTTATCCCGTGGATAAAAAGTGACGTTCAAAGATAAAACGTAAAAATGGAAAGTCTGTTTTTCTTGCAAAATACTTTTAATAAAAACGGGGCCCAAAAATGACTAAAGTATCTTTTGAGCACTCGGCGAGCTGTAGCTACATACAATTTTTTCTTCTCGGGATAAAAGTGCCACTTAAGTCCCTAAGAAGATAATATCCTATTTTATCACTTTAAGAACAAAGAAACTGCGGGTGCAATGTGTGTGTGTTAAAATATATATGCCAAAAATTATTCTGGTGTTTGTGAGGGCGAATATTAAAAACAAATAGTTTTTTTGCACATTGGAGATCAAAAGGGCGCTTTTTATCACAAATTTTAGGGATAAAGTATTACTTTTTATCCCGTGGATAAAAAGTGACGTTCAAAGATAAAACGTAAAAATGGAAAGTCTGTTTTTCTTGCAAAATACTTTTAATAAAAACGGGGCCCAAAAATGACTAAAGTATCTTTTGAGCACTCGGCGAGCTGTAGCTACATACAATTTTTTCTTCTCGGGATAAAAGTGCCACTTAAGTCCCTAAGAAGATAATATACTATTTTATCACTTTAAGAACAAAGAAACTGCGGGTGCAATGTGTGTGTGTATGGTAAAAATAATTATTTTGGGGTTGCTAATTTAATTTTTCTGGAAGGTACTTAGCCCCCCCCAAGCCTTCCTAACTACGCCCATGAATCCGAATAAAAAAAATAATTTTAGTTTAATTTCTAACACAAAAGTAAATTGATTTTTATTTTTAACGTATCTGTAGGTTAAACTGAATATACTTTAATTTATTTTTTTAATATTTTAAATAAAATGACATATATATATATATTTTAAAAAGTTTTACTTATTTTAACCTTTAGACTACACTTTATCACATACCCTACAAAAAAATTAACTTTTTTGAAAAACAACAAAGATATTGATTATTGTCCAAAAACCCTATTATTGTCCGCAGTGTGCGACGTCCAATCAAAACGCGCTCTAGGGTAGATTATAACTATAACCCCGCTTTTACTTTTTAGGAATTCAGCAGCGTGAGCAGACATCTTAGCGCTTTCAAACCAGTGTCGCAAACGATCAGAGAACAAAAACTTCGAAGTGCCAACGCCTTGGGTCTAGCGACAAGATGCGTGGCGGATCCGCCATTATTACAAAATCCAGAGAGGGTGGTCTCTGTAGCAGAGAAAGAAAGGTATATGTTTTCACTTTTTTGATCACCCTCTTCTTTTTTGTCCGCTTACACGGTGGTTCCAGTGAGTTATGGGAGATATTTCCAGGAGTTATTTCCATTTTCCTTAAAACATACCTGTACAATAATGACGTTATTAGTTAGAAGTAAAGGGAAGGAACTTGATCCAGTGTCTCCCGACGTATTCTTCTTTCTTTGAAATATAGGTTCATACTTGACACAATTAATTTTAATTTTGTTCCAGATTCGTGGTTATAGGTGATAATAAATTTTAAAAAAAGTCCCAAAATATTTATGGTACTAAGTCACCTTATACTACTGTGAGCCAAATGAAAAATTAAATATTTTAGAATCGCATATCGTATTGGCCGTTTTTTGTTAATGGGAACACACAAAAACAATAATTTGAGGTAGTCAATAAAATTATAAAAATACTGCTATCAGTCTTAAAATATATATGCCAAAAATTATTCTGGTGTTTGTGAGGGCGAATATTTAAAAAAAAAATAGTTTTTTTGCACTTTGGAGACCAAAAGTGCGCTTTTTATCACAAATTTTAGGGATAAAGTATGAAAGGGATAAAAAGTGACGTTCAAAGATAAAACGTAAAAATGGGAAGTCTGTTTTTCTTGCAAAATAATTTTAATAAAAACGGGGCCCAGAAATGACTAAAGTATCTTTTGAGCACGCGGCGAACTGTAGCTACATACAATATTTTCTTCTCGGGATAAAAGTTCCACTTAAGTCCTTAAGAAGATAATATACTATTTTATCACTTTTTTTTACTTTTAGAACGCATAAGCATAAAACATTCAGACTTGTTAAATGAGTGGCCTCTCACGAAAATCTGAAGGTGTTAAATATTTTCAAAAAAATTCAACCCTTTAGAAGAATGTTCTGACAAAAATAACCAAATTCTAAATAAGGCATCATTAAATTTTTGCAAAAGTTTCAGTCTCAAATGGAAGCTATCGGGACGAAACAAAAGTTATTTTCAAAACCGTTATTTCGAATGGTTAAATAAAGATATTATATCTAAGAAATTTTGTTATAAAACGGGTTCAGAAAAATACAGATTTGAAAACAGAGGCCGTACCCGGACCGAGTCGTGGACGGCCTAAAACGGCTTTCTTAGAATCATCTTTAAGAACAAAGAAACTGAGGGTGCAATGTGTGTGTATGGTAAAAATAATTATTTTGGGGTTGCTAATTTACTTTTTCTGGAAGGGACTTTGCCCCCCACCCCCCAAGCCTTCCTAACTACGCCCATGAATTCGAATAAAAAAAAAATTTACTTTAATTTCTAACACAAAAGTAAATTGATTTATATTTTTAACGTAACTGTAGGTTAAACTGAATGTACTTTAATTTATTTTTTAAATATTTTAAATAAAATGACATATATATATTTTAAAAAGTTTCACTTATTTTAACCTTTAGACTACACTTTATCACATACCCTATAAAAAAATTAACTTTTTTGAAAAACAACAAAGATATTGATTATTGTGCAAAATAGTTATTTTCCTAACAAGTGTGGAAAGTGATACTTTCCCGCACGCGACTGCAGTTGACCCGAACGACGCGGAGCGGAGTTCGGGCAAGCAGTCGAGGGTGGGAAAGACACTT
Organism: Aspidapion aeneum; assembly: GCA_963576565.1. Lineage (NCBI taxonomy): Eukaryota > Metazoa > Arthropoda > Insecta > Coleoptera > Brentidae > Aspidapion > Aspidapion aeneum. Next base: position 90,348,932 of record OY755044.1, on the reverse strand, counting down.
TCCGCATGAGTTAGGAACATTATTTTTTCTTCGACCGATGTTACAATACCACAAATTTACTTTTGAAAAAATATTTTATTTGAACATAAATAAAATACTAATTATTATTATTGGTAATAGTGATATTGAAAACACAATTTGTTGCAGTTTGAAGATTATTTAGAATTGCCGGTGTAGTGGAGTTCGATGGTGGTAATTCTCGCATCTGGTGGCCGCTTGTAGAATCGAAAGTGCGCAAAGATGGCGTCTGGGTCTGCAGGACTCTTCCAGTGGACGTTGACGGCAGCAGTTGCAGGTCACTTACAGTTGACGATGACGGTGCTGGCAACGATTGCAGGTCATAGGTAGATGAAAGAATCTTACTCGAGATGTTCTCTTTCTGTTTCTCGGAATCTTCCAAATACCCACCAAGGCGTTTTATGTTTGTTATGCCTTCACCTGAATCTGCTAGGAATGTTGCTGAAGAACGTCTGAAGCTATGGCCGGTATAACGTTCTGGGTTAGGTAGGCGCAAATATGCAGCGATCTCTGATGGCATCTTTCCAAAAGTGTTCACTCCTACACACTGATTGGAACATTTTCCTTTTTTATAATAAATGAAAAACCGGCGGTGCGTAGTAGTAGGTCTCAAATTTGCGTACTTTCTATACAGCATCAAAAAAGATCCATTATTTCTTTCTTCGGATAAAACGAAGGATCTTGAGGAATGATTTTTAGTGTCGGAGATCTTAACAACGATCAGACTTCCTTTATCCTGTATGTCATCCAGAGTGATATTTAAAAGCTCCGCCCTGCGGAGAGCACCAGCCAAAGTAAAAATGGTACTCACTTTAATCATCAAATAAATCTCATCAGGAGCTAACATAAACCGCGATATATCATCTTTGGTGAAAACTTGCGCCTTCTGTGCTCGAAAACCAACATTTTTTTGTTTAAGAAACGATGTTAGCTTGTGGAATCTGCTTATGTCCAGATTTTGCTTAATTTTAACCAAGCTTTTCACCATGGAATAGCGTGACCATAAGGTATTCGATTTTAAGACCTTGCTCAGGTCTAGGAAGTATGCCAAGAAGACTTCTTCTTTGTAGATTCTCACCCCTTTCTCCTTACACCATGTCACGAAATGATTGTACTGTTTTTCGTACCTTTGTCTCGATTTGGCAGGTAGCAGCTCACCATTCACATCTTCAGCAGCCTGCAAAATGCACTCCGAAAGTTCATCTTCGGAACAGTCCATTGAAAAATCCATTTTATTCAAAATAAAAGGCAGTTCTGTCACTTCAGAGACGCTCTTTGACTAGCTTTGACGTTTGAGTAACAATAACATAACTTGGTTGCCATAGCAAACTGGACCAAGCACCTGTCACAGCTTGGCTTGATAGTTGTTGTATGACATGAATATACGGGGGGTATGCAGAAATATTTAAAAAAATCCATTATTCTGTTTTTTTTAAATTGAATAAAAAACTTGAAATGAGCTATAATTCATCAGATTGCCTATCTGCTAAATTCCCTACACTGTACCAAGTCGATAGTTACGACTTTTGAGGTATAAACCTATAGAATAACTCCAAAATTGGCATAGTTTTACTTTCCCGCACTAGTGCGGGAAAGTGATTTTCCCGTACTAGGGCGGGAAAGTGATGCTTTCAAAACTAAAATGCGTGCGGGAAAGTGGGTATATATGCACGGTCGTAGAAAAACCCTATTTTTGTCCGCACTGTGCGTCGTCTTGAAATCTTGGTCTTTAGCACTAGGTCTTCAGATCCTAGTAAATTATGCAGTAAGTGTTTTTATACGTATTTCTCGGGTCGCCTAAATGTCTAAAATTACTATTATCATCCCCTATGCAAATGCCTCTTTAGATTTCTCTCCCTGGTTGTTAACCCTCTTTAAGAGCCTAAAAGCCCAAACTTTGTCGAAGGTCTTAAAACTGACAACGACGTCAAAGTTTCGGTAATGGTTTGAAGTTATGTCTGCTTTATTTGGCAGTAAAAGATAAGCTACACGCTGTCGTTAAGTCTGCGGAGTTTATATCGAAAGTTTATCAAAAAGTTTCTTTGTTGGTTAGAGACATGCAGAGCTATCAAAACAAACGGCCCACGATTCTTTGGTGACGTCATAGCCGTCCCGTCATTCCGACACCTAGCCGAGATGTAGGCTAATTGTTTTTTACATGCTAGACCGTCGCAAATTAAAGAGAGAATGTTAAGTATAGTAATATAATTGGTTATACTTAGGATTGCACCATATAGATTTTTTTATATTATTAACTAATTAACTCTACAAAAAATACATTAAAACCAAAAATCAAATACCTAGTCAATCTTATAATATATCGACTGCCATGGGCATAGTCAGGGTGGGGCACTTGCCCCACCCTGGCTTGTCACCTGCCCCATCCTGGCTTTAGCTCATTTAATAATACGAGAATAAAAGGGCAAATAAATATTTGATTGTACATTTTTTTGCTTTTTTGCCCCACCCTGAGCGTGACCCTGACTACACCCATGTCGACTGCTTACTACCAATACCTCCCAAGTGCGAAAACTAAAAAGGAGGGACAAAAACATTTTAATTGTTTATCATTACAGAAATCGAATCTAGATATATGGACATAGTTAAATGATAATTAATTATTTTTGTTTATTTAAACTTTATTTGCAAAAAGTTCCTAGTAATTATTTTTTATATATTTTAAAAGATAGGAGGTATTGGTATAACTTTTTGTGTGAGATAGAAGGTAATGGTGTTAAACAAGATTTTGTATTCTTTTCTTTTTATTTTTTATTAAAAGGAAAATTTAAAAATAGTTATCAATATTTATTGTCTCATTGCTTTATTGATAGATAACAATCATCATTAATTTAGAATGAAATGCGAGATAGGACGTATTGCTACATTTAATTTAATTTTTGTAGAAGGGGAATACCTCCTGTCTACAATTTAACTTTAATTTACGCATTTTAAAGAATATATTCAACATTTTTATTAAAACGATGTACACACGGATCACAGAAGACCTTATATTACTATTTTTTGACAAAAAAAAACAAAAAAAAACACATAAAACCAGAAGTAATCAAGCAAAACTTACTAGCTGATATACAGGATGACGTTCACAATGTCGAAAAACATATAATCGAAATTTAAAATCTTGAACACATTATATCGAAAATCAAAATCTCGAACAATCAAAATGTCGAATAATTAAAACATGGAAAATCAAAATGTCGAAAATCAAAATCTCGAAAAATCGAAATGTAGAAAATAATAATATCTAAAATTAAAATATCGAAAATTAAAATGTCGAATTGAAAAATGTCGAATAATTAAAATATCGAAAATTAAAATATCGAAACTACAAAATATCGAAAATACAAATATCGAAAAATTAAAATCTCGAATAATCAAAATGTCGAATACTAAAAATGTCGAAAATCAAAATATCGAAATAACAAAATATCGAAAAGGATAATATTAAAAATTAAAATGTCGAAAGAATTAAATATCGAAAAATTACAATCTCGAATAATCAAAATGTCGTTTGGTTGGGTATGGTTAGGTTTGGAGAGGTTCGGTTCGGTTCGGTTCGGTTCAGTACGGTCCGGTTCGGTTCAAATTCACACCTTCTAGGATCCCGGGAAAGAATCAGGAATCAGGAAAAAAATTGTTGGTTTAGTTTGATTTGGTTCGGTTTGATTCGGTTCCGTTCGGTTAGATTTCATTAGGTTTCGTTAGGTTAGGTTCTTGAAACTATCTATTTTCGTGTGGTTATATCAGATTAGGTTACGTTAGATTAGGTCAGAGTCAGGTTAGGTAAAGGTTCCGAAATTTTCTGTTTTTGATTTTCGATATTTTGTTGTTTCGATATATTTTCGATATTTTGTTATTCGATATTTTGTGTTTTCGATATTTTGTATTTTGGATATTTTGTTGTTTCGATATTTTGTTGTTTCGATATTTTGTATTTTCGATATTTTGTATTTCCGATATTTTGTTATTCGATATTTTATGTTTTCGATATTTTAATTTTTCGATAATTTAACTATTCGACATTTTTTATTTCGACATTTTAATTTTCGATATTTTAACTTTCGATATTATTATTTTCTACATTTTGATTTTTCGAGATTTTGATTTTCGACATTTTGATTATCTATGTTTTAATTATTCGACATTTTGAATATTCGAGATTTTGATTTTCGATATAAAGAGTTCGAGATTTTGATTTTCGATTAAATGTATTTCAACATTGTAAACGTCACTCTGATATACACACTAACAGGACGTAACAAAATGCGAGATAGGAGGTCTTGGTTACACGTGTGTAGTTTGGTGATATTTCCATTTAAAAATTTTCGCCAAAAAGTGTAGATAGGAGGTATTGGTAGTAAACAGTCGATATATCTTCGCAAAATTTTTTGCCAAGCAGCTTTTAAATTTTATTTCAAACAGATTTAATTTTTAGAAAACGTGTCTTTTTAGTTTAGATGTGTATAAAATTTCCGTAAGAGAAAAAACATTGATTGACAAAAATATCTACGCCATACGTTTTTATCTTACCTGGTGACGTCATTATAAATGCGTATAATTTAGACTATATAAAGACGCTAGCGCTACCAAGTCCACTTTCAATCCCTGGCTTCGCAAGCGCAGATCTACCAATATTATTTACCTCATGTCTTAGAATAGATGCATACAGGGTGATTTTCACTTGAATGATTCTAACCACATGAAAATAGAAAGTTTCAAAATCCTAACCTAACAAAACCTAATCAAATCTAACCGAACCGAAGGAAACTGAACCAATAATTTTTTTCAAAAAAAAACTTTCCTGTCTTCCTGCCCGGGATCCTAGAGGATGTGAATCCGAACCGAACCAAACCGAACCTAACTAAACTGAACCAAACCTAACCTAACCAAACTAAACTACAACACGTACTGCTAATTAGGTTTAGTTGGGTAGGGTTAGGTTTGGATAGGTTCGGTTCGGTACGGTCCGGTTCGGATTCACAACCTCTAGCATCCCAGGTAGGAAGTCAGGAAAGTTTTTTTTTTTTTTAAATTTTGGTTTAGTTTGCTTTGGTTCGGTTCGGTTAGATCTGATTAGGTTTCGTTAGGTTAGGTTTTTGAAACTTTCTATTTTCATGTGGTTAGAATCATTCAAGTGAAAATCACCCTGTACATCGATTCTAATACATGAGGTAAATAATATTTGTAGATCTACGCATGCGAGGCCAGGGATTGGAAGTGGACTTGGTAGCGCTAGCGTCTTGTTTAGAACCAATTCAACCATTTTTGGCGAAAAATCAGGTCCCCGAGCCCACTGTACCCTGATGGAAGGAAGTCGATTGTTATTGATTGTCAAAATGGCACCTTTTAAACACTTCTCTTTGCCAAATAATCCCATGCCAGTTTTAAATTTGGTCCAAGTTAAGAGAAAGTAACTAGCTGGAGGCTAATGTGTGAGTTTAGTTAATAATGTTTAAGATTATTAGGCGCCCTTACTAATACATTAGTTTAAAAAGAAATAGTAAATAATCGGATAATAATGTGTAAATTTAGGCAATGAAATGATTAGATTTCTTAATTTGTACGTTCCGGAATCACATTTTGTGTCGGGGTGTGCTACGTGCTACGTCACAATCAGCGCCTTCTTAGCCTGATTGTAGTATTGTATGGGATGGCTGTATATTTTTACTAGAATATTGCTGCTTGCTAGTAAAGAGATTGAATTTCGTCGTTTATATCACGAAGCGGCGTAACTATGTTTAAGTTAACTTAACTTAAGTTAAGCCGAACCCCAGTATACAATTTACAATGCAAACAGAGAACAACAGAGAATTAGCATTCCTTGACGTACTAGTAACAAGGAAAGATGGACGACTAGGACATACCGTATACAGAAAACCTACTCACACAGACCGCTACCTAAACAACACATCTAACCACCACCCGTGCCAACGAAAAGGGGTAATAAGAACATTGGTAGAGAGGGCGAAAAGAATCTGCGAACCAGAACATCTAGACAAAGAATTAAACCATCTTAAAAACGCTCTCGTAGCAAATGGATACACTCAAAGCGACATAGATAAATGTATACGACCAAAGCCGAGCACTAGAAGTAACAATAGCGGTGGACTGAGCAGCCGCGAAGTTACTTCAAGAGCCTTTCTGCCCTACATCCCTAGAGTGACAGATAGGATCGGACGTATTCTGGGAAAACACACCATAAAAACGATCTTCAAGCCATCTAAGAAGATCGAGAACCACCTCAGATCTGCGAAGGATATAAGGAACCCACGAAGTTCTTCGGGGGTATACCGGATTCCCTGTACCTGTGGAAGTGTCTACATCGGAACAACCAAACGGTCCGTAAACACAAGAATCAAAGAACACAAAGCCAACTGTCGACTCGGACATACGGAAAAATCCGCAGTTGCAGACCACACACTAAACAATGAAGACCACCGAATAAAATTCGAAGACACACAAGTTCTCTGCGCCTCCTCTTCATACTATCCAAGACTCTATAGAGAAGCAATCAAAATTCATAAACACCAGCAGAACTTCAACAGATCTGAAGAAACTCTTAAAATTAACAGAACATGGATACCGGTTCTTAAAAACACTAAACGGCTCGCTTACAATAACAAAACTGAATCAAGGGAATGTGACCAATCACCGACCAGCTCTGATATACGCCCCGCCCACCATAGCGTATATAACATGCGCCCGCGACAGACTAACCACCAGTCTTCGAGAAGCCGACAAACAGTCAACATCTCCTGAAGATGCCATCCACTCGAGATGGCGAAACGTCGAGAACGAATTTCCAACGACGACGGCCGAACAGTCCGAAAGCACACCCACCATTGGACGATGGCCGCGAAAGCCTTTCACAATTTGTTAAGTTAAGCCTGTTCGTAATATGGGCGACGATTTGATATCGAAGAGCAACTCTCGAAATTCTTATCAATTTCAAATTACAGTGTGATTTCAGTAAAAGTGGAGCAGAGACATTTTTTTGCGAGGAATCTTATATGGACAATGCTGCCCCAAGAATGTGAAAGATTTCGTGGCGCTATTTTGTTTAGGTTAGGCTATTTTGTTTAGGTTAGGCGCTATTTTGTTTAGGTTAGGCTATTTTGTTTAGGTTAGGCGCTATTTTGTTTAGGTTAGGCGCTATTTTGTTTAGGTTATATTTTTGATTTTGATATTTTCTCGATCTTTTGATCTTTGTTCTGCCACTTTTCTTTTTATTTTGTTGACTCTATTAAACGTATATTTTGAAATAATTACTAATATTAATTAAGCTTCCGCAGTGGGTGTGCAAAGATTGAGTTCAGTGAATCTGCTTAAGTTCGTATTATGTTTTTTTTTCGCTCAGTTGATTCCAATGCGTTCCTTGCGTGTTCTGATGCTAATCCGCATATCGCTAATTTATAGTGAGGTAGTTTTAACATTTATAAAAGAGGCTTTGAGTTTTTTAATACGGTTCAATCAACAACTATGAAAATAATTAGGGCGAATGTCAATTGGACGCAGAGCAAATAAATGTGTTATTAGTTATTTAGCTTACAAGTGCGAAAAGTGGTCCTTCAAAGCACGCGACTGCAGTTACACGAACGATAGGAAGTGCAGTTCCTGCAAGCTGTTAAGAGAGGTAAAGGCCTCTTTGCACGTGTTACGTACCAAATAAATATAACTGTGATAAAACATTTTTGGACCCTAACCAAATTTAAAAAAAAACTGTAATAAAATGTATCAAATATTAAAGGTTTAAAACAATAATATTCTTAAACGTAATGTAACCATGAATTTAAAAATCTAATAAGCTAATCGGTCAAAAAGAAGTTTTTATTTCTTTCATATTTTTGTGTCATCTTACAGGCCAATATATTTGCTACCAATTATATTCAAGCTCTATGAAAAATTATTGCTTAAAACAATAAAACCAATCATAGAAAGACAAGAAATTATTCCATGTCATCAATTTGGTTTAGACAAGCATTCGACGATAGACCAAGTACACAAAATCACCAATATAATAGAAAAAGTACTAGAAGAAGGAAAAGTTTGGTCTGCAGTCTTTCTAGATGTAGCACAAGCATTTGACAAATTTTGGCATAAAAGCCTTAATTTTAAACTAAAACGATTTCTGCTAAAACAAGATTCGGATATTTTGGAATCATACATATCTGATAGAAATTTCAGAGTAAAACAGGAAGACTCATACTCAAATTTAAGAGAAATTCAAGCAGGCATGCCCCAGGGTAACGTACTAGTCCATATAATTATTTTTCTATAGGCCCTTATCTATACTTATTATTCACTTGCGATATCCCAAAGCCAGAAAATTCACATATTCACTTAGCAACATTTACCCATAATACTTGTTTATTGACGGTAGAAAAATCTATCAGTCACCGAAGTTCACAGTTGGACCACAAAATGGCGAATAACATTAACTGAAACCAAATCAATTCATTTTGATTTTACAAACAAAAACATAAATCACGTACAAATAACAATTAACTACATTCTTGTACCATATTCAAATTAGGCAAAATATTTCTGTATAACAGTGATGTCAAATTGCACTGGAAAGCACATGTTAAAAAAAAAGAAGAAGTTGAGATAAGGTATAGAAAAATGAACTGGCTAATTGGAGGGAAGTCCAATTTAATAATTCATATTAAGTTAGTGCTTTATAAACAAATGAAACCAGTATGGACATATGGTATTTAACTATGGGGTTGTACTAAAGAGAGTAACATTCTAGTTTTACAGAGATTTTAAAATAAAGTCTTAAGAAACATTGTGAATGCACCTTGGCACGTTCGAAATAGTGACCTTCATCGGGACCTAACAACCAAAACTGTAGCAGAGACTATGAAAAGTATGCAAAAAGCCATGAAGATAGATTCCATCGACATGTGAATGTGGAAGCAATTCACCTTCTAGACAATACTATGCTAGTTCGAAGACTAAAAAAAGTGAAGCCGTTTGAGCTAGTAAACTAAGTGAATTACGCAAAACAAAATAATGCTATAAAAGCGTGGAGAAGTGTTAAGTAAACCCTAAGTTTAAATCTAACTTTTCTGGTAAATTAAGTTAAAACAAAATCGTTAATTAGTCTTATTGACTAGATTGTAAACAATAAACACAGTGTGTTTGACAAATAAGTAGGTAGCTCGAAAGCTAACCTCACGGGGGTCCAAGATCTAATGGACACCTAATAAGTGTTGACAGTTAATAATCGGACTCCTCAGAACACTGCTTGGTCAATGTGATTAACTTCGCAAGGGTGTCACATTGACCAAGCAGTGTTCTGAGCAGTCCGATAAGGACGAAACGGTGTGTTGGAATCACGGTACAAAATTTTAATGACACAGAGTTTCAACAAATGACCAAAAATTTTCTACAGAAAATTTAATGTTAGGTAAAGGCGTTTTCCGTTCAACTCAAATCACGAAAACCAGTGAGTTCATTCTAGGACATTACTAAACCCTGCTCGTTTCACAGGGTTCTACTTGAACGCACTCCTAATTAAAATATTTAATCTGTAAGTCTTCGACACTGTTGCAATTCACAAAGGGAACTAGCTAAGCAAGTTTCGCGCCCAAAAGGGAATCCCCGAAAACGATATAATCACGTTTATGATGAGCATTATTAAGTGGGTGTGGGTTGACGGAATTGTTTAATTAGAAGCGTCACCCACACCATTTTGCCAATCTTGTGTCTAACCTGCTAATGACCGCAAAAGTTCCGTTAATACATAACCAGCAAAAAATTATATTGTAAATGTCTTCAAAGACCCTTCGGCAGCTTGCTCTAGCTGACTGCCAGGGGTCCGAGAAGCACATTTCCAATCCCTGTACAGCGTGTCCCATTTTCGATGGGATTAAATGGGAAACTCGGTTATTATTAAAGATATTGATTTTCTGATTGCACCTTACCGTGCTCTTTTTTGAGCCCTTGAAAATGGCGTAATCAGATTTTTGCTATACCCCGTAGTTTCGCTAATACAGGGAGTTTTTGAAAAAATTGTATTTTTAATAATCCCTTGTATCTCGCTTATTTTGCGAGATATTTTTATATACTTTTTTAGAAGAAAATAATGACATTGTCAACTTTTTAAAATATTGTTTAGTTTTTGAGATATGGTATTTATCATAAAAAATTAAATACGGACCTGGATTTTTTTTATTACTATTTTGATTGGTTTCATGCTAGTATTATCATAAAATAATAAAAATTTAAAAAATTTTTGTTTTAAGGTAAAAAAAAAAATATTTAATATTTAAAAAAAAACAAGTTAGTCCAAACCTGGATATTTTCAACATAAATATAAATTAAAAATTGCTAGATAAACAATTTTTAGTTTAACTGTTTTGATACTTAGCATATTAAAATGGTTTTACGTTAATTTACAGATTTATTTGAAACAAAGTCTACGAAAAATACAAAAAAAAACAAATTATAAAAAATAACTAATTTTTTTGAATACCATTATGTGTAAGACATTGTTGGCATTTTTGAGTAATTTTTCTTAACGCATTTTGCATACAAATATTTCTGCCATTTAAATATTGGGATTTTGTTGCTTGAATGAAGCAGTCAAACATATCACATTTTTAAAATCTGGATATGGTCGATTTCTAGCCAGTTTAAAATAATTGTAAGACATTCACAAAAATGACAAGTAAAATGACAATGTCAATTCCACGCTTTTGTTTTGTAAATTTCACGACCTGCTGTGCTACCATAAAATAATTAGTATGATATTATTTTTGCAACTTTTTAACGTTTTTTACTTTATTTATAAATATTTTAATTATCATTTCAAAACAGATAAACTAAAAATCGTTCAACTAGTGTGTCTTGCAATTTTTAATTTATAATTACGTTGGAAATTTCCAGGTTCGGACTATAATTTTTTTTTCAAATATTAAATAGTTTTTTTTTAAACTTAAATCAAAAAAATATTAAAGTTTTATCATTTTAAGGTAATAATAGCATGGAACCAATCAAAGTAGTAATAAAAAAAATCCAGGTCCGTATTTAATTTTTTTATGATAAATAACATATCTCAAAAACTAACCAATATTTTAAAAAATTGACAACGTCATTATTTTGCTCTAAAAAAGTTGCCATAGAAAAGTTTTTACAGAATAAAAATATCTTAAGCGAGATACAAGAAATTAATTAAAATGCAATTTTTTCAAAATCTCCCTGTATTAGCGAAACCACGGGGTATAGCAAAAATCTGATTACACCATTTTTAAGGGCTCCAAAAAAGAGCACGGTAAGGTGCAATCAGAAAATCGATATCTTTAATAATAACCGAGTTTCCCATTTAATCCCATCGAAAATGGGACACGCTGTACTGGTACCAGTAGAGCTACAAGGAGCACTAACCACCTAAGGTGCGAAACTTATTAAACAATGTATATTATAAAAAACTTTTTTCATGAAAATTTTAAACGTAAAAGCATAAATGAAAATCATTACAGTCTCCACCCAGTACAAAGTATCGTCTCGCCTACTCAAATTTATAGTCTATTTTTCACCCAATTTATGATTAATAAAATGTATTTTATACTATCGTTGATTGAAACGGTTTATAAAAGTCGCTTATAAGCATAAGTTACTACATATTAAACATTTGCTTATTAAGATTTTTTTAAATTAAGTAGGTTTTTGATAGATTTAGATTTAAATAAACCTAACTAATTATGCGCTTATAGTTTGAATTATAGATGTAAATAACTTATAATCCAAATTATTAAACATGGAGGCAGATACAAATTGTGAAAGGCTTTCGCGGCCATCGTCCAATGATGGGTGTGCTTTCGGGCTGTTCGGCCGTCGTCGTTGGAAATTCGTTCTCGACGTTTCGCCATCTCGAGTGGATGGCATCTTCAGGAGAAGTTGACTGTTTGTCGGCTTCTCGAAGACTGGCAGATGCTTGATCATATTTTTAGTAAAATTTTGTCAAAATAACTTACCTGTGATTAATCTTATGTTAGTTAATCTTAGGTTTTGGCAACGTTTTTTTAATTGAAAGATATTTAACATCACAGCTAGATTTTCTTAAGTGTATAATTTTACTTTCCACTGAGGGTATAAATCAAAGGATTTTGTTATTCTCACAGATTTCCAATTCTTTGGATATTAGAGAGTAGATTTTTACCTCTCTAGCAAAAATTTTGAGATAACGCCGAAAATGTGTTATTTGGGTGTATTTTGACCTAATTTAGTAATATCGTCGTGACGTCTGTATGTATGTGTAACTCTGTCCATAACACGATAGCTCCTAAAACGCTGAACCGATTTTCGTAAAATTTTGTCAAAATAACTTACCTGTGATTAATCTCATGTTAGTTAATCTTAGGTTTTGGCAACGTTTTTTGCTCACACCACTACTATACTATAGTAGTGTGAGCTATAGTGATCCTAATTTTTTCGAGAAAAAAAAAGTTGCTCCGATTTCAAAAATTTTTATATATCTTTGCGTTTCAGATGATTTTGAAACTTTTTTGTTGCGCCGTCTGTCTGTCTGTCTGTATGTCTGTCTGTCTGTAACGACCAACGCGCATAAGTCAAAAACCGCTTGCCCGATTTTAATGAAATTTGGTACCTACGCTGGGTTTTGGGTCGAGATGGTCCCATTTAAAAATGAACAAAATCCACCAAACACAAGCCAAATAAAAGGGTGGGGGTATATTTCAAAAATTAGAGTTTATGTAAAAATATGGCGTGTGTGATATCAAACGAAAGGTAATTGCGTCTGGAGTAAAATAAAATACATTTCACTTTAAAAAAAGGGTGGGGGTAAATTAAAAAAATTAGTGTTTATGTGGAAATATGACGTGTGTGATATCAAACGAAAGGTAATTGAGTCTGGAGTTAAACAAAATACATTTTAGTTTAAAAAAAAAGGTGGGGGTAGATTTGAAAAATTAAAGTTTAAGTCAAAACATGGCTTGTGTGGTATCAAACAAAAGGTAATTGAGTCTGGATTTCAATAAAATATATTTCAGTTTTTAGTTATATTAGCTCACACGTACACTATAACTATAGTACCTAGTGTGAGCTTAGGTGCCCATAGATTGGCAGAGTATTTTAATTGAAAGATATTTAACATCACAGCTAGATTTTCTTAAGTGTATAATTTTACTTTCCACTGAGGGTATAAATCAAAGGATTTTGTTATTCTCACAGATTTCCAATTCTTTGGATATAAGAGAGTAGATTTTTACCTCTCTAGCAAAAATTTTGAGATAACGCCGAAAATGTGTTATTTGGGTATATTTTGACCTAATTTAGTAATATCCTCATGACGTCTGTATGTATGTGTAACTCTGTCCGTAACACGATAGCTCCTAAAACGCTAAACCGATTTTCATAAAATTTACAGGTAGAATATTGTTCGAAACTGTGTTCGAATTTTTAACTGCGCATCGCATCAATATGCGGTTTTCGGAAATAGTAGAAAACATTTTTCTCAATAATTTTTGTTATAACCAAAAACTAGAAGCCTTCGTTTCTGAGATATTTACAAATACTGTTTACAAGGCTGATATAGCGTGGAGTTCACTTGCTAATGGGCTAGGGAGGTATCAGATCCGTCAAGGATCCACTTATTTTTATTTATAAGTCCTTAAATTTTTTTGGGTTAGATAGTCGAAAAGGACTTACCAATCTCTTTAATACCTAATAAACTAGAGGTTTTGAAAAAGTAACTACTTGCGTGCATAGAAATCGGCCCACCGTAAATTGCACCCCAGATCATGCAGGAACCACCTCCATAAGCACTCCGCTCTTCAAAGCAGCAATCTGCAAATCGCTCTCTTGGTCTTCGGTACACTTTCCTTCTTCGGTCGCTGACATGGAGGCATATTCTGGACTCATCTTAGAACAGAACAGATCCCCATTGTTCCAACGTCCAATTCGAATGACCCCGTGCAAAACGCAGGCGTGCTTGCCGATGAGCTGGAGTAAGTTTTGGACCAATCGCAGGTGTTTTAGGGGTCAGATTATTTTCCTGCAGTCTTCGTCTTACTGTCCACTGACTAATAGCCACTACTCGTACCTCACGGAGCTATCATTGCACTTGAACGGCATTAAGGTGACTATTTCTTAATGTTGTTGACACAATAAAGCGGTTATCACGAGCGGTTGTAAATCGCCTTCTGCCTGTTCCAGGTCGCCTATGAAAGTCTCCAGTCTCCTTATAATGCTGGTACACTCTTTGAACCGCTGCGCAGGTCATATTCAATTGTCTGGCAACAGCTTACTGACTAAGTCCATTTTCGATTAAAGCAATAACTTGGGCGGTTTTTTGTGGTGTAGTATGCATTAAACTTACACACTTGAACACTATTGACATTTTAAAAAACGAATAATATGCAAATTTTAATTACAAAGGCAATTTGACAAATTTGTTATTTTCGTTACAATCACCACATAAACACGTTTCATGTGTTTACCGGTTGCTACGCATATAACCGATAAGCCTTCTTAAAAAATTTATACTCACATTAAAGCATATTAATTTGTCATTCAAACAGCATATTTCTTTTTTTGATCTGATAAATAATTCTTTAAAAAAATATAGTTAAAGTCCAAAGATTTACAGTGGGCCGATTTCTATGCACTCAAGTTTATTTGTTACTCGAGTACTCGTTACTCGACAAATAACGAAGAAACGAATACCGATCCGAAAATTAAATGATTACTTTTGCAAATTTAATTACGTTGATTCCTTCGACTCTTTTAGTATTCAGTAATCCAAACTTTTGTAATTTTTTTGAGTTCTCGTCTAAGATTATTTTTTATTTTTGTCTCTATTTTTATTTACTTTTAGATTTTAATTATGTATTTCTTTGTATGTAAGGCATTAGATTTTTAAAACAAAGTTGTATACAGAACAGTTCCTGCTATACGTAATTTCTACCGTTATTTTTTAAATTTTAGCCCGCATTTTGAAAATTTCAATTGAATATTTCCATAATATCGACAACAAAAATATACTTACAAGTAATGATCTTCGAATTAACGACAGTCCAAGAATTTTGCCCTAATTGTATGATTGAATTGAATACAGTTACAGTAATCAAAGTAACGATAGTAACGAATATATAAAATGATTACTTAGTAGTCGGGTAACGATTAGTAACGAGTATTCAAAACTAACGAAAATCAACACCTCTATAATAAACAGCAGCAGGACTTTCTCAAAATTGGTATTCCACTCTTAAATTTTGCTGTCCCCCATACATATTTATTAAAACCATAAGCCAAGTCGTAATGTCTCTAGTTTATTATCTGGGAATTTCTATAAAATTTAATCCAACCAATTATTTTTGTAATCTGATCTCCCTCAATTCAAAGGTTTGGCAAGGCAAACAAGTAAAACTTGTTCCTAAATAAAGAAATACGTCAATAACAATGTCGGGATTGACCACTATCCTCGTCAGCTTGCGGGTTATGAAATCTGATATCTTCTTTATTGTTCGAGGTCTTTTACGATGATGAATTATTGAGGGGTGGAAGTTTTTGATTAGAGAATTTTTGGCATTATATAAGTTATGCAGTGGCGTGCAGTGCTAATCAAAGCAGGGCCTAATATACAGGGTGTTCATAAAGTATGTCGCCAAAATTTAGAGGAATATTCTTTGAGTGATTTTAAGAAAAAAAACTTTGTACAAACATAGGTCCGCTAATGCTTAGTTTTCAAAGTTTCAATTTGTGTGTGCTTTGCGCATCAAAACTAACAGTTGAAGCATGTTGTACAGGGTGTCCCAAATTGGGCACTTTTAGGGGGTTTAAGGTACTTCTAGGGGAGACAGAGAAAAACTGACCACGCACTGCGAGGCTCAAATTTCAATAGAAGACTTATAGTGAAAACCGCATTTTGAAATACCGTCTCGTCTTTGAGCTACGGGGGTTTTTGAAAGGTCTGCATTTTAGAGGGGGGTCTATAACTTCGTTATTATTGGAAATTTTGATTTAGAGTAAATTGCAATTTTATAGACTTTGTCACGAGGAATTCACCCGCTAAATTAAATTTTCCCTGTCACTTTTAGTTTTTGAGATATGACATAAAATTGCATTTTTTCTTATGGAATGGCCTATATTTTAATTAATTTTCAAATTCGTCATTGAATTCTTTTCAAAATGATGTATTATATGTCATAGTTTGATTGAGCGGTTTCGGAGATAATTAAAGTTTTTTATTTTTGTCTAGTGTGCGTTGAATGACGTCATGCGCCATTGACGTGAAAGCCTTGCGGTCAAATCTTACTTCAATGCTCCTATAGTTTTGTTGTCTTATACTATGCAAATCAAGCTGGCCTTGCGTCTTGTCGTTTTGTCACTATTTTCAATTGTTTAAACAATTTGGCATTACGCTTTGATATGAAATTATTTTGCACAAAAGCGTTTTAATTATATTTTGAAATATGTATCATTTTTGTTACTTTTTATAACTAGGCTTTGAGGGCCATCAGCTGAATTATCATTTTTCCAAACCAGGCTTACTATATTTTTGACTGTGTAAAATAATAAAAAAACTGGAATGCCTTGATCTGCCGTAGGAAATCATAGCGCACTAGAAATAAGTGAAAAAGCTGAATATCTCCTAAACCGCTCAATCAAACTATGACATATGATACGTCATTTTGAAAAGAATTCAATGACCAATTTGAAAATTAATTAAAATATAGGCCATTCCATAAGAAAAAATGCAACTTTGTGTCATATCTCAAAAACTAAAAGTGACAGTTAAAATATAATTTAGCGGGTGAATTCCTCGTGACAAAGGCTATGTAACTGCAATTCACTCTAAATCAAAATTTCCACTAATAACGAAGTTATAGACTCCCTTCAAAAATGCAGACTTTTTAAAAAGCCCCCGTAGCTCAAAGACGAGACGATATTTCAAAATGCGGTTTTCACTATAAGTATTCTCTTGAAATTTGAGCCTCGCAGTGCGTAGTCAGTTTTTCTCTGTCTCCCCTAGAAGTACCTTAAACCCCCTAAAAGTGCCCAATTTGGGACACCCTGTACATTATAGGTATATATTTTGTACCCAACTGCGACTAGTAGTTAACAAGTAAATTAAGCAGTTGGGTGTTTTTTTTATTTTATTTTTTTTATTGTTAAATATGTTATCAGGAGTTATTTAAAATGTGAATGTGAAAAAAATGTTTTGAATTTTATCTCGGGTAGGCAACGCCTTTCCGCGTACATCGTATGCACGCCACTGAACCAATGTTACACATAGTATAACTAGCATATTATTTATCTACGTACTTTGTGTTTCCGCTAACTGCAAAAATATGTACATTGGCATGGCACCAATATATTCAATTAAGAAAAAAACACGGTATATTTAAAGTTATTTTCATAAATTACTGCAAAATGTCTCAGTTTGTTATCTGTACCAAAAAAAGGTTGTAGAAAAATCCCTGTGCGGCCTCTCTAAACCAAGGGCGGACCTGGGTCAAAATCTAGAAAGGGAGGGTAGGTATTGAATGAATGAATGAATGTTATGTGGGCGGGAAAAGTCCCATGCACTTAGGCCACCTTGCTGGGCCCGTTGTACCCCACCATCCATTGTATCAGTCCTGAAAATACGCCGCGCCGCCGGCGCCGGCGCCGTGGCAAAGGAGCACATTTTTCTGGGTTGAAACTTTCTGACATCGGCTAAGCACACAGCTTCCCAAAAATGACACTCGGTTAGGATATGTAAAGGGGATTCTTCGTCCTCCATACACCATCGACACTCCGAGTCTTCAACGATTCCCAGAATGCTAAGGTGTTTATTAAGGCGACAGTGTCCTGTCAAGAGCCCTGTCGCCAGTCTCATATCTTTTCTCCCTAGTGTGAGAAAATACCTCGCTTTGGAGGCGCTCACCTCCCCGATAAGGAGCTTGGCCTGCCTCATTCCATTCGTGTTTTCCCAGAGCGCCTGAGAGCGCCTCTTCAAGTCACATTATAGGGTCATCATGGCAAGACCCTCCGCGATGTCCACCATGGGTTCCGGCCCTACTGTATCAACTGATGATCCTATTCTAGCAAGTTGGTCAGCCTCCTCATTTCCAACAATGCCTTCATGTCCTGGAACCCAGGGGAGATCAACCTTGTTGTGTCCTGCCAGGGTTTTTAATATATTCCTACACTCAGCTACAAGTGCAGAGCTTACTCTGGCCGATTTGATGGCGGATGCAGCACACATCAGGATGGCGTATACCTTTGTCTGGAAAACAGTAGCATACTTGCTCATTTTGGAGCGTCGGGAGGGTAGTTATTAATTAACTGCTCATATATTTTCTTTTAGCTGGAGGTGATGGTAGGTATTAATTAACTGCTCATATATTTTCTCTTAGCTGGAAGTAATGGGGTAATTACCCTGTTACCCCCTACCTCAAATTCGCGTTTGGTTGTTCTCAAATTACGTAACGCTTAAGGACGAGAGGGGGGTTATATAATTTAAGAGTGTACCCAAAGATCTGACTGATCTGAGTAATTTTAATAACAATAATCAAATTTGCGCAACGCAGGGTAAATGTTTAAAACTATAGTATCACTTTGACCATTTTGGATTTAGAATCCAGGAAGGTATTAATCAGCTTCTTTACCCCTTGAAAGCCACGCATGCTCTAAAGTCCGTTTTGATATCGTATAGTACCGTTAAATTCGAAAAACTTTTTTGCGCATTTACTTCTTTATTTATGGATTTATTAGATCCGTAGAGGATTGACATTTTTGAGGATTTCGGTTAAACCTCTAGAGGTACACCTAACCTATAGTCGAACTACTTTATTAAGCTTAAATTTTAACGGTAAAAAGGGAAAACCAACATTGTCAGGTTAATTTTATAATGAGAGGAGTAAATGCAGGGATAATTAATATTAGAATTTTCCAATTTATCTCAGGAAAAATAACTTTATTATAAAAATTTCATTTTACTGGTAAATTACGTTTTGTTAGTTTTTTTTTACGGTCAACCTACTTGTTAAACTGAACTTCATCTCTTACTTTTAGTTTTTAAAATACACAAAGTAGGAATTTGTTTAACGGATTGACTTTTTTTAATGGATTTTAATAAACTACTAGTATACATATAGGTAGGTATACTTTAATTTACCCGACTTCCAAATTTTCTAAAAATGAACCTATACTTACGTAATATTCCAATGTATTAAACATCTGGCATAACACACACAAAACAATACATATTTTTTTACTTTATTAATGGTCCTATAAACAATTAATGATCTGAAATCAGATCATATGCTTTGGTCCTGATCTCTTACTATGTCTGATGGATAGATCAATAGAATGAAACTGGGAAAAACGGTTGGTGTTCTTATTTTCTTAAGAACATTTGATACCAAGAAAATTTCCAAACGGATGAATATACATTAAAAGCCGTATATAACAACCAGCTGTTTAATTGTTAAAGGTAGGCGCAGAATAACGTGAGGCTTAAAACAATGGCTTAAGTGCCGCGAGGTAAAATTAAAAGGAAACCGCTTTCAGAATCGAAGCGGTGTGAATAAGAGCGAATTGTTTTTGCGTACACGCATTCAGCGACTCTAAAAAGGCTATTAACGCATTTTAAGGATATAAACCTTAAGAATAAGATCAGTAGATGCTTTATTGTTTTTTACAATACAATGGTATTTAAATAATCCAGTGGAGAACTAAAAAGAAAAAAAATTAGAAAAGAAAAAACTATCTTCTGCGAATCATCGTATTTAAGTAACCCCCCCCCCCCCCCAACGGAAGGGATTGACTTTTAATTTAGGATTAAAATTAAACATTTAATTAGTTTAAAAAAAATTGAGAACTTTTCTTGCCATGTGCACAAACGTTTGTGAAAAGAATATTGAACCCACAACATAGCCTTAATTTTCGATATTAATTTAAAAAGTTTCCATCCAGAAAGGTGGTTTGAGCTCTCTAAGAGAAATCCTCCTTGCAAAGATTAATAGAAACATGAACAAATCCAGAATATCTAAATTTAGCAAACATAAGGGCATGGTCTATTGTGTCGAACGCTTTAGAAAAATCAAAAATCCAGTGCCGCCATGCCTCTTTAATAAACTGAATCTAGAATTTTATGTGTAATGTGCAGTAAGGTGGAGGTGGTACTGTAGTCCTCACAAAAACCAGACTGCAAGGGTTTTCATTCTCCACAGAATATTTATTAACTTCTTTATACAGGGTGTCCCAGAACTAATAGTACATAGTTAAACTGTAGATTCCCTGAGTCAAAATATTACGATTTAGCCATACTTACCTTAGTCCAAAAGCTCGTACTAACCGAGATACAGGGTGTTAAACTTTATTTTTTTAATTCGATTTTCTTTAATAACTTTTTTACTAATTAATATTTTTGCAAAAAATAACCAGCGTGTAAGTTTTTTTGAAATTGGCAATACGATTCCGTTAAAAACAGTGTACAGGGTGTTCCCTGGACTACTAGCATTGCATTAAAATCAGTGACTTTTTTTTGTGCCTCGGTGTATACCAGTTTTATGTAAAATAATAGTTTTCCCATCTTTTTTATGTAAAAAAGTTATACCATTTTAAAGTCGCTCAGAGCAACGGTTTTTGAAATTTTTACATTTAAAGTTTTTATTGCATGTGAGTGATATGCCTAATTTATGTATAATACTTTCTTCAATTCATGCTACTAATTAATATTTTTGCAAAAACTAACTAGCATGTAGGTTTTTCTGAAATTTGCAAGACGATTTCGTTGAAAAATTTGATGTACAATGTACAGGGTCTTCTTTGGACCACTACCATTGCATGAAAATCATCAGTGTATTTTTTTGTGCCTCGGTGTATATTTAAGCAGGTTTTTAAACAGAATAATATTTTAATTATTAAATAATTATTACATATTTTATTGCAACAACAAATTTTTAGATAGAAAAACAAAAAAAAAACTATAATAAATGTTCAAAATGGCCACCGTTAACCGGAATACATTTGTTTTTTCGCTTATTATACGAACGTCTGATTTTAAAATAAAGATTTGCATTTCTGAACGCCTCTCCAGCATTTTGAATTTTTTGAAATAGTTTTTCTCAGGTATTTATCTAGCCTACAATAATAAACAGTTTTAAGTTTGATTTACTATTTGTCAATTTAAAAATTTTAACTTAGTTGCTGAGATGCTGCATGCTTAAGAAATTTTATATTTTTATAAATAAATAATAAAATATTAACTTTATTGACAATTAAAATTTTCATTCAAAACAATAAAAAAATACTTGTATTAATAAAGTATACGTACGATTTAAAAAAAAACTAATACGAAGAGGTTTTTATTCCTGATTAAAAACAAAGCCCTACTACAGTTGCAATAACGAACAATGATATGAACTTATGATAATTCAAGAACCACCCTGTATATATTTTACCTTAATATTTCTTAAGAAAACATCCAATCTTAGAATGCTATAAAAAAAGTATTGATTATAGCTAATATGTATGAGTAGGTAAGAATTTAATCAAAAATCTTTTACGCATACTATAAAAACTTTTAATTTAAATATCTTGAAAACCGTTCCTCTAAGCAACATCTAAATGCTATAACTTTCTTACTTAAATAAAATTAAAAAATTAATGTTTTTAATAGAATCTTGTATACACCGAGGAACAAAAAAGTTAGACCTATTTTAATGTAACGGTACCGACCCAGAGAACACCACGTATAATATTTTTTTTTACCAAAATTAAGTTGTCCATGTCCAAAAACCACCAAACCGAATTTTTTGTGCAAAATTATTAATTAGTAGAAAGAATTGAAGAAAATATCATACATAAATTAGGCATATCACTCACATGCAATAAAAACTTTAAATGCAAAAATCTCAAAAACCGTTGCTCTGAGCGACTTTGAAACAGTATAACTTTTTTACATAAAAAGGATGGAAAAACTATTATTTTACATAAAAACTGGTATACACCGAGGCACAACAAAAATACACTGATTTTTAATCAATGGTAGTGGTCTAAGGAACACCCTGTACATTGTACATCAAACTTTTCAACGGAATCGTCTTGCCAATTTTAAAAAAACTTACACGCTGGTTAGTTTTTGCAAAAATATTAGTTATTTGGACTAAGGTAAGTATGGCTAAATCGTAATATGTATTTTGACCCAGGGAATCTACAGTTTAACTATGTACCATTAGTTCTGGGACACCCTGTATATTACCCCTTCCAAAAGTTTTGAAAATAAAAGTAGGGGTAGACCCCAAATGAGATGAGCGGACGATTTAAAGAAAAAAAGCGGGAACGAGATAAATGAACACGGCGACAGACAAAGAAGAGCGGAAGATATTGGGGGAGGGGGGCTATATCCAAAGATGGATTGAAGAAGGCTAAATAGATAGACAGAATAGATATACAGGTATGATACTGGATCTTATGAATGCGGCTGTACCTGGCCGTATCAGGTCTTTAGATACGTCCATTAATTACGTAACGCTGCGGGGGACTACGCTTGTCTTACGCTCAATAATTTATGCCACCAAAGCATACTAAAGTGTGGTTTATATTTGTATCTTGCTTCAATTATACGTAACTGCGGAAGATGAATCAAACCACCGTCACTAGTACAGTTCCATGTAAAAGGTATACAACTTAAGAGGTTTGTTTACATTTGCATAGCGTTGACTAAACCATGGTTTGGTTCATCTCTCTCAGTTACATTTATTTAAAGCAAAAACAAATAAAAACAACACTTTGGTTTGCTTTATTCGGCAAAATTTGAATCTCTTTTTTCTGAAAATGTATTACAATTGTTTAACGCTTTATGTAGTTTATGAAAACTTTTATTTTTGTTGGTTTTTTTGTTGACTTCGCCTTGTTGACAGTGTTCTGAGTTGATACCTTTTTGGCGTTTGTTCACAGGAAACTAAGTTCATCAAGACAGGCTTGCGCGAATCTGTCAAACGTGTCAAAATAGTGTCTATAAGCCTGGGCGTATTCGAGTTTCACTTTTCGGCCAATTTTGGGGCAAGTTAAGGTCGACATTAAAGTCATATCTAAGAAGGCCGTGTTTTCATAATTCCCTATTATATTAACGCATACTAGATTAAACCGAAAGGACGGAGGGTTTTTAGTCTAAAAAATATCATGTATTATCGTATATACATTTCCATGCATGTGAATGAAATTTAACGTTTTCTGAGGAAGCAAATCGTGTGAAATCCATCATTTTCATATTTGGTCATAGGAAAATGATATTTATTACTTCACAGGAGAGCAGAACAGTCAGTTTCAAATACAGGGTATAGCATATTGACGTATCTCGTCTTGATATCATTTTCCAGTCGTTCTTTCGGCCTAACCCAGATATATTGCTGTTCCCACAAGATTCTATAACTTAAAATGGTCTGCGATTCGGTGCATTTTACGATGATGCTTTATGTAAATATTTGTAATGACTAACAAAGAAAAGACAAGGAGTTCACCCTTAAATTAAACAAACCACAATAAAGCCCACAAAGTAATCATAAACGAAGAAGAAACCCGTGTCAACTTATCACAATCGTGAATGTCATCTAGAGAATCCTAAGCAAACAGTAGCTCAATAAAACCAACAAAAAAATAGCTGTAAAAAAGTACAATGAACACGTTTCTTTAAAGAGTCCCATTACAATAATGTCGTATTGTGCAATACAAAGATGTCTGTTTGGCATTTTAAACCAAATAACTTTTGTCTAGAAAAAAGCAAATATATCCTGAGTGCAAAGCGTAACAAAATATAAAATAAAAATTCAATTATCGTCAAAAATGAATGAAAAGCTTTTTATGAAATAGCGATCCGTGGTGGTCAGTAAAAAGTAAAAGCTCATTTTAACTTCGATGGAAATATATGACATTTTTTAGACTAAAAACCGCACGTCCTTTCGCTTTAATGTGGTATGCGTTAATATAATTGGGAATTATGGAAATACGGCCGTCATAGATAATGCCGACTTTAACTTAATTTGCCCCAAAATTGGCCGAAAAGTAAAACTCGAATACGGCAAGGACTATAGACACTTTTCAACAAACCCCAAAAAAGTTACAACCCAAAACACACTGTCAACAAAGCGAAGCCAACAAAAAACCCAACAAAAATAAAAGGTTCCATAAATTACGTATAGCGAGAAAAGAAATTTTAAACTTTTGCATTTTGACAAAAAATAGATTCGAATTTTGGCGACCAAAGCAAATCAAAGTGCTGTTTGTATTTGTTTTTTGCTTTAAATAAATTTAACTGAGAGAGATGAACCAAACCATGGTTGGTCAACACTATGCAAATGTAAACAAACCTCTTGAGTTGTATACCTTTTGCATAGAACTGTACAAATGATGGTTTGATTCATCTTCCTCAGTTACGTGTAATTAAAGCAAGATACAAAATATAAATCACACTGTAGTATGCTTTGGTGGCAGAAAATATTAAGCGTAAGACAAGCGTAGCCCCCGGCAGCGTTACGTAATTAATGGACGTATCTAAAGACCTGATACGGCCGAGTACAGCCGCATCCATAAGATATAAGATCCAGTATTATTCCTATATAATAATTATTTTTATTTGACTTTATTAGAGTCGAAATTAAATGTGTTCGATAATGTGCTGGCTTGAGTCGAAATAGTGCCTGGCCCTATTTGTTCATGGCTTTAATTTGGTCGTTTCAGAACAATGATAGGGCGCCACTAAATGTGCAGGCGTATCTGTCAACAGTATTAAAATAATGGCTGGTCGTATTAGTGCCTGGCCTTACAAGCGTTTCAATAATTCCCTAGAAGATTCCCACAATATTTTATTAATGGAACTTAAAATGATGTTAATATTTAGAAGGACAAACAAACAACAGACAATGAATTTACCTCTAAAATAAAATCAAACCGCATCAAAGCCAAGAAAGCTATCGTAACCCCAGAAGAAAACCGGTGTCCCACTAATCAAATAGTAAATGTCATCTAGAGAAACCTAGGCAAACAGTAGCTTAATAAAACCAACAAAAAGAGCTTTAAAAATGCTATATAAACACGTACAAAAAAATACAACGAGTTTACCCCTAAATTAAATACCACATCAAAGTCCACAAAGTTATCATAAACCCAAAAGAAACCCCTGTCACACTAATCACAATCGTGAATGTCATCTAAAGAAACCTAAGCAAACAGTAGCTCAATAAAACCAACAAAAATACCTTTAAAAATAGTACATAAACACGTTTCTTTAAAGTGTCCCATCACAATAATGTCGTATTGCCCAGGGCAAAGATGTCTGCTTGACATTTTAACCCAGGTAACCTTTGTCTAAAATAAGTAGACATAACCGCTTAAAGAAATAGCGGTAACAAAAATATTGAAATAAAAAGGTTTCCACTAATTTGTCATCTAAAAGCGAATGGGAAACCTTTTATAAAAAGTAGTTTCAAATCATTAATGAAGCTAATTTTTACCTCGATCGAAATGCATCAAAGATAATATGTGTCATTTTCCAGTTTAACCCAGGCAATAAACTTTTTCTTAAACAAAACGTCAGTCAGTAATATATTAAAAAGTAATAACCTTATGTATGACATTGTAAGCTTTAACCAACCGCTTCGATAATTGGAAATTACTAAATGAAAACAAAATCCGGATGCCAGCTTGGAAAAAGCGCATCTATCTATCTATCTCAAAACTAAGTGTAACAGATATAAATTCGGTTTGACAGGGAAAAATATTTATATCAATACAAACGTTATGGATCCCTATAAAAAATGCAACCTTTTAAAAAACTAGACAATTCATGGGATGATATAGTAAGATGCGGTTAACATATTTAAACTCACGTCAGAAATTCAGCAAGAAAAAACTAATTTTGTGATATTAATGCTAGGTAAAGTAGCAAAATACGACAAAATTGGTCTATCTTGTACAGTGATGGATGCTTTTATATGTCACATGAGATAAACGAACTACATCCTCAGATACCTGAAAGAATGTGCAAGTTTGTTGACTTAAAGGAGATGTTTGCTTAGCCAAAACTTTATCGGAAACCAATGGAAAGTCTTCAAGCAAGGCACATTCTATTAAAGCCGCTTTTACACGTTACAACATTACAACCAAGAAAAAAACAAAATCAAATATTAGATTATCTGCACAAAATATCGGACTTATGAAGTATACAAATTGAAAATTTAAATTCAGTGAATTTATATCTGTCCAATTGTGGCATCTGATATGAATCATTGACATGAAAACTGTTAACATAACCTTTGTTAAAAGTAAAAGAAAAGCCTTGTATATTATTAAGAAAGCTTCTGGGTCATTGCCTAAAAACTTGGACAACAAAATAAACCCCTTCAAAATTTTCTTTATTATGCATAATGTGACGTAATTTGTCACCGGCCGTCTTGATATTCATTAGACAAACATACAGTTGATCGCGTTTAGCCCCGCTTTATGGAAATCAAACCACGCAGAAAAAAATTAGTCACGGTAATAAACATGGTCCTTTGTTGAAAAGACTGGACAACATTAATTACGGTAATTTGGAGACTGGACTTTTGTCATTGCAGAGGGGGCCCTATTTTGACTGACAGTTACGTCTAGCGTTGACTGACCGCTACCCTGAGAAAAGGAGGCCAAGAAATCACCACCGTGTTTTGTTGTTTTGTTTTGTTCGCCAGCTTTTTGTAGTGGCCAAGCAACCGGCCAAATAAAGAAAAGGCATAATGGTGTTTTTGTTCTTTGCGTATTTCCGAGGGGAATCGAGGATTTATTTTTGGCAGATTTTATTACGAGGGCAGAATAACAAGGTTTTTAAAAAATAAGTTCAGCAAATGCTGGAGGAACCCAATCATCAGTATTTTCTAAGATCTTAAGATATAGTGCTAAGGACCAGGCAAGATACTTCCAGAGCATGACAACATATTCGCTGAGCTCAATAAAAATGGTGATAGAAATTTATAATGACGTATGCATAACCTAAGAACAGAAATCTGAACACAAAAGAAAATTCCTAAGGAATGGAGATTGGGTGTTATACAATAAAAAAGGTGACCAGCTTCACTGCCAAACCTCCCGAGGCATAATCATCTTTCTCTACAAGCTGAGCCACGAATAATTGTTGTAGTTTATAATGTATTAAATCACACAAGTTCGGTCATTATCCACTAATTTTATTACAACGACATGTTTCGAGAGCATACGCTCTCATTTTCAGGTTGCACACTAAAAGAAAATTAGGTTCGGTTCGGTTCGAAGATTTTTCGAAAATATATATTTAGTTTTCTTCCTCTTTTGACTACAGAATGATTGTTTATTTTTCCTCTTTCTTGTTCATTATATTTAAAAACAAAAAACAACATGAACAAGGGCAGGACTTTAAACCAACCCTTGAGTCCTCCTGCGACACTGTTTGCTTCTGTCTTTGTTGTGTAAATTGTGAAATACCCCTCCATTGTACTCATTTTGACTTATCTAGTTTTAGTTTTTTAAATTTGTTATTTAGTTTTCAAATAGTTTTTTTTACTATTTTATTTAATGAACCTAGCCCTTGATGTTGTATCTCTAGTTCGAGCAAGGCCAACAAAAAAATAGAGACCACGACCCTGAAAAAATAAGCTGTTCTCGGGGGCTGACTTTTACATTGGGTCTTATGAAAGGTCAGACATTTTTTTATGATATTTTCAAAATGACGGTACAGATTTTCGCGAAATTGCAGTGATATATTCTCAGACACCATCCCAATATTCCACCAAACTTTTGTAAGGATGCAAGATAATTCAAAGGTTAAAATCTTCAAGATTTAACATTCTTTATTTTGAATTCAAATTACTCGCCATGTACCGCATACCAACTGTTATATTTGACATGTATTTGACTTTCTCATCTGTGTTTGTCACATTGGCTTCTCCATTAAATTTAATTTTTGTGTGAGCTAATGAAGCGGCTCCGAAAAGTTAAGGATTACTATACATTTACAGAAAATTGTTCAGCAAGAATATAGTAAAAACAATCTCAAAACCGGCTTTATTTTTAAAAAAAATCAAATATTCATGAACCGTCATTCCAACTTCAATATTTTAAAGACAATCAGCTGTGTCGTGACGTGACCATCAAATTTTCCAAACCCCAATATGACGTTAACAAAGTCGAGGATCGTGGTCCGTCCGTTTTGATAACCCTGGTTCGAGCAATGCCTAGAACCGGGTGGAGGAAAGAGCAACCAACCAAGTGCCTATTCTGACCTTCTGTCAAAAGTGTCGAACAACAAAATGGTTTTTGACAAATAAACAAACCTACAAATCTCTCTATATCTTTGTTTTCTTTATTATACGTAATTGTAACTGTTTACGTGTTATGTGCATCGTCTAGGTTTTTGGTAAAAATACTCTGTCATAACAGAATAAACAAAACTTGAATGGATTTGTAAATTCTTTGAGGTTAGAAAAACCCGTATCATCCATATGGTATAAGATCTTTAGATTTTGCTTTAATAAGTGCCTGAGAAATTGTAAAGCTTTTGATTATCTAAAAGATTTCTATAGAAAACAGAGGAATAAAATGATATGTCCTCGTATATATTTCACATTAAGAAATAATGGTTGGCAGAACTCCCGCGGCCTTGATGTTTTGTGTCATTTGTTTGCTGTTTTACGATAGCAAAGTGGACAATTAGGGGTGACTGACTTCTTTTTTTAGATATTGCTCCGGTGTGAGACTGGTATCAGACTTGACGCCCGTTACATTAGCTTTGTATCTCGTCGGTTTATGTTTTTTTTAGATTTTAGCATGAGAACGGCGTTATGCAAATATGTTTATTCTCTTGGCAATAATAAACGTTTTATGATTAAAATCGTTTGGTTGAAAGAAAAATATATTTGGCTGTAACTCCAGAAATTCAGATTGCAGAATTATTACAGTGACTGGAAAAAAAATATTTTTCTCCGTGCAAATTCTAAAATACTTGTCATGTGGTAAAGGAAGTTTATCTGAAGAAATGGGCTTGTATCACAGAATGACCCACAGGCGGTACAAAGCTTATAAATAAATGGATCCATGAAGGATCTGATACCTTCCTAGCCCATTAGCACACTCCAAGTGAACTCCACGCTATATCAGCTTTGAAAACAGTTTTTCGGTAAATATCTCAGAAACGAAAGCTTCTACGAAGCTTTTATAGCATAAATTATTGAAAAAAACTTATGTAAATGTACCATATTCCGAAAACCACATATTGATACGATGTTCCGTTAAAAAGTTAGCATATTTTTAGTTTTTAAACTGTCAACAAACTGTCTTTAGCATTTTTGATTTTGACTTAAGTCTGATCAGCTCCGTACAGAATCGAACACTTTTTTCATGAAAATCTCATGGAAATCGGTTCAGCGGTTTGAGAGCTATCATGTTACGGAGGACATACACACACACACACACACACACACACAAACACACACATCCACACACACACACACATACACAAAGACACACATGCACACACATATGAACACACATATGCACACACACGTACACACACACACGCACGCACACACACACGCACGCACACACACACGCACACACACACACACACCTACATACACACACACACGAGTCTGGGGGCGGTAAGCAATTTTCTTACGTCAAAATCAGCTGCTTTTTTTGTTAAATGCTCCAGGGTGTAGTAAGCAAAATTGCGATGGACATCTTGGAAGATATAGATAGTGACTCAAAACTCGGATAATGAAGATCTGGAGTTAATTTTGGTATCATCAGACCGCGGCATGCCAGGATTGAGGGTTACGGTAAAAATATTGTTTCCAGGTGCGTGTGCATAGACTCTTTTCGAAAAAATAAAAATCGAATAAAGCGTAGTTAAGGTATCTTACTTTATCGCGTTCTTTTTAATTTTTTGGTGAGTGCATCGAACCCACCGAACAAAAATGTCAGATGAACGTCATACATCATATGTCGGTTTAGAACGTTTTTAAAGTTGTCCGACGCCTATTCTCCACCTCCTTCGATCCTTACAATCATCTTCTGTCAGGTTTTTTGACTCTTTGATCTTTGGATTGACTGTTGCCATTCTAGTTTAGAACGCCGTCTTTTTCTGCGCCCTATTGGATGCCATTCTAGGACCTGCTTTGGTAATCTTTCGTCGTTCATCCGTTGTACATGGCCGTACCATATCAGTTAAATTTCAATGATGTCACTTGTTATGCCTCCCTCGATTTCCCATTCTTTCTTTTATGATCTCATTTCCAATGTGATCTCTTCTAGATATTTCCATTGATCTTCTTATTACATCATCCATTTTGACACTTTCCATTTTTGTTTTATATTTTTCTAATACGCGACAAGTCTCTATCCCATACAAGAGTGTGCTTTTCACCATTGTTTCACATATGTTAAATTTTACAATCTTTTTATCTCTCTGCTCCATAAAATACTGTTAAGACATCCAATAACCTTTTTTGCTTTTACTATTCTTTTTTCCAGTTCTTTACAGTCAATTCCTGTCTTATCAAATGTGACATCTAAGTATACATACTAGGAGATATTGTTTGACCATTGCCTATTTTAAAAAGAGTTCGAGAGATACAACATCCCTGTCTTAAGCCTTTCGTTACTATGACTTCTTTTGAAAGTGGAGGTACCTAAACTATATAAATTTATGTATTTAGAAATAAAGTTATGCTGCAACAAAGTATCTTGAAATAAGTATTATTAAATAGATCTTTAGACTGTGTTAAAACCGCATTTTTATAATTATATTATAATTATAACTCAAAAATAGAAAATCAAAGTCAGGCTTGGCTACCTGTAAAGCTTGCTTTACGATGAGTGACCTTAGTTTGAATACTCAGTTGACAATAAAATTGTTAGACGAAATACCTCACAAATAAAAATGTCATCTTCGAAATCAGATTACAAGTTTATTTGTGATCCTGAATTGTACCCAAATGAGAGTTCTTATAATAATATCCATCCTAACAATATATTTACAAAATATAAATAGTCCAGGCTCTGCAAGATCTTTTCATACTCCTCAAAATTCACCACATAGTAGCACCACAGAATTATTAGGGTTTTCTGTATCACCTAGAAATTATAGTTTTAAGTTGAGTAATAAAAATGATACAAGTGACAACTCGAATTATACGCGCTCCCGATACGGTCGATCTGTGAAAGCTCCCCGGCGACTCAATCTTTGAGGGGGAGGTGTTTGAGTATTTGTAGTTAAGTTTAACCTTCAGTGGTGAACACACCCATTACGTAGTAAACCAACCAGTTTATGTTATGGTTGACAGTTGTCAATGTCAACGGTGATTAAAATGTCAAGTTTACGAATTTACATATTTTAAAATAAAATATATTTTAAACATAAAATTGGCTTCCTAATTATCTCAAAAGCTATTAAAATATTGTTTTTGCTT
This sequence comes from Aspidapion aeneum, assembly GCA_963576565.1. Lineage (NCBI taxonomy): Eukaryota > Metazoa > Arthropoda > Insecta > Coleoptera > Brentidae > Aspidapion > Aspidapion aeneum. The sequence goes on along the minus strand of OY755044.1, from coordinate 90,317,463 downwards.
TGTTCCAAAAAACCAAATATTAACCCGCTAGAGACAGCGTTCCATTTCAAGTCGCCACCCTGTTTAAATAACACAGTAGGTATCAAGTTTAAATAACACAGTAGGTATCATCTTTGTATTTTTAACGAAAAAACTTCGCTAAAAACCAGCCGAATTTCTGCCTTCGTCTGGCTGCGGTAGATAAGTAAATTCTATGCTTTACACGGGTAGTAATGCTTTTTGGCACACTACATTTAAAAGATAAACTTCTACTTAATGTTATGAACAAGGGATATCGTACGAGGAATATTGTGTTTTTATGCCACAAGAATATTTCAGGTTTTCAGAAATATTAAACAAAAGGTTTCATAGCAGAAACAATGAGTTTTGAGAGGCAGATTTCAAAACCCATCATTCGAACAGAAAGTGAAACTAAAGAATGTGGAAAGTATTTCGTTATTATTAATGATTAAATGGGACCGTGGCGAAAAAGTCAAAACACTGATTACTATGACCAAAAGTAGAGTAAATTTGTAAAATAAAGCTGCAAGAAGGGTATATTTTTTATATTTGGCATAGTAGTACCTAACACCAAAAGCTAAATTTTCATTCGAGGATCCCTGATTTTCCGGCCTCAGAATCCAAGATGGCGGCTGCCAGTTGATATATACTGGATCACTTGTTCCTGATTGTCAGGACGTGTTCCAGACGGGGATCACTCGTATCCTTGTGATCGACGTTGGAGATAGTGAAAACCAAACAGTTTTAACAAGTTCCCAACAAAAGCATCAAGCCATCAGTATAATTCAATGCCGGTAGGGGTATTTTCCCTCGGAGTAGTTGTTTCTGTTGGTTTCACAAAACTTATGCTCTACACGGAGCTATCGCCTACATTCACCTGAGGATGGCCCAAAAGGTCGAAACCGGTCCGGTCGTGGATTGGCATGGATCACTTGTTCCTGATTGTCAGGACGTGTTCCACACGGGGATCACTCGTATCCTTGTGATCGACGTTGGAGATAGTGAAAACCAAACAGTTTTAACAAGTTCCCAACGAAAGCATCAAGCCATCAGTATAATTCAATGCCGGTAGGGGTATTTTCCCTCGGAGTAGTTGTTTCTGTTGGTTTAACAATACTAGTTCTGTCAAACAAGAACAAAAAAATAACTTTTTTATCTGAACTTCGGCCGCCATCTTAAAATTTTTAATGTCAAATTGTAATTTTTTTGAAATTTTTACAAAACTTGGCTTACTATTGATAAAATCAAAAAAAAAATTAATTTAATTTGGTCTACAGGTTATAAAGGTCTCTTTTATTTTTGACATATTAAACGCCATCTTTGTGTCGGGTGAGAAACTAATAACTTTTTTTCATCAGGCTTAAAGAGCTAGTCAGTGGCTTTAATATGAGGTATTAAAAATAAATATCGCGCAAAAAATAAATAAAATATCGAAGAAAAACGATTTTTTTTAAATATAGCCGCCATTTTGTTTTAAAGTGACAGGTGTAATTTTTTTTACATTTTTGAATTTAGTAGGTCCCACTTAAAGTAAGTGTTTCAAAATTAATTTAATATGTCTTAAAACAGGGAATTCATTTTTTTTCTTAACTTGGATTCCAATTTAGCTTTTGATGTTAGCTACTACCATGCCAAATATAAAAAAATATACCCTTTTTGCAGCTTTTTATTGAAATACCCTACAAATTTACTCTACTAATAGGGGAAACATGTGATGTTGTGCGCTGTTTATTGTAAAAATTGAACTGAATTAGTGAATTTATGTATTATTCATAATTAAATATAAACGCATTGCCCGTAAAATGAGCCTTTTACTGTGTATGATTTTTGTTTGAATTTAACTGGTGGTTTGGGGCAAAACGGGGTTTTCTCATGGGGGCAAAACGGGATACATTGTTATATCTAGTAACCTATTATGTTTTAAATATGGTCACGAATGTAAATTACCCTAGACTGTGCCACTGTACGAAACCATCTTGGAAAAACGAAAAGCGCAAAACATGGTTTTGCAGAGATAAGAAAGTGGTTCCGCCTCCCTCCAAAATGGTAAACATTTGGTTGCCGCCTACCACACAGCAGAGGGTTGATGCGTGAAAAACTACTGAAAAGTAAAGAGTGGGAGTGGTAATGGTTAAGCGTGGGGATACGTCAAATAGAGAGGGTTTTCCCTTTAAAGTGATTGGCTATAGAAAAACTGTGAGATTAGAAAATGTTGTCTATAAAATGTCATTTTATCTCTGTTTTCGTTTAGGTTTACTTGTTTAGCTCATTAGCTAGAATGTAAAGTAAATTTTAGGATTATCAGGAACGCCACTGACTTGGTTCTTCCAAGCTCTTCAAAGAGGAGATAATGGATTACTTAGGTCCAACCTACCGGTAATAAAAACCTAAACTTTGAGGAGACAAGTCGGTAGTCACATTCTAAGTTTTGTTGAACTTAAACTAAAACCTCTAAACTAATTATCAGTAAAGAAACATAAAATTTTTCTATTTGAATAATATTTTGTAGTTTGTTATTATGGTAAGTTAAAGTTTTTATTTTAATATTTTGAGTCTTGTTTGTTTTATAGGTCATAAGAAAAGTCTTGTAACAATTTGTAAATTGCAACAGGGTTTTATTTTGTATTCATTAAAGTTTGTAACGTTTTTAAAACAGTTTTATATTTATTTTCTACACACGGTACCCTCGTTTAAGGGCTCGATTTAAAATAAAATCGTACCCGACAATATATTTTAGGAAGATTGGGCAAAAAACAACAAAAATTGAAAAGGGAAATAAACACACACAGCACAGACTCAAGGCTAGCCAGACACTGAACAGAATCTATCATTGGAAATTTCAGCTTTTAGTTTTCCACTTTGGCTAAATGGCCTTCTTGTCTTCTTGCTACTCACTTGCCACAAGGGCGGGTGGAAGATTCAATTTTTTCGCTTTGTTTAACGCTCTTTATATATTATGTGATATATGTGCTATAAAATGCCTACAGCACCTGCTGCCCGCGTTTTGTAAATGTTATATTTATTAATCTATAAAAAAAAAAACAAATAAAAAACTTTACTGTATACGAAAAATATGTCAAAAAGGTTTAACCCCAATTTTTTAACTTTCTAGCTTGCATACACATTGCCAAATACCTCCACACAGACACGCGCTTATTTACGCAGTTTATCTTGGTACTATTGGAACGCGGCAGGAGTGGTGGAAAAAGAGGTTTCCTGCTCAGAAAAGCTGGATTTTCAACTAGTATTAGCAACTTTTTGAAGTCTCGCATTAACTTGCTGGGGGTATGAGTGTCTTTTAAGGGTGTTTTATGAGTAATGCAGTTTGGGGTATTGGTTAAAAATGATGAAGATGGAATAGTCAGTTTCAGTGATTATTTGATCCCTTTCAATATATTTTTATGATTCCAGTTTGAATTTACAATAAGCTGTATAAATAATAAGCACTGAAAATTGCTTCGGATGTAATTACACTTCTTTGTTTACCTTGTTTTAGTTGATGATGGGTCTCTTTAGACCCGAAACAATTAAAAGTGGTTTTTAGTGGAGAAGAAGTTGAGTTTTTTCTTTGTAAATATCAATATCAGTACCCCAGAGTCAGACTATGTTAAGTCCATTTTTGAATTTTTTTGGTTTGAACAACCTTAATACAACCTTAATACTGAAACATTGTTTGCCTAACGATGTCTATGGACTTAATATTTGTTTATATGAGGCGATTTTTTTATTTTTAAAGGTAGAGTTCAGACAACATTAGCAAATAAAAATATATGAAAAAATAAGTATTAAGGTTGTTCAAACCAAAAAAAGTCAAAAATGGACAACATAGTTTCGCTCTGGGGTACAGATATGTTTTTTACCAAATTTTTATTATTATTTTATCGATATTTTTCGATCATTTGTTTTTATAGTGTATTATTTACCAATTCTGCTTTAATATATTTAAAAAACCAAATTCACATATACCTAGTAAACTAGTAATGTGTTAAGTCCGTCGTGCTTTATTCTTCATGCAGTTTTTAATGCTTCAAATGTGTACTTAGATATGTAAAGAGTCTAGCGGACGAGTTTTTAATACTTACCAACTCAAAGTTCAGTGCATTAGATTTGGACATTACCTAAAAAAGAAAAAAATATATTAGTATTTTTCGATGTATTTTTACTTCTAAACCGCAATGACCAGGAAACTTTTTGCACGTCAAAAATGCGATATTTGGGTGTTTTTTAACCTAAATTCGATCTTGTCGTGACGTCTCTCTTTGTTTCTGTCCGTAAGATAATAGCTACTAAACCGTTTAACCAATTTTTTTATTTCATTCGTATAAATTGCAAAAAAAAACACACCAAATACATTTGTCCCGTTTTATTATACAAATACTCCTATGTGCGTCGGTCCGCCCGTCGCGTCGCACGATGGAGTATTTGTATAATAAAAGCGGATAAAAGTAAGAATCACCAAGAAACTCAAAATAACGTGCTTACTACATATTATTTATTCAAGTTTATTAACCTATATATCAATCTGCCGCCACAAAACTTCCCCCTCTACTTACTATTAAATTATGTCGTGAAATAAGTCGCAACCTAATCAATTTTAGAATCACATGCTTTGCTCTCGACGTTTTGTCTTATGGCGTTTACTTTTCTTGTTATTGTATTTTTATCTGGTCATTACATAAAAAACAATTATTGATTACGAAAATGGAAGGTATGTACCGTACCATATTTTAAAACATTATTTTATTCCTTTGTTGTTCATATTGTGCGTTTAAAAATATTTTAAAATGTCCTATTTGGGTATTTATATTTACCTAAATGTTTTCTTATTACATATTATGTTTTAGTTGCTTGTCTGGTCTGATCGAGCTATATTTTTTTTTAAAGACATGAAATTTAGCCTGAGGTGGCCTCCAAGACTATCAATAATATTGCCCAAAATTACAAATTGCGCAATATTATTGACCGTCTAGGCTTAGCATTGAAGGTTGCACAACGGTTGAGCAAAAGCTTGCACAAATTTAATTTTTACTGAGCAATATTTTTTTATTGAGTTGTATAGTTATTATTGGGAAATATTTTTTAGTTTTTAGAGGTCTGAAAATATTGACGTTTATAGGCTGTCAATATTTTTGTACAATAAATATTGATCGTTTAAGTTGAAGGGGTCATTCAATAATATTGCACAAAAAAAATATTGTGAAATATTATTGTAGGTCTAGGGGCTTATGCGTTTCATGTCTCACAGCAAAATTGTCCGCCCATGTCCGCCATTTTAAATTTTATGCATTCAAAGCAGTGATGCTCGTGTAAAAACTGAGATATAAAAATATGTTTTTTTCTACATCTAAAAAATTGGAAATATGGAAAGCATTAAATAACTTAAAAATTATCAATAATCGGATTACAATATGCTTATATGGTTATTCTGATAGCAAATGATCAACTTACTCTGTTTGATCAATGACTGGTGTAATACACTATCTATATATTTTTTAAATAAATAGCTTATTATCATCAAACTTTGTCTTTGATTCCAAGAAATTGCAAAAAAAACACAACAAATCGGCGTCGTCGTATCAAAAGGAGATATTTGGACTATGACATTTTTTTATTAATAAATTATGTTTTCAGAGAGTTTCGAGTTTTTACCTTATGATAAAAACAGAATCGGTACCAAAGTCATCCGACAACGTTGCGCAATCTTCAGTCGGGTCGGGTCGCTAGCCGCACGGTGTGAACGGCCTTAGCACTGATTATTACCTTACAGGGTGATTTTTCTTCTTGAAAAAATCTAATTAGTGCTATATCTAAACTTTACAGAAAATACCTTTTAAACAAATTTTACTCATCCAATTCCAACAACTGAAAGCATTGACAAGTAGGTATGCTAGACAGGGAATGGGAAAAAAGAGCGAAGTATATTAATTTTATTTATAACTTTTCTTAAAACGTCGCGAACGCTTGCATCTCTGTCAAATCCTTACGAAAGAGATAAGTTCGATTAACTTCGACAAGAACCTGAATACCGCGTAGTAAAGATTTGTTTTTTGTTTTTTGAATGTTTGATCCTTTTTGTCATGGACGAATTTTCGCTACCAAACCATAGATGTATGCGATTCGGAGTGTTTCCTGTCCACCTGCGGACCATTTTCTTTTGTTTTCAAGTTCGCCATGATTTCTCCATTCAAAAACTAACAATAGAAACATATAAAAACTAACAATAGAAACATATAATATTAGGTCTATGAACACCAACGAAAAAATAAATGAACTGGAGGAAGAGCTGACAAAAAAAATGGGACATTGTAGGATTGTCAGAAACCCGTTGAAAATCAGAAAACCGAACAAAACTAAACTCCGGATAGCAGCAACTTCGGCGTAGGATTAATAATAAATAAAGCCATAAGTAAACACGTCCAAACTATTGAAGGAATCTCAGATCGCGTTGCCTATCTTACACTAAAAATGAAAAGAACATCACCTGAAGTTATCCAAGTATACGCCCCCACTTCTACCAGCGATGACGAACATATCGAACCATTCTATAAAGACATCTCAAAAGCTATGAAAGAACACAAAACCCATCTTACACTAGTAATGAGAGATGTCAATGCCAAATTAAGTGAGAAAATGATCATAGAAAAAACCAAAATAGGTAACTTTGAATATGATGAAAGGAATGACCGAGGCACAACCTTTATGTACGCTCAAAGCTGTAATTTCACTCGTTTGTTGGTACTGCCAAAATTGCAACTTGAAGGCGTCGACTGCTTTCTCTGACGACTGAAATCTTTGACCACGCAGTCCATTCTTGATTTTCGGAAAAGTAAATCCTTGGGACTTAGGTCGAGACTGTATGGAGGATGGTCCAACAATTCGTTGGGTTAAAAATGCAAAGGTTTTTGGGCTTTGTGCGAACTTGCATTGTCTTGGTGGGATCATTCGTCGTTCGTTTTTCAAAGCTCAGCGATGACTTTCGGCAAACAAATGGTGATGTATCAATCGGTAGTAACAGTCCTTTGATCTTCCAGAGGAGTTTTTGCTACATGACCTGCTTTTGAGACAAATGTCGCGACCATGTTTTTGGATACACTTCAAGAACGGATAACTTTTGTTGACTTTTCTTCATCTTGGAACACCCAACCCGACGGCTGACATTCAATTTCGGGTTCATATGAGTAAATTCACAATTCATCACCAATGACAATGCTGTACACGTCGTTCGAGTTTCCTGCTTCAAAGCGGTCTAGAGTTTTCTGACACCAATACAACCTGCCTCTTTCTCTTCTTCGTATAACAGATGCGGTATCCAGCGGGAAACTAACTTTCTTACCCCTAATTTTGAGGTCTTTGAAATCCCCAATGAAGCCTCAATCTACTCACATGTCGATCTTCCTTGATGAGGATATATACGCCACTGAAGAAACGTATGTAGCAAAGCAACAACGCGACGTTGCCATAATGTGTTTTATATATCTCTTTCCGACTCACTAATTTTATTTTAGATATTTAAAAAACAAATGTAGATTTATGAATGAAATATGGGATTGTTTCAAGTCAAATTGTCAATGTATGAAAGGCTATTGTGATTGTCAAAAACATTTTTTTATTTCCACTCAGAATAAGTTGTTGGGTCAGAAAAGACTGTCTGTCTGACTTGATTTGGTAAGAGATTAATTGTATAATAAAAGGAACATCCCGATATTCCTAAAAAAACTGATTTTTAATTTTACGGTAAAAAAGTTTATTTTTATTATTTTCAGTGTACTTAGAAGTAAAACGAAACCAGTTCACTATGTATACCAGGAACGTCCTTTGGTCGTACCTTGCGTGAACTCCGATACGGCTGTAACAATAATTTCATTTTATGAAGAACCTGTCTTGTTTTGGAGCATGTCGAATCGCTTTTACTAATTTTTTTATTGGATACTAAAAATGGGCTTTGTTTTATGGCATCATCATACATATTCTGTAACTTTTAAAAAAAATCTTAAAAGCTCTATTTTCTCTCAGTTTAGCCTTCTTCAATCCACCTTTGGACATAGACCTCCCCCAATATCTTCCACTGTTCTTTGTCTGTCGCCGTGTTCATCCATCAATTTCCCGCATGTTTCTTCAAATCGTCCGCCTTTATTTGGGGTCTCCCCTACATCTTTTATTTTCTCAGGGTCTCCAGTTTACAATACAATACAATGACCGGCAAATTCCCATTTTAATTTTGCTACTTTTCCTCTGTCATCCCTCACTTTTGTTTTATTTCTTATCTCGTATAAAAGCTTTATTATTTTAAACAAATTTTGCTCTACATACAATTTTTGTCGTAATCTTATACCTAATATCCTCAATACTGGTCGACGGAAATGTGAAGCGATCGTAGCTTGCCCTGGAACCAACAAAAAATGTCAACCCGATATCGTCTATCCTTCTAATAAAATGCTTCTGGTTTTTCTCTATGCCACGCAGGGATTCTAAATCCAAGTTAATCTTGTGACCCAGTAAAATATGTTTAATAGTTATTTACCTAACAAGTACGGAAAGTAATACTTTACCGCACGCGACGGCAGTTGGCCGAACGACGCAGAGCGGAGTTCGGTCAATCCGTCAAGGGTGGTAAAGATACTTTCCGCATGTGTTAGGTACAATATTTTTCTTTCAAAAAATTAAATGTAAATAAACATGTCAAATTAGATGCAATTGTAATGTAAACAAATAATGAAACTGTCTTATTGATGCGTTGCAAAGATTTCTACACAGAAAAAAATGTCTTCAGTCAGTGCAAATTGCTTTGATCCAAGACAAAATCTGCTTTCCTATGCACGAAGACGATATTTTATTAACAAAAAAAAACTATTCTCTTGAGCTGCTGGTTTCCGTTGAAAATAAAAGTTGCCTTTATCCAAGAAAATTGATTTGTTTTGAATGGAAGCGGCAACCTTCTTGTTTTGTGTTTTCTAGTATTATGGAATAAGTCACCATTTTCGTTTTGAGATGCCGGATATTTTGAGTTAAAAAATTTTAAGTCTTTAGGCAAAGTAAAGCTTTATTTGTGTTAAGAAGAAGATATTAGTAAGATATTTTTTACTTCAAAACCACTTTTTCTTCGCTAAAGGCAGTTTGTTTTAAACCAAAACAATTTAGCAGGACAAGTATTTTTTTTCTCAAAACAAGGGGTTTGCTTAGATGAAAAGAAAACATTTTGTTCGGAGACTTTTGCTTTTGGGTCAAGATAATTTTCTCAAGAAAAATACTTTTCTTAACTGAAGAAATTCTTTTTTTCTGTGTAAGTGGAGCGCGTGTGGTAAAGTAATTACTTTACCGCACGCGAGTAGGTAAGTACTTAAACCATTTTAAGCTCTTGTTGCCTTCTACCTGTGACTAGACAAAAATAAATATATTATAATAAATTGAAATGATGCCCCTAAATATAAGAGCGCGTGGAAAAAATTTACAGAAGATAAAACTTCTGATAACTTTTGTTAAAAAAAGCCATTTTGAAAAGTGGGGGAAAACTGTGAATTCCAAAAATGAGTGTGACTTAATAACCTTTGCAATAGGCATCAATTCTTTAATTCTTTTATGAAAATAATCAGATACAATTTTGTAAGTATATATCTAAAAGCCCCTTAATAATAGTAACATTAGCACTACGATAAATTAAAAAAAAAAAATATTCTTGAAAAAATTAGATTTCTGGTAACGATTTAGATTTTTTTAAAAATAACTTTAACACTGAATTAATTATTACCTTTATTTTAATGCATATTTCCACAAAAGGTCGATTGTCATTTTTAAGGAAGTTAGAAAAAAACCTGAAAAAAAAAGTTAATTTTGAAACCCTCTTGTTGTTTTCAAAAAACAAAGAGGTTTGATGCAAAATGTAATAGATTTTTTTTCTTGTTTTAACCTTTGCCACCACAGCTGCATTAAGCACTGGGCAGTAAAAGCATATTTAATTAATAGCCGAATGGATCAGAGATATACAAGACTTAATAGCCAATATATTATAAACCGAGGCAACTACATCAATCATTTTGAAATCCACGAAATAACCAAGCCAATCCTCATAAGAAGAGGTGTTAGCAGGGCGATAAAATTTCCCCTAAACTATTTAACCAGGCCATAGAATATGCTTTTAAACACTTAGATTGGGAAAAAATAAGGATTAAAGTAAGCGGACAATATTTGAACCACCTACGATATGCTGACGATATCGCCTTAATAACAGATAAGAAAAAAGAACTGATAAAAATGATGGAAAAACTTTATACAGCAGCTAAAAATATAGGCTATTACCTATTTTTATCATTTTTGGATAATAATTATAATATTATCGACATAAATTTAAGTATAAAGAGATTTATTTTAGTTTCAAACAATAATAAATACATAAGCGCACCCAGGGGGGGCTTGGGGCCCGCCCCCCCCCAAAACCTAAGATTTTTTTACACATATTTCATTAAAAAACACACAAAATAGCTTAAAATTCGACATCATGAGGCTATAGAGGCGTCAAGCCCCCCAAGACATATTCCTGGGTGCGCCTCTGATAAATAAGAACTTTCGCACCTTCGCTTGGTGCTTGCTTTCCTTTTATACCCTGAGGTACAACCCTCTCGTTTCAAAAACCCGCAGTACTCCGCCAACAGGCTTGCATTTCACTTCCCTGAAAACCTCTTTTCCAACTTAGCGATGTTTTGATGAAACCGTTCCCCGTATTCATCCGAGACTGCTCCTAAATTTTCAGGAAAGAAGTCCAGATGCGAGTGAATGAAGTGCACTTTAAGGGACATGTTACATCCCATGGCCTTGTATGCTAAGAGCAATTCCTCGACCTGAGCGACCTAATCATCCCTTTTATGGTTACCCAAAAGGTTCTTACACACGTTTTGGAATGCAAACCAAGCTCGTTTTTCTTTTTGATTCAGGTGTTCAATAAACGTCGAATCTTGAAAAAGTTGTCCAATCTGTTGAAAAAAAGACGATCGATGGAACCAAGATATTGTAAACTGGAGACCTTGGGAAAATGAAAGAAGTAGGGAAAGACCCCACATGAGACGAGCGGACAATTTGAAGAAACATGTCGAAATTAGATGAATATGGCTACAGACAGAGAAGAGTCGAAGATATTGTGGGAGGCCTATGTCCAAAGATGGATCGAAGAAGGCTGCATAGAAAGATAATAGACAGACCACAAAAAAATAACGCACCCCCCCCCATTAAAAAAACCGAACCGAACCCCCCCTCCCATAAAAACATCCATTTACGTGGTTTTTTACGTCGTTTATATTTGTTTTGATAGCTGCTATTTTAAAATTGTTATAGTTGATATTCAAAATAAAAAGTAGTATACAAACAAAAATTGATTTTAATAAAATATAGTTTAAAACAATACAAAATGTTATTAAAGATAGTACAGAAATTATCGAATAAAGATAGATTATTTAATAATTGTGACATCACACTCCAGAGGAACGTACGAACCAGTAGTTTTTAGAGACGACACGATATACCGCGTTAATAAGTGCCTGTACGGGGCGCTATTGGTGCACAAGGTTAACTGATCAGCGCTTTTGGCATCAAGCATGTCGAAAGGGCTGAATTTCGCCTTTTTCACAATTGTCTTTTTTGTAAAATAAACATTTGTACCTATATTGTGAAATAAAGACATTAATTATTATTATTAATTATTATTATAATTTAAATTACACCCAGTATATGTAGGTATACAATCAAAAGTAAAACGCAAATCAAATAAATAAATTATAATTAAGGAAGAAGGTAATTATTATTCATCTACACAGTAGCCAGTTGCAAGTGGTATTAAAAATCAAAATGATATGCTAAACTAGGAATGCTTTGACTGAAAACCAGTGGTTTTGGACCATTAACTCTCTTACGGTGTGTAGTTTAATAAAGTTAATAAGTGTAGTATGTACACGTCAATGGCAGTGAATGATTGACATTTAAATTGCAGTTTTTTTTATCTTCCTAGCCCGCGCAGTAATGGCTAGAGAAGGTACTGTCCGGCCATAAAAAAATGAGGCGCACAAGAGATGGCTCAACTCAATCTATGGTCTTACTGGGTGATCCTCATTTTTAGCAAATTTACCATGAACAAACTTTTAATATTACAAAAAAAAACGGTACTCGTCTGGTACGTTTAAGGAAATCGACTCCAGTCCGTTTATAATTCACACCCTTTTATTGGGTTTCTATTGTTACCGCTGGATCAACTCGAATCCGGCCCGTTCACGATTTCTTCTATTGTTATCGCTATTGTTATCGCTGGGCTCAAACAGGATGACTAGGCACGTTTTATACACATTCTAGACCAACAAAAAGAAACAGTGGCGTATCATTTACTCTTTTTATAATAGATATAACGAATGGTTTGGGATTTTGACAATTTTTAGAAAGTTAATTGGTATCTTTTTAGGTTTCTAGATTCGTACGCACGTACCTAATGAAATAGGTACATAAATATTATAATAGGTATAAAAGTTTTGAAAAAATATTTGTTTTTAAGAAAAATAAAGTTTTCCAGCAAAAAAAGGCTTAGGAGGAGTAAAATATAAAATTAATAACTAATAAAAATTATAGCACGCCACTGGACAGGGAAAGATAGCGCCTGATTTTATTCTGGCCGGACAGTATTGTTTTTGACCTAGGTAGCAAGGTCACGTTTTTTAAACGTCAAAAACAGGTCATTTTTAATGACCATTGACGTCTCTAATCTGACGTGTAAATGACCTTTAAATGACGTTCAAAAGACACACCCAAAATGACGTTATTTTTAGACGTTTTAAAGACGTCAGCATTATGACGTATTTGGGACCAAATCAGAACATCAGACACACACACAGACACAAACCTATTTATGACTTTTTTTAAACTCGTCTGAATATATGAAATATTCCCTGCAGTTGAGAACACTGAAGGAAACTTAGAAACAGAAGGTGACTCTGGAAGTACTGGAACAGGTACAGCGGTGTTCGTCTGTCAGGTACAGATCAAAATAGACCTATGACCTATACCTAGACTTACACATCTCCACCTTGAAGCGAAAGAAGCCTCGAAGTTATTCTTGATTTAATATTTAATTTATTTTACATACGTACGTATGAATCCGGTCAAGTACTGACTGGGGCACCATCTATGTAAGTATGAGTGTATGTCCCTTGGACAAAGTGTGCAGTGTGGGTAGTGACTAATTTATGACGTTTTTCAGACGTCAAAAACTACACTACGAAAAGACGTCAAGTAACTGACGCCTTAAAGACAACATTTCGTGGTAGATGACCTGCTGGTCATCCAAATGACCACTTTTCGACCCCTTGTTACCTGGGGATAAAAACAAAATTGAGATAACGCCGTAAATGTGTTATTAGGGTGTATTTTGGGCAGTGGCGTATATAGAAAAAAGTTTCGGCGTGGGCCCGAGGCAGTTTTGGGGGGGCCTAGACCCCATGAGGGCCTATTTTATGCTATTTAATATGTCGAAAATATCTAAAAAAATCTTAGCTTCGGGGGGGGGGGGGGCCCGGGCCCCCCCATATATACGCCAGTGATTTTGGGCATATACGTAATATTCCACGTATATGATGTTGGGCTCTGGTTAGAAATAGCGCTGTTTAAAAATTGCTTCGAAATCGGAAAAAAACGAAAACCTGACCTGACGGCTCTGGAACGAAATAGCGATGTACAAAATAGCGACGTTCAAAATAGCGACTATCAAAATAGCGATGTAATGAAAGAGCGACTATCAAAATAGCGAAGTATCAAAATAGCGTTTGTAACAAAACAGCGATATATCAAAATAGCTATGTATCAAAATAGCGATGTATCAAAATGGCGATGTACCAAAATACCGAATCAAACCAAACCGAATCGAATCAAATCAATCCAAACCGAAAAGAACCGAAATGCGCTATTATATCCTATTTTGACTATACCAGCTTATTTAAAAAAAAAACTTTCCTGATTCTTTTCCGGGATCCTAGAGGGTGTGAATCCGAACCGAACCGATCTGAACCGAATTCGGTTCGGTTCGGATTCATACTCTCTAGGATTCCGGAAAAGAAGTCTGGAGTTTTTTTTTTAAAATATGCTGGTTCGGTTCGGTACGGTTCAGTTTGGGTCGGTTCGGATTCACACCCTTTGGGATCCCGGGAAAGAAGTCAGGAAAGTTTTTTTTTTGAAAACATTTCTTAGAAAGAAACCCTTTAGTCGAGCTATATGCCAAAACGGAACCGAAATATCGCTATTTTGATAGTCGCTATTTTGTTACATCGCTGTTTTGATAGTCGCTATTTTGTTACATCGCTATTTTGATAGTCGCTATTTTGTTACATCGCTATTTTGATAGTCGCTATTTTGTTACATCGCTTTTCTGTAGCATCGCTATTTCGTTACAATCGCTATTTTGTTACATCGCTATTTTGTTACATCGCTATTTTGATAGTCGCCTTTTCATTACATCGCTATTTTGATTGTCGCTATTTCGATACCGCTATTTTAATAGTCGCTATTTTGTACATCGCTATTTCGTTCCAGAGCCGACCTGACACCCACCTACTGTAACCTAGAGTTCCTGTATGTTGACATATTTGGAATATCCAAATATGTCAACATACAGGGACTCTGCTGTAACCTAACTTGAGTTAAACAAACCGTATCTAACCTAACCGAACCGAACCAACCTTACCTGCCAACCCAATTTAACCTCGCTTTACTTGCAGATCGCGAAGCAACCAATGCGTTATAAGTGTCTGCAAAACGAGGTTAGATTAGGTTAGGTTGGTTAGGTTATCAGATTAGGTTAGGTTAGATCAAGTCAGGTTACTCATAGGCGCACTAAGGGAGGGAGGGCCTTGGGCCCCCCAAACACTTGACTTGTGTAGATTTTCCATTTATTTCATGAATAAATAGATAAAACGACATCAGAGATCTCGCCCTCCTCAAGACCTATTCCAATGAATACAACGTGTATTCATTGCCTATTCCTAGGTGTGCCACTGGGTTACGACAGGTGAAATGTCTTGTCACGACCAATGGCATAGACGCACGCTGTTCACAATTAGAGAATTTTACGCGTTTGAAGTGAAATCGCATTTCCTGCCCCGACTGAACGTTTCTCGGTCGGATCGTCGGAAAAGCTTGCGCAAGCGCAATGGAGGTTTTTTCGCATATCACGTGAAGGTCCGGAGCTAATTTAAAGCTTGCCATTGGCCAAAGCATGTGATGGGAAAAATCACATCGTTAAAGACGAGAACAGATAGCCTGTTGTTGGGTACTTCTATCTATCTATTTAGCCTTCTTCGATCCATCTTTGGACATAGGCATTCCCCAATATCTTCCACTCTGTTTGTTTGGGTACTTACCAGCCCAAAATTGCGAAAATCTTTTAGTATCATAGAGATTAGGCTAGATAAAATTACGCGTGATGTGATAAAATTGGTATTTGCACCAAAAAAGTGCATGCTCGCAGATTTTTTTTCTGACATAAAATAAGGTCGTCCTTTCAATGGCCTGTTGTGTTATAGTCACGTGGGTTCAACGAACTCAAGTAGTCGGCTGATCTCTGTAGTTGACCGGGCTGCAGCCACTCTGGCTGCTGGGCTGAGATTGCAGAATGCCATCACGGATCACCAGCCATGTTGTCGAATCTCTAATAATAATTTTTATTACATTCTCAAAAAAACGCAATAAAAACGATATCTGTGTATGTAATATCTAGCTGCCAATATGGATTTATGAAAAGCCGATCGACAGCGGACGCACAACACAAATCTATAGAAATCTTGATAAAGGCGTTGGGTATATTTGACGACTTGGCGAAAGTGTTTGACACCGTTTCACACAAAGTATTATTGGAAAAAAATTAAAGATATGGCCTGAGCGGTCAAATTTATAAATTAATTAAGTTACTTAAATGAAAGGCTTCACAAAATTTGGGGATATAATAAGAGCTCTTTAAAATAAAATAATGGATTTACCAAAATTTGCTGACAGCAAGCTTTGAGAAATGATGGCGGAAAGTACTCATGGTCCACTCAACAACATCAACAATTTTGTAATTCCTGTAACAAAAACCATTAAATATTTGAGGATAGTTTTGGAAACTGGTTTGTGTTGAAATACTCACGCAAACTATGTTGTTAAGAAAATTAGAGGAATATCCACATCAAACCAACAGAACAAAAACATCAACAAAACAGCAAGACAATAAAACTGCAAGTTTTCGAAAACACGAACAAATTGTCAACTGCTGTCCACATATTATAGGAAAACAATTAGTGAACTTTTTATAATCTCCGATAGAAAATGTGGCGTGCTTGAAATTTTGAGTTACAAAGAAACAATGACTTATTTATTATGGCAGCTGGTTTTCTATTTTTAACCCAAAAAAAGGAAAGACGGTTTTGGCACGGATCACCTGATCCGTGGTGTTGAGTTAGAACGAGCTTAAAGAACCAACAAAAAACTATGTTGAGGAATTATTGCAAGATTTATGAAAATATGATATTGGTATTAGTACACAATATTCCTATTTCCTTTAAGGCGTCTGCCTTTTTATAACGATTTTTATAATCAGGGTGTGTCTAGCTTCTCGATAAAGCTCAATTAATTTTCATGTATTTTCAACGCCCCATTTAATTTTTTCTCCGGACCGAACCGTCAAAAAACATGGTAATTTTGCACACAGAAACTACACAAACTGAACCAAGATGTTTGTTTCTTTTTTATTCGCGTACAGACTAGACCAACAAAGTAGCCCAAATCGAAAACAAAACATCAACACTTTGATCCTTACCGACAGGCGACGGGAAAATAAAAAGTTGTTGAAAACGCTAACAAAACAAAAAAGTTGCCCAATTGTTCTTATTTTGTTTCAAAAATGTTGGAAAACATTAAGTTGCTGTTTTGTTGGTTTGGTGTGGACCCGCTATAAGTAAGCATCTACAAGATTTTCTAATAGCGGGTCCACACTATTCACGGAAAAAATAAGTTAAACCTTTAACCAAAATCTAGACCTGTAGCCCTAGGATTGTAGCACTTAGTACTGTAGATCCTTTAGTAAATACTGGTGTATGTCTTACAAAAGTAGACCATTTTATATTATGTGAACGGTCTTTGGGACATAGTGACAACACCGTTAAGAAAGCTAGACTTCTTGTAGACGAAGACGACCGGTGTAGCGGTCGGCGTCCTCTGGCCACTGAACACGGACCTAGATGGGGTTTATAACCGGTCAAGTGGAAGAAAAATGTAAGATACAGCGCCTTTAAGAACAGATTGTCTTGTGTTCATTAATATTTATTTTTCTCTCTTTCCTGCGTTTGCCAATCATCATAATGATTCTTATCTTGCATGCGGTAAACAAAAAGGACATTCGGAGATCGCGACTGTAACGGAAAAGGAGATTCCTCTATCAACTTACAGGCTAGCGATGCCAGAAAAGCGGTTAAGGGAGAAAAGGAGATACCGTGTAACCATACCGCTAAGGGATGCATGGAGAAAGGAAGGGGTTGAATTCTTTAGCGATGTCACGGTCTGCTATACAGACGGATCCAAGACTAACAGACCGGAATTCGACCGGCGCAGGAGTGTGCGTGGAAAGCAAGGGTATTGGAAAAAGCTACCCGCTGGAATCCAATGCAACAGTCTTTTAGGCGGAGGTTTACGCTATACTGGCGGTAACATGGGAGGAAGAAATTAGGAACGAAACAGGAAAGCGCCTCCGCATCTATTCAGTCAAGCTGAAAGCACTGTGCAAACCAACCATTTCCGCGGGTTTGGTGCAGGAGTGCGCAGATGCACTTCAAGAGTTGGAAGGTGAAGCTCGTATGGGTCCCAGGCCACATGGGAGTCCCAGGAAATGAGAAAGCGGACGAACTCGCCTGAGGTGGATCCCGGCAGAAATGCGTCGGGCCAGAACCTTTCCTGGGACTCACAAGAGGGCAAATAAAGTCGGCCCTAACATAGTGGGCCCGGGAAGATATACAAAAGGAATGGACCAACACAGGAAACGCCAGACAGGCGAAGGAGTATGTGACAGGATACAGCAAGTGCCGTATGGACTGGCTACTCCGTAGAACACGAAGAGAGGTGGGAGCCATAGTAGGAGTCCGAACCGGAAGGACACCTGGCGAAATTGAGTGAAAACCGATGCGACGTGCGAGCGATGCTGGGCCGAAGACGAGACCTCGGGGCATTTCCTCTTATCATGTAAAGGAGGCAAGAAAAGAGGTATTTGAAGAGGAAACCTTTGAGACGAAGGACCTTCTGAATCTGAGGTGGTCCGATATTCTGGCCTTTGTACAGAAGACTAGCAGATTTCTTAGTGAAGGAAGGACGTAGTAGGGGGGATGCCCGGGGGTTGGCGAAAAGTTAGTTGCTCTAAAACGTTCCACGTTCAGTCACGTTATTATGCTTTCTTCCACATCCCTGGAGACTTAGTCACAATTATGATATGTCCTTGTTGTTTTTTGATGTTTGATTGTCTCAAAATGTTTTATTAATTATTCGATCGACTCATGGAGGGTTTTAGGTACCATGTCCAACTTTAGCATGGGCATCATCCTGTAACCAACTCTTAAGGGAATAACAAAAATGTTGAAGCCTTATAGTCGCAAACAAGAGAACGAAAGCGGCGCCTGCGCTCGAATAAAAAACTTGAATTTGGAACTATTTTTATTTAATTCTAAGTAACACAGTATAAATTATTGCAGGCTTATTTGAGCGTTTCCCAAATTTTACACGAGGACTTTTTCGTACATTACAACCTATGGCATCTCTAATGATTTATCTAAGTTTTTTATTCATACTTATCTGAAAGACCTCTAATATGTAGAATGCTATGGACAAACCTTTTCTAGAATCAAGGCTACTTCCGGACTTCCTCAAGACTCTATATTAGACACCCTCTTCTTTATAGCTTTTATAAATAGTATAGTGATGAGACTAAAAGCTTATCTGTAGAAGAAATAACATTGCTGATTGTGAAATTCAGGTATATACTTGGTGTCTTGAAAACTCTCTACCTCTCAATCCATCTAAGTGCAATGTGGTGTCTTTCACTTTTAAGAAACAGGTAATTCACTTACTCCATCAATACACCCGAACGATCCGGAAGTCTGGAATTTAAGGGAGTAACATTCGATAGTGCTCTATCATTTGTTCCTCACATCCAGGGCGTTGTAAAGAAAAGCTACCGAATGCTTTAGATTCATAATACGGAATTCTCAGTACCTAGAAAATATTTCTAGCACAAAATTACTCTATTTTCCTTACGTCAGATCCGAAAAAGAATCTTCGTGCATAGTATGGTCTTCGTATTATGATACATTAATACAATCGAAAAAGTTCAACGTAAATTTCTGAAGTACCTTGCTTTTAACCCTTTCGGGACGGGGAACGCACATTTGCGTTAGAAGAAAACTTGCCGTACGACCGGCTGACGCACATGTGCGTTACGGGCTTATATCCCCTCTCATGCCAACTAGAGTCAGCTGACATATACTTTAAAAAAGGATACGGTTGACGGCCGGCTGACGCATCAGTGCGTTATTTTTCTTTACAAGTTAAGAGTTGTTTATAAATGCCATTAAACACTCTTCATGGTGTCCTCAATAAATCTGCACAATTATTTTTAGAAAAACTACAATTTTAATCCATAATTTGATAAATTTTCACCCAATCAACTAGTTTTTAGAAAAAAATAATGGACATAACCCTAAACTTTTGACAATTGTCGAATAATCTAGTGACGTATCGGAGTATGTTCCAAAATGATCAAAACTAACGCATGCACAATAACCGAAATCCTGTCTACCCGAAAAAGGAACATTAAGAATTAAATAGGGTTCCTGGCTTCAAATATTGCGCGTGAGAATGAATGGGTATGCCCCATATTTATGCTCTAACGTATTTGGGTTTTTACATACTAAAATTTCCATTGGCTGATTTCTAACATAACAAAATTAAATTAAAATTTCTCTTTTCTTCTATCAAAAGACTTTAAAGACAAACTTATTACCCTGCTTTTTACAAAGGCTTTGGTGACTTCTTATTAAAATACGGCCCTAAATATTTTTTACATGAGGATGGGATGAAAAGTTTCCGGCCTAACATAGAACGCAACACTTAGTGACTAAACAATAATTTATTCTTCTACATAGTCCCATTGTAAGGTAATACATTTGGCCCAACGATGTTCAACTGATTTGATGCCATCACTGAAGTCTGATTCATCCAACTCGTCAAAATAGATGTTTGTAGCTGCAATGACTTCTAAATCTGAGAAAAAAAATTTTTTTTAGGTTTGGACACAAATAAAAGTCTGACAGGGCTAGGTCTGGCGAATAAGGTGGATAGTTTAACAGTTCAAAGCATAGCTGATGAAGGTGCGTTGTCCTGATGAAACAAAATTTTCTTTTTTGCCAAACCAGGGCGTTTTTCGCTTATATTTTGCTTGAACTGGTCCAGTAAGTCGCTGTAGTATTCTGAATTTATTGTTCTTCCTTTTTCGAGATAATCTATGAGGAGTATCCCTTTAGCGTCACAAAAGACCGTTGCCATAACCTTTCCAGCAGACGGTACTGCCTTTGCGTTCTTTGGAACTGGTGCGTCCTTTGCCGTCCATTGTTTGGACTGTTGCTTAGTTTCAGGGGTATAATGATGAACCCATGTCTCATCAACCGTAATAAATCTACGCAAAAAGTCCCCTGAATCACGTCTAAACATTGCCAAATTCTCCTCTGAAATGGTAAGACGCACGAGCTTTTGATCTGGCGTGAGCAAACGCGGCACCCATCAGGCGGATAGCTTTCTCATGCCTAAAACTTCACATAACATATGGTGAACTCGCTCTTTTGATATGCCCAAAGCATCAGCTACCTCTTCCAGTCTTAATCTGCGATCTTTTAGAATTAGCTTGTGAATGGTTTGCACCATTTCTTCAGAAGTTGCCGTTTTTGGCCTGCTAGAACGAGGAGCATCATCAGTGCTAGTACGACCACGTTTAAAGTCCGATACCCAAGTTTTAACTGTCGTATAGGAAGGAGCAGATTCCTCTAGTGTAGCATCTTGTTCAGCTTTTATTTCCATCGGCGATAACCCTTTGATTAGAAAATATTTTATCACGGCTCTTATCTCGTTTTTCTATTTAAAATTGACACACTGTATAAACTTTCAAAATAACCAGGACACAAACTACTTGACGCACTTACTTTAAACTTCGAGCGTATACTGATCACAAGCAAGGCTACACAAACACGTTGGAACAAAAAAACAAATCGGGCCTGCTATAGGCTAGGCCGGAAACTTTTCATCCCATTCTCGTATATCTTTTCCCTCAAAAACTCTGATGTTTTACTCTATTAAAATAATAATTATAATATAAAAACATAAATTTTTTTCGCGTTTGCCTTGGGGTTTAGAACGAAAATAACATTAATAACCAATAATAATAGTAGACTGCAATCATAGGTCAATGGTTTATTACTGAGTCAATGCCGCCTAACAAGTCACTTCAAATGAGGTTACAAGTTTAATTTAATTCTAGACGACTGCAAACAAATTAAATGTCTAACAAATTAAATTTAAATTGGATGCACTTTTGATCGACTAGTAAAATACGCAGCATTTTTAATAAAAAGTCTGATCTAATACGATTATTGGATTTACAATATGTGGAAACATATACCATATAGGAAGAGGCTGTACGGGCCATGGGGCCGATTCTTGCTCCGCCTACTATGCCGAGTCGAATGAATTTCATTGCATTGTTTGAGCATGTTTAAGGGAAAATACAATGTGGATACAATACTTGAACCACCTAAGATATGCTGATGATATCGCCCTTATAACAGACAAGAAAGAAGAACTGATAAAAATGCTGGAAGAACTGGATACAGCAGCTAAAAATATAGGCTTGAGTATGAACTACGCTAAAACTAAAATGATAATAAATACAGATGATATCAGAATAAACTAAAAGAAAATAGTTGAGGAATATAATATACTTGGGACAAATTATTAAACTAAAAAAAGAAAATCAAACGGCTGAAATCAAGAGACGAAGAAGAGCTACATATTAAAAAATAAAAAATGATGATATTTTTTAACTCAAAAAACTGTACTTACCTATGGATCCCAGGCCTGGACACTTACAAAATCAAACATGGATAAGGTAACAAAAGTCCAAAGATCAATGGAAAGACAAATGTTACATGTAAAGCTAACAGATAAAAAAACTAATGAATGGATCAGAAATAAAACAAAAGTAAGGGATGCCATAGGAGAAGTAGCAAAATTAAAATGGATATTTGCCGGTCACAATATCAGAAAGAAAGACGATCGATGGAACAAAAGTATTGTAAACTGGAGACCTTGGAAAAATAAAAGAAGTAGGGGAAGACCCCAAATGAGATGGGCGGACGATTTAAAGAAACACTCGGGAACTAGATGGATGAACACTTGAATGAAGATGGATTCAAGAAGGCTAAATAGATAGACAATGTCGATGCCGTGACTCGAGCTCACTTGTTCTCTCTCTAGTGTTTAATTTCTCGTTTGGTGTTCCTCCTCTTCTTTTAATTTAAGTTCACGGGTCGCCGGGATTTGCTGAGATCGAGACAAACCCTTATGTTCCGATTTTTATCTAAACTTCTGCTAAATTAGTTCCATATGGTATAATAAGAACGGATGTAAATGGTATTTACCATATACACTTACTTACTAGTACTACAGTTTGCTGACGACCAAGTAATTGTGGCTAATGATAAAGAAGACATGGAGTATATGATGAGAAAGTTGATGGAAGAATACCAAAAGTGGGGGTTAACAGTGAACGTGGACAAGATACAGTACTTATGTATTGGAAACGAATTAAGTGAGTTAGAACTTGACAATGGACAAACAATATCTCCATGCAATGAATATGTATACTTAAGTGTCACATTTGATAAGACAGGAACAGACTGTAAAGAACTGGAAAAAAGAATAGTAAAAGCAAAGAAGGTTATTGGATGTCTAAACAGTATTTTATGGAGCAAAGAGATAAAAAAATATGTTTAGAATATATGAAACAGTGATAAAAAGCACGCTATTATATGGAATAGAGACTTGTCGCGTAACAGAAATACTCTGCCAATCTATGGGCACCTAAGCTCACACTGGATACTATAGTTATAGTGTATCTACGTGAAAGCTAATATATCTAAAAACTGAAGTATATTTTATTGAACTCCAGACTCAATTACCTATCGTTTGATACTACACAAGCCATGTTTTGACTTAAACTCTAATTTTTCAAATCTACCCCCACCCTTTTTTTAAAAACTAAAATGTATTTTGTTTAACTCCAGACTCAATTACCTTTCGTTTGATATCACACAAGCCATATTTCCACTTAAACACTAATTTTTGAAATTTACCCCCACCCTTTTTTTTTAAATTAAAATGTATTTTGTTTAACTCCAGACTCAATTACCTTTCGTTTGATATTACACACGCTATATTTTTACATAAACTCCAATTTTTGAAATCTACCCCCACCCTCTTATTTGGCTTGTGCTCGGTGGATTTTGTTCATTTTTAAATGGGACCATCTCGACCCAAAACCAAGCCAGGGTACCAAATTTCATTAAATTCGGGCAAGCCGTTTTTGAGTTATGCGCGTTGGTCGTTACAGACAGACATACAGACACATAGACAGACAGACAGACAGACAGACAGACAGACATACGGATAGACAGGCAGACAGACAGACAGACGGCGCAACAAAAAAGTTTCAAAATCATCTGAAACGCAAAGATATATAAAAATTTTTGAAATCGGAGCAACTTTTTTTTTCTCGAAAAAATTAGGATCACCATAGCTCACACTACTATAGTATAGTAGTAGTGTGAGCTAAAATACAAAAGAAAGATTGAAAGTGTCGAAATGGATGCAATAAGAAGATCAATGAGAATATCTAAAACAGATCATGTAAGAAATGAGATGATAAAAGTAAGAATGGGAATCGAGGGAAGCATAACGGATGATATCACTAAACGACAACTGATATGGTACGGCCATGTACGTACAACAGATGAACGACGAAAGATTACCAAAGCAGGTCCTAGAAAAAGAGGGTGTCCTAAACTAGAATGGCAACAGTCAATCCAAAGATCAATGAGTGAAAAAAACCGAAAAAGGATCGAAGGAGGTGAAGAATAGGCATCGGACAACGTAGACAAACGTTCTAAACCGACATAGTAGTAGTAGTAAGTGGTATGCCTCACAAAATTTAAATGGTTGATAGAGGAGGCCAAAATAAAAATAAAAATCACATAACATGGGGGCCAAAACTTAACTGATTTTTGTCTAAATCGTGTCAAAGTTTTAAAATTAAGAAGCCACTATCTTTCAAATACTGAAAATTTGACGTGTCTCACCTTAATAATTTTTTAGCAGGAATATTCTTATAGATCTAAAAAAGTTCCATGAGTCTTGGTCTAAACGTTAAAAAAATAACTTAAAAAAATCACAAGTTTTCTTGAAAGTTATCTATCTATCCATCTATTTAGCTTTCTTCAATCCATCTTTGGACATAGGCCTCCCCTAATATCTTCCACTCTTCTCTGTCTGTCGCCGTGTTCATCCATCTAGTTCCCGCGTGTTTCTTCAAATCGTCCGCCCATCTCATTTGGGTCTTCTCCTACTTCTTTTATTTTCCCAAGGTCTTTACTTTACATTACATTTGTTCCATCGATCGTCTTTCTGTCTGATATTATGACCAGCAAATTTCCATTTTAATTTTGCTACTTCTCCTCTGACATCCCTTACTTTTGTTTTATTTCTTATCCATTGATTTCTTTTCTATCTGTCAGCTTTACATGTAACATTTGTCCTTCCATTGATCTTTGGGCTTTTGTTACCTTATGCATGTTTGATTTTGTAAGTGTCCAGGTCTGGGATCCAAAGGTAAGTACAGGAAGGATAACATTGGTTATACACTTTCGTTTTAAGGTACTGAGGATATATTTTATTTCTTAGCATGTATTATTATATATATTCCTCTACTTGTTCTATTTTATTTTGGTTTATTCTGACCGTAATATCTTCATCTGTGTTTTTTTTTGATTTTAGTATTAGTGTACTTCATACTTAAGCCTATATTTTTAGCTGCTGTATCCAGTTCTTCGAGCATTTTTATCAGTTCTTCTTTCTTGTCTGTTTTTAAGGCGGTATCATCAGCATATCTTAGGTGGTTCAAGAATTGTCTGTTTACTTTGATGCCAATTTCTTCCCAATCGAAGCTTTTAAAAACATCTTGAAAGTTAACGACTTTAAAAATAAATAGCATCAGTGCATCATTTGGGCCCACACGAAAACTTGACCTTTAACTTTGTCTACACTGCCTAGAAAAATCCTTTTTATATTAGCCGACAAGTTTAAACTTTTGACTGCAGTCGCGTGTCACCTTACTGTTTTGTCTCAGCCTGAAGGTGGCCTGAAGAAAAAAAAATGTATTCTATCCAGTAGTATGCTAATGATTTATGGTGAAGCTCACCGAAGCTCTCATCTCACTGCCAAACAATCTATTAGGAGAGAAGGAATAATAAAAAAATTAATGCAATTTTAAAAAATTAAACCTCTCTCGAGAAATTAACAGTCGTCTTTTTCAAGCTATAAACAAACACAATAACGTCATTGTACATTTTTATTGTATTTGTTTTTACAGTTCATACCAGTATTTTTGAGACAACTTTTGACAAGTTTTTTTCGTTGGCCTATGCTATTTGTTATGTTAAACAGCTGATAACTGTCAAAAAGTTATCTCAAAAATTATGATATGGAGTATACCATCAAGGTAGAATAAAGGGGAGCCGCTCCAAGCATTTGTATAATGCGACAGAAAGTGGGACCCCTAGGCGTGGCTTAGAGTCGTACCAATATGTCTGCTTAACAGGGCTGCACTCAATACATTTGTTTATATTTCTTTTTAATACAAGATGACAGCTTCTTCTCTGCAAGGGATATCGAGAAGGGTAATACTTAGGTTTGTGAAAAATTGATTTAGGGATGAAAATTATGAATTTATGATAAGATAAATTTTTTACTTTTAATAAAAAATTATGTTTATAAAAATACCAATAATATTAACTCACTCATAGTCACTTTCCTAATCAAAATGTGCCGTATAAAATTCTATTTTGCCGCGGTAATATTTGGTTTTGAAAAGTTACAGCGACTTCTATCATTGTAAATCATTATAAAATCGATAGTCCGGGGCATAGGTCCGGGGCCATAGCGTATTTCTTGGGCTTTTTGATGACGATTTTACAAACTTGATTACTAATGATCCCACCAACACTGCCTGACCTGTTAACAGACCCAAAATTATCTTAATCAAAAAGTAAGGTTAGGTGTCAATTTTTTTTTTTTAGTTCTGAACGATTTGGCACGTACATCAAAATTCAGGTATTTATTTTTTGGCTGTCAAAAATATTTATATATGGGTAAAATGTGTTTTTAGATTATGCCTTATATCTTCTAAACTATTGCACCTGCAGAACTATGATTTAATAAATTAGTAGCTCATACAATTACCCACAGGTGGGCTATGTAACTTTACCTCCCGCTACAAAATGATTCTTAAAAAACCCAAACTAATACACTAAATTAAAAGGAGCTGCTGAGTTGGTCTGCTAAGAATTTTTGTAGCATATTGCATAACTGAGGATACTGTTTGGCAATGGCTTTTAAAACCTTTACAATAAATTGTTCTGGATACTGTGGCAGTATTAACTCCTGCGAATTGTCCCACTCTTTGGACGACATCCCCGGCTAAAAAATTTTAGGCCTATCGAAAATTTTCTGATTTGATGACAAATTTTCACTTCCAAAAAATTGGTAGGATTGATTTAGAGTTCTGTATGAGTAGCAAAGTTTAAGAGGAAATTAACGATCTGGAAACCAAGGGCGGATCCAGAGGTGCTTCTCGGGGGGGCACTTTAGGTGACATTCTCTGTTGGTAAAAAACGGTATATATTTTTTAAGCAGCATTTTATTGAATTAGTCAGTGGTTGTAATTTCGATGATAATAACAATAGACACTTTCATGCGCCGCAGGCAAAAATTTTGAATTTTTATTAGCAAAAACATTACTTTTTACTCATTTTTTGTATGTTCAAAAAATTCTCGGGGGGGGGCAAGTGCCCCTAGTGTCCCCCCCCCTGGATCCGCCACTGCTGGAAACAAAGTTGTTGTTCATACGTTTAGTAAAACTTGGGAATTAGTTTTATTAATCACAAATCTCTTACCTTTTATTTCTTACGTTCAGTGTTGCCGTTTCAGTAGAATTGTACTGAATTCAGTACGCAAAATGTTAATTCAATAGGCAAGTACTCCATTTTGAAAATCGACCCATTTTCAGTACGAAATTGAATACCAGACATCATAATAGGTATTACCCAAACGAAAATAGATTTTTAAAATAAATAAGGAACTGTTCAAAATATTTTGTGTTAAAAAATAATAATTTTCGATTCACAACCCTCTGAATCATTTATTAATTTTCAAAGAAAATGACTTGACCCTTAGTAAAGATCAAATATTACACCCATAATAATATAATATAATTTTAGCCTAGGTAAGTGGATTTCAAATGTTTGAATAAAAAAAAGTTATATGAAATATTAGCTCACACATATACTATACTATAGTAGTGTGAGCTATAGTGATCCTAATTTTTTCAAGAAAAAAAAAGTTGCTCCGATTTCAAAATTTTTTATATATGTTTGCGTTTCAGATGATTTTGAAACTTTTTTGTTGCGCCGTCTGTCTGTCTGTCTGTCTGTCTGTATGTCTGTCTGTCTGTAACGACCAACGCGCATAACTCAAGAACCGCTTGCCCGATTTTAATGAAATTTGGTACCTAGGCTGAGTCTTGGGTCGAGATGGTCCCATTTAAAAATGAACAAAATCTCCACCGAGCACAAGCCAAATAAAAGGGTGGGGGTAGATTTCAAAAATTAGAGTTTATGTTAAAATACGGCGTGTGTGATATCAAACGAAAGGTAATTGAGTCTGGAGTTATAAAAAATAAACTTTAGTTAAAAAAAAGCGTGGGGGTAGATTTGAAAAATTTGATTTTAAGTGAAAATATGGCGTGTGTGTTATCAAACGAAAGGTAATTGAGTCTGGAGTTAAACAAAATACATTTTAGTTTTTTTTTAAAGGGTGGGGGTAGATTTCAAAAATTAGAGTTTAAGTCAAAACATGGCTTGTGTGGTATCAAACGAAAGGTAATTGAGTCTGGAGTTCAATAAAATATATTTCAGTTTTTAGTTATATTAGCTCACGCGTACACTATATCTATAGTACCTAGTGTGAGCTTAGGTGCCCATAGATTGGCAGAGTATTTTTTTAATTAAATATAGATTTTATTACCGCTTGACCATTTTGCAAAACTTTTTTTAATTGGCATATGTATGGGAAGAAATTCGATTTGCAACCAAAAAAGTACATTTTGATCAAATTCAGTACATTTTCAGAAAATTCTTAGTACTTTTTTAAAATTTGCTGCGGCAACACTGCTTACGTTACAAAACTCTATATAAGCTCTACAGTTAAACCAGATGGAATCTTTGACACAGCAAAGGTATAATATAACCAAGGCTAATAGGAAATATGGCAGCTTAAGTTCTAAGTTCTCTTTTGTCATGCTAATATAATATACTGCTGTATACTTGCAAGTTATAGGCACATCAAAGCTTTTTCAATTTTCTTGACAACAAGGACCGCTGTCAGTTATAAACAAAAACCTAAAAATTTTTATAAATATACTGACTGTAATATTCGTAACATAATTTTTTCTGGTGTGATGTGAGTAGGCCAGCATTTTCATTAAAAACAAGTACCTCCAACTATTCATTTTCCCCAAAAAATCGAGAAAACACTTTAAAAAATCGCTAGCAAGACATAACACAAATGCAGCATAACCTCAAAAAATAGTTAAACCTGTTTAAATTAAACATCGTTCCTGCATACCTGCCATTAATAATTGTTTTAAAAACTATAAATATTTGCAAATACTCAAAAACGTAAGAAGTATTGATCGTGATTTGAAATACAAAGAATGAGTTTTTACAAAATCTGTTAGATTCAATGGTCGTTAAACAGTAATCTTTAATCTTTTAATTAATAATTTCAATTTTACGAATTCCACTAATTCATTTTTTTAAAGCCGATTTATTATAATCGCTGATCTAGACCAATAACCTTGAAATATTGCAATTCTGTTTCTAAAATTTGTAGGTATTTAATTTATTATTGCAAAGCTTTTAAAGGCCAATAGATATTAAGCAAGATAACCTGCAACCTGCAACATTAACTGGCAACAGGGTTTACACCAAACAAAATATATGGCGGACCAAAAAAACCGTACATTTTCAACAAATCAAACAAAAATGTATTAACTGAAAAAATTGGTTAAGAATTAATAAAGTTGTACTTTGAATTAGGTGCTGATTTACCCCTTTGTGTAACGTAGGGCAAACAAACGGCTGTTTTTTTCAGTTTCTATTGGAAAAATGTATGCGTCTAAAATTTGAATATTTTTAACCCACTTGTCAAAACTTTATGTACGGCATTGACATGATCATCATTATTGACAAGAAAATAATGTCTTTGTCGTTTAAAAAGGCATATTGTAAAAATTGAATAAGAAGTAAGAAAGTATAAAGAAATCAAAATCGGTAGCGTGAAAAGGTAGGTAAAAAACTAATGAAAAATAACATCACATTAGCATGGTCGCTGCTGGGGCGATTTGCAGACATTTACATGTCAATATAAAATTAAAAACAATTGCGTTATCATGAAATTTATGCTAAAACGTACTGTTGAACATAAACAAAGCGCTTAAAAGCAAAATGGTTTTATCCTAAGAACAAATTTTTTTAATTATGTTAGTTCTTGCAAATTTTTTTGTGATATATTCTTGTACAATTCGCTTTCTTATGAATTTTTAAAATCATGCCATTGCCGTACACAAACTTTTTGCAAGTGGGTTAAAAATATTCAATTTTACCAAAAACCACAAATTAAGGATACAGCATATGTAGTACAAGAACTAAACTTTTTATAAAGTCAATTACCGTAGAAATTAAATAGTCTTTGACAAATTGACAGTAGAAATTTTTATACTTTCTAAAGGGTTGAATCAGCACGTAATTCGTTAAGGTACAACTTTATTATTTCTTAAACAATTTTTTCAGTTGATATCTTTTTGTACATGACTTTTTAATCAATACTTAAAATCGAGTACAGAGGCGCACAAAAAAGTTTGGCCGGGAGTCGGAAATATGGCAAAATTTCAAAATCATGTATAATTTTGTATTTTCAAGAAATGTCAATATTGACAAAAAAGTCTTAGCTTTTCATGTGTGACCAAAATCACAAAAGATAAAAAAATACAACCGAAAAAAAAGTACGGTTTTATTTGGCTCACCTTATATATTCTTTAAATTTGTCAACTTTTTAAATTCAAAATAAACATTATCATTTCCATAGTTCAAGAATGAGTCATGACCTCGAATTTTGATGCCAACACTGTAGCCGGAAAGTTTGGAAAAAAACAATTCAAGATGGAAGCTTGAATGAATTTCACTCTAGTGTTAAGTAAAAACAACATTAAGGTGCTGAAAATTTGTGTGGGTATTAAATAATAAACTAAATTTTTCAAATATGTAGGTATTTACAAAAAAAACTAATTCAAGGAAAATATTTTGATGCGTAATATGTTAGATTTTGTTTTCCCTAATTTTATTACTAAAATAATTTTTCAAATTATACTTTTTTTAAAAAGTGCGTGGATTATATAATAAGATATCATTCACCATCAAGGACTTAAGGTTATCAACAGAATTTGAAAGGTCATTGAACCTGACTGGCCAACTATAATCCTGATTTAAAAATCTACGTCACTGGTTGCCTTAAACCATTAATTTGTTTTATGAAGCAGCTACAGTCGGCCAGTTAAATACAGACATGAAAGAATTCTGTAGGCAACCTGGGTAAAAGAATAACGACCTTGATTCACCATTATGAAAGAAATGATTATCACTTAAATCCATATTGTCGTCGTAAATGCCTGAAATTCGTTGAATGCCAAAAAAATGTAATTTTGCAAAAGGCTATCAACATACAGATATACAGATATAATAGCCAATATATATAGCGAAGCAACAACATCAATAAAAATCCACGAAGGAACCAAGCCAATCCCCATAAGAAGAGGTGTGAGATAGGGGGACAGTTCTTCTTTCTTATTGTCCGTTTACTTTGATGCCCATTTCTTAAATAGTTTAGGGGATATTGTGTCACCCTGTCTGACACTACCTCTTCTTATGTGCATTAGCTTGGTTCCTTTATGGATTTTGATTGATGTTGTTGTTTCGATTTATTCGGCTATTAATTAAAAATGCTTTTACTGCCCAGTGCTCAATGCTATCGAAAGCTTTTCGCAAGTCTATAAACGCAATATATATAGTCGAATGTTATATTCGTTGGCTCGGTCTATTAGGATTTTCATGGTTAATAGGTGGTCAACTGTAATGAAACCTTTTCTGAAGCCTGCTGCCTACTTGTTCTGTTAATTGATATACCTCAAATTTTGTTGTTAGTCAATCTGTTAATATTTTTATGAAAAGCTTATAAATTACATTGGGAGTGTAGATAGATAGATATAAACATAAAATTAAAAAAATATTCATATTGATTCAACAGTTTGTTTCATATTCATTCAACACACCGACCGACCTAATCCGATTGGCTAAATTGCCAAGCCTAATCTAGCCAAACCAAACCAAATCAAACTCAAACTAACTTCTCACCATACGCATTGCCAAATGCTAGCAAACCAAAAAACAATTGAGAGAGTGGCTTAGTATGAGATGATATAATTGGAAGATTTGATTTGTACAGACGGGGCCGGTGATACACGAAAAGTCATAATAATTTTTGTCTAATTAAAAAGAGAAAATTGTTATTATACCTATCAGTTATTATCTAGCCAGATCTCGTAGGCATCTAGATCTGAAAAAGGTAACTGAACCAAATTAAATTTAATTTGATTTAATTTAATTGCCCAGCGCTTAAGTTTAGCTACGTTATACAGCTGATTGCGGTAGGCGGTTTAAGTAGCGAAATCCGCAGATATCAAGGTCACTCAATAAAATTTTTGGTTCCTTAAAACATTAAAATATCCATCCAAAATGGCGGACGTTTTAATGTATGAGTCGATAATATGTATCAAGAACTACAGCAGCGGCAAGCAAGAGGTGACTATCCAAAAGCTCCAGTAAAAGAAAAAAAAGTAAAATAACTCAGTTTTATGATGAAATCGATCTCGTTTTTGATCAACCTAAACAAGGTGATGGCAATAGCAATGATGGAAATACAGCACGCAAATTTTTTTAAAAACCTGAGGTTGTTTCCAAAATACCCGGTATCGACAAACGATTAATAGAAAGATTTGCAAATATACTTTCCAACCCTTCTTGTGGGCACTACAGAAACGAGGAAAAATCTTTAAAGTATGGTTTTGAAATAGCAGAAATAGCAATTTTCCTTTATGGATAGTATAAAATGAGTGCTAGCGTTCATAACTATTGCTGCATGGAGCTGATATAATAAAATCGCTAACTTTGCCAGAAGATGTAATTGAGATGGGCCATAAAGAGTATAAGAAATTTCGACAATATTACTCTAGGAAAACCTGAAGAATTAAGACTTATAGCGATATATTTAACTAGAGGCTGGTATCCTCTGACCCTATTGTGAACAATAAGCGAAAAATACGAGAAAAATAATTAAAAAGAGTGGTGTTAAGTATGCTAAGGCTGCCAATCTTCTATGGTAGAGATAAGAAAGGTAATGAAGATGGTAAATATAAGGATGATGATAGCGTTGATGATGATAATGATATGAATAATGAAGAAGATACAGATACCGTAGATATTGATGTTTAATAATGTCAAGGAAAAAATTTTGCTAATTTTAAATACAGCAATAAATAAGTATTCAATTGTTTTCTTTAATTAAAATACTTAAGCTAAAATATTAAATGTACTCCTCATAAGCATTTCTGATCATATTATCACATAAAATCAAATTTTAGATTTTTGGCGCCGTAAATTGTTATTCTGTCCTTCTGTGAGGCGGTGGCACAGGAAAAGCCATAAACATTTTGTCTAATTAAAAAGATATGTAATTGAAAATTGTTATTATACCTATCAGTTATTATCTAGCCAGATCTTGTAAGAATCTAGATCTGAAAAAGGTAACTGCACCAAATTAAATTTAACTTGATTTAATTTAATTGCTCAGCGCTTAAGTTTAGCTACTTTATATGGCTGATTGCGGTAGGCGGTTTAAGTAGCGAAATCCGCAGATATCGCACGCAACGTGGGCATGGGATTATCTGGATTATCTGTTTTATGCTTATCCTCTCTTTACTTTGTGTCTCAAGATTTTGTTTTAAATGCGATTGCAGTAAGCGTAAGTAATTGCCAAGTCTATAGCTAAAGTTACCCCATCGCGTCATAGGTATTTGCGGCATAAAAAAAGCTCATTATATTTGAAGTGTTAAAGAGTAAAGGTAGTACTTGTCGGTAGCCTCTGTTAAGACTTACAAGAAGGGATTAGTCATGTATTACCAGATTAGGTTCGTTCGATACTCTTACTTAAAGACATTACAATACGAAGCAGAGCATCTTTTAGTAATTTTTTACTGCGTATCCAAATTCCTCAAAAGGGCCCCCACCGTTTTGTGTGCCCGCCCAATTTACCCCAAAACTAGTTAAAAATCAGTCTTGAAAAAGTTTTTGAATATCTAATCATAATAACCACTTTGGGATATTTAGCAGTATGTTCAAAATTGGAAATTCATTTTCAAAGTTTGGGAAATATTTCGGTATTTTAAGAACGACTACGTATTCCTAATATTTTTAAGCAAAAGTATCGAACTTACCTAATCTCGTAAGACGTGCATAATCCGTTCTTGTAAGGTTCAACAGAGGCTATCAAGAAATACTACCTGCCCCTTTAAGTGTATAGGGTCAAGTGGTGTAAAAGTGAGACACACAAAATCCTGTTGAAAAATGAGACACTTAAATAAAAAATACTAACACAGTACAAGCCCGATTATCCGAATCGCGATTTTCCGAAATCCGGCTTATCCGAATCAAACTTTAAAAACAAAAATCCCGATTAACCGAAAAAATTCGCATTATATCAAACGCGTCTGGGATTCACCTATACTGCTAGGTGGTTCCCCTCGGGGTTTCACGCAGCGGCGTAGCGTGGGGGGGGGGGGGGGGCGCGGGGGGTTCGTCGCCCCCCCCCGCCCCGAGGGTAGTGGCGCCCCATTGGTGACCGAAGCGCCCTCAGCTTTATTAAGTCGGGCCGGCAACGGCCAATTGAATTGAGTGGGCGCCAAAGGAAACTAATGACGAGGACCTTTTTTGTTTTTTTTTTGGTCGCAAGATGTTTGAGAGGCGCCTTTTTACCTGTTTTTTTTTTGGTCGCAAGATGATTGAGAGGCGCCTTTTTACCTGTCGGCCCCCCCCTCACATATGATGACCTTTTTTTTTCTTTTTTTTTTGGTCGCAAGATTTTTTTTGAGTTTTGAGAGGCGCCCTTTTTAGCTGTCGCCCCCCCCCCGCCCTTTCGGGCACGCTACGCCGCTGGTTTCACGGGAATATAGTTAGCCGACAGAGTGTTACAAAATATGTTTTTAAGTCGATCTAAAGATATACACATCATAAACTCCTATTTTCCAAAAAAAAAATCGGATTAACCGAAATTTCGATTATCCGAAATCACTTTGGACAACATTATTTCGGATAATCGGGACTGTACTGTAATTGAATTCCGATAGATTTTCTGTAATAAACTGATAGCAGCAGTTGTAAGGACCTCATACCGACAATTTATTTTATTTTTTTATAAAAAATTGTCCTGTCTCATTTTTGAACTTTTTCAAGGTAAAATATGAGAGTGAGTTCGTAGATCGGTTTTTCTATAAATAAATATTTTTTCGCTTATTTATTGTATTTAAGTAAAAAAGAAACAAAATCTTATGTCTCAATTTTACCCTGAATGTCTTATTTTTGGTTTAGACGGCGATCTGACTGTTTATACGTGAATTTTATCACTGTCTCATATTTCGCCTGACTTGTCTCATTTTTGAACTTTTTCTATGTTTTTACGTTTGCAATATTTTTCTGATTATCGCTTATATCCAAAAAAAAATCGAGTCCTACAGAGAAGTCTAAAACATTACAAATATAAACGTTTTAAAAAGTGTCTCATTCTTACACCACTTGACCCTATAATTAAAGATTTTTTTGACGATTAGTTAGTTTAAAATCTATGTATATCCCGAAAATACCCTTAAAAATTTTTCAATTCAAACTCAAAGCTCCCACACCCTTTTTAATGACAATATACGGTCATACGCTCAGCCAGCGCAGAAAGAACTTAAAGCGTTCTTAAAAAACGTCCCCAGATCCCCTAATTCGCAGCCTAATTGAGTCCTTGAAACGGAAGCTTTTTAAAAGCTGCTCTGATATGCTTCACTTTTAAGTGTCTATTTACTTTAATGGCTCTAGGGGCAGTCAGTTGAAACTAAATATTCTCTTGGCTAAAGATTTTAATTATTTTTTTTCAGAACGCTGGAATATTGCATGCATTTGTTTCGTTTGTTTCTGGCAGAAATATCAAAACGAACAATCAGGGCTGTCAAAACGAACAGGATA
This sequence comes from Aspidapion aeneum, assembly GCA_963576565.1. Classification (NCBI taxonomy): domain Eukaryota; kingdom Metazoa; phylum Arthropoda; class Insecta; order Coleoptera; family Brentidae; genus Aspidapion; species Aspidapion aeneum. Next base: position 90,281,653 of record OY755044.1, on the reverse strand, counting down.
CTATCAGTTGCGGATCTAGTATTTCCGGTAGGGCTAAGGAAGGTGCAATTTTTTTTTAATGCAAATATGCAGGCAATTTTTTTTAAAACATAATAAATATTTACGCTGCTAGACAAGATAGGTGAACTTTACAGGTCGATCCAAGAAATCTACAGATTAAGCCGCAAACTATGGAAAGAAGTGTAAAGTTAGTTTCCGGTCCGGTTTTTTTACCCAACTGCAGCACGGGAAAGGAAGGGTAATGTTTTTCGATTGTTGTATGTAAGTAAATAGGTATGTTTGTGTCACGCTAGAGGCTAAACGGCTGAACCGATTTTGACAAAAAAGGTGTCGTTGAATTGCTACTGATCCCGAGGAGAGAGGGATCAACATGGCGGTCTTCAGACACCATTTTGTCACATGATGTAGGCATACAAATTATCTAAATTTCAGACGATTTTATTGAAATTCCTTTGATTACCCGCGTGCGCTTTCAGATTTTTTTTCCAATACCATTTTACTAGTCCTCCCCCGCCTCCCCTCTCTTCTCCTACCAAACCAAACCGAACTGAACCGAATCGAAGTATCGGTTTAGTTCGGTTTGGTTTCATAACCTCTAGGATGCCGGTTCGGTTCGGTTTGGTTTCACACCCTCTAGGATCCCGCGAAAGAACCCAGGAAAGTTTTTTTTTAAAGATGTTAGAAAGAGACCCCTTAGTCAAACAGTTGCTGTTTTTAATGAATAAAATGTTTTCGAACGAATGTCCTTTCGAACAAATTTTCGTTCGAACAAAATGTTTTTAAACAAATTTTCGTTCGAACAAAATGTTTCGAACAAATTTCCGATCGAACAAAATGTTTTCGAACAAATTTCCGTTCGAAGAAACTATTTTCAAACCAATTTCCATTCGAAGAAAATGTTTTCGAACTATTGCTTTCAAAAAAATGATTTTCGAACAACGTGTTTTTGAACAAAGTTTCGCGACCCAATACTACTATGAATTTTTCAAAATTTCCCTGTTTTTCATGTGTAAGCCGAGAGCTGTCCACTTTAGCCTTTTGCAGTCAAATTTGCAATAAAACTCAAAATGTACAGAGGGATCTAAAAAACTACAGTATTAAGTTATTTAAATTTAAACTTTACGTATTCTCAACCTGTTAACTAAATTTGTGTGGTATCTCTCCAACTCTATTTAAAATATATATCGCAGTAGCTCTAAAAAACTGGAAACATAAAGTACACGGCAAGGGAATACAACTTAACCGATTTACCATATAGACACTACAGTTTGCTGACAACCAAGTAATTGTGGCTACTGATGAAGAAGACATGGAGTATATGATGAAAAAGTTAACGGAAGAATACTAAATGTGGGGGTTAACAGTGAACGTGGATAAGACACAGTACTTATGTATTGGAAACGAATCAAGTGAGTTAGAACTAGATAACGGACAAACAATATCTCCATGCAATGAGTATGTATACTTGGGTGTCACATTTGAAAAGACAGGAACAGACTTTAAAGAACTGGAAAAAAGAATAATAAAGGCAAAAAAGGTTATTGGATATGTCAACAATATTTTATGGAGCAAAGATATAAAAAAGATGTAAACTTTAACATATATGAAACAATGGTGAAAACCACGCTGCTGTATGGAATAGAGACTTGTCGCGTAACAGAAAAATACAAAACGAAAATTTAAACTGTCGAAATGGATGCAATAAGAAGATCAATTAGAATATCTAGAACATATCATATAAGAAATGCGATAAAAGAAAGAATGGGAATCGACGGAAGCATAAAGGATGACATCACTAAAAGTCAACTGATATGGTACGGCTATGTACAGGGTGGGGCATTTTCGTTGGTTTTATAGGGTACAGGCTAAACCGTAAGAGATACAAAAAAACTGACATACGTGTCCCGTCCTCTTTTTTCGTGTCTTTTTTAATGGCGCAATCAAATCTACGCTAACTATATTGATTTAGCAGATATAGGGTGATTCTCAAAAATTGGCGATTTTTATTATCTCTTATTACTCGGTTATTTATGGAGATAGAAAAAAACTTCAAATACAAAAGTTTTATGATTTTCTACATAGAATACAGTGGCGTAACCAGAAAAATTAAAAATGTTTTAGTTTTCAAGATATTATCAAAAGTAACATTTTGTTAAATGGAACACCCAGTATGTAAGTATCTCAGATAATTGCATTTTTTCTTGTGATTACAATGATATATAACACTTAATACTTTTCTTTGTCCTAAATAGGTAAAATACGGAAAAATATATTGTTTTTGTAGTAGGCTATGAATTGATTCAATATTTTTTTATTTTATAATAGGTATATTCAGAACCTACTATAACAACAACAACATAAATTTGTAATAAGAACTAAATAGTTATTATAAAAATTAGTTACAAAAGGTGCTCAAACTGTCTCCCATTCTGCTCAATGCATTTTTCTACTCGACTTGTAACCGAACAAGTGGCGTTATAGATGCCAATATTTGGTACTCTCTCAATGCAAATAATAAAATTTTCCCTAAGTTCCTCTACATTGTTACTTCGTGTTTTATAAATTTCATTTTTGATAAATCCCCAAAAATAAAAGTCGAGGGGGGTCAGGTCGGGAGAACGCGGGGGCCATCGGTTTGGCCCATATGTACCAATCCAATTAGCAAGTTCCTTATCATATGGCTATTATGTGCTGCAGCACCGTCTTGTTGAAAATAAATGTTATTTATTTCACCTAATGGCATGTTATCCAACTCCATTATTACATATTCTTCCAAAATTTGTCTGTATTCAAGTTTTCATTAAAAAGCCTGTAGTTAAACACTCTATTTCGATACAGCGCTAAACCGTCCTTGTTGTACCCTGGCCACCGTCTGATGAGGATTTATGTTTGACCAATATCGATTATTATGTCGATTAAACATTCCTTCGCTAGATATATAAGCCTCGTCGGTCCATATTAGAAAAAAATAGGGATTCTGATTAATCTGTTGCAAATACCAATTACAAAATTCTAAACGCCGTTATTCTTCTCCAAGATGTAAATTATGAACTTTTCTTATTTTATAAGGTTTATACTGATGCTTTTTCAATATTCTTAAAACTCTACGTTTACTTATACCAATATCATTCTCAATATTACGACTAGATACCGTCGGATCAGCAGCAACACAAGCCAACGTGTTAATTTCATCCGTTTCTCTATTTTATTTATTGTAAATTTTATTTCTTGGTTTTCCAAATGACCCATACTCACTTAAATTGTGATACATTCTTTGAAACATCCTTTCATCTGGCTGACGTCGTTCCGTATAACGGTCAAAATATAGTGTAAGTGCTGCATCTCTATTTTTATTAGATTCAATATAGCACTCAAACATGTTTAACTTTTCATAGTTTTAATAAAGATTCATCTTAGACAAAAGTAATAACAACAAAGCAAAAACAATACTTAATTGACGTTTGACTTTGTGACAAGTTAAAAAAGCAAAACAAAAGTTCATCCCATTCATAGCCAACTACAAAAAAAATATTTTTTGTATTTTATCTATTTAGGACAATGAAAAGTATTAAGTGTTATACATCGCTGTAATCGCAAGAAAAAATTCAATTTTTTGTTGTGTTCCGTTAAAAAAATGTTACTTTTGATAATATCTTGTAAAATAAAATATTTTTAATTTTTCTCGGTACGCCACTGAATTATACGTATAAAATCATAAAACTTTTGTATTTGAAGAATTTTTCTATCTCCATAAATAAACGAGTAATAAAAGATAATAAAAATCGGCAATTTTTGAGAATCACCCTGTATCTGCTAAACCAATCTAGTTAGCCTAGATTTGATGATGCCATTAAAAAAGACACTAAAAAAGAGGACGGGACACGTATGTCAGTTTTTTTGTATCTCTTACCGTTTAGCCTGTACCCTATAAAACCAACGAAAATGCCCCACCCTGTACAGCGGATGGACGATGAAAGATTACGAAAGCAGATCCTAGAATGGCAACCAATAGGGCGCAGAAAAAGAGGGCGTTCTAAACTAGAATGGAAGATGATTGTCAGGATCGAAGGAAGTGAGAATAGGCGTCGGACAACGTAGAAAAACGTTCCAAACCGACATAGTAGTAGTAGTAAGTAAATTTAATCCAAAACGAGTTTTTGAAAATAAGCCCTAGAAATTATAAACGTAAAGTGCCCTTTTAAAAAGCATTTTTGGTATGCTTCTACGTTTAAGTGAGTCTATCGAAAATCGCATTCAGCAACTGCAATTATAAATTAACAAATACAATAGCCTTACTTCGTTCCGGTAAATTCGGAAGTATTAATAAATCTTAATTCTGTAAAACATTGGCAATATTATAAAATTGCACAAAAATCAATCACCAGCGCCATACTGACTGACCGGTGACAAAAAAAGTTGTTGCAAATTTAAAATTTCTTAGTAACATAAATTTGTCGAGCGCAAATCAAATTTTAGTGAGGAAACTCTTTTAATATAAATACTGGGCCCGTCAATAGTCAAATCATTCAAACAGTGGTATCCACAGTTAGAACACCATCATGAAGGTGGTGTTTGCGTGTTTAGGGGTGATATTTCTCACTACTTTAGTGTCATCCAAATCCCTCAAGGGTGAAGATGAAAGTTCCGAATTAGTGCCTTTAGATTCGGACGTTGCCGCGTCAGGCCACGGCCATTCCAGCCATCACGAAGAAGGCGGCGGCCACGAGCATCACGGCCATCATCATGCAGAACACGGTGGTAAAGGCGGTAAGGGACACCATCACCATCATCACCACCATCATGACCACCATGGACACCATGGTAAGCATCATCATTCCGGCCACCACGCTGATAAAGGTGGACACCACAAACACCATCACGATGAAGGCGGTCACCATCATCACCATCACGCTGAAGGAGGCCACCACAAAGGCGGACACCACGGTGAAAAGAAGGGCCACAAAAAAGGACAACACACTAAAGGGCACCACCACAAGAAACATAAGGACGAATACCACAAAAACCATCACTTTTACGATGATCATCACAATGGCGGACACCACTCCAAACACGGCCACCATCACGGACATCACGGAAGCCATGGCGGACACCACAAGAAGGGAGGACATCACCACAGCGGACACCACGAAGATCATCACGGCAAGAAAGGACACGAAGGCAAGGGACATCATCATCACGATGATCATCACTGGAAGAAACATGGAGGTCACGAGGAACATCACAAACATCACCACGATCACGGCAAAAAGGGCGGTCATCACGATGGCAAAGAATGGGGATTCAGTCATAAAGGAAAAGACTGAGGAGTGTTATGAGAATTGGTTGTTATATTTTTTGTTGATTGTTAAGTTTGAAATCTTATCGAAAATAAAAAATTGAAAAAAAAACATCTTATTTACTTATTGCTTTACATTTATCATATAAATATCGTTTTTTTGCAAAATGAGTGCAGCTCAAAAAATAAAAAACATTTGGCAAAAAAGTTACCACATCAAGAAAATTCTTTATATTCTTTTAACAAATTAGAAGAAAAAATGCAAGTTAAATAAAAAATAAAAATGACTGCAGCTCAAAAAAAAATAGATTGACAAAAAAATTACTACATAGAGAAAATTATTTATCTTCTTTTAACAAATTAGAAGAAAAAAGCAAGTTAAATAAAAAAAAATGACAGCATCTCAAAAAAATTTCTCAAAATAGAACTAGATGAAATCGTATATTTTGATTCAACAACTTTTAAAAAAGTGTTCTAAGTAAAAGATAATCTTAAAAAACAAATTTGTTGTCTTCTTTTTACAAGTTAAATAAAAAAAAATGACAGCATCTCAAAAAATATTAAACATGTTGGCAAAATAGGAAGAAACAAAATCGTATATCTTTATTTAACAACTTTAAAAAAAGGGTTATCTAAATAAAAGATAAACTTAAAATACAAATATTTGTTTAAAACCAAAATATAAAGACACCACCACCATTTATTGCATTACACTAACAAAAACTATATGATTTATTCTTAGAAATTAACCAATAAACCAAAATATTTTCTTTGTTTTAAATGGTCTAAATAAAAAGTACAATACAAATTTGTAAAACAAATAAAAAAAACGTCTAATTTATATTAAAAATAAATTTAAAAAGTAAATATTTATAAATATAAAATTTTCCATAGCAATGCTATTTTTCTTCATACCATCTACAAAAAAAGGACCAATTAAAAAAAACTTGGAAATTTTCAGCTGAAAATAAGTGCTTTTTTAGGTTTAAAATCAAAATAATATGTTAAAAGAAATATTTTGATTCAGAAAAATTACTAGGTCAAGTGGTGTAAAAATGAGACACTTTTTAAAATTTTTATATTTTTAAGATTTTAGACTCCTTTGTAGGACTCGAATTTTTTTTTAGGATATAAGCGATAATCAGAAAAATATTGCAAAGGTAAAACCATAGAAATTTGACCCATATTATGAGAAAAAAAAATTAAAACTGTGTCTCATATTTTACATTGAAAAAGTTTCAAAATGAGACAGGTAAAGCGAAATATGAGAGTGATAAAATTCACGTATAAACAGTCAGATCGCCGTCTAAACCAAAAATAAGACATTCAGGGTAAAATTGAGACACCAGTGTTTGTTTTTTTTTACCTAAATACAACCAAGAAGTGCAAAAATATTTATTTATAGGAAGATATGCGCCAAACCGATCTACAAACTCACACGACAAAAGTTTCGGTAAAGTTTTTAAAGGTTTTATACCACAAATAAAGCTATGCATTTTGTAAAATAAATAAATAAATTACAGGTATGAGGTCCTTAACTACAACTGCTGCTATCAGTTTATAACAGAAAATCTATCAGAATTCAATTATCAGTGTTTTTTATTTACGTGTCTTATTTTGCAACGGGATTTTGGGTGTCTCACTTTTACACTATATGTGCTTAAAAGCCATAAACACCAGTATTTACTAAAGGCTCTACAGTGCTATAGTTCATTCCGTAATTTTTGAAATAATTTTTTATACTAATCAGCTGTTACCATAACAAATAGCATAGGCGAGCGAAAAAAAATCCTAAAAAGTCATCCCAAAAATAATGATATGGACTTTAAGTGCTAGAATCCTAGGTTTAAAAGTCTACATTTTGGTTGAAGGTTTAACTTATTTTTCCCGTGAATGCAATAGTTTTTAATATTTATATAAATTGTTCATAAATACCTTGGGATATGTGTCATCTTTTTTCGTTGTAACAAAGACATTATTTCCACACAAAGGTTATAAATAAATAAAAATAATAAAACATTTTGGTTTAACAATGGTAGCCATATTTAAACCTCCAAACGTCACTAGCGAATGTCGAATAAAAACGGTGTAAGTCAGTGTCAGCTGTCCGCCATATTTTACATGTTCATTTTTTAGACAAGTTAGCGACGATTAAACCGATGGTCGATTGTTTTAGTAAATGTGTAATTGAAAAGGGATTCTAATATATCTTTTTACAGTATTTAAATATTGATACGTATTTAATACGGTAATGCATCTACAGATATAGTTTCAAGTTATTTATGTATTATTTAGCTTTGAATATTTTTGTATGTAAGTTTTTTTGTCAATCATGGATTATTTCTATTGTTTTTCGAACTTTAAACCACCCCTCAGGGGTGGTACTACAATTTGAGACTATTTTTAGCGGGAATCCTACGACTGCACGGACTAATTATCCAAAAAATGACATTTGCTTACAAAATTTTTGTGTGGTTTTCTTTATTTCTAAAGTTAATTTGAATTTATATGAGATGAAACTCACTGAGAAATGCTTACTATCATATTGCACATTAGGGTGAACCAAATCTTTGCAGTTATTTGACCTGTGAGTAATAAAAAAATACATTTAAACCGGTCGGTATCAAGTCTATAGACTTGATACTTAAACCCAGTCTACAAAGTCTCACACCAGTATTTACTAAGACCTTAAGACTTGGCATTGTAGACCGGGTTTAAGTATCAAGTCTATAGACTTAAAGTTAAAGAAAAACAATGGAAATAATCCATGATTGATAAAACAACTTATATACAAAAATTTTCAAAGATAAATAATACATAAATAACTTAAAACTATATCTGTATATGTATTACCGTATTAGGTACGTATCTATATTTAAATATTGTAAAAAGCACATGATATATTAGAATCCGTTTTCAATTACACATTCACCAAAACAATTGAACATCGGTTTAATCATCTGACACTGACTTACACCGTTTTTATTGGATATCTCCTAGTGACGTTTGGAGGTTTAAATATGGCTACCATTATTTTTAAACCAAAATATTATATTCTTTTTATTTATGTCTACTACATTTGTGTAGAAATATTGATTTTGTTACAACGAAAAAAGATGACCCATATCGCAAGGTATTAATGAACAATTTATATAAATAAGAGCTGTTGCATTCACGGGATAAATAAATTAAACATTCAACCAAAATCTAGACTTGTAGACCTAGACTTGTAGCACTTAGCACTGTAGACCCTTTAGTAAATACTGGTGAGAAAGGTCAAAAATAAAAAAAAGTTATAGGAAAAAAATTTAAAAAAAAACCTGTTTTTTTATTTTTATTGGAATATTTGAGTTTGTGAAAAAAAATACTTTATACAAACTTTTTATTGCCTATAACTTTTATATTTAACTTTTTTCGATCGAATAGGCAGACTAGTTTCGCAGGAAATCGTGAGAAACAATTATCCACCCCTAAAAGTTTACCCCATTCTACCTTAATAGCACGGATCGAGCGTGGTGATCAAGCCAAATTTATTTGTTCCGTTATTAGCTGCGCTATAATATCCTATCAACAGTTTTCATTCAGTTATTAATTATTTTCCATTATTTGCTTTTTTAAAAGGTTTATTAAGTTAAATTAGTACAATAATGGACTCAATATTCCTTTGGTACAGACTTTCTACCTACGTAAACCTACTTGACAGTTTACGTTAGGGAACGTCATTAAATTAGGTAACGCAAAAATTCAGAATTTTTTGACCCCCCCGTCCCCCCCTCATTGAGTGTAACGCAAGGCCAAACCCATCCTCCCCCTCTAGAGCGTTAAGTAATTTAAGAACAGTCCTTTATGACAAGTAACATGAGTGACGGATCGTAACCCGAATCCTAACCTAGGAGCAACACGTCCTGCTCGACCTTTTTTACCCAACTGCAGCACGGCGAAAGGAAGGGAGGCTAAACGGCTAAACCGATTTTGACAAAAAAAAAGGTGTTGTTGAATTGCTCCTGATCCCGAAGGTGCTATAGGATATATTTTTTTAAACAGGAATCAATATGGCGGTCTTCAGACGCCATTTTGTCACATGATGTAGGCTTTAAGGCATACAAATTATCTAAATTTTAGGCGAATTTATTAAAATTCCTTTGATTACCCATTGCAAATGTCCTCTAATGTGCTGTAGTTACTTTGTAGTCCTCCCTGTTCCCACCCATCTCCTCTCCTGTCATTCCCCCCACCCTATTCAAAAACCATATTGGCCTAACTTTATCAAATATAGAGCGATTTCAAAAATTCTTTCGGCAGACGCTTTAAGATTTATTTCGACACCATTTTACAAATCCCTCCTCCCTCTCTCCTCCCCAACCTTCACTCAATGGAAGGTAACACTGTTCGCGTCCGTAGAAAATCTTCACGTACTTTTTGGGTAAAGCTAAATGAATTGTAAATGCAAAGTGCTTTTTATAAGGCTGAATAAAAATTAAACTTAAAAGTTGGAAATAAAAAAAAAATTATAAAAAAACTACTAAATTTACAACTAGTCGCAGTTGGGTACAAAATTACTCAATAACCTGATTCATGAAAATACAAAACTGTATAATTTCGTAAGTGCGCTTTGGGCATCAAAACTAAAAGTTGAAACATGTCGTACATTATAGGTATACCTATCAATTTTGTACTCAACTGCGACTAGTACTTACAAGTAAATTTAGCAGTTCTTTTATTAAATTTTTTTGTCATTTTTGATTTTGTAGAGTTTTGATAAAAGACGGTTTACACAGCTTCGATTTTGCTCTTGTTTTGTTTTGATGAACTACGTTTTTGATAATGTCCGGTTATTAATAATTCCGTTTCTGATATTGGGCTGTTATACCCTTGTGATCTTGGACAGTACAGCGTATCCCATTTTCGATGGGATTAAATGGGAAACTCGGTTCTTATTAAAGATATCGATTTTCTGGTCGATTCACCTTACCGTGCTCTTTTTTTTTGAGCCCTTAAAAATGGTGCAATCAGATTTATTGGTAATACAAGGAGTTATTGAAAAAATTGTATTTTTAATAATCCCTTATATCTCGCTTATTTTGCAAGATATTTTTATTTTCTAAAAACCTTTCTATGGCAACTTTTTTAGAAGAAAATAATGACGTTGTCAATTTTTTAAAATACTGTTTAGTTTTTGAGATATGGTATTTATCATTAAAAAATTAAATACGGACCTGGATTACTGTTTTGATTGGTGTCATGCATCACAAAATAATAAACATTTTATATTTTTTTGTTAAGGTTAAAAGATATATTTAATATTTAAAAAAAAAATTTAGTCCGAACCTGGAATTTCCTAACATAAATATTGATTAAAATTTGCTGGTTGAACGATTTTTAGTTTAAATGATTTGAAACTAGAATTAAAATGGTTTTACTTTAATTTAAAGATTTATTTGAAACAAAGTCTACGACAAAAACAAAAAAAATATTGAATTACAAAAATTAATAACTAATTTTATTTAATGATATAAATGTTTAAACTGATTGCGATTATGTGTAAGACATTGACAAGCAGCCAAACATATCACATTTTTCAAAATTTGGATATGGTCGATTTCTAGCCATTTTAGAATAATTTTCATGACTTATTCACAAAAATTACAAGTAAAATGACAATGTTAATTCCACGCTTTTGTTTTTCCATGTTGAAGTAAATTTCATGAGTTGCTGTGCTATCAAATAATGACTATGATATTTTTGTAACGTTTTACTTTATAAATCTTTTAATTAACATTTTAAAACAGATAAACTAAAAATCGTTCAACTAGTGTGTCTTGCAAATTTTAATTTATATTTACGTTGGAAATTTCCAGGTTCGGACTAACATTTTTTTTTAAATACATATTAAAAATTTTTTTTAACTTTAAATTAAAAAAATATTAAAGTTTTATCATTTTAAGATAAACATCTAGGTCCGTATTTAATTGTTTTATGATAAATACCATATCTCAAAAAGTAAACAATATTTAAAAAAGTTGACAACGTCATTATTTTCCTCTAAAAAAGTTCATGCAAAGGTTTTTATAGAATAAAAATATTTCGCAAAATAAGCGAGATACAAGAAATTATTAAAAATGCAATTTTTTCAAAAACTCCCTGTATTAGCGAAACTAAGAGGTATAGCAAAAATCTGATTACACCATTTCTAAGAGCTCAAAAAAAGAGCACGGTAACGTGCAATCAGAAAATCGATATCTTTAATAATAACCGAGTTTCCCATTTAATCCCATCGAAAATGGGACACGCTGTACAGGCACTCTAGCCCTGCCTAGTTAGTCTAGTATCTATGAAATTTTTTACTTACAATCTTAATAAATTTAAAAGTAAATTCATCTATTAGATCGTGTCAATTAGTAAAGTTTTTAGATACAGCTTGGCTCTGCAAATTTGTTATCGCTTTTTAAGTGCCGCTAAAGAGGAAGTGGCATCCCATTTCAACGCTTTGCAACATTGCCATGCCTCATTGTGCCATTAAAGACTCTTAAGTGACTAAATGAATTGCAATTAAATGCGCTACATCCTTCATAAAATCCACTGCTAGATAACAGTACTTTGCCAGTTGATCAGTGGCGGCTGCTACAGGGAGGGCAACGGGGCAGTGCCCTCCCAAAACTAGACAACAAACAGTATTTTTAATCGACTTATTTAAAAAAAAGTTAAATCTTCCGTACGACATGTCTAATTCTTTTTTTTAGTCTGTGGTTAACAAAAGGCGATTAATTGTGTAAACTTTTTTAGCGTAAATAATTACAAGCCGGCAGCACCGCGCGGGACAAGATTTCAATTTAACCCGTTTTTCAGCGGTGTATGGGAACCGAGCCGAATCGAACCGTTCTCGCGCGGGGGCTGGAAGAATGCTTGTTTTAGTTGAGGTCGGCCATATTCATCGTGCGAAAACGTTCGTTGCCTTTCCTACATGTTGCCGGTTCTATCCTTAGTGAAGACGTATGAGTTTTTTTTGATTTGGGGTAGGTCACTAGTTAAAAGCCTTGCCGGTCGCGTGTCCATTGTTTGTTTTTGTTTTTGTTTGTTTCCAAAATGGAAATAAATACCGTCGATTATATAATTAACTGTGCAAATATGTCAACGTATTTAGACATATGAACTTCGATTACAAATAAAATCTTAGAGCAAGTAATAAAAAATTATACGATGCTGAAAACTGGTTGTGCGGTTGTGAAAAACAAAATGCTTTTTTTTTGCTTTATTTGTCTTATTAAGAACAATCCACGAGGTGATCCTGCGTGGGTGGCAAAGGGAATGTGTGATATCAAACACTTTAGTGAAAAGTTAAAGACGCAAAGTATATAGAATAGAATTTTCTATGCTAAACAAGACTGATATTAGGTGCCAATTGATTAGTGCCTATAGGCAACACATTACCGAACTTAATGAAAATGTGGGAAAAAATAGACATATACTTAGTAGGTTAATAGACTGTTTTGATTATTGAGGTTGCTCTACGGGGTCATAATGAGTCTGAAACTGGTGCTAATCCGAGCACTTTGCGCATGTAAAAGAAGGGCGCATAGACTTTATCTATAAGGATGATTCTACAAAAATGGTGCTGTGGAGTGGGAATGCATATTTTTCAAACACAGACTGCAAATGAGGCATAGTTTTAGTTATAAGATTTAAAACGAAATGTTTTCTTTATTTATTTTATTTATTTTATTATATTTTAAAGTATAAAAAAAAATTAGTTTAATATATAATAATTTTTTTTATTACAAAGCAAATACCTCATTCCTCTGGTGTAGTCCCAAACCAAATATTAAAAACTCAAATTGAAAAAAATATCCTAATAAATAATATTTAACCAAGTCTTAACTATTTATCAAAAAATTGATAAAACTTAAGTTTGCAGTCATATTTTTGAAAATCCGAATTTACATCTTCTCCGAAAAATTTTACAATTTTAAACGTGCTCCATTTTTAATGACACAATATTTGTGACTACAACCGGTTAATTTCTAGAGAAAGAGACGGCCCTGGATATCTAATTTACTTGTGAGGGTGACAAGTTGTGACAGATAATGTCAACTTTAGTTTGGTTTAAGTTATAGATCTTTTTATTTTCGGCAGAAAATTAGTGGTTTTCGGAGAAATCAAAAAGGAACGCTTCAATTATCATTCCTCTGGTAAGTAAATATTCGACTGATATCAATAGTATAATTTTTTTGTTGATTGTTTTAAAATTATAAGTATAGGAACTTTGTTTATATAAAACTTAAGTTAAGTAGTCTAAATAGATTTTGATTTAAATTAGAAAACCATTAAAAAACTCATTCCTCTGGTACTCATCCCTCTGGGATTTTTATGCAATAATTCCTAAAATTCGGGAAAATAAATGTTTCTTAGCTTACAGCTAATTAGTTACATATATTTTAAAAAAAACAAAATTATTTACTGTGCTGTACTGTTATTTAAAGGCAATGACCAAAAATGATATCCATATAGCCCACTTTTGGTAGAATCATCCATAAACAAATAAACCAAAAACTACACCGCTGCAGTAGCTGCTTGTTTGTAAAATGCTAAAATAAATTGTTTAGGTAAGTTTTTATATCCTTTTCCATTCAATATAAATTTCTGCCCCCCCCCTCCAATTTATAACGTCACCAGCCGCCACTGCAGTTGATAAACACGAACACCAGTATTTACTAAGACCTTAAAACCTAGCATTTTAGTCCGGGTTTAAGTATCAAGTCTATAGACTTTATACCGACCGGTTTAAGTGTATTGTTTTAATAGTCACAGGTCAAATAACTGCAAAGATTCGGTTCAATCAAAAACATTCAACTAAAGGTAGACCCCGTATAGAAATCCTAAACTTCATCAGACATAAAAAGTATTATACTGAAGGTTTCTTTCAAATTCGCAACAATGTTGCCAGTACTTTTATAACTTGTAATTTTGAAGTAGGTACATAAGTAAAATGGTAACTAATAAAAATCGAAAGAATATTTTGTTTTTGAGTTCGGCTTACGTTTTGGATTGCTATACATGTACCTGTAATAGAATATGTTTACCATCCTATGTGAGAAAAGAAATTGTTTTCATTAATTTTTTTTTTGAGATTTTATCATTAATAATGTTTTTCTATACAATTTGATTCTAGGTTGTAAGTATAACCTCTAGATATGTATGTATGCATGTCTGTCTGTTTGCCTATATGCACATATGTATATAAATGTATGTATAAATTTTCGTTTACATAGGTACCTAAACTTAATAAAAATCATAAAACATTTGCTTTTTAAGTCCCTGTTTGTATAGATCTGCGTGGCGGTTTAAATCCTTACCTATTTGGAATTAAAAGGAAAATATAAATTAGAAATAATCAGCTAAAATTGGTTTTTTTCGAAGATTGTTGTTTGTCGATTTTTATAGAACGTACAAAGATTAGCACAAAATTGCAATTTTTGTGCAGTCAACCAACTTGAGTTTGTTTTTTGCAGGAACACAAAATAACTAGCGGCTATATCCTGTAATGCAAACCATTTTTTTTAACTGCACATGCGCACCTCTCTCTTTCTTATCACATAAAATTATCTCCCTCTTACTAACTTGACACATGCTCGACCACAGCTGAGAGGGAGATAATTTTATGTGAGAAGAAAAAGTACGGTAGCGAATGCGCAGTTTAAAATATTGATTTGGTTTTCGGTTTTCTGAAAAAACGGGACTCCATGTAAGTGTGAAAAACATTCAACTAAAAGTAAGTTTAATTAAATTTCTTTGGTGTGAGGTTAGAGTTCATAAATAGTTTATTAATTTTGTCTTCCTAGGTGGTATTTAAAAAGTTATTAAAACCAGAAGACTAAACTGCACTTTTAACTATTAATTATTGTTTACCCAACAAATGTTTTCGGTATAAAAATAACACTTGCTTTTAGTCCAAATAAATTTAAGTTAAATGTTGTGATCACAAAAGTTAAAAAAACCTTTTCTTTATATAATATATAATAGCTTAAAAAAATTAGTCTACAACCCTCCCCTGGGCAACTCTGGAAAACTCAAAAAGCTTTTTGATTTGATGTTACGCGAAAATGGAACGTCGCAGAGAAAATCTTTGTTGACAAAAAAAATTGTGTGTGCTATAGACCACATGGCAGAACTGTAAACTTTAACAAGGCGAAATTAATAATACTGGCCTTCATCTGCATCATCATATTGCTCGCTGAATGTTCCTCTCACAGTTAGTCGACTCGACTGACTTCACCCGAATGAGCGTTGTACCCACAAAAACTGCTAAACGCGCCTAAAGAAGTTTACACTTCAAAAATTCCTTTACAATTTTTCTTTAAAGGTTATAGCTCTAGACTTACATGTATAGAAAATAGAGGGCACCAAAATTGACAAAAATCAGTTTTTTGCATTTTACGCAAAAACGGTAAGTCGTAGGGAAGAATTTTATTTAAGAGAAATATTACCCATACGAGTCTTTACAATCAATCTCCATAGTCTATAGGTCTACAACGACATGTTTAAAAGGTAGATGGCGGCTAAGTTGTCAAAAATTGGGTTTTTTTTATTTTACGCAAAAACGGTAAGTCGTAGAAAGAAACTTTATAAACATAAAATGTTAAAGGACACAATTTTCTACATTCTTTCCTTTTGGGCCACAGGTTTACAACTACGTGTAGAACATATAGGGCGCCAAATTTGCAAAAATAATTTTTTTATTTTATGCAAAAACGGTAGGTCCTAGAAAAAAACATTTTTGACAAGAAATCTCCAGGACGCCATTCTCTACAATTCACCTATGTGAGTTACAGCTCTATGATTTATGGTTTTTGCGTAAAACGCAAAAAAGTATATAATGGGCATTTTCGGCACCCTCTGTCTTCAACACATGTGGTTGTAGAGCTGTAAATTGTCATTGTTGCATTGTAGAGAATTGTGTTTTGATCATTTTATGTCAATAAAGTTTTTTTTATGACTTACCGTTTTTGCGTAAATTGCAAAAAACATAATTTTTGGAAATTTCCTTCTAAACGTGTGGTTGTAGACCTTTAGACTATGGAGACCGATTGTAGGGAATCCTATGGGTAATATTTCTCATACATTAAATTTTGCCCTACGGTTTACGTTCTTACGTAAAATGCAAAAAACTGATTTTCGTTCGCTATTATTCAGAAAAAAAATTAATAGCGGCAACCATGTAGACCAAACGTCACCCTTGCATCATTTATAGTTGCCTTTGAGAGGTTATCCGAATAAACGTGTGTTTTAGTTGTTTTTTTGGGATATTTATCACAAAATAAAGATTTTTTTTATTAAATAACTTTAAAAATGCCTAAGAAGTGCATTCTGTGTGATAAAAGTGACGAGAAGTGGCTGGATTTATCATTTCACCGGTAAGTTTAAATCTCTTTCAAAAAACCGTCATATTGTTTACGTTTTGGTAAGACAGTGGTGTGGTTTATAACTTTTTTTACAAAATATTAGTGATTTATTTTACAAAGAAGTTTTAAGAAACATTATTTATTGTTACAAATTCCCTTATTTTCCCACCTCTAGTGTTTGGGTTTTTTTGGAAAAGTTTCTTAATTTATTCTGGCAATAATATATAACTCTAAAAAATATATTTCTTATGTAAACAACCATTTTCAATATGTAATGTTATGTTATGTCATGCTACTGTACAGTTATTAAACATTTTAAAAATATTCAAATTTATGAGTTTTCTAGGTTTCCCACTGATCCAAACAAGAGAGAGCTTTGGAGGGAGATTAGTCAAAATGAGCATGTCTTTGTTCTGACCACTTTGATCCTCAGTATGTTCGTTTAGCACCTACTGGTAGGCACTATCTTGTACCAAATGCCTTGCCCAAGAGTGAAAACTTTGAGTTTTTGTCTTCTAGGTAAGGAAGGTCAGGTGTTAAAGACTAGTTCAAATTAAGAAAACTACTTACTACTAGTGGTTAGTAGTTAAATATTCAACTATCTCTTTTTATTATAAAGTATACATAATATATTTTCACTGGTTGTTTTTGATGTTTGATCATCATGTAATAATGTAAAAAAGTGGTTAGAATTAACAAATATAACTATAAGAAGAAAAAAGGTAGTACCTACTTTTACACAGAAATTTTTTTTTTTAACTTTCTTTTCACTTACTGCATAGTCCCTGGTGATTAATAAAAAATCAAATGGATTAAAATATTGTTCTTAATTTTTATATTTGCCAAATTTATTAATGTTTGTATATACAGGGTGTCCCATAACTTAGGGGCCATAGGCCTACAAGTGATAGAGGAGGTCATGTCTGATAAAAAACTTATAATGCATGAGTCAAAACTTTCTTTGTCGAGATACAGAGTATCAAAGTTGGCAATTTTTTAAACTTTTGTGATAATAACTTTTTAAAAAAACGCAGTAAAAATATGAAATTGGGTAGTCTTGTATTAGAACAAAAGCAATAAATTGAAATTAATTTAAAAAAATTAATTTGAAAAAAGTTAGTCAATTTTTTTAGAAAATACTCTTTTTTTGGAAAACACTTTTATGAATGCCATATTAAATGCAATGTTTTTTAAATATTTTTTGTTAATAAAAACAAGTCTCTAGCGAGACATAATAATGAAATATTATTGATATTTTTTAAAAGAGAAAGTAAAAATTAATTTAAAAAAAATATATTATTTTTTATACATTTTCGAGGTTATTTTGACAGCCTGTACCTCCTCCACTTGTAATATTATCAAAAAAAAGGAGTACCACATTTTTTAATCACAATTAGCTGAGTATTCAGCTGGCTGTGACAGATTTTTTTTTGTATAACCCGTTTTCACCCACTCCTCTTTAAAAATCCTATATCTTAAAAACAGATATATGTTGACCCTATGTTATATAAACTTTTTTATAACCTCCTCTATCACCTGCTGCACTATGGCCCCTAAGTTATGGGACACCCTGTATAATAATCACTTAATTATAAATAACATATTTTATTTTTTTTATTTGGTAAATAAAATTTAAATAGATTTTTTTATGGAAATCAAAAGTATTTTGTTGATAAAACTGAATAAGTCATATTTTTTAACATTTGCAAATGTAAAAAACACAGACTCATACCAAATATTTTCTAAAAAAACTAATTGCTAGAGTTTAATAAACTAATGAATGGATTTTGGTAAAATGCTCTGAATTTCGGGATTTGTGGATAATTTGCGTTATTTAGTTTTTTTCTCTAAAATTAATTTTAATATCTACAAAAAATCTTTACAGGTACATTTGACTTTTTTTAGTAAATGCAATTAATCATCTTGATTATTTAAAATTTTTGTCTAAATTATTTTTTAGTTCCACTTCATTATCGTCAGCCGTTGACACTCCCAAATCTGCAAATATCCGGCCTGATATCCAATTTGATGATTTGATTGAATTCCCTAACAGCTTAAAAGATAATACAATGCAAACTTGGTAAGTTTAACATTAGCCTACAGCAAGAGGTGTAAAAGTTATGGTATATGTCATAAAAAAAATTTTTGAAATATGGTATTTTTAAAATTTCTTATTTATAGACTATTCTTTCTACAATTCTCGGGACATTTTTGGGAGATACATAACTTTTATGTCTATTTTAAATAGAACTTGCCATTTTTGCCTAAAATTACATAAAAAAAACGTTGCTTTTTTTAATATGACAAAAGCAGACTACATGATTTTGTGCGGAAAATACCCAAAACTCTGGAACTGGATTGATTGAAGTTTTCAAATGCATTACTTGTGCTTTGATAGTTGGTACAGGATCAGTTTTATATACAATTTTAGGGGGATTCTGTACTTTTGGTCAGTACTGTTTGTTGGTACCTATTATGTGAAAGGTAAAATAAAAGCAAGGAGAAACATATGGACCGATAAAAGAAAAAGTCTTAAAGCTCACTACAAAATATAAATAAATATAAAGGGAAGGTCAGGTTTCTTATGTGCTGATGGATGTGAAGTAAGTTAATCTAGATCCTAGGTAGTTGCATATTGATTATTTTTATGTATTAATAAGTTGTCTTTATTAAACTTTATGTACCTATTATTTTTAAATACTAAAAACAATGAAAAGTTAATTGCTTTAAAAAGTTATATTAAAATAATTTTAATAAAAAAACATAAACCAATGAGTGCTTTTTATTTCGAGGCAAGAGTTTTGCTGATAAAATATAACAAAAAAATCTATATTATAAGTATAGGCTTTCCCATTTTTATCATTTGGGTGGTTTCAGGAACTTCTAGAGAAGATTGAAGAAAAAACGACTACACCTTAGTGTGCTTTAATTTGAAGAGAATAATGATGGTAAACATCGGATATCAATATTATAAACATAGAAACCGAAAACACCCAAAAGTGTCGAAAATGCACCCTGTACACTAGGGGATCAAATAGACTCTTTAAATCCTGATGCAAAAATTTTGATAAATATCTCAAGGTCTGAGTAATCTACTTACTGTAAAAAATTTACTAAGAGCAATGTATTACCAAGGTGAAAGAGTAAAAAGCTAAAAAAACACCTTTGATAATTTGAAATAAAAAGAAACCCTTTTACCTGTGTTTTAAATTTTAGGGATTAAAGTAACACTTTTCTATATCCAGAAAAAAATAATATAAATTAGATTTCTTATCTTTAGGGAAAAATAATAAAAATCAAAACTACGGATATTACCAGCTGTAAATAAGTTATTGATTTCTAATATTATAAATCGATAAAAGAATTAATTCTGTAAAAAGAGTCATTTAAATAGAATGGCTGACAAAGCTGTACCGGTAATATTTTACACTAATTTAAATTTTATAATTTTGGGTGCAAAAATTTTATACGAAAATGTCTATATATATTTTATTTTATTTTCAACAAAATCTGCACGCCCATGGTTTTCTCACGGATTTCTCTTTTATACCTATTACAGTGTTGCCTGCGAGGATTCGGCGAAATTTTCTGAGATTTCATGCATGATGAATGAATTTGCGTATTATATAATGGGGATGCGTCTTCTAGGGTTCCTTGAATTTCTTTGGGTTCAATATATATCGACGGTATTTATTTGTGCAGTATGATAGTAGGCATTTCTCAGTTAGATTAATCTCATAGTCCGTGCAGTCGTAGGATTCCCGTTAAAAATAGTCTCAAATTGTAGGACCACCTCTCAATGATCGATAAAAAAACCAATATAGAAAAATTTTCAAAGCTAAATAATACATAAATACCTAACTTAAAAGTATTTCTGTAGATGCATTACAGTATTAAATACGTATCAATATTTAAATATTGTAAAAATCGCAAGAAATATCAGAATCTGTTTTCAGTAACATATTCACCAAAAGGATTGAAAATCTGTCTAAATAATTTACATGTAAAATATAGCGGACAGCTGACACTGACTTACACCGATTTTATTGGACATCTCCTATTGACGTTTAGAGATTTAAATATGGCTGCCATTTTTAAACCAAAATATTATATTTTTTTCTTTATTTTAAATTTTTTTGCGGACATAATGTATTTCTTACAACGAAAAAAGATACCGCAAGGTATTTATGAACAATTTATATAAATATTAAAAACTATTGCATCTACGGGATAAATAAGTTAATCCTTCATCCAAATTCTAGACTTGGAAACCTAGGCTTGTAGCACTTAGCACTGTAGACCCTTTGGTAAATACTGGTGCAAAGGTTTTGCATAAGAATTGATCAATAAAACAAAAAAATAAATATTTTAGCTCACACTACTAGTATACTATTTTTTTTTATGGGATTTTTCCATCCATACTAGGATCAATTGCCCAGTTTTTGCCAAAGTTTTTGCGTCGAAAAATAGCGTTTTAGACATAACAACACAACCATGCGTTAAGTGGGACTCGAACCCACAAGCTCGCGAAACGCCGTTATCGAGGCAGTCCGCTCGAATATATGCTGCCAGCCTTGCAGCGATATATCCGAAGCAGGACCACTACACAAGCGGACACGAACTCACTACACTATACTATTATAGTAGTGTGAGCTATGGTGATCCTAATTTTTTCGAGAAAAAAAAAGTTGCTCTGATTTCAAAAATTTTCATATATCTTTGCGTTTCAGATGATTTTAAAACTTTATTGTCGCGCCGTCTGTCTGCCTGTCTGTATGTCTGTCTGTCTATCTGTCTGTAACGACCAACCCGCGTAACTCAAAAACAGCTTGCCCGATTTGAATAAAATTTGGTACCTAAGCTGGGTCTTGGGTCGGGATGGTCCCATTTAAAAATGAACAAAATCCACCAAACGCAAGCCAAATAAATGGGTGGGGGTAGGTTTCAAAAATTAGAGTTTATGTGAAAATATGGTGTGTGTGAAAAACGAAAGGTAATTGAATCTGGAGTTAAACAAAATACATTTTAGTTTATTAAAAAAAAAAGTGGGGTTAAATTTCAAAATATAGAGTTTAAGTGACAATATGGCGTGTGTGATATCAAACGAAAAGTAATTGAGTCTGGAGTTAAACAAAATAGAATTTAGTTTTAAAAAAGGGTGGCGGTAGATTTCAAAAATTAGAGTTTAAGTCAAAGCATCGCTTGTGTGGTATCAAACGAAAGGTAATTGAGTCAGGAGTTGAATAAAATATATTTCAGTTTTTAGTTATATTAGCTCACACGTACACTATAACTATAGTACTTAGTGTGAGCTTAGGTTCGGTTCGGTTCGGTAGGGAAACGAGTGCCACGCTTGCCATGAGTAGAGCCCCTCGATAAATTTTGACAGATGCTTGGGGAAAAACATCAAAGGGTTTCTAGTGATTGCTAACGGAATATGAAAGAAATTCAATCAGCATCGAATTCGTTTATACCACTTTCATGCTGATTTTAACAACTATTAATTTTCTATTATTCGATACACTAAATTTATTAATATATTTGCCTTGCATATACTTAACTGCCTTAAAATTGAGTTCAATGCTCCACAGGAAAAGGTTCAAGGGCTTCGGTAATTTTGTTCAGCCTGTATATTTTAAAATAAGTAATACAGTTCATATCATTATTTTTGAGACAACTTTTTATAATTTTTTTTTCGTTTGCCTGTGCTATTTGTTATGGTAAACAGATGATAACTGTCAAAAAGTTATCTCAAAAATAATGAAATGGATTATAGTGTTTTTTCTGAATCACCCCAATGTGATCCCAAAAATCACATATATCAATCTCTTGTCAAATTTTGGACATATGTCGAGTCACTAGTGGAAAACTTACCCATGGGCACTTATTTTAAATATGTATTTTTGTGTCACGCTAGAGGCTAAACGGCTGAACCGATTTTGACAAAAAAGGTGTCGTTAAATTGCTACTGATCCCGAAGGTTATAGGCAGTTTTCAAAAGCCATTTTGTCACATGATGTAAGCTTTAAGGCATACAAATTATCAAAATTTTAGGCGATTTTCTTGAAATTCCTTTGATCACCCATTGCAAATGTCCTCTAATTTGCTGTAGTTACTTTGTAGTCCTCCCTGCTTCCACTCATACCCCCTCCTGTCATTAGGAGGACCTTCGGGATCAGTAGAAAGTCAACGACACCTTTTTTGTCAAAATCGGTCCAGCCGTTTAGGCTCTAGCGTGACACAAACATACATATTTACATACATACAACAATCGAAAAACGTTACCCTTCCTTTCGCCGTGCTGCAGTTGGGCAAAAACATTACCCTTCCTTTCGTCGTGCTGCAGTTGGGTAAAAACTAGTCGAAAAGCCAAGATGGGGGCGCCATTTTGACAATGTCCTTGAAGGGAAAGGGGTCGGGGATTTTACTGTGTTTTACGAGACCCCATTGGTCTTTGATTGCGCCTGGTCTTAGATTTACATTTTTTTTAAATATTTTTTATTTAATTTGTTTCTCTCTTATCGGCCACTATTTTGAATATCTGATATTTGCCGAGGAAAATTTTGTCGGAAAGCACCCCAAATAATATAAAATAAAACCCTAAAAACAATTATTACAGTAAGAATTACACAAAAGTTTTCCACCTCAAACTAACATTGGATTCGATTTAAGCTTTTGATCACGAAGTCAAGATTTACAGCATACTAAATTTTTAATTAAACCCCATTTAATGTGTGTTTGGTACTTTCTTCTAAAAAGAAATAACGATAACAAAAAAATCTCAAGTCTGGCACAGGTTCAGTCAGTGTTCTAACAGTGTATATCTTCAATGATTCCTGATGAAATAAACATGAAGGTATAATGCGACAATATCTTATCCTAATTTATTTCAAACTGCAACGATAAACGCAGAAATTCTAAGATGACACTGCGAGCAGTCTACGCTGTGCCAAAAGCTATTTGTGGAGACAACTTCATTTCTATTTCAACTAATTATTGTAATTTTAATAAGGTGATTTTGGTCAGTACATTTTCCACTGATTAAAATCGTGGTTATCGTTATAGTCGATGCAGTAGCGACGTATCGTCTAACTTTGGCTGTCACACACTAAAAAAGAATATTTATTGAAAGCTTATCCAAGCTTTAAATTTTTTTTTATGAAGAACACGAATCATTTTAGGTCTGAAATCACTTATAACAGTATTTATTAAGATCTTTAAACTTAGTACTTAGACCAAGGTCAGTACTAAAGTCTATGAACTTGATACCGACTGGTTTAAGTGTATTTTCTTAATACTTACAGGACAATTAGAGAGTTTTAACTTACTAAAATTTAAATTAACTTTTAAAATAAAGAAAAACCACATAAACAATTAGTAACGAAATGTAATGTTTTGGAAATTTAGTCCGTGCAGTCGGAAGATTCTCGTTAAAAATTATAGTTTTTACAAAAAAGTTTCACGGGCAAGACCTCAGAGGTAAAGGTAGCTCGGGGACGCGTTTCTGCCTCATTAGGCTTCATTCAGCCCGAGCATAACCATAAAATGGAAGGAGATGAAATGATGATGTGGATATCTGAAAAGGAATATGAAATATGGTGTTTACTGAGGAGAGACCAACTGTCAATTTGCAGCTTCGGTCAGGGTTGCCTCAGTTTTGAAGCTAATTTCGACGTCGCGACGGAGACAGATATAATCTGCTCCTAGAAAACAGCCTGAGCCCTGGATTTTTTAAATTTGAAGGAAGTTCACGAGGTAAAAAGTTTTTACAAAAAAGTTTCACGGGCAAGACCTCAGAGGTAAAGGTAGCTCGGGGACGCGTTTCTGCCTCATTAGGCTTCATTCAGCCCGAGCATAACCATAAAATGGAAGGAGATGAAATGATGATGTGGATATCTGAAAAGGAATATGAAATATGGTGTTTACTGAGGAGAGACCAACTGTCAATTTGCAGCTTCGGTCAGGGTTGCCTCAGTTTTGAAGCTAATTTTGACGTCGCGACGGAGACAGATATAATCTGCTCCCAGAAAACAGCCTGAGCCCTGGATTTTTTAAATTTGAAGGAAGTTCACGAGGTAAAAAGTTTTTACAAAAAAGTTTCACGGGCAAGACCTCAGAGGTAAAGGTAGTTCGGGGACGTAAAAACTTTTTACCTCGTGAACTTCCTTCAAATTTAAAAATTATAGTACCACCCCTGAGGGGTGGTTTAAAGTTCGAGAAAGAATAGAAATAATGATCGATAAAAAACTTATATACAAAAATTCTCAAAGCTAAATAATACATAAATAACTTAAAACTATATTTGTAGATGCATTACCGTATTAAATACCTATCAATATTTAAATATTTTAAAAAGCACAAGATATATAAGAATCCGTTTTCAATTACACATCCATCAAAACAATTGAACATCGGTTTAATCATCGCTAACTTGTCTAAATAATTAACATGTAAAATACATCGGACAGACGACACTGACTTACACCGTTTTTATTGGACATCTCCTAGTGACGTTTGGAGGTTTAAGTATGGCTACCATTTTTAAACCAAAATATTACATTATTTTTATTTATTTTTAAGTTTTGTGCGGATATAATGATATTGTAACAATGAAACAAGGTTCATATTGTAAAGTACTTATGAACAATTATACAAATATTAAACACCATTACATTTAAAGCAAAAAAATTAGTTAAACCTTTAACCAAAATCTAGACAGAGTTTTAAGGACTTTAGCATTTTAGACCCCTGCCAATTAATTGATAGAAAACAACAAATTCTTTTAAAACATGAAAATTTTCTGGCGGTAACGTGTCACTAGATGCTTCTCCAATTTTTAATTTCAAATATTGCCTTCAAAGTGAGGAAGCTAATAACGAAAAGTTACCTTTTATAAAAATTTAAAGTTTCTTGATTTGTAGACATATACGTTTTGTTATATTTTTATTTTTTTACCATAGAGAATTAAATAAAAAACAAAATAGCTTGTCACAAGAAATCTATTCTGGGCGGTAACAGCCAATTTTACCGCAAAGAAAATTCATTCCACGTGGCAACCTATGGTTTTAGTATGAACAGAAGTAGTGGGCTATAGAGGATCGCGACGAGCAATGTCGGAGAGTGTTTGAATTATTGATAAAATATCGTTTTGTTTGAAAAATACAAACAAAAAGTTTTGTCATACATTTAGCTTGGTCGGAAAATGTAAAATGTAAAAAAATTGTCCCATTTATAACACGATTTGTCCCACCAAAATTGGCCAGGTGTTACAGATCGGGAGATTGAATTTTTTCTTCGGAAATTAGTTAGAAAATAGTTGTATTTCTAATCTGCCTTGATATTTTTTACCATATCTATCTATTTTTGTAATTTTGTTTTGTGCCATCAATTGGGTGTTTTGTCCCTTCTTTAACACCTAAAATACAATTTTTTTTTGAAATTTGCAATAAAAAAATTACTGCGCTGTGTGCTTTTTTACTTAGTTTCTAGCTATCTTATTTTAGGCATATTTTAACACATTTAACACAAAAACTACATTACAGAAGGGACAAAAAAATTACCATTCGCGCACTTATAGCTCAAAATTCAATGTGGTGCATTAAAGAGAGAGAGCGAGCCTCTCACTAGAGGCGCACTCGCTCCGGTATGTCTACTCGAACTCACCATTTGTTGACGTCACGGGTGGGTGTACTTTTTTTATAGTCAAATTAAAGCATTATAGTATTGCTTTTGACAAATCGCAATAAAACAAAATATTGTTTTTGATTTAAAAATAATAACACTGGGATTTTTAGAGTTGCAATTAATTTTATTATAAGAAATCGTTTTACATAAACAAATAAACAAACGTCATAATACGAAGTCAATCTAGGGCCACAGAAATGCTAAATCTTATACATTTCGTCCTTTTAATTATCGTTCATCTTCACAAAAAAATAGCAAAACATCGGTGTCAGAGAATATTTCACTAAAATGTCATGAAAATTCAGAATGGGAGAGTTCTTAAACTAATCTGAAATCCATCCGAATGTTGCCATCGATGCCATCAGTCGATGGAACATATGATTATGACAGCCATCAGCGATGAGGCCAACAAAAATTAGAAGAACCCCATGCGTTTAGCCTAATTTTTGAATTATATAAACTACCTCAACCGCGTCTCGGGTCATTTGAAAGTGGGATTTAAAGTCACTTAAACTATAATGTTTCCGTGTACTTAAAAGAAGTTCCTCGTCCGAATCTGATGAACTGAATAAATCATCATAATCATCATCCTTCAATAAATTTATTGCCAATTTCGCGGCAAAGCTGTTTATAGACATTTCTCAAAAAGATTTATAAAATTTTAAAAACTTAAAATTTGAGGTTATGATATAAATCCATCCATCAACAGGTATCGGCTCCACGGGCCGATGGCTACTGTTGCCAACTACCGATTACATCGAAAATATAGAAGAACTTGTCTGATAGCATGTGGATTACATCAGAACTTTTTAAGAACCCGTTTGATTGCATCGATCAGCTCATCGATCAGATTAAGAACTCTCTCTGTGCCATATTAAAAATATTGCGAACATTTTTTATCTACTTCTTTCATCAGCGGCAGCTTGTGCTCTCATTTTTGATACTAATAACTTAATTTTTGATAAAAAAATACTATACGAAGAACCAGTATAACAGTCGAAAATAATGTCATCTGTTCAAACTGAGGGAAATTGCTGCTTCAAACAATCAAATTTGTGCATTCGAGGAAAATTTCTCATTTTTCCCTGATTTGAACGGATAGCGATACTGAGCTGATTTTTAGCTCACACATATACTATACTATAGTAGTGTGAGCTATGGTGATCCTAATTTTTTCGAGAAAAAAAAAGTTTCAAAAATTTTTATATATCTTTGCGTTTCAGATGATTTTGAAACTTTTTTGTTGTACCGTCTGTCTGTCTGTCTGTCGGTCTGTCTGTATGTTTGTCTGTCTGTCTGTCTGTATGTCTGTAACGACCAACGCGCATAACTCAAAAACCGCTTGGCCGATTTTAATGAAATTTGGTACCTAGGCTGGGTCTTGGGTCGAGATGGTCCCATTTAAAAATGAACAAAATCCACCGAACAGAAACCAAATAAAAGGGTGGGGGTAGATTTCAAAAATTTGAGTTTATGTGAAAATATGGCGTGTGTGATATCAAACGAAAGGTAATTGAGTCTGCAGTTAAACAAAATACATTTTAATTTATTTAAAAAAAAAGGGTGGGGGTATATTTTAAAAATTAGAGTTTAAGTGAAAATATGGCGTGTGTGATATCAAACGAAAGGTAATTTAGTCCGGAGTTTAACAAAATACATTTTAGTTTTTTGTTTTTTTTAAGGGTGGGGGTAGATTTCAAAAATTTGAGTTTAAGTCAAAACATGGCTTGTGTGGTATCAAACAAAAGGTAATTTAGTCTGGAGTTAAATAAAATATATTTCAGTTTTTAGTTATATTAGCTCACACGTACACTATAACTATATTACCTAGTGTGAGCTTAGGGGCCCATATATTGGCAGAGTATTTTTTAGAATCGTGGCCTATATTTTTTTGTTGGAATTGAGTTGTAAACAAGTGCAGCAGTTTCCTTATAAGTCGTTTTTATTTTCAACTGCCATTTTGTTTCTCTCTGGGGTAATAATTAATAGCCCAACTACCAACAATAAGTAGGTACTATGTCTAAAAGATAATAATATTTATTTTGTTCAAAAGCCAAAAATGATTTATGGTCATGCAAACCACAAAATCAAATTGCCACAGTTTTTTAAAACTTGTAAACATACATTTATCATACATCACGAACTGCCACTGTCACTTCAAACCTTCAAATTCTTTTTGTTTTGTGGAACAGCCCTAATTAAAATAATAAATTGAAACCATCTTAAAAACTTAAAATACATATGAGCAACATTTACTAAAGCACATATTTTCTAAGACTGTGTCTAAAAAAGCAATAAAACACAGACATGTCACACAGAACATGAATATTATCGCGCATCTGTTTCCAGCCATGTGGCGTCGTAAATCAATTATTACGCTAAAGTAAGCCTCATTATAACAAAAAACCAAAATCGTCGTTTTTATATATAGACCAGTGCAAATGCATTTTAAAAGGAAAATAGTATATTATATACCAAGGGATAAAAGTGGCACGTTTTATCCCGAAGCGAACAGTTTGTAGCCCAACCGAATGGACAACAAGTTCCATCAATCAATAGTTTTGGTCGTGCCAAAAACGACCGACGACTAACGCAATTTGACACTCTTGACACCACCAAGAGTGGGCGGATGATTCCCTCTCGTTATATTTTCAGGGGAGTAAACTGTATATTTATACCAAGCGGGTTGCTTCTCTCATTGAACGCAGTGTGTGTATTAGTACTGTTCCAACATGGTTCTCTTAAATGAAGATTCAAGTGTATACCAAATTTCACCATTTTTGGTGCGTCTATGCTAGATCTACCGCTGCCTTGAGGCGGGGTGATATACATCGTTGGAAAGAAAATTTCTTCAGCTTTAAAAATAAGTTTTAAAACCTGACATGTAGGACTATAAAATTCAAGAAAATTTAAAAAATATTGTTTTTCCCACACCTCTCATTTATTTAAATGCCTATAAAAGGTGCACCACTGATGTAAAGGGGGCGTGTTATACATCGTTAGAGAGGACTTTTGGTCAGCCTCAATAACTATTACTTAGTTGTTTTTGGCCAAGTTAAAAGTTTGTAAATAATTAGAAAAATACTGTAAAATACCACTTTTGAGGGGGGCGAGCGGAGGGATGGCCCCTCTCCCCAATTTAAATGAATTCAACTCTAAAAATTAAGTTTTAAGTTAGTATTAACGCATCAAAAATATTATTTTACTCACCTTGAGTATTATTTACTGTGTAACAAAAATGAATGTTTGATTTGAGGATTTCTACAAACACATTTATTTTTATTTAAAGGGGGCTACTTTAAAAAGTTATATCTAACTTATTAAATATTTACCTGTATACAATGGGTGTTTGAACAAAAATACTTTTTTGATAAAAACAATGTGTTAAGGATAATGCCACAAGAAAAATAAAATACCATATTTTAAACATTTTCCCCTTTTTTCGTAGAACTATGGCACGTGCACTACTGCCTACTAAGGTACGTGGATAAAAAGGAAAATTTATCCGCTTGCAAAATGATCTTTAGAATATTTTTTATAAGTTGACCGTTTTTGAGTTATTAGCGAGTCTTATGACTGTCCATACCAAGTGTGTTGCTTCTATCATTAAACGCCGTATCGGAGCCCGTTATTCGCAATAGAAACTGTAATATAGCGAATAAATGAATGTCCGTTTCAACAACTCATTTCAAAATGAGACTTAAATATAACGAAACTTATAGATAAATACTTACGCAAAAGATCTCAGACCATGATTGACTGGTATCTTACCTAAAACAAAAATATTGAAATTAGTAAATAAACCTTTTCTGAAGCAAGGGGGGATCAAGGGAAATCAACACAACAAAACAAATAAACGTCTCTTATTAATCATCCTACATATTAAAACCAAAATTAATAAATAGATCTTTTCTTTCTGAATTAAAAAATATATGCTATGTTGACTGCTGTTTTTGAAATATTTGCATTTTAAAAACCCAGTTAAACAATAGCACGTCGTTATCAGGTTTTTATTTATGAAAAGTAGTGTTGCCGCCGAGACGAGAAATTCTCGCCTCGGGCGAGAGAGAGATATTTTCTTTCGAATGAAAGCTCGAGACGAGAAGAGAAAGAAACACCCTCTCGTCGAGAGATTCTCGTTTCTCTCGAGCAAAAAAGGTTGGTTTTATAAATTTTTATGATTTACCATATCTGTTCGTATTGACCTATTATAGAGTTAAGCTGATATTTATGTACTGTTTTTTTTTAATTAAAAGGTATGCAAGAATTGTCATATATTCCTTGACAACATGTATGCTCTGATGAATTCATTATTTATGTTATTAATGCGTCATATCTTAAAATGCTGTAAATATTTTTAAAATAAGAAGGAAACAAAAATCTGTGTTTCGTTTATTTTATTAAATTATTTTTATCCCTCCTCTCAAAGACATTTACCAAAAGGGTTAGTTATTTTCTTATTTTAGTATCTATTCGAAAAACTCTTAGGATGCTTGGTAAAAATGTAATAGTACTTAGGAGCAGGTACAAAGGCCTTGTTGCTAAAGGGTTAAAAATTATATTTACTGGAAAAACAAATTTCGCTCGTACTTGTATGTGATAATAAAATTAAGTATAATGTTAAAACCGGAGACCGTAACTTACTACCTGCAAATAAAATTTACTACCTGCAAATAAATAGTTCTATGTAAGTGTGAAAGAAAATTTAGCTAAACGTGTTGTCCAGAATGGTATATTAAGCAAAAAAACACACATTATTTTCATAGTCCCCTACAAAGGGCAACATATATTTTTTATGCGACCGAGACTTAAATTTCAGTTTAGCACCCATTTTTAAGAGCAGTACAAAACTATTTTAAGGTTTTTACATTTTCTGGCAGTACAGATATTTTTTTGTAAAAAGAATGTGAAACATTTATATTTTATAGTAAATTTATTTTAATCCGGCTCTGAGAATAACTCCGAATAACCAGCCATTGTTGATTTCCCCGAGATCAAAGACCGCCAGCCGGCATATTTATCTGTTTTTTGGGTAACCTGTGGTAACAACAACCTTGCGAGAGATCCCCTTCCAAAAGATTGGATGATAGTCCCCATCCGCTTGCCAACCTCACCCTCACTCGCTATCACTTCGAGTGGTCCTCTCTCCAACTTATCCTACTGCCGAGTAGCCAAAGTTGTATCTGAATAACCTGTGGTAAAAATATCCATACATTTTTATTTACAATTTAATATCTCTATTCCTTTGCTACCTCGTCGTCGCCGCGCCGCAGCACGGAGGTCAGCATGTCTAATTTAGACGATTTAAACCTCAATATCGAACTATTTTCTATCATAACCACCAAGTCTTAAAAAAGTGTCCAATTACCTTATTAGTAGACCCCCATGCAGAAAATAGATCAACTAACTCGTTGTCACTTGTTACGACGACAAGTCATAGGCCGTTTGATAGCCTGCATAATGATCCACACTTATTCCGCGCGGAAAGGTGATTTTCAAAAGTGCTTCAAGTTGGTAAACTGAGATTATGTGGTGATTTCTTCACGTGTATTTAAAATATGGGTTAGTATCTTTAATTTTTACCATTAAATTATTTGCAGTTTCAATTTGCTTATTAAAAAAATTAGATAAAAGTTGTGTATTGAGTTATTATAATTTTTCAAATATGTATTATATATATTGGACTGAAAAAATCTGTATCGTTACGTATCAATTGCGTTTGTGACTTTATTATTTCAATGATGTATCAAGGGTTGTTAGGTGCTACATTCAGCTGCCGCTTCTTGCCGCTGTATTAGCTATGATTTATTGTTTCAGCGTTGGCGCATGGGATTGGCCGACGTAATTTATTTAAAATGTGGCATAAAACACCGGTTTCACAGGATAAAAATCAATCCGTTTTAACCTATGTATGTGAAAATAGTGATTATAAAGACAACGATAAAGAATATCAGCGCATGGTAAAACATTGATATATAGTATAGCAAGATTAATAAATTTAGTTAAATTTTTATAAAAAGCTATGTTAAATTAAAAAAGCTATAAGCTAGTTAGGTACACACACTCCCAAAGTATCAATTTTTCAAATTTTTTGCTTAAGAGGAAAAAAACGATATGCAACATTTTTTTGGACGCACGTTCGTATCTGTTTTGATTCCAAAGTTATGAATTTACCCCTTTTAGACACCTTAACTACCCCCTACACCCCAAGTTTCTTCATAATATTGTACTGTCGACAGGTCTACATTACTGTGCCAAATTTCATTAAAATCGGTTGACGTGCAGTGTGTCAAAAATAAATCGCAAGATTTGATAGACAGCCAAGCTCTGTAAAGTTAAATAAAATCGCTTAATAATAAAGATAATTTAGCCGGTGACATGAATAATACTCGAAAAATGTTAAGAGAACAGATAAAAAAATAATGTAAAAATCGATAAGTATATGTAAATTTGAGAAGAAAACATCTAAAAAATAATACCTAATAATGTAAAAATTGATATTTATTTGAGAAATATACCTGAAAAACCAAATTTAAAACAAACACATCTGAAACTAAACATGAAGCATGATACAGACGACCGACATGGCATGCATGGATGAACAAAACAAATAGTTTTAAGCAATTATCCTGGCTGGCAGTTTAAACTTGGCATCACTGAAAACGCGCTTAATAGTCTTCCATTATAAATGCTGAAAAGGTATCATTATTTTGAACCTAGGTGTAACTAGTTAATGAAAGTTCACTTGAACACATTAACATTTTTAAATCACTGCTTATTACCATAGCTAATTCGAGTATACGCCAGCCCAAGCTAGAGAAGGTTAATGGCAACCTTAACTTTTTCATGGAATTATTGGGTACAGAAAGTAACTTAATATTAGGTTACGTAGCATACATTAGAGATAAACTGTGTGTAAGTACATGTGTATAAAAAGTTCTGCAATATATTATTGCTTTCAATATTAATTTTGAGTTGCGAGTAGAGGTATGACTTTATTTTTCGGAGTTTCTCCAATGATGACATAAAAGAATAGATAGAAAAAATCAAAACGGGATAGCCATCGCTTAACTATTCATGTTGGCAACACTAAATATATTTTTATGTTAGTTTTTTTTTTGAAAAAATATGATGGTTCGGTTCGGTTCGGTTTGGATCGGATTCACACCCTCTAGGATCCCGGCAAAGAAGTCATGCGCTATTAACTATGGAAATAACATATCGCCAGTTATACACATTCATGCATGTGTTACTCGCGTTTTTGTTACTCTCGGTTTTGTCACTTGCGCTTTTGCTACTCGCACATTTGTTACTCCCGTTTTTGTTACATCGCGCTTTTGTCACTCGCGGTTTTGTTACTTGCTTTTGTATTTGTATAAAATTATGGATCCTACAGGGTTTAAATCCGAACCGACACGATCTGAACCGAACCGCATTCGGTTCATATCATAAATATGTTTGGTTCGGTTCGGTTCATTTCGGTTTGGTTCGGATTCAGACCTTCTAGGATCCCGGGAAAATAGCGCATTTAAATCGCGCTTTTGTAAAATCGCACTTTTGTTACATCGCGCTTTTGTTACTCGCGGTTTTGTCATTCGCGCTTTTTTACATCGCGCTTTTGTGACTCGCACATTTATTACTCGCGGTTTTGTTACACGCGATTATGTCACGCGCGCTTTCATTACAGAGCTGAAAAAATAAACCCATCAAAAACTCAAAATAGTACATAAAAAATAGGTCAGCCAAAAAATAACACCAAAAGAAAAACACAATAAAAAATATTAGGTTAAATTTTTTGACATGTTTAATAAGTAATAAATCAGTGTTACCACACAACAATCTCTTAATGAAATTTAGTGTTGCCTACAAAAATACTCTGCCAATATATGGGCCCCTAAGCTCACACTAGGTACTATAGTTATAGTGTACGTGTGAGCTAATATAACTAAAAACTGAAATATATTTTATTTAACTCCAGACTAAATTACCTTTTGTTTGATACCACACAAGCCATGTTTTGACTTAAACTCAAATTTTTGAAATCTACCCCCACCCTTAAAAAAAACAAAAAACTAAAATGTATTCTGTTAAACTCCGGACTCAATTACCTTTCGTTTGATATCACACACGCCATATTTTCACATAAACTCTAATTTTTTAAATCTACCCCCACCCTTTTATTTGGTTTCTGTTCGGTGGATTTTGTTCATTTTTAAATGGGACCATCTCGACCCAAGACCCAGCCTAGGTACCAAATTTCATTAAAATCGGCCAAGCGGTTTTTGAGTTATGCGCGTTGGTCGTTACAGACATACAGACAGACAGACAGACAGACAGACAGACATACAGACAGACCGACAGACAGACAGACAGACGGCGCAACAAAAAAGTTTCAAAATCATCTGAAACGCAAAGATATATAAAAAATTTTGAAATCGGAGCAACTTTTTTTTTCTCGAAAAAATTAGGATCACCATAGGTCACACTACTATAGTATAGTATATGTGTGAGCTAATTATTACGCGATGGCTAACCTGGACCGGTATTTTCACCGTTTTTTGACGTCAAATTCGCGAAGCACGTGACCGAAATTGCAAAAATGGTTTCACGTTGGGTTGTGCTGAGCATTTTTTTAAAACGGTAACCGTGTTTAAAAACCCCTACCAATTGGCATCTGTTTCTGGAAATCGCTTGGCGTTTTTCAAAAAATACATAATCTATTAAAAAGTGTAAAACTAACACAAAGAACTACTCCGAGGGAACAAAAGATATTAGGTTAAATTTCTTGACATTTTTAATAGATAATGTTACCACACTACAATCTCTTAATGAAATTCAGTGTTGCCAACAAAAATTATTACGCGATGGCTAACCTGGACCAGTATTCTCGTAATTAAAAACGCAGCGTTTATGAAACACTTACCGTTTTTTTATGTCAAATTCGCGAAGCACGTGACCGAAATTGCAAAAATGGTTTCACGTTGGGTTGTGCTGAGCATTTTTTTAAAACGGTAACCGTGTTTAAAAACTCCTACCAATTGGCATCTGTTTCTGGAAATCGCTTGGCGTTTTTAAAAAAATACATAATCTATTAAAAAGTGTAAAACCAACAGAAAGAATTACTCCGAGGGAACAAAAGATATTAGGTTAAATTTCTTGACATTTTTAATAGATAATGTTACCACACTACAATCTCTTAATGAAATTCAGTGTTGCCAACAAAAATTATTACGCGATGGCTAACCTGGACCGGTATTCTCGTAATTAAAAACGCAGCGTTTATGAAACACTTACCGTTTTTTTATGTCAAATTCGCGAAGCACGTGACCGAAATTGTAAAAATGGTTTCACGTTGGGTTGTGCTGAGCATTTTTTTAAAACGGTAACCGTGTTGAAAAACCCCTACCAATTGGCATCTGTTTATGGAAATCGCTTGACGTTTAAAAAAAAATAATCTATTAAAAAGTGTGAAACCAACAGAAACAACTACTTCTAGGGAAAATAACCCTACCGGCATTGAATTTTTTTGTTCTTTTGGCGTTTCGACAGAACTGCGTTTTAATGATTCCACGTCTCTTCTCCATTGTATCTCGAGTTTAATTTTCGACTAAATTATTTTTGACACTTTTACGGATTGACAAAGTTACGATTCGTGTAAATTATTTTCGGCTATATTATTTTCGAACTCTTTTATTTTTCAACTTTTTTACGGTTTGGCCTTTTTGCAATTTGCCTTTTTTACGGTTTGGCCATTCTGCGTTTCGACTGAACTCCGTTTTAATGCTTTTACGTTTCGACTATATTATTTTCGACATTTTTACGGATCGATGAAATTACGCTTCGTCTAAATTATTTTTCGACTATATTATTTTTGACAATTTTACGGATCGACTAAACTACATTTTGTTTAAATTATTTTGTCTATTTTACTTTCGACTGTTTTATTTTTAGCCAAATTACATTTCAACATTTTTTTTTCGATCATTTTACGTTTCAACAGAACTTTGTTCAGTGTTTTTGTGGTTCGCCATCAAAATTTGTCAATTGGCAACTCTACAAGATTTGATAAGATCTAACAATGAAAATAACTAACACATTGACAAGATCTCGCGAAACAGGATAATTTTTTTATCATCAGACAAGACCTGACATCTTAGGGTCAGTACCAAAGACTGTGTTTCTCCAATAACTAGCCACAGTCCAAAGAACAGCCTGCCTGGTAAAAACCAAGCAGTGGGGGGGCAAGTTCTGTTTTAAACGACCGACGCTACGACATGAATATGAAACTTATCAAAGTTTAACTTATCTTAATTTAATTACAGGCTTTCAATCGATATAAATCAAGCTCATACCAGGCATAATAACAGCCCATAGTAATTCATAGAAATGGCTCGGACGAATTACAATAGTTCAAACGCTGGAAAACAAAAGTGCACCAGGCAGGCATTTCTACAGAACAATAGATTTTACGGGGAACACTTTAAAAAGCGAAGGCCAAAAAGAAATAAAAACAAAGCTTCTAGAATTAAGTGAATTGTGATCCCAATGACGGATAAGTCTGACCGGACCGGAAACGGAAACTAAATAATATGCTTTCTGCTGTCGAAATAGATACTGATGGACATAACTTAACAGTGCCCGTATTCTTGACGGTCAGTAAAATAAGTGCATTAACAGAATCCTTTCTCCGAGATTTCTCATTTAACTATTAAAACGAGAATCATTTTAAACTGTGATTGACTGCTATTAAGTCTTGTTTATTGTTTGTTTAACTTGTAAAATGGTGTAAATGTGTTTTTATTTCACTGTAGCTGGTTAAGCATTCCTGACGAAAATACTGAAAAAAATCCTGAAATATGTTTTTCCTTAACTTTATTTGCTTTTTTTTATTAAGTTAGTAGTAGTTAAGTGCTTTGTCAACAAATTTAATGACAATAAAGTACTTTTTGAATTGAAATTATTTTTTAATTGAATTGAATTGAATTTTAATATTAATGAAGTAGGTACGTATGATACAAACTTCTTTCACAGCAACAGAGAAGCAAAAACGTATGCTATGTATCAGTAAACGGCTCCAGCATTGCAGAATCCGAAAACATTCATGCTTAAAAACGAAAAAGTCCAGGGCATTTTACAGTCCTGTTTAACAAAATTGGCATTGGCAAGAGAAATTCTATCACCAAAACTGGAAGGAATACATGCTTATCAACTTAATGAGTATCCGGGCAGGCTGCTGATTCTGGGTCCTGGACGATGTGATCATTCCCTTCATGCGATCAGTGTATGCAGTCTTGAATCGGTGAGAAGGGGTACTCCCTTAAAATCGGGTGAAAGTCAAACTGCGTATGCGATCTCACTTGATTTCCGCATCTCCGTTGGTCCTGATGTGGGAGATGCTCATTCCCACTCTCACTCGTTCAAGAATCCATAAACAGAAGGGAAGGGATTTGGCCAATTGAAAGCTTCGAATAATCTCTGAGTCGTCAAGTGTTATGCGAAAAGACCTCTATTACGGAGGTTTCTCTTGCGAACCACCCGCGGAATGTACGATTGCTTCAGAGTAGGAGAACAG
The DNA here is from genome assembly GCA_963576565.1 of Aspidapion aeneum. NCBI lineage: Eukaryota > Metazoa > Arthropoda > Insecta > Coleoptera > Brentidae > Aspidapion > Aspidapion aeneum. Next base: position 90,243,705 of record OY755044.1, on the reverse strand, counting down.
ATTTTGTTGCAAACGCGTAAAAATGGTTGAAAATTCACTGTCATTGAACATCGCTCGACTATTTCCGTATTTCGTATTGATCGAGACGACGCATTTCACACGATGTGGTGCATCAAACTATCACCAGACGTACTATTGATCGGTTTTAATAGACCAGGCCATATGGTGTGGTTACATAAACACAAGTGATACCTTTCAATGGAATACTTCTTTATTTTAGATTAAATAAAAATGGTACGGTAGGATTCTTAGAGATCTAATAGAAAATGATTTTCATGAACAAGAAGAAGAAGAGCAAAGTGGGTTTCGTGCAGGCAGATCTTCTATTGATAATGTTTTTTGTCTTAAGCAAGTAATTGAGAAAAGGAGTGCCAGAAATATAGACCCATGTTACCTTTGTGGACCTACAAAAAGTATGTTTTCAGTAGAAAAATTATGGAAAGTGTTATCAATCATACATATATAAAAGCGACAAAAGAACTATACAAAGGGTAAAAATCTAAAATTTATATTGGAAATCGACTGTTAAAAGAATTCATGGTAACAAAAGCTTACGACAGGGATGTATCTCTCCAACTTATTTAAAATATATATCGCAGTAGCTCTAAAAAACGTAAAACGTGAAGTACACGGCATGGCAATACAACTTATCGACCGATTTACCACATACACACTACTGTGTTTCTGACGACCAAGTAATTGTAGCTACTCATAAAGAAGACATGGAGTATACGATGAGAAAGTTAACGGAAGAATACTAAAAACGGGGGTTAACAAGGAACGTGGACAAGACACAGTACTTATGTTTTGGAAACGAATCAAGTGAGTTAGAGCTAGATAATAGACAAACAATCTCTCCATGCAATGAGTATGTATACTTGGATGTTGCATTTTATAAGATAGGACCAGACTGTAAAAAACTGGAAAAAAGTTGTAAAAGCAAAAAAGGTTATTGGATGTCTTAACAGTATTTTATGGAACAGAGAGATAAAAAAGAATGTAAAATTTAATATATATGAAAGAATTGTAAAAAGCATGCTGTTGTATGGAATAGAGACTTGTCGCATAACCGAAAAATACAAAACACAAATTTAAACTGTCGAAATGGATGCAATAAGAAGATCAATAAGAATATCTAGAACAGATCATATAAGAAATGAGATCATAAAAGAAAGAAGACAACTGATATAGTACGGCCATGTACAACGGATCAACGACGAAAGATTACAAAAGCAGGTCCTGGAATGGCAACCAATAGGGCGCAGAAAAAGAGCGCGTCCTAAACTGGAATGGTAACAGTCAATCCAACGATCAAAGAGTCAAAAAAACCTGACAGAAGATGATTGTCAGGATCGAAGGAGGTGGAGAATAATAGGCGTCGGACAATGTAGAAAAACGTTCTAAACCGACCTAGTAGTAGTAGTAAATACGATTGTGCTTATTATTATTTAAATATGCATGTATTTATTCCTTTGCAATCTTTTTTTTAGTAAGCTGGTATCGTACAAGAATTCAGGGGAAGGTAACCACAAAATGACCGACTGACAGACCCCCATAGTGTGTGTCCCCATAAAATTTGGCTGTGCACTTGTCTAAAAGCTATCTATTCCCCTACCATATTGTCGGGTACGATTTTATTTTAAATCGAACCCTAAAACGAGGGTACCGTAGTAGATCTCTTGTGTGTATAAAATAAATACAAAACAGTTTTAAAAACGCTACAAACTTTAATGAATACAAAATAAAACTCTGTTGCAATTAACAAATCGTTACAAAACGTTTCTTATGACCTATAAAACAAACAAGACCCAAAATATTAAAATAAATACTTTAACTTACCATAATAACAAACTGCAAAATATTATTCAAATACAAAAATCTTATGTTTCTTTACTGATAATTAGTTTAGAGGTTTTAGCTTAAGTTCAACAAAACAGAATGTCACTACCGACTTGTCTCCTCAAAGTTTTGGTTTTTATTAACGGCAGGTTGGACCTAAGTCATGCATTATTCCCTCTTTGAAGAGCTTGGAGGAACCAAGTCAGTGGCGTTTCTAATAATTTTAAAGTTTACTTTACATTCTAGCTAGTGAGCTAAACAAGTAAACCTATACGAAAACAGAGATAAAACTACATTTTATAGACAACACTTTCTAATCTCATAGTTTTTCACACACTTAACCATATCAACTCCCACTTCACTTTTCAGTAGTTTTTCTCAAATTAATCATCTGCTGTGTGTAGGCGGCAACCAAATGTTTACCATTTTGGAGGGAGGCGGAACCACTTTCTTATCTCAGCAGAACCATAATTGCGTTTGTCGCTTTTTCAAGATGGTTTCGTACAGTGGCACAGTCAGGGGTAATTGCATTCCTGACAATATCTCTGGGTGTACCTCATATGTCATTTTACTACCCACCGCGCCTTAAACAAAGAAGAGCCATTCTTTTAACAGCAGTCCGCGAATTAAAAAGAGTGCCGGATTCAAATTGAAAAAAGACCAAGAAGCGAGTTGAGAACGCTTCTCTCGCTGGTGACAGCCTGCCCTTTTCTCTTCTTTTTTGCGCCCTTTTGTATGCCACGAGTTTTTTTTTAAAGATCGATGTTACTCAGGGGTGGATTATGGCGGATTTACACGGTTCCAGTAGCTGGAATAAGTACCAAAGCCCTTAATACGGACTCTCAAAGTAGACCAATCCAATACGTTAGAGCATAAATATGGGGCATACCCATGCATTCTCACACGCGATGCTTGAAGACCTCTTTTAATTCTTAATATAATAATCTTAATAATTCTTTAATTCTTTTTTTCGTGTAGACAGGATTTTGGTTACTGCGCATGCGTCAGTTTTGGTGGTTTTGGAACATACTCCGTTACGTCACTGCATTATTTTTGACACTTGTCAAACATTTAGGGTTATGTCCATTATGTTTTTTCTAAAAACTAGTTGATTGGGTGAAAATTTATCAAATTGTGGATTAAAAATTGTAGTTTTTCTAAAATTTATTGTGGACACCATGAATAGTGTTTAATAGCATCTATAAACTACTCTTAACTTTATCAACAAATTATAAAGAAAATTACAAGTACTTACCTATGGAATGGCACTCCCTTAGTTCTCCCGGACATTTTTCTACAAAACGCACATGTTTTACGTAAATTATTTCCATTTTTCACAGAAAAAAACATAATGTTACGCGATAAATGCAAAACACCGCAAAATGTAAATAAACAACAAATATAGCGTCCACCCACACAGCAGCCATGTGCCAACGTGACAAAACACATCCATACGCGCTTAAAAATTTGCATCTGCGAATTTAAATTTTTCACTGTTTCCAAAGCAAGCTATGAGTGCTTCACTTTTCGATTTTTGACATGTATTTATGCTCTAACGTATTTGAGACCAACAAAGTCCACTATTACTGCGTGCGTGCTTGTCTTTCAGTGCGCATGTAGCGTTCGAACCACTAAACCAATTTCAATGCGATTGCTTAAATCAAAGCTTATTATTTTAAATTCGGTTCTGCATGGAGCCTGCTATCCCTGTGGGACGACGACGTTTCTCTTTGGAATTATTAAAAATTTAACCTCTACAAAAGGAGACAACTCCGCATATGAATTGAAAGCAAGTCTCGGGTCTATACATCTGACAAATCAAGTTAAATTTTTTCTATAGTTTTATCATAGTTCCTATCAGTCTGCCAAAGCTCAACTCTCTAGCATTTCTGGAAGTGGGCAATGCTACTTTTACATAACTTTAAATGTATAGGGGAGGGGAGTAAATTAAAATTTTGGAGTTTTTTGATTTTTTACTATAGTTTTATCATAGTTCCTATCATTCTGCCAAAGCTCAACTCTGTAGCATTTCTGGAAGTGGGCGATGCTACTTTTACATAACTTGGAGGAAGGGAGTAAATTAAAATTTTGGGACTTTTTGATTTTTTCCAGGGGTTTGGTCATAATTTCTATCAGTCTGCCAAATTTCAGCTTTGGAGCATGTCTGGAAGTACAGTAGAATATTGATGATCTATACATGAGTGAGTGAGTGAGTGAGTGAGTGACATTTTTTGAAATTTCGTAACTACTTTACTGCCTTATGGAATTCCATGAAACTTGGAGGGGTTGTTAACTCCATGGAGATCTACGACTGTGCAAAGTTTGAGATTCGTAGCTCATTCCGAAGTAAAGTTTTAGGTAGGTCAAATATCGAGTGAAATGTTTCAAGAAAAGATGGTTACGGCGCGCGAACTTGGCGAGGCACTGCCGTGCCCTCAGATGCCGAAAACCGCACATCAATATCTTGAACTACTTACAAGAGAAAAGGTGGTTTTTAATTTGGAGCATTTTCGACCCACCCCCATCACGTTGTTTGTTGGATTCTTCATGACAGGTTCCTTTGATACTTTTATTAATCAAAATAAAACTTAAAAGCATTCGCCACTACTAGCATCTATCTTGGAGAAAAAAGAGACTATAAACCAACATCAAAAAGCAAAATTGTACAGGTCGAATGAATTTATTTGTATCAGGTGGTGCGACCTTTATAATTCTACAAAAGCAAACTCAAAGGGTTTCACTTTTAAAACTTTAGATTTCCAGAGAGTTTTAATTAAGCAATATGAATTTATATTTTCCAGGAAACTTTCTGGTGTTTTGGTGAGAATCCTTTAAAGATTTCTTAAAACAGCACTTATTTATGGTCACATTAAATATAGGCAAACAAATCGCGGATTAACACACTTTTTAAAATTATTAAATTATATTTGAGAAGAACCTTAATATGACCGAAATGACTAATACTAAAAAAGTAGTAAAACATTTTATTAGGGAGATTTCTTATAAAATATTTATTTTTAGTAAAAGATGATTTCAAACTAGGTACTGCTAGTCTTAGTTACTTTTTAATTCTAAAAATCTTAATTTTTTATAAATCATAAAAATTGCTTCATTGGGGTGGGGTGATCATTCCAAACTTAATTGCATCTTTTTTTCTTTATGACATATCAATCATACATACATAAAAGCGATAAAAAAACCATACAAAGGGTCAAAATCTAAAATTAAAATTGGAAATCGACTTTTAAAGGAATTCGTGGTAACGATTAAGATAGGGATGTTGTATCTATCCAACTCTTTTTAAAATATATATCGCAGTACCTCTAAAAAACTGGAAAAGTAAAGTACACGGCATGGGAATACAACTTATCGACCGATTTACCATATACACACTACAGTTTGCTGAGGAACCAGTAATTATTAGTAGTAAAGTTAACGGAATAATACCAAAAGTGGGGGTTAACAGTAAACATGAACAAGACACAGTACTTATGTAATGGAAACAAATCCAGTGAGATACAACAAGAACTAGACGACATGCAATGAGTATGTATACTTGGGGTCACATTTCATAAGATAGGAACAGACTGTAAAGAACTGGCAAAAAGAATAGTAAAAGCAAAAGGTTATTGGATGTCTTAACAGTAATTTATGGAGCAAAGAGATAAAAAATAATGTAAAATTTAACATATATGAAACAATAGTGAAAAGCACGCTATTGTATGAAATCAAAAAGGTCAATGAGAATATCAAGAAGAGATCATATAAGAAATGAGATTATAAAAGAAAGAATGGGAATCGAGGAAAGCATAATAATAAAAGACAACTGGTATGGTATGGCCATGTACACCGGATGAACGACGAAAGATTACCAAAGCAGGTCCTACAATGGCAACCAATAAGGCGCACAAAAAGAGCGCGTCCTAAACTGGAATAGCAACAGTTAATCCAATGATCAATGATTCAAAAAAACCTGACTGAGAAGATGATTTTCAGGATCGAAGGAGGTGGGGAATAGGCGTCGGACATCGTAGAAAAACGTTCTAAACCGACATAGTACTAGTATGACGTATCCCCGTATTCCTGTATTATTTCTTACTAAGGACACATTTTATTGGGGAAATACAAATTTGGAATATAAAAAGTAGCTAAAAATGCCCATAATGAGTGTGCGTGTGAAGCATAGAATACTCGTGTGACGCACCAGCAATAATAAAGAACACGCACACATGGGCCACTGTGTTCAGCATTAACTTATAGACTTAATATTCTGAAAGAAATGTATTGTTCGCGTTTTTTCCTGTGTTATATGGGAATAAATAAAAAATAAAAAATAAACCATTAATTTTATGGCAATGTTGATATAGTAAAATAATTGGATCCATGACGGATCTGATACCTTCTAGCTAGCCCATTAGCACACCATCATATATCACCCTTGAAAATTGTTTTTTGTAAATATCTCAGAAATAAAGCTCTTACGAAGTTTTTGGTTATAACAAATTATTGAATAAAATGTAGTCTCTATATTCCGAAACCCGCGAAAGTCACGGGATGGATTCCTTTTTTAGCTGCTGTGTGGGTAGACGCCATATTTGTTGTTTATACTTTATTCTTTTGAGGGTTTTGCGTTTGTCGTAAAAAATTATGTATTTTTATGTGAAAAATGGGAAATAATTAACGTAAAACATGTGCGGTTTGTGGAAAGATGTCCGGGACAAGTAAGGGATTACCATTCCATAGGTAAGTACTTTTATTTTTTTTTATAATTTGTTTTGTTAATAAAGTTAAGAGTGGTTTAAAGACTCTTCATGGTGATGTCCACAATAAATCTGCACAATTAATTTAAAAAAAAACTATAATTTTAATCCATAATTTGACAAATTTTCACCCAATCCGAACCGAACCGAACCGAACTAGTTTTTTTTTTTTAAAGTACTAAAATTTTGACAATTGAGGAGCAGAAGTAACAAAGGGGCTAGGTGCCAAAGCTGTTAAATGGATATATTTAAAAAATTGATGACGAAAATGACTTCACTTACCGGAAGTTCCGTCTATTTGCCCGATTGCTTACGAAATTAGTAGTCCTGCGACTTTGCACGTTTGATAGGATGTAGTCGATGGCCCATAGAACCTTTTTATGTAAAAATCTCGGTTTTAGAGAAAGTGGCACTTAGCCCCTTTGTTACTTCTGCTCCTTAATTGTGAAATAACGTAGTGACGTAATGATGTATGTTCCAAAACCACCAAAACTGACGCATGCACAGTAACCGAAATCCTGTCTACCCGAAAAAGGAACATTAAGAATTAAATAGGGGTCCTGGCTTCAAGCACAGAGTGTGAGAATGCATGGGTATTACTACTATGTCGGTTTAGAACGTTTTTCTAGGTTGTCCGACGCCTATTCTCCACCTCCTCCGATCCTGACAGTCATCTTCCGTCAGGTTTTTTTGACTCATTGATTTTTGGACTGACTGTTGCCATTCCAGTTTAGGACGCCCTCTTTTTCTGCGCCCTATTGGTTGCCATTCTAGGACCTGCTTTGGTAATCTTTCGTCGCTCATCCGTTGTACATGGCCGTACCATATCATTTCTTATATAATCTGTTCTAGACATTCTCATTGATCTTCTTATTGCATCCATTTCGACACTTTCCATTTTTGCTTTGTATCTTTCTGTTACGCGACAAGTCTCTATTCCATACAACAGCGTGCTTTTTACCATTGTTTCATATATGTTAAATTTTACATTATTTTTTATCTCTCTGCTCCATAAAATACTGTTAAGACAACCAATAACCTTTTTTGCTTTTACTATTCTTTTTTCCAGTTCTTTACAGTCTGTTCCTGTGTTATCAAATGTGACACCCAAGTATACATACTTATTACATGGAGATATTGTTTGTCCATTTTCTAGTTCTAATTCACTTGATTCGTTTCCAATACATAAGTACTGTGTCTTGCCCACGTTCACTGTTAACCCCCACTTTTGGTATTCTTCCGTTAACTTTCTCATCATATACTCCATGTCTTCTTTATCATTAGCTATAATTACTTGGTCGTCAGCAAACTGTAGTGTGTATATGGTAAATCGGTCGTTAAGTTGTATTCCCATGCCGTGTACTTTGCGTTTCCAGTTTTTTAGAGCTACTGCGATATATATTTTAAAAAGAGTTGGAGAGATACAACCCTGTCTTAAGCCTTTCGTTACCAGGAACTTCTTTTGAAAGTCGATTTCCAATTTTAATTTTAGATTTGGACCCTTTGTATAGTTCTTTTATCGCTTTTATGTATGTATGATTGATATGATAGTCTGCTCTAACACTGTCCATAATTTTTCTAGTGGAACGGTATCATATGCTTTTTGTAGGTCCACAAAGGTAACATGAGTCTCTATATTTCTGGCGCTCCTTGTCTCAATTACTTGTTTAAGATAAAAAACATTATTACTGCAAGATCTGCCTGCACGAAACCCACTTTGCTCTTCTTCTTCTTGTTCATGAAAATCATTCTCTATTAGATCTCTAAGAATCCTACCGTACAATCTACTTAGAGTACTGGTTACTGAAATTCCTCTGTGATTGTTGCAATCCAGCTTGTTTCCTTTTTTATGTATTGAGGATATGAATGCAATTTTCCAATCATCAGGTACTGGAAGTCCGTTTATGCATTGATTGATAATATATGTGAGATTTTCGAGTAGTTTCTCTGATCCATATTTGAGCATTTCAGCATATATTACCCCAGGTCCGCTAGCTTTTCCGGATTTAAGCTTTTTAATACTATTCCTTATCATTTCTTTTTCGATGATTACTTCCTCTCCATGTACTTCTATGTCTCTCCTCGGAGAGGCTGCCAGATATTCGGGTCTCGTCTCCTGCAGCAGTCCCTTATAGGGGTATGCCCCATATTTATGTTCTAACGTATTTGGGTCAAGGCAAATACGTTTAAGCATAAATATGGGGCATACCCATGCATTCTCACACGCGATGCTTGAAGACGGGACCCCATTTAATTCTTAATGTTCCTTTTTCGGGTAGACAGGATTTCGGTTACTGCGCATGCGTCAGTATAGGTGATTTTGGAACCTACTCCGTTACGTCACTACATTATTTGACAATTTTCAAATGTTTAGGGTTATGTCTATTATTTTGTTCTAAAACTAGTTGATTGGGGAAAATTTATCAAATTGTAGATTAAAATTGTAGTTTTTTTAAAAATAATTGTGCATATTTATTATAGATACCATAAAGAGTATTTAATGATATTTATAAACCACCCTTAACTTTATTAACAAATTATAAAGAAAAATACAAGTAGTTACTTATGGAATGGCACTCCCTTATTTCTCCTGGACATTTTTACACAAACCGCACATGTTTTACGTGAATTTTCACAGTTTTCACAGAAAAAAACCTAATTTTGCACGAGAAACGCAAAACGCCGCAAAATATCAATATGGCCTCCACACAGCAGCTGTGTGTCTACATGACAAAACACACACATGCGCACTAAAAAATTCGCGTCCGCGCATTTAAATTTGCAATTATTTCCAAAGCCAGCTATGAGTGCTTCACTTTTCGATTCTTTTATAACGTATTTGGGTAAAGGTTACGGTATGGTGGATTCTCTATTTAACGATCAATAAAGATTGCCTGCTATGCCTGGTGTTCTGGTTTCTCTCGTATTACGGATTTTTTCTCTCAACAAAACCATAAGATGATGAGTCCCTTTCAGACAAAATAGTTAACTGTCAATAATTAATAGGTGGACCCTCGAGGATAGGCTTTCGAGCTACCAACGAAGGAAAATACGAAAATACACAACGACAAAAAAGAAAAATTGTTTGATTCATAGCGCCGTTTTCAGGGCTCTCAACAGATAAACAGCAAAATAATATGAAAAATATGAACTTTTTTAATAAAATTATGAAAAACATGAAATTGAGAAAACAAAATATGAAAGAAAAATGAATAAAAACTTCCGTTTTTTTTTGGATCCTCTACCAAATGGCTTGTTATGTCAAACCCAACTGTTTTTTAGGAAAACTCATTCACTCAGCAAAAATATATATTTCTTGATTTTATTTATTAAGAAAAGTATTAGCAAACATTTTGAAATTAATTAGGCCTGGATCCCAATCCAAACAACTATGGCCCAACAAAAACAAGGCACGTTTTTTAAAGCATATTTTACAACAAGGTATAAGGTGTTTCCGTATTTTTAAACCAAGGTCTACTGCAATTATTCAAAGAAAATAGAAAAAAAAAATTATAAATGCAAAAGTTGTAGGCTTTACCCTTTACCATCAAAAAAAGTTATAAAAAAACACAAACATTGTAAATCTCTTACGGAACATCCTACAAATTAATATGTTAATGATTTAACTTAAAAAAATAGATATTTTCTTTCTAAACTCAAAAATATATGATAAACTGCCATTTGATAAAGCCACTGTTAAAATAGTATCTACAATTTCTAGCGGTTTGGGACCTACTCTACATTTCTTGAAAATAGGAACCCTATTCTATCTCTTGAAATAAGTGCAGTAGACATTTGTGGAAATATACCAAAACGATGATATAATTGGTATACTTTAAATACCTATTACGAGCTCAAACATTTAAAAAAAGTCAACATTACAGAGTAAAAGAATAAAATTCATGAAAAAGCCCTGCTCAATTAGACTTTTTTAGAACTAACGACGGATGACCAAAACAACTAATTAACATAAAAAATGCAACAAACATAAGAATAATAAAACAAAAGGCAAAAAAGCCCTACTTTATTCAGACTTTCTCAGAAGCATCAAACTAATAATAAACTAAAAGGAACTCAAAATTCAAGACTAGGAAAAATATTGAAAATTTCCACACTTATTCTATGACTGAAGTTTCTTCATTGGCGAAAATATGAAAAATATGAAGGTTTTTCTAAAAATATAAAGTTTTATGAAGTCTGAAAAAAAATATGAACATTTTCATAAAATATGAACGTGCTGAGAGCCCTGCGTTTTATATATCACGAAAAACCATCAATCCTCCGATAAGAGTGGCCTGTATAAAATAAAATGATTCGATTCTCGTTTGAAGATTAAGTCTAGGGTCAAAACAAAAAAGAAGTGTTTTGTCGCTTGTGGACAAAAAGAGTTCGTTTCTTTTGATCTGTCCGACGTGATATCGTTTTTTTTTCGCGCTGGGTGCGTGAAAACGCAACTGGAATTTTTAATTATTTCCTTGGAGGCGAGGAATTTCATCGGCACACTGACAAAAAGAAACTGGCAAACGAGCTTTGAGAGATGAATAAGAAACAGGCGTGCGCAGAGGCGGCGATAATTTATTTTTCATGTCGGTTTAAAATTTTCGGTTTAATTCTGTTTTGCCAGGTCTCGTGATTTGTCATAGCTTTGCCGGAAGTCTGCATGCTGTAGTAATTATATTCAAAAAAAATTTCTTTTCTTTTCTTATGTCACTCTCACTGATAAAACCTAATAATTTTAAAGTATTTTGTAAGCTACAATATGCCTTATTAATCGAAAATCGTTTGACACTTTAAAACATTTTCACAGTTGGTAATGCCTTTATCGGTTAGATGGTTGAACATCTTTATACCGTTATAGTAAACGGTGGACAAGGGAGGACTTTGAAATTGTTTACAAAGGTGGAAGTTTTAAAATCAGCTGCTGATTGGATCTAGTACCAGACCTACTACGGAACAACGCAAAAACTCATTTGGATGGCTATAGATTAACCAAACGGTTTCCAGAATGTACACACAATAAACAGTTAAAATCTGAATTTAAAAAAAGGTCTGCAAGAACCTCTAAATTTGGGGTCACACAGATATCGCAATGACCTCTTCAGTAAAATGAAAACCATCTCAAGAAGGCTGATCCCCAGAATGCAATACCATATCGAAGGTGTGACTCAACTAACGCACAATAAACGGATCTTGCGAAGTCAAATCCTAGTTCATACTTTGTGGTCTTTACAGCATAACAACCAGAGGCGATTCTCTTACTTAATGCACATATGTGGCTGTCACATTTTAATTTAGAATCGATGGTCATCTATGGAGCATCTAAAACAAACGATGTTGATTTTATTAAAATTTAATGTTACCAGATTGGCATCACGCCATTGCTTAATTAAGTCCATGTCCTTCGATATGGTGGTCTACATCGATGCCACTCCACAAAACTGTTCTGTCATCTGCGAAAATCGTAATCCCTCCACTTATGTTAAGCTTAGCCAGGTCATTAAAAAATAAACAATATAGGGCTGAGAACTGATCCCCGTGGAACTCCCCATTCAATGTTCTCCGAAGTCGACGTTTTGGAACCATGATAGTGAACCAACCCCTCTAAAACCATATTTATAAAAAAATTTATAAGTATAGTATGATTGACGCAGTCAAATGCCTTTGCTAGATCGCAAAAGACAGCAGCTGCAACATTTGATTTATTAAGAGAAGAAAATAATTTGGTCAGTAAATTAAACATGGCATTGTTTGTTCCCGTATTTTTTCGAAAATCAAATTTTGGTGAGTTTCTCAATTACCTTAGATAAGGTGGATAATAATGAAATTGGACTAAAGTTTGCAGGGTTGGATTCATCTCCACCCTTATGTACAGGAATGATAATCGCTGAATTAAGACTATCAGGAAATAAGCCACTTGTCCATGAAACATTAAGGAAGTTCACCACTATATCTGATAAAACAAAATCTAGAAGAAAAATCCCCGGCGATAGTCCGTGCTTTCGAGAAGAATTTTTATCTTCAGCTAAATTTGTCGGAGCAAATGCAAACGAGTTTGGTATTGATATGTTTGTTAAAGTAGACCCTACATTACAGTAATGGTGATTTAAATTGTCAGGAGATATCTCAGGGATCGATTCTCATGTTGGGCGCTTGTTTGAACGAATATTATTAAGTATACGCCAACATTCCTTTTGTCTGAAGAGTTAATAGGGCGATTAGAATAGTACAATTTTTTAGATGCAGCAATAAGTTTACGAATAAAGGATCTGTAAGTACAAAAATATTAAAATGTAAAATTCTGTGATTTGCAATAATAAAGTTTAAAGGAAAAGAGTTAGTGGTTAAGTTTTTTTATTAATTATGACTTCTTACAAAAAATTTCCTATTATATTTTGTTATAAGTATTTTTTTTGCATTATTAAATTTTAAATATTTTATTCAATCAGTTTATGTTTTAAAAGAAATATTTTTTAAACTTGTAACTATAAAAAAAGAACCTTAACAAAACCAAAATGTGTCACGGAATTACTGCCGGCATTTCTTTCAATTCTGAGCCCATCGGTCGCTGAAGTTAAGAACACTCCCTATTTTTGCAGCGTTTTTTCATTTGCATAATTTTTTCTAGTAGTCTGACAGGCGACTCGGTTGAAATTTATGATTATTCAAATTTTTGTTTTTTTTTAGGATGGTTGCAATATTTCAGTTGAAAAATTCACGAATGTGTCCCGCCTTCTTACAAAGTATTTGACATCCCTGATATTAGTTGTAAGACTGTCTTATTTAACTTGACTACGTATGTTTACATATGTCTATCTTTGTTCTGCTGCTTTTCTTTCGCAGATATGCTGACAGTGTGAAAGAGATAAAAGTACCCATATATTATCTAGGGTGTTATTAGCATGAAAGAATCAGTCTATCTTTCTCCATTTTACAATTTCAATAATTTCTATCTATTTTTACAAGCTTTTATTTAGCTTCAGATGTTCTGTCTAACTATCTAACTATCTATCAAATCTTGTGAAGCGTTTTTGACACACTTCCCATTATCCGATTTGGATGAAATTTGGTAAACACATAGTGGTCCCATGACAATACAACACTAAGAGAAAAATATCCTCCCACCCCTACCCCACCCCTTCTATAGAAAAATGTGTTTTTGACACACTTCCCGTTATCCGATTTGGATAATATTTGGTATACACATAGTGGTCCGATGATAATACAACATTAAAAAAAATATCCCACCACCCCTACCCCCACCCCCTTCCATAGAAAATGCGTTTTTGACTCCCTTCCCATTATCCGATTTGGATGAAATTTGGTATTCATATAGTGGTCCGATGACAATACAACATTGAAAAAAAATCCTACCACTCCTACCCCCACCCCCATCTATAGAAAAATGCGTTTTTGACACACTTCCCATTATCCGATTTGGATGAAATTTGGTATACATATAGTGGTTCGATGACAATACAACAATAATGAAAAATGTCCTCCCACCCCTACCCCCCACCGCCTTTCATAAAAAATGTGTTTTTGACACACCTCACTTCAAATGACTTTTATAAAATTTGGTATATGCATACAGGTTCAATGGCAATACAGCCCAAACAAAAAATATAATTCCACCTCTACCCCCACCCTCTCCTTCCCCCAATAGAAAAATGAGTTTCCAAACAACTGACGATCAGCGATTTCATTATAATCTAGAATAAACTCTTCTGTTCTGTTATTGAACAAATATTTTCATTTAATAGAGTAGATAGCTGAGACTAAAAAGTAGAAAATAAATTGGTAAAAAAAAAATTTCAAAATAATTTTCTAACATTCTAATATTGTCATAATAATAAAAGCGATGGCCGCAAATCAAAGCATAAGTTAATCTAAATTTGTAATCTAAACACTTAAAGAATATTAACATAGCAGGTCATCAAAGATATGTTTGATGTGCCGCAATGTTATGCCATTGCCATACATATGTCAGAATAATGCTGGGGTATCTTGGGTCGGGTTGGGTGGGTTTGGTACCTCTGCATTTTTCTGCTAGATTGATTCTTTCAAATAGTGATATTTAATTGATACGGATATCTTATCGTGCTAACATCGTCAAAATTTCCATCAGTCGGCCATCGCTTTTATTATTATAATATTAGAATGTTAAAAAATTATTTTTTAATTTTTAGTGCATTTTATAAAAGCTTGTGACTTAAAAAAAAATTTTTACCAATTTATTTATTGTATATTTCTTAACCGAACCTGCACATAGAAACCAAATTAGATAGGGTCAACAAAAAATGCCTTGTCTTTCGGTCTCTAAGGCCCTTTCAGGGCCTTATACAACTTAATGTATGAAACCAAAAATCAGTGAAGAAAAGCCAACAAAAGTCATCCGTTCTCGAAGTGTATCCAAAAAGATGGTCGCGACATTTGTCTCAAAAGCAGATCATGTAGCAACAATTCCTCTGGAAGATCAAAGGACTGTTATTGCCAATTTTTCCATCACCATTTGTTTGCCGAAAGTCATCCCTGAGGTTCGAAAAACGAACCCCGAACGACGAATCATCCCAAGACAATGCAAGGTCGCACAAAACACAAAAAAGCATTAAATTTTTAACCGAACAAAACTTCTATTTGTTGGACCATCCTCTATACAGTCCCTTTAGTGTCTTAAGTCCCAACGAGTGGAATTACAGCTTTGACAACTGGTTTACGCGCATGCAGAAAGGCATTCGTTTTCATGCAGAATACTTTGAGAAACAATAAGGTCTTCAAAAATTATCTAATGTTTTATTCTTGTTGTATATGCAATACTTGAAAGACAACCATCGTATAACCAAATAACTAATTTTTAGAAAAGTATTTTTTACAAGCATTTATTTAGCTTCAGATGTTCTGTCTAAATATCTAACTAACTATCTAACTAACTATCTAACTAACTATCTAACTAACTATCTAACTAACTATCTAACTAACTAACTAACTATCTATCAAATCTTGTGAAGCGTTTTTGACACACTTCCCATTATCCGATTTGGATGAAATTTGGTACACACATAGTGGTCCCATGACAATACAACATTAAGAAAAAAATGTCCTCCCACCCCTACCCCCACCCCTTCTATAGAAAAATATGTTTTTGACAAACAAAATTTGGTATCCACATAGTGGTCCGATGATAATACAACAATAAGATAAAAATATCCTCCCACCCCTATCCTCATCCCCTTTCATAGAAAAAATTGTTTTTGACATACATCCCGTTATCCGATTTAGATGAAATTTGGTATACATATAGTGATCCGATGACAATACAATATTAATAAAAAAATATCCTCCCACCCCTACACCCACCCCCTTTTATAGAAAAATGAGTTTTTGGCACACTTCCCATTATCCGATTTGGATGAAATGTGGTATTCACATAGTGGTCCGATGACAATACAACATTTAAAAAAAATATCCTCCCACCCCTACTCCTACCCCTTCCATAGAAAATGCGTTTTTGACACCCTTCCCATTATCCGATTTGGATGAAAGTTGGTAAACATATAGTGATCCGATGACAATACAACATTGAAAAAAAAATCCTACCACTCCTATCCACACCCCCATCTATAGAAAAATGCGTTTTTGACACACTTCCCATTATCCGATTTGGATGAAATTTGGTATACATATAGTGGTCCGATGACAATACAACAATAATGAAAAAAGGTTCTCCCAACCCTACCCCCCACCCCCTTCCATAAAAAATGCGTTTTTGACACACTTCACTTCAAATGACTTTTATAAAATTTGGTATATGCATAAAGGTCCGATGGCAATACAGCCCAAACAACTCACGATCAGCGATTTCATTATAATCTAGAATAAACTCTTCTGTTCTGTTATTGAACAAATATTTTCATTTAATAGAGTAGATAGCTAAGACTAAAAAGTAGAAAATAAATTGGTAAAAAATTTTTTTAAGTCACGAGCTTTCATTTCAATTAAAAAATAATTTTCTAACATTCTAATATTATCATAATAATAAAAGCCATGGCCGGACATCAAAGCATAAGTTAATCTAAATTTGTGATCTAAACACTTAAAGAATAGTCAACATAGCAGGTCATCAAAGATATGTTTGATGTGCCGCAATGTTATGCCATTGCTATACCTATGTCAGAGAAATTCTGGGGTATCTTGGGTCGGGTTGGGTGGGTATTGGTACCTCTGCATTTTTCTGCTAGATTGATTCTTGCAAATAGTGATATTTAATTGATACGGATATCTTATCGTGCTAACATCGTCAAAATTTCCATCAGTCGGCCATCGCTTTTATTATTATGATAATATTAGAATGTTAGAAAATTATTTTTTAATTTTTAGTGCATTTTATAAAAGCTTGTGACTTAAAAAATTTTTTTACCAATTTATTTGTCGATTCCAATAACGATACATCGTTACCATTGTGTATGAATGGCTAAAAATATCAAAGCTTCTTTTGATTAATGACAGCGATGATTGTAATTTTTTTTAATTACAAAGAAAAATTTTAAAACAGCCTGTCTTTCTGGCAGTGTCGACGTGTTGTGTCTGTAATAAAGTATAGATTTGTGCGGAAGTCGTAAAGATGTCACTGGAATCATTGATCTTTTAAAATCTTTGTTTGTCAAGCACAAAGTAAGCAAACCAGAAAGCTGCAGACAAGCGTTATTATTTAGAAAAACAAACATGGGTTTTGTCGGCGATTTGTCTGTCTGTTTGCCGGTTTTAGACAAATGCAGAGTAGGCCAGTCATTAGAGGGGAAAAAAAGACTCCCAGCTGGCAAAAGGTGGTGTAGATGCGATTTTGACATATTATGTGTGCACAATATAGTCCTAAAAATAATTTGAGTTTTCGACCTTGGGGGGGGGGGGAGGCTCCTCCCGCCATCTTGGATTTGGTGTGCACGATTTTGTTTTTTAAATTACTTCGTCCCTGTACATTTTAGAAAAAAAAATTTAAGACAAAAGTTGAAGACAATAAAATTTCCTTTAAAAACGCTGTTGACGTTTACGCGCCGAAAATTTTAATAAAAATTGAGTAATGTTTGTTAAAAAAAAATCGAAAAAATGTTGATTTTAAGTTAAAATGTCGTTTAACAACCAGTTTTTTGTTACATTTGTTACGAATTTATTGCCGCTTAAAAACGAAGGTTCTACTAGGGCCGCTGGGGTCCCTTTAACGCCGGAGCACCGGGCACTGCCCCAGTTTGCCCAACGATAGCTACGCAAAAATTACCTCCTTACAGAACGGCAAAAAAATGACCATTCCAACAGAAACTCCTTATCAAGAACGCAACTCACATAAATATGTCTTACTTGCTTTTGGTGACATGCACAATAGTTTAAAGTCTGACGTTTACATCAATTTATGCTGATACAAATACTTACTTTTTTTCAGCAAAAAATTTGGTTGTGTTCTAAAAAAAGTATCATACGAGGTCTGGCTATTAAATAACGAGACTGCGCGCCTAGATGGCGCCCTAGACGGGTGGGGCAAAAACGAATACTGGGTATCTAGATATCTTATCTATGCACGTCCCAAAACACGTTTCCGTCACTATTATAGTATTTGTGCAGTAGTGGTTTGAAACGAACGTGTTTTTTTCTCGTGCCGAAAACCATGTGTGACGAAAAACGGGAGCAACGTATCAATCTTAAATTTCTCGTTAAATTGAAAAAAACTCCGACTGAGTGCTATAAATTGCTGCAAGAGGCCTATGGAGACAATACTCTATCCCGTGCGCGTGTTTTTGAGTGGTGTAAGGGCTTTAGTAAGGGCCGAGAGACCACTGAAAATGACCAGCGCCCAGGTCGCCCGGTGACTGTTTCAACTTCAATGTTGATCGTTTTTTTCGACGTTAACGGAATCGTGATAACTGAATGGGTTCGAGAGGGTCAGGCTGTCAATCAGACTTACTATTTGTCAGTTTTGGCAACACTGCGAGAACGAGTTCGTAAAAAACGGCCCGAGTTGTGGAATAACAACTCGTGGATTTTGCACCAGGACAATGCACCTGCCCATAACGCACTATCTGTGAAGCAGTATTTGGCCAGTAAGTGCACTCCAGAAAGGGACCCGATTTGAGTCGATGGCAGCGGTAAAGCAAAAAACGGCAGAGCTCATAAAGGCCCTCACCAAAGAAGACTTTCAGCACTGCTTCGATCAATGAAAAAAAACGTATGGAAAGGTGTGTGGCGTGGGGAGCGGAGTTTATTGAAGAGGAGCGTTATTTAATAGCCAGACCTCGTATATATTTAATAAACGTTCCTAATATATCCTCTCCAACTTCTGCCTTGTCTTTTTTTACTTATTTTATGTTTATTTTCTTTCGAACAGAACCATTTGTCAAACATCCTTATGAAAAATGAGAATAAAATGGTATTGTGTATGGAATAATAATGATATATTACTATAATAATAATAATTTTATAATCAGTTTTACCGTTTCTTCGGTTCTAAAAATCACCTGCAACAACTTACAATATTTTAACGGGCCAGAATAATAATTTTAAGAAAAAGGTGGTTAAAATAAACTGCTCAAAAATTGAAGTGAGTTCATTTTTTAGAAATTTTTAAAATAAATTTATTTCTAAACGAAACGGTTAATTCCCAAACAATTTTCTATGTGATATAGCGTCCATCCTCTTTTAAAGTTTAGTTTCTTTGTTATTCTGCGCCTGACAGGTAGCTTCATAGAGTGGCTACGACGCAAGTGTAACAAAATTGCGAAAGTTTACACGGCCCCCATTTCCTGTACGATTTCTTTAAATTTCTTTTAAAAGTTATTTTTCAGTTTTTTAAATTTCTCTATAGTTTCTAAGATATGATTTTTTTTCCTATAAAATTGTACTTTTTTTTTAATTTGCTATAAGGCAAGCTAAATGTTGGCCTTTTCGAACATTGTATGCCATTGTGCCCTAGATGATCACTGAGCACAATCAGTTTAATGTTTCACTAAACCAATATGGCGAAAATGTTTGTTGCCGCCGAGATATTTATATACCAAGTATAAAAACTAAAGTTTTTTAAATCAAGAGTTGATTGAAATTATTTAATCACTAATTAATAACGCTTGTATAGCAAAGTTCTGCAAGTTTTATAATAATTTTGAAAGTAATATAACCAACAGCAATTTTATAAATATTCAAGATTTGTCGGTTTAGAATAAAAAACATACAATAATAACCTATGATAAAACCTGTATTTTAGACAAATTGCCAGAAAAGCAAAAAAAAAATTCTATTACCCCTGTTTCCTATTTCCCTGTCCTCCCCTATGTAAAGTAAATGGGTTCCATCTCTAGCCTATGATTTTTAATTTTCAAAATCAAATAGTTTATTACTAGACCTATCTACCATATCGGCGGCACGGTGGTATTGTCGTCAGCTTCACATGCAGAAGGTACCAGGCTTGCGTCTCGAACAACGATGCAAAAAAAATAAAAAATCCGTCGCCCTGTCGCCAACTTCCTTTTCAGCGTTCAACAGCCGTCATCGAATAACCATGCGATGCGATGCACGCAAAAATATAAGTTGACCTTGAACATCGAGAATATACGCAGGTGTAGTCCAGGATTCGGCACGTAGCCAGCCGAGGAACCTGGGATAATAACCCAGGAGCCTGCTATAAGTACTATATAGTCGGAACCAGGATGGCGCCAGCATAAATCTCCTACAGTCAACTCAAGACGACCACGACTGTTGCGCTGAAAAGGAAAATAAGTCTATCGTCTATAACCAAGTTCTGCTGGGACGATAGCGGTGTTAGATAGATGCAAGTCTAACATGTAGCAGGACCACCTTTCGGAAGGGGTGTAAAAGCGTATGTCCACTGTGTATACTTGCTACGCAGTATAAAGATCCCTGCTCTCGACAAAGAGGTATCAGGCAAAATTAAGTCCTTTTAGAGAAAGAAAACTTGCATCCTAAGGGGCACGTGCATCAGTTTGATATATGATGTACGGACAAATCGGGGTTTACGTAAAGGTCGCGCCGTGTGCCTAGTCGCTAGACCAAAAATGGTCTCCCCACCACTACTACTACTATTTAACATATCTATTTCTAAAAAAGTTAGGTATTGTTAATACATAGTTAGATTTAGGTACCTTGTTTAAAAGTACCTAAATTTATAAACTGTTTAAAAAATTAAAGAATGGATCATCAACACGGCGGTCAGTGAACTGTGCAGGTAGCGCCAGCCAATCGATAATGATGCGGAATGTAATAGAAGCTCGCTAAAACACAATTGCGTACGTCAAAATTCTTATGGTAACCGTCTGTGAGTTTGCGGCGTGCCACGGAAGCCTTTAACTACATGTGACATTCAAATATCAACAGTGTTAAATAGGGTTAATCGTCGGCCGTTTTTGACACGACAAAAAACTATCTACTAACTGACTAAAAATACCCTATTATCATTGGACCTATAACTGCCTAAATATTTCCGTTAAATTAACCTGTTAAAAGTCACATTAGCTGTTAACATAAGGGTGATCCTTGGAACAGGTAGTATTGAGAATCGCCCAATGCGTTCCATTTCAAATGGTTGCTATTGTTAGCTGTTTCAACTAAAGGGACGCACACACTGCTTTTATTAAAGTCAAAATTTACAGTTTATCTTCAAGTAAAGTACAATGCACCGACATACACAAGGGGGGGGGGGGTGGTAATAACATAAAATAAAGTGTTTTCTAATAAAAAGAGAAATTGCCTACGGTACATTAACTTGCTTACCAGTTGTTCCAAAGTGATTAAAAGCCAAAATTGTAAGCCACCTTTAATAGATTCTATTGGATACAGAGCCCCGCCCTGTTCCGCCCCTAACAGTAAAACAAGCAATTGGGCAAGAGGTCCGGCGGAGCCTTTAAAAGGCGACGCTCGACAATTTCGTTCATCCCCGATTTCGGCGACTTTTGATAGGGATAATAAAGATCACCTTAAAAGGCGGGGTCACGAAAAAAAAGAAAAGTATGGCTATCTTTGTTGAATACATCTATATTTCGGATTCCTTTTTCGCACTTCAATAGGAGAAGCTTTTAAGAATTACTTTGGAACAGGCGGTATATTGTTTTCAAAATTATTCCACTTTTAGTGATATTGGTTTCAAATCTACTAGCGTGAATATTTAGGTTCATTTTTGTTGCGTAAGAACCACCGGTTTTTGAACTATTTTTTTCGGTAAAAAACTCAAATGTCATTTAAGGGTCGGTTACACGGAGCTAGTTTACCCGCTACTAGCGCTCTGGTTTACGAGCTGTTAGTAATATAGCTCGTGTAATTCATTAGGGTGCGTGTTAACTATCCCGAGAGTTTGCTCGCTACTATGTGACCAAGTAGAGTTGGAGACGGGTCAACTTAAAAGATACTAGCTAGTTTTTTTACTATCTGGATGGTAAAAAAGTATAGTGTAACATGGGCGTCTCGTACGGGAGAAATGGGGGCAGCTGCTCTTTCTTTCCAGTGACAATTTTACATTTATAGAAGACGTCATTGCTGGCAGCCTATAGTCCGTTCATTTATAACTGAGAAAATGTTCTTTTATTCAATGTTTCTTAAAAGGACTGAACGTAGGCAAAGTCTTCTATTCCGCAATTTCAGTAGAGAAAAATTATTTTAGGAAAATAATGCACCTACCTATTAAAAAATTCACCACCAAAAAATATAAAACAATGCGCCGAACGAAAATAAAACATCTGTTTCAAGCCATGCTTACTGGCTGCCTACCACACAATCAGTCGTAACTAAGGATTTTAATAGACTAGACCATGCAGTGTGATTTAACAAACAGAAGTGATTCGTGTCCATAAAATACTTCTATATTTTAGATTAAAAACAAGGATTGTCTTAAGAATATTCTTCCAGCACTTTTCATAGCCAAAAATTCAAGTATTTGTTCCTTCGCTATCTTGTGGTCGACAAAAAAATAAACGATTTTTTCTTTTTTATTGTGACTAGTCTATTTAGTAAGCTGGTATCAGAGAAGAATTTAGGTAACCACAAAATGGCCGACTGACGGATTTCCATGGTGTCCCCATAAAATTCGGTTGCACACTCGTCGAAAAGCTATCTATTCCCCCTCCCATTTCTTTGGTCCTTTCTTATTATTATTTTTCAATAAGACAATGAAGCCCTTGAGAGGCCATGGAATTCAGAAACCTGCCCCTTCTGTTTTTAGCTTGATAAGCCCTTGTCGTATAACTAGCTACATAACATACCTCTATCATGCTTTTTCTTTCTGCTTCAGCTGCTTTCCTGTTATGTTCTCAACTAAAAGTTCAGCGTCTAATTCGTTTGACAACCAAGTTGACAACTTATCAAAAGCAGAGACTCTTAATTTTGTATCAAAATATGCTTTAACTTTTATATATCATAAAGTCTTAAATTGATTTAAAATTTCATTTTGAACAAAAATAAAGCTACCGCAACACGCCGAACGTCTAAAACCTGGTTTACACCTATGCTTGCTCACCCTGATTCAAAAAACGCATCACGGGACGCTGCATTTAAAACAAGTGGAAATTCATGTCCCGTCAAGTGATGCATTTTTTGAATTAGGTTAGGCACACATAGGTGGAAACCGGCCTTTATGAATGGCTGTACGTGCCTTCTGGCGTCAAATTTTTATTATTTTTTGTTTTCTTTAAGCCATATTTTTAACATCTTCGCACTCGAAATTTCAAAAGATATGAATTATCCAAAAGTATTGTTTACTAAACTTATATTATTATCGTTATGTTGTGATTGTTTAGTTGTTCGTCTGTGTATAATATAAATCGCATCACAGAAAAACATTGCAGGTATGTGGACCCTTTACTTTAGGATGAGACCTAACCCAGACACAGTGTTTCGGCACTGTGCCCCAGATAAGCAAAACTTACCCTCTTTCCATCGAAAAAAAGAACTAGACACCCAGGTAGATAAAAACTAAAGTCTGTAGGGTTGTCTGGTGAGTCAAGTGTGATGTTTGTGTAACGTGTCTTTTTCTTTTTAACCGACTTTTAAAAATAGGCCGGCTAAAAATTGACTGCCTCCTCTTAGAAACCACGGATTATAACAAAAGGTGATCCGTGTTAGAAATATTCCGATTAAACAATGTTTGGTTTCTTTTTTTGATTATTACTATTTCTTTTGATGATTGATTTGCTAGTCAGATATTGAGGGCTCTGGAATGAAATAGCGATGTACAAAATAGCGACTATTAAAATAGCGGTATCGATATAGCGACAATCAAAATAGCGATGTAATAAAAAGGCGACTATCAAAATAGCGATGTAACAAAATAGCGATGTAACAAAATAGCGATTGTAACGAAATAGCGATGTAACAAAAAAGCGATGTAACAAAATAGCGACTATCAAAATAGCGATGTAACAAAATAGCGACTATCAAAATAGCGATGTAACAAAATAGCGACTATCAAAACAGCGATGTAACAAAATAGCGACTATCAAAATAGCGATATTTCGGTTCCGTTTTGGCATATAGCTCGACTAAAGGGTATCTTTCTAAGAAATGTTTTCAAAAAAAAACTTTCCTGACTTTTTTCCCGGGACCCTAAAGAGTGTGAATCCGAACCGAACCGACCCAAACTGAACCGAACCAGCATATTTTTTCAAAAAAAACTCTCCAGACTTCTTTTCCGGAATCCTAGAGAGTATGAATCCGAACCGAACCGAATTCGGTTCAGATCGGTTCGGTTCGGATTCACACCTTCTAGGATCCCGCAAAAGAATCAGGAAAGTTTTTTTTTTAAATAAGCTGGTATAGTCAAAATAGGATATAATAGCGCATTTGGATTGACTTGATTCGATTCGGTTTGGTTTGATTCGGTATTTTGATACATCGCCATTTTCATACATCGCTATTTTGATACATCGTTTAGTTCCATTTTTCCACAATTTTTTCATTAAAAAAATTCACTGTAGCTATAAAACTATATGTATCGCACTGACGTTTTGAATTTAAGTTAGGTAAAGATTGAGGTTAAGTTTGAATAACGACATTCGATCAGTGTCGAGCAGACAGCCCTCGTAACTACTGAAGTCTAGAGTCCCTGTATGTTGACATATTTGGATATATTATATCTTTAAATATGTCAACATACAGGGACTCTACTGAAGTCAAGGCCGACAAAAAAATACAGGCCACGACCCTAAAAAAATCAGCTGTTCTCCGGGGGCTGACTTTTACATTGGGTCTTATGGGAGGTCAGACGTTTTTTTATGATATTTTCAAAATGGCACTACAGATTTCCGCGAAATTTCAATCAAATATTCTCAGACACTATCCTCATATTCCACCAAACTTTTGTAAGAATGCAAGGTAATTAAAAGGTTAAAATCTTCAACATTTAGCATTTTTTATTTTGAATTCAAATTACCGGCCATGTACCGCATGCCAACTGTTATATTTGACAAGTATTTGACTTTGACATCTGTGTTTGTCACAATCGCTTCTGTTTTAAATTTAATTTTTGTGTGAGCTAATGAAGCGGTTCTGAGAAATTAAGGATTACTATACATTAAAAAAAAAAATTGTTCTGCAAGAATATAGTAAAAAGAATCTCAAAACCGGCTTTATTTAAAAAAAAATCAAATATTCATGAACCGTCATTCCAACTTCAATATTTTAAAGATAATCAGCTGTGTCGTAACGTGACCATCAAAAAAAATCAGCCCAGGATGTGACGTCAACGTGGAGGATCGTGGCCCGTCCGTTTTGAAGTATTGGCAAGTTTTAATAATTTTACACAAATAATATTTAGTTTTACTCCTGTATCATTAATTAAGACACACTTTGTATCATTAGCGGATCATACAAAAAAATATATATTTTTGCTGTTAAATTAGTCTAATTTTTAACATTAACCAAAGGTTGAGCCGCTGATAAATTTTGTAAGACATTGCGGTTTAACCATTTACTATTTTTTCATTGAAACTAAACAATTAATTTCATGCTAGGATTAGAAAACAGGCCCTGGATACCAGTGGCGGCTGGTGACGTTATAAATTGGGCGGGGGGGGGGGGGGGCAGAAATTTATATTGCATGGAAAAGGAGATAAAAAACTTACCTAAACAATTTTATTTTAGCATTTTACAAACAAGCAGCTACTTGGTGTAGTTTTTAGTTTATTTGTTTATAGATAAAGTCTACTCGCCCTTTTTTACATGCGCAAAGTGCTCGGATTAGCACCAGTTTCAGACTCATCATGGCCCGATAGAGCAAGCTCAAAACTCCCACAGAATTTTAAACAGTCTATTAACCTACTAAGTATATGTCTATTTTTTGCCACATTTTCATTATGTTCGGTAATGTTTTGCCTATAGACACTATTCAATTGGCACCTAATATCACTCTTGCCTAGCACGCAGGATCACTTCGTGGATTGTGCATAATAAGACCAATAAAGCAAAAAAAAAAGCATTTCGTTTTTCACAACCGCACAACCAGTTTTCAGCATCGTATAATTTTTTATTACTTGCACTAAAACTTTGGGTAATTTTTAGGATTTTTAGGTCCGGTTTAAGTGGCCCTAAAGATTTTATTTGTAACCGAAGTTCATATGTCCACGTATTTAAATTTGCAAAGCTAATTATATAATCTACGGTATTTATTTTCATTTTGGAAAGCAACAAAAACAAACAAAGGACACGCGACCGACAAGGCTTTTAACTACTGACCTACCCCAAATCAAAACAAACTCATACGTCTTCACTAAAGATAAAACCGGAACCACGTATAAAGGCCAACAAACGTTTTCGCACGATGAATATGGCCGACCTCAATTAAAACAAACATTCCTCCCGCCCCCGCGCGGAAACATCCACCCATACACCGCTGAAAAACGGGTGAAATTCAAATCTTGTCCCGCGCGGTGCTGCCGGCTTGTAATTATTAACGCTAAAAAAGTTTACCCAATTAATCACCTTTTATTAACCACAGACTAAAAAAAAGAACTAGATATGTCGTAAGGGAAGATTTAACTTTTTTTAAATAAATCAATTAAAAATACTGTTTGTTGTCTAGTTTTGGGACGGCACTGCCCCATTGCCCTCCCTGTAGCAGCCGCCACTGCTGGATACACCACTGCTCTTACGAGCAGTCGGGACAGGATAGTTGATGTGCTCTGCAATCTATCACTGCTGAAAAAAAACACGTTAGGTAGACCGAGCGCGGGCAACCGTGCCAAACAATAATGCATTGTATGGATGCATTGCAAATAGAATTTTATCTATCTATAGATCTGACCGTACAGTCAATGCACACACTTCATCATCAATAACCATCGCGGGTGAAGGACTTGTTCTGACGGAACCAAATAGAAAAAATGGAATTGTAGTTTTGTGGTCATCATGGCAACTATGCCCTTCTTTGGCGGTGTGGTGAATAATGTCGTACCAATCATAAAGGACTGTGGTCATTTTTGAGCCATAAAGTCAGTCAACTTTCAAGATATCTTGTTTCATTTATTCTGTATTCTTACACTCTGTAAGAGTTACTTCAGCTTTTGCTGGTTATTGAATTTTCGGGTGTTTTTGGTAAAGCTTATTAAATTCTAACTGACCCCTCCAAACTGCCTCTGATTCAATCGCAATAAGTAAAAGCATGCAGAAACATTATTTCTTTCAGTCCTAGGTTCGTAGAATGAATAAACAAAATATTGTGGTCGAGTGGAGTATTTGCGACCTGGATTACCAGAAAGTCTATTTTCTACAATTGAATTGCAGTGCTCAAAATATCCTCTGATGCTTGCAGCGATGTGATTATACTTTATTAAAGTTTTTCTTTAGTAATTTTATAAGACAACCTCTGTTTTTTGTATTGGAAATAAATTTCTTACACCCTTACACCCTTAGACTAATTGGATTATTAAAAGTCAAATAAACTAATTTTTCAATACAATAGCGTGTTTTGTGTTTGCCAGCCTTCGTACTCATTTTCTAATGTTATGTCTATCAAAAACAACCTTAGAGAATTGAATTAAATTAATTCAATGCTCTAAGAAAACAACCATTGCAAAACTTGCCTGAAAAATGGATCTTGATGAATTTGACTTATCCATTACAAATGTTGGTTGGTAAGGTCGATTTGTTCAACGATTATACACTACACAGGATTGCTCAGTTGCCGAATCTGTCTGCAATCGATGTTCAAGGTCAAACTCGCTGTTACGCCACCACTTGTGCTGGGCAGAAAGCGCGCCTATCGTTATATTGGATTTTATATGCTTTTAGAGCTATTTTCTTTATGCAAATTAAATTTTATGTAACATTGAGGCAGTGTACATTTAAAAATATTGTCTTTACAAGGATGATAAATGATTTTATATTTGAAATATCTGTTAAATAAATTAAATTTAAATACTTAAAGTGAAAAAAAAACTACACATAATAATGTCGTAGTACCTATACAGGGTGTCCCATAACTTAGGGGCCATAGGTCAACAGGTGATAGAGGAGGTCATGTCTGATAAAAAAGTTCCTATAATGCATGGGTCAAAACTCTTTCTTTGCAGAGATACAGAGCATGAAAGTTAGCAATTTTTTAAACTTTTTTGATAATAACTTTTAAAAAAAACGCAATAAAAATATGAAATTTGGTAAAGTCGTGTATCAGAACAAGAGCAATAAATTGAAATAAAACTTATTTTGAAAAACATTAATCTGTCAATTTTTTTTAGAAAAAACTATTTTTTTGGTATAAACTTTTATAAATGCCATATTAAACGCAAAGTTTTTTTTATATTTTTTGTTAATAAAAACAAGCCTATAGCGACACATAATAATGAATAAAATATTATTGATATTTTTTAAAAGAATAAGTAAGCAAAACAAGGAGTATCACATTTTTGAATCACAATTAGCTGAGTATTCAGCTGTCTGTGATAGACTTTCTTTTTACAAAACCCATTTCCCCCCACTCCTCTAACATTAAAAATCCTATATCTTAAAAACAGATGTGTGTTGACCCCATTTTATATAAACTTTTTTTTTCGGAAATAACCTCCTCACTATCACCTGCTGCACTATGGCCCCCAAGTTATGGGACACCCTGTATAATTTGTTTAATTGTTTTAAAAGTATGTAAAGAAATTATTTTGCGATAATAATTAAAAACGGAAATATATGAAGATGAAAAATTTATTGATTTATTTAAAAAAGGAAAATCACAAATATTGTTCTAAACAAATAGACAAAAACCAAAGAGAAAAAAATGCACATAACGTATAGTTTAATTATTACAATCGCTTTTTAAAGCATGTTCAGAAATTATTAATTAAAAAACGGGAATATAGAACATAAAAAAAGTATTTATTATTACATTTTTACAAAAAAACAGAAAAGTACAGATAAGATTGGTTTAGTGATTGTGGATCTCCTAGTCCTTTGCAACAAAACTTTATGCAGTAAAAATACCTCATCAGTAAGATCGTTATAGCCTGATGATTTTTTCCCAACAAAAGATTTACAAACTGCTCTAAGTTTGGATCCGCCACTGCCTTTATTTATATTTTTTGTACAATAAAATATACTTATTCAGTTCATTTTATCAAAGGTATCAGTCTTTAAAAATACAAAAAAATAACAAGATTTTTCTTGTTTTAGAAAAAATTGAGAAATCTGGTTAAAATTTTCAATTTGCTGTATCTTTTGATATGTTATAGATAAATTAGTAAATGCTACATATTTTTAAAGTAAATTGATTGGTTCGGTTTAAAAAAAAAGTGTTAGATGAACAGTTTGAACAAAAATAAGGGGCAAAAAAAATGTTCTTCAAAAATTGATGGTTTTTGGTGGCGACTATCTCATGATTTCTTACACTTACACAAGATAAGGTAAGCATAATCATTTTGCAGGGAATTTGATGGTTTTTCATTTCTAATAATGCATTTTTTTTGTACAGCGTGCTGTAATCGAGTTATAGGCAAGAAACGGAAAGATTGCACCTTTTTACCTCCTTCCGCCACTGAAGCGGGAGGGCTAGGGGTGGGGACTTTTGGCATGTTAACGTCTTAACTACGTTTAACATATTCCCGGAAAGAAAAATTCTCCCCCCCTCCATGCACTATACAGCCCCTTAATGGCCACTCATTGACTGGGCTATTTGGGTTGTTTTAATCTGTATAGGGTGTCCCAGATTGGGCACTTTTGGGGGTTTTAAAGTACTATCGTCTCGTCTTTGAGCTACGGAGGCTTTTTGAAAAGTCTGCATTTTGGAGGGGGGTCTATAACTTCGTTATTATTGGAAATATTGATTTAGAGTAAATTGCAATTTTATAGACTTTGTTACGGGGAATTCAACCGCTAAATTAAATTTTAACTGTCACTTTTAGTTTTTGAGATATGACATAAAGTTGCATTTTTTCTTATGGAATGGCCTATATTTTAATTAATTTTCGAATTCGTAATTGAATTCTTTTCAAAATGATGTATCATAGTTTGATTGAGCGGTTTCGGAGATAATTAAATTTTTTTATTTGTGTCTAGTGTGCGTTGAATGACGTCATGCGCCATTGACGTGAAAGCCTTGCGGTCAAATCCTACTTCAATGCACCTATAGTTTTGTTGTCGTATACTATGCAAATCAAGTTGGCCTTGTGTCTTGGCGTTTTGTCATTGTTTTCAATTGTTTAAACAATTTGACATTACGCTTTGATATGAAATTATTTTGCACAAAAGCGTTTTAATTTTATTTTGAAATATGTATCATTTTTTTTTACTTTTTATAACTAAGCTTTGAGGGCCGTCAGCTGAATTATAATTTTTCCAAACCAGCCTTACTATATTTGTGATTGTGTAAAGTAATAAAAATACTGGAGTGCCTTTACCTGCCTCAGCAGGAAATCATAGCGCACTAGAAATAAGTGAAAAAGCTAAATATCTCCTAAACCGCTCAATCAAACTATGACATATGATACATCATTTTGAAAAGAATTCAATGACGAATTCGAAAATTAATTAAAATATAGGCCATTCCATAAGAAAAAATACAACTTTATGTCATATCTCAAAAACTAAAAGTGACAGTTAAAATATAATTTAGCGGGTGAATTCCTCGTGACAAAGTCTATAAAACTGCAGTTTACTCTAAATCAAAATTTCCACTAATAACGAAGTTATAGACCCCCTTCAAAAATGCAGACTTTTCAAAAAGCCCCCGTAGCTCAAAGACGAGACGATATTTCAAAATGCGGTTTTCACTATAAGTCTTCTCTTGAAATTTGAGCCTCACAATGCGTGGTCAGTTTTTCTCTGTCTCCCCTAGAAGTACCTTAAACCCCCTAAAAGTGCCCAATTTGGGACACCCTGTACGTTTTTTTTATCAACACAGCCAGAATCATGTCTTCCCGACACTGACAGTATTATCTTTAATTTTATACCAACATGATCTAATTAATTTATATTGTTTTTTTGGTTAGGAAATACGTTTATATCATGTTAAAGTTACAAAAGTGTATCTGCCTATGGCAAGGAGTGTCTTAGTGGATCGTGGTTTGGAATATTTGACCACTTTTACTACGTGTAACAATGATTTGTTCCAAGACTTCGCGCATATTATTCGTATAGGAAACGAGCTTCCTGTTATGGCAGATATAAGCTCAGTCTCGGCATTATGCATGTAAATGTCAATAACATACATTATAGCAGGACAGAAAACAGCTAGTTGTTGTCTGCACTCGTATAGAGCTGTATATGGAAAGGAAAATGCCATTGATAAGATCTATATTGAACTAATGATCTTTCTATGTATAAATATGGTTTGCATGAAAATGCAGGAGCCCTCGTAATATAGATGTATAAAATATTGTTCACCTGCCGCTTTTTTACAAATTTTTTTAGCTATTGTGCCAGTAATAAATTCGGTTTAGCGCTAAAAATCCGCAACTTTGGCATTGTTATAGTTATTCACCTAACAAGTGCAAAAAGTGTTACTTTACCGCACGCGACGGTAGTTGAGTTCGGTCAAGCCGTTAAGGGCGGTAAACACACTTTCCGCAAGTGTTAGGTACAAAATTTTACCTATGAGTGAGTACCTTTTGTTGCAAAAAAAAACTAATGTAAGTTATTTAAAAAAATGTCAAAACAGACTAAATTTAAATGTAAACAAATATTGAAGCTGTCTTATTAATACATTGCTAAGGTGGTGCCCGTGCGGTAGTAGTGTACAAGTGCGGAAAGCAATACTTTACCGCACACGACGGCAGTTGGCCGAACGAGGCGGACCGGAGTTCGGTCAAGCCGTTAAGGGTGGTAAAGACACTTTCCGCATGTGTTAGGTACAATATTTTACCTACTAGTACCTTTTTTTAAAAATTGAATGTAATTTATAAATAATAATTTCAACCCGGCAGCACTAGTACAATGAATATAGGAGTTTTACCCTACAAAAAGTCCGGTAGTTCTGAATTTTGGATATGTCATTAAGGTCGAAAGGGAAGTTAAAAATCTGAGTTTTCGTCACCCCCACCCCTGTGCTTCCTCCGCCATCTTGAAAAAACCATAAAAAATTGGCACTTTTTGTAGTTTTTTGCCTGTAACTTCGTTCCAGTACACTAAATCGCAAAAAGAGTTATATGAAGTTATTTAGACTATATAATTATCTACAAGTGGGCGGTACTATGGTTGTTCTGCGAGCAGTAGTAACGGAGCTAGGTAATTTCCAAAAATAACTAAAATCACGTGCTTGGACAATTTTCAGATTTTTTCTACTTTAGACGGTATAAGCTCCGAAATACTTTATTCTAGGGTAAAAGTTCTAAGAACATATCTTGTAGAGAATATTATCAGCTAGAAAATCCATTCTTTAAATGTATTTTTAAATATTGTAATGGAGTGGGAGTAACTTTTAACTTACATTAATTAAGTTAGAAAATAATAATTTTTTAAAATTTAGTGCTTTAAACGGCACGTTTTTTATATATTTTTATTTTTTTGTATAAATTTAGTGACGTACAAAAAGGTAAGAGAGCTTAGTGGTCAAACACCTCCTTAAACTAACAACCTCTTCAAAAACCCCCCCAGACCTCCCAAAATCTAACATATTTAGGTTTTCTCAAATTTTCTCAAAAAATACGCTTCTAAGAGAAAGATGTGTAATATACTTTATAGTAGACAATAAAATTTCCTTTTGAAAAAGGTACAACTCGATGGGGGTCAACTATTTATAAACTCTTCAGCGGCGTCCGTTAATTGAAGTAATTTAAAAAAGTCAGAAAATATCCATGTTTTTTCCATGATTTATTCGATTTTTTTTTAAACCAAGGTTTATAGAACAAATTGTGTTATACATTATTATAGCAAATAAAATTTCCTTTAAAATGCTGTACAAGAAAGTCGGATTGGTTTCATGGTTATAAATTCAGAGGCGCCCGTAAATTTAACCAATTTTAAAAAATCACAAATTAAAATATTTTTGTTAGTAGTATTATTTAATTTTTTCAAAAACTAAGCCTAATTTTAAAAAATGCTATGATGCACTTTATTGACAGTAAAATTTTCTTTTCAACGGTGTATAACTCGATGGGATTTGACATACAACGAACCCGCCAGCGACGTCCGTAAATGGGGGCCATTAAAAATTCTGTGGGAATTTTGATGTTGCTGCCCCGTACAGCACACGATGAGTCTGAAACTGGTGCTAATCCGAGCACTCTGCGCATGTAAAAGAGGGGCGAATAGACTTTATCTATAAACAAATAAACTAAAAACTGCATCAAGTAGCAGTTTGTTTGTAAAATGCTAAAATAAAATTGTTTAGGTAAGTGTTTTTATCTCCTTTTTGATGCAATATAAATTTCTGTCCCCCCCCCCCCACAATTTATAACGTCACAAGATCAGTCAAAATTATTGTCAACGTCCACTATACCGATAAAACATGAAAATTTTGATAAATATGCAAAAGAAATCATTATCTGCGACACATAAAATATTATTATATTTCCAAAATCAATTTTTAAACCTGACATCATTAAAACAAACATTCGAAAAATCCGCACCGGTCTTGCCAAAAATTATTTTAATCTTTGAAGTGTGCTTTCTTGGAACGAATTATGTCGCAGAAACTTTGAAGTAAATAAAAAAAATAAATAGTTTATTATACCTTCGGTTAAGCTATTACACATTTTGGAGAAATTTCATGATTTTAATTTTCGGTCAGTAGCGCTATTCTTGATTTCCGGGGAAATTTTATTCCTCTTTCTCGCATACACAATATTATTTAACTGTTACTTAGTTTAGCTTTTTTATTCAGATCGGGGCATTCCCTGTAAGATTACGTATGGAATTTTAATAAAAATGCTCGCGATACAGATGTATTTTTTATTTTTAATTTCGTTTTTTTTTTCCATTGTGCCAGAATATTTTCAAGATTCCGAGAATGCAAGTTTTGGCTCGACTATTGCCCCCTCTAGGCAATTTCTGGTTTTTGTTTTGTTATATGGAAAATATATTACTTTACTTTTTTTCATTTGAAAGGATAGGACCGGAAGGTAAGACTAGAGTCCCTGTATGTTGATATATTTGGATATATTAATATCCAAATATGTCAACATACAGGGACTCTAGGTAAGACTAGATTACCCAGCAGCGTGGAACACCAACATGGATTTAGTTGGTGTCTCGGATTTGTTCATTGCGTTGCTGGGTAGACCAGTCCCAAGTATCTATAATTGGCTGTGGCTGTTGATACGTCAATCAATAAATAAATAAATAAATAAATACGCACATCCGATTAGTCCATGCATGTCATGCCACTCCATTTCTCATAAATGACAACATTTTTGATGGAATATGTTTGTTTTTATTTCTAACAGCCAAAAGAAGAACTTTATTCAAAAAACATACATGTAGAGGAATCAAATCAAAAAATTATTTGTAATATTGGAGGGAAATTCTCCTGTTTTCCTTTTATTTGTTAGCAAAAAATACATTTTTTTTCTAGGGGGGGATAATTACCACGTTACCCCCCCCCCCTCAAATCCGCGCTTGAGAGGAACTAGTCAACCAATCAGGTGTGCGTATTTGCAAAGCAGAGCGTGTATTCGAGGAAGAGGAATCAAGTTTTCCCGAAACTCAAGAATAACGCTACAGGTCAGTATTTTTTTATCAGAATCTTGAAATATACTTGACAGGGACTCTGGCGTCAAAGTTTTCTTTTTCACAATTTTCACAACTTACTCTTCTTTTTTAATTTTAACAAGGCACAGTGCACTTAGGTTGTGTCAACATTAATATAGTTTTATACGTTCTTGTAGGAGAGATATAAACGCTAGCGCCACCTTTTGGTAAGATATGTAGATTATAAAAAAGAGTAATACATTTTACAGGAAAGTCATTCCAGATATTAAGCAAGTATAAAAGGCAACTTCATAGGGGTATAGTCAACCACGGACACCGGTGTTTCGGAAAAAGGCATTTCCATCCTCAGCGTGGCTTGCCTGACACAAAGTAGAACTAACTGTCTACAAGATACAAGGTACCCCTATAAAGTTGCCTTTTATACTTGCTTAACTCATTGTTTTCGGTTCCGGAACCGATACTGTGGAGACGGTGATAGCATGGTCTGGTTAAACTGTGACGATAAGTCTTTCTACCTTATAGACCGGTGGACGTTTTCGTCCCGCCATGGACTTAGTTTCCTTGGTTCGCTGTCGTTCACTCGTAGAATGAAAAATAGGGTTCACCTATTTTTCCATTCTTTGTGATTTACATTCCAGATATTGTTGTTTCAGTTTTCAATACAATAAAATATTTATTACAATTTGTTTAGTTACTTTTTTTGAAGAACATTTTGGCCCTCAGCCTCCTTGATGCCTTTGCAAGCTCGTGCAAAATTGTTATTCTTCACGTCCTTGGTACAAAAAAATTTAACATATACAATAAAAAAGAAAACGTGAAATAACATTTATGAAGAGACATCCACTAAAAATAAATGCCCATAATTTAAAATAACAAATTGCTAATTTGTTTACAGGAGAACTCATAATTTCAAATTTTCATAAAGTATAATTTTACGCGGAAAGGTTATTTTAACATTTTGGCAATGACGACCAATTTTCCAGCATTAGTTTCCAATAATAATCTTTATTGATGATAACTGTGGCTGACACCTTTGCTAGTCAAATTTGTGCAGCAAGCATTTTTGGCAACTTGCCCGTTGCATTTTTATAGCAAAAATAAGCGAAATCAGTGCAGTGTACAGGGTGTCTCATTATATTTTTTCCCACCCTTTTAGACCATTAATAATGGATATAGGAATATAAAAGAAATTGTGTTCGAAGTCACGAAATTATTACTTTTAAATTACATCTTGACTTTATTCCTGATGCTTACCGTATTTGACAGGAGCTCAGATTTATAGATTTTGTAAATTGAATGCTCCCTATATTATTTAATTAATAGATTACTCTTGGAATATACTTTCCAAACATACCCCATATGTCGCAGTTTTGATAAATAGTTTCTGAAATATTAGCGATAATTTTTTAAATGATAAAACAGGGCTATCAAAATGGACGGGCCACGATCCTCCACTTTGTTGACGTCACATCCGGGGCTGATTTTTTTTTTTGATGGTCACGTTACGACACAGCTGATTGTCTTTAACATATTGAAGTTGGAATGACGGTTCATGGATATTTGATTTTTTTTTAAATAAAACCGTTTTTGAGATTGTTTTTACTATATTCTCGCAGAACAATTTTTTAAAAATGTAAAGTAAGCCCTAATTTTTCATAGCCGCTTCATTAGCTCACACAAAAATTAAGTTTAAAGTAGAAGCGAATGTGACAATCACATATGACAAAGTCAAATACATGTCAAATATAACAGTTGGCATGTGGTACATGGCGGGTAATTTGAATTCAAAATAAGGAATGATAAATCTTGAAGATTTAAACCTTTTAATCATGTTGCTTCCTTACAAACCTTTGGTGGAATATCGGGATGGTGTCTGAGAATATTTCACTGAAATTTTGCGGAAATCTGTAGTGCCATTTTGAAAATATCATAAAAAAACGTCTGACCTCCCATAAGACCCAATGTAAAATTCAGCCCCGGGAGAAAAGCTGATTTTTTCAGGGTCGTGGCCTCTATTTTTGTGTTGGCCTTGGATAAAAAAATAACATTAACACGATAGACGAATGACTTTTGTGTTACTTTCAGTGTCCTTATTTCGAAATATGTTAGTCCCCATGTATAAACAGTGACAATGACAAATATATTTTTTTAAATAACCCTCATGTCATTGTCACTGTTGATACTTAGATAATTTGGAATAAGGATACTAAAATTAACACAAGAGCGGTATTGTCTTTTTTGGGTATGTTCGAATAATAAACTCTTACATCTTGACCGAAAAAAATTAATTGACCATAAAAATGACATAGTAAAGGTATAAGGACCAAGTCACTTATGATGTCATTCTTGTCAATTTATTAAATACTATACGGGGGATAGTCAAAAAAATATTTTTTTGATATTTGCACTTTACCGAGCTTTATCACTAGCACATTTTATTTTGGCATAGATTATTAGTTTTATAAAACATTTAAAAAAATATATTTTTGTTTTTTGATTGCCCCACTTTTATAAATATGAATTTTTTTATTGCAGGTATTTTTTCTTACTAAATAAAGTTGACTTTAGCTGTTTTGAGCTATTTTCCGAATGACAAAAATATCTCATTTTAAAGGCTATTATTTTATGTTACAGATTTTCTTAAAACTACTAAGATAAAATTGCTTAAAACCAAATAGCGACAAAATGTTTAGCGTCATAACTGGAAAACAATTCGTCCGACGAAAAAACGTATAAAATCGCTTTTCTAGGAAATTTTATTGTCTACAACTTTTTTTTCTTAAAAATACAGGAACCCAATAATTTTAAAAAACCCTTTTCATGCACACTAAATAGCAGTAGGCGGGGCAAACCGCTTCCCAACTCCAAGGTCGAAAATTCCAAACATTTTTTAGGACTCCAATGTAAACAAAATATTAAAATCTCTTACATGTTAGAGCAAACTAATATCAATCATAGATACATAAAAGCGATAAAAGAACTATACAAAGGGTCAAAATCTAAAATTAAATTTGGAAATCGACTTTCAAAAGAATTCCTGGTAACAAAAGGCTTAAGACAGGGATGTTGTATATCTCCAACTCTTTTTAAAATATATATGGCAGTAGCTCTAAAAAACTGGAAACGTAAAGTGCACGGCATGGGAATACAACTTAACGACTGATTTAACATATACACACTACAGTTTGCTGACAACCAAATAATTGTGGCTAATGATAAAGAAGATATGGAGTATATGATGAGAAAGTTATCAGAAGAATACCGAGAGTGGGGATTAACAGTGAACGTGGACAAGAGACAGTACTTATGTATTGGAAACGAATCAAGTGAGTTAGTACTAGAAAATGGACAAACAATATCTCTATGCAATGAGTATGTATACTTGGGTGTCACCTTTGATAAGACAGGAACAGACTGTAAAGAATTGGAAAAAAGAATAGTAAAAGCAAAAAAGGTTATTGGATGTCTTAACAGTATTTTATGGAGCAGAGAGATAAAAAAGACTGTAAAATTAAACATATATGAAACAATGGTGAAAAGCACGCTGTTGTATGTAATAGAGACTTGTCGCATAACAGAAAAATACAAAACAAAAATAAAAAGTGTCGAAATGGATGCAATAAGAAGATCAATGAGAATATCTAGAATAGATCACATAAGAAATGAGATCATAAAAGAAAGAATGGGAATCGAGGGAAGCATAACGGATGACATCACTAAAAGGCAACTGATATGGTACGGCCATGTACAACGGATGAATGAGGAAAGATTACCAAAGCAGGTCCTAGAATGGCAACCAATAGGGCGCAGAAAAAGAGGGCGTCCTAAACTAGAATGGCAACAGTCAATCCAAAGATCAATGAGTCAAAAAAATCTGACAGAAGATGATTGTCAGGATCGAAGGAGGTGGAGAATAGGCGTCGGACAACGTAGAAAAACTTTCTAAACTGTCATAGTAGTAGTAGTATACATACAGGGACTCTAGGTATGGATATAATATTATATACAAATATGTCAACATACAGGGACTCTAGACTACACCACCTTTTTCAAGCAAAGTACAATTTTAGCTGGACTAAATGTGTAACTCGGTTGGTTTTGACTTAAAACAAATTAGCCAGCGACGTCTGTAAATGAGGGTCATTTAAATAATGTAAAAAAACATATTTTTTACATGTTTTATTCGATTTTCTTAAAAACAAAGCTCTTGATCAAAAAATGTGTGATATACTTCGTCGTAGATAATAAAATTTCCTTTTAAACATTGTATAACACCGTTTGTACGTTATTTTATAAGTACCGCTCCAGTGGTGTCCTTAATTTAAAGTAATTTCAGTCATTAAAAAAACTCAATTTTGTTACAAGTTTTATCCAATTTTCTTACGACAAAATGTGCTATTTACTTTAAGGCCGCTTGACATGGTGCATGACGCGCTGCAAATATTTGCAAGCAAAAAATTTCAGTCAAATTGTTGCCTGCAAAAAATCTTCTTTTCGTTTGACATTGTGCATGGCCATGCATTGATTCCCCAGAATCTAGGTAAAAATTCCCCAGTTTGCATGCAAGTACAGTTTGCATGCAAAAAAATGGCACCGGACCGATAAAAATGGATTGCCTGCAACAATCAGCTGGATTTGTACTGCGCATGCACCTGGGCAAAATTTCATGCATTTGCCTGCAAATTTTATTGTCATGCACCATGTCAAGCGGCCTTTACGGAGTTAAGAAAATTTTTGGAGATTTAGAGGGGGTTTTCTCAGTCCGTGCCAACATTTCGGGGGGGCGGGGGGTCAACCGAGATAGTTGGATTCAGCAGGGTCGAATTGGGGGTAGCATAGGCGTACGCAGCATGAAAGTTAGGGGGGGGGGGGCGAAAGCAAAAAGTTAAAAATAAAATAGGTACTTATTAAAATAAACAAAAAAAAACGAAAACGATCATACATATAGCGCCTACATTGAAAATTTTCAACAGTACGCGCAAAAATTGGAAATTTATTTAAAATTTTGGGAAATGTATCAGTATTTTAAGCACGATTACGTATTCTAATCTCTTTAAGTAAAAGTATCGAACGAACCTAATCTGGCGATAAACAGAGGCTATCAAAAAAACTACCCGTGCCCTTTAACAATGGATTTCACACTTCAAATTTTATTATTTTCAACATTTGCTGCGGACGCCCATGATGGATAGTATGAATGCTTCTAAACCAGAAAGGAGAGCCTTTTCAGATTTTTTGCCTTCACTATATGAGTTAATTATTCTAAGCGTCCATAGTTAGCCGGTGATTTGCATAGCAATTTAGCCGACTGCAACAATGTTGGTTTGAACCATTTGAATAATTTATAAAATGTAACAGGCGAAGAAAATGAATAAAGAGGCAATTTATTATATTGTTGCACTTCTAAGTAGGAATATAGTTTATTAATGGTTATAAAACAACACCAACAACCAGAAATAGCTTTATGCAGACAACGAGATTGCTAATGACTTATTTGCGTGGTGATTTGCCTTGTCCGGCAGCTACATCGTTAGTTGCGAGTATATAAAAAAAATGCATCGCCTATCTAAAAAAATGCTATCATAACAAAAACATTTCATGTAAAAAAAGCCAAGTACGCGAAAATGGTATTCCGTAAAAATAATTGAGATAAAAGTAAAGCCAAGCTCTCCAATACAAATTTTAAAATGAAAGGTTTTTACTAGTTTGGAAATGTTTTTTTTTTTTACTTTGCTATTACAGCCAAACTTCTTTATGTTCAATTTAGCACTGTGCCAAAAGTCATTTGCAGTCGTAATAGGCAAGTTTAAAAAAACATTTCCAAACTAGTAAGAACCTTTCATTTTGAAATTTGTATCGGAGAACTTGGCTTTACTTTTATCTCAATTATTTTTACGGAATAACATTTTCGCGTACTTCTTCTTTTTACATAAAATGTTTCTGTTATGATTTCACTTCTTTTTTAAAGGAATTGGATAATATTTAAGTTTTAAAAAATATGCGGAATATTGTTCAAAACTTTTGTAATGCCTTGTTAAAAATTTTGAGGTTTTTTAATTTTTTTCCTATGGTTTTATCATAGTTCCTATCAGCCTTCTAAGGCTCAGCTCTCTGGCGTTCCTGCAAGTGGGCAATGTAACTTTCACATAACTTAACATCTATAGAGGAAGGAAGCAAATTAAAATTTTGGGGTTTTAAAATTTTTTTCCTATAGTTTTATTATATTTCCTAGCAGTCTGCCAAAGCTCAGCTCTCTAGCGTTTCTGGAAGTAGGCAATATCACTTTTACATAACTTAACATGTATAGGTGAGGGCAGTAAATTAGAATTTTGGGGTTTTTTGATTTTTTCTAGCGGTTCGGTCATAATTTCTATCAGTCCCCCAAATTTCAGCTTTTTAGCATATCTGGAAGTACAGTAGAATTTTGTTGACCTATACATGAGTAAGTCAGTGGCAATTTTGGTTCTTGGAACCGTAGAAGGGTACTGTATATGTATACAAAATTTGGTAAAGAGGCACAATTATTGGGAAATCCTAAATTTTTGCCTGGACTAACAGGAGACTTTTTTTTAATAATTTTTCGTTCATTACTTTTACCACTCGTTTGGAATGGTTGTTTACGGTTTTGAGTAAAACCATTAACGTATTACGGTTAATACGTTAATGAGTAAACCTATTGTTTGCAAAGTAACCTGAAATGCTCCTAATACGGGGTTCTATCGATTTCATGAAATTTTGCTTCATTCTGCCCTTCAAAAGTTATCCAAATGCATATAAAATCTTCCTGGTATAATTTCAACCCTACCGGCAGACAGAGAAGCGGTGCGGTTCTTTGCGGTCCGAGCACAAAGTATTTGTTTTCCGACCGACTCAGCCCAGGTGGATGAACGACACCTGATTGGCAGATTTTTTGAGATTCACTTTTAATTGCTTTCAGGTGATCTTTGCGGGACCCCTTTAGTCGGCAGTATGCAGAGTTAGAAAATAAATCAGTGTCGTTTCTGTAGGTATAGGAATAGAAAGTTTTATTATCTATTTTTATTTCTTTAGTTTACGTCATAATTAAATGAAATAATTTTCATGAGTATATCTACCGCCGCCCATGTCACTTTCTTTAAAGGATATGCCGATGGTCAGCTTTTATCTTTGTTCAACTGACTTTGCAAAAACTATACTTTGGTATTAAAAAAAACAAAGAAGAATCATTCGGAAACTAGGTGGATAAACAAGGCGGGGCGCGGCGACAGACAGAAAAAAGTGGACGATATTGGGGAAGGCCTATATCCAAAGATGGATCAAAGAAGGCTAAATAGATAGAGACATTAAAACTAGAGTCCCTGTATGTGACAGATATTGGCGGAATAACCAATATCTGTCACATACAGGGACTCCAATTAAAACGAGTGTTAGATGATATGCTTTATACGTTTGTTTGTTACAAAAAATAAGTAGGATGTTCCAGGTTTAAGTTTTCCGGTAACAAGATAAAGGAATCATAATAACATCGAATAAAGCGAATCGTGCCCATAAATATTAAAACAAGCTCAAAATTCCCTTAACTCTAAAATTAAATCATAAAAATTTAATACGTAATTTTTTGTATTTTTATCGGAATAAAATTTTTATGGCGCCGCACTCAAATAAAAATAGCAAGTGATTTATGTCGACTTAATTTCATTTTTATTGGTTATTTTTTAACACAAAGAATCTCAACAATTTCCGTTGGTTTTTGTTTTACTTTTGGGCGAACCGCCTACCCATAAATTTGTCATATTTTAAAAAGATTTTTGAGCTCAAAATAATTAAGCGTTGTACAGTAGCCGTTACTCGACAAATAACGGAGTAACGAATACCTATCCGAAAATTAAATGATTACTTTCGTTACTTTGATTCCTTCGATTATTTTAGTATTCAGTAATCACTCGAAAGTCGGTAATCCAAAATCAGGGAGTAACTATGATAATTTAAGTAACTAATGCATTTAAAATTGTATTTGTAAAAAGTAACAGTAATCATTTTTTTACATTACAACCAAGATTTATAAATTATTTTAAGATAGGTTTTTTAAATATGTATCTAGTATCTACAATCTACATATTATACAGAATGTATTTTTTTATTTTTGTTGTTTTTGTCCAAACTTTTTGTATATTTTATGAGTTCTCGTTTAACAGTGGCTCACCCAGAAATATGTCTTGAGGGGGGCCAAGGCCTTTTGGGGGGGGGGAGGGGGCAAGACTTTATGATCATTTTATTCATGAAATATGTGGAAAATGTTTAAAAAAATCTTAGGATTGGGGGGGCCGGCCGCGAGGTGCGCCCATGCGTTTAAGATTGTTATTTTTGTCTCTATTTTTATTTACTTTTGATTTTAAGTATGTATTTCTTTGTATTTAAGGCATTAGATTTTTAAAACAAAGTTGTACACATAACAGTTCCTACGTAATTCCTACCTTTATTTTTTTTAATTTTAGCCCGCATTTTGAAAATTTCAATTGAATAATTCCATAATATCAACAACAAAAATATACTCACAAGTAAATGATCTTCGAATTAACGACATAAAGTCCGAGAATTTTGCACTACTTGTATGATTAGATTGAATTGAATACAGTTACAGTAATCAAAGTAACGATAGTAACGAATATACAGGGTGTCCCATAACTTAGGGGCCATAGTGCAGCAGGTGATAGAGGAGGTTATTTCCGAGAAAAAAGTTTATATAACATAGGGGTCAACACACATCTGTTTTTAAGATATGGGATGTTTAAAGTTGGAGGAGTAGGGGGAAAAGTTTTAAAAAAAAATCTGTCACAGCCAGCTGAATACTCAGCTAATTGTAAT
The DNA here is from genome assembly GCA_963576565.1 of Aspidapion aeneum. Taxonomy (NCBI): domain Eukaryota; kingdom Metazoa; phylum Arthropoda; class Insecta; order Coleoptera; family Brentidae; genus Aspidapion; species Aspidapion aeneum. Next base: position 90,200,152 of record OY755044.1, on the reverse strand, counting down.
TCAAAATGTGGTATTCCTTTTTTTGATAAAATTACAAGCTGAGGAGATAAAGCCTGTCAAAATAACCTCCATAAACGTATAAAAAAGAATAATTAAAAAAAAATTAATTTTTGCTTAATTATTCTTTAAAAAAATATCAATAATATTTTATTATTTTGTCTTGCTAGAGACTTGTTTTTATTAACAAGAAATATAAAAAAAATATATAAAAGTTTATACCAAAAAAATAGTTTTTTCTAAAAAAAATTGACCAACTAATTTTTTTTAAATAATTGTTATTTCAATTAATTGCCCTTGTTCTAGTACACGACTCTACCCAATTTCATATTTTTACTGCGTTTTTTTAAAAAGTTTAAAAAATTGCCAACTTTGATGCTCTGTATCTCGACAAAGAAACAGTTTTGACCCATGCGTTATAGGAACTTTGTTATCAGACATGACCTCCTCTATCACCTGTTATAGTTGTTTTCTTTTATTTGCATTCGATCTTTTCATTGATCGATATTGTATAGCAGTGTTTTTCCCTGCTTTTGGTTTTTTGTTTCTCTCGTATCTCGGTAGATGGCGCCTCTTGCTATAGTTCGCTCACTAATTACATTTAATTAGAGACAAAACCGTCTGATTAACTTCGCAAGATTTGTCACTTGACCAGCAGTGTTCTGAGGAGTCCCATAAGGACGAAACGGTTAACTGTCAACACTTATTAGGTGTCCATTAGATCTTGGACCCCCGTGAGGTTAAGCTTACAAGCTACCCACGGAAAAATATAAGGGAAACAAAAAACTCCTTTTTGCCCGATTAGCCATGAAACTTGTTTGATTGATATTTTATGATCTAGGTAAGTATAAATAAATTTATCTAGCGTTTTTGCTTAATCTGGAGCATTTTGAGCTACATTGTTGATTTCCCACCTAAAATCAAAATACATAGATTGTATCTAGCCTGCTCGCTGAAGAACTCCAGCCCCATATCTTATTCTTCACAAAATTGTTCAATGTGAAGAAATACGGCGAGTATTTTGGGGGAATCGTGACTTCCAAGTCCATCTTTGACAACAAGACAACTTTTTTTACGGCTTTAATAGGTTGAACAACTTAATTTCTGGGTGACGACCGACGTTCATATTTCTTCATATTTTAAAGTAGACTTTTTTAATAACAAACACAAAGTAGACTTTTTTAATAGACACTTATTCGAATAAAACCTGACCTTATTTTAAACTCGACCGTATTGTGACAGATTTACATATAAAAAACAGCTGCTAGCCCCGCTCTACGCACATAAACAATGATCAACTAATACGACTAACCAATGGCTTTTGCCAGTCACGAAAATCTCGGTAGATGGCGCTTCTTGCGAGAGTTTTCTCACTATTTAAATAGGATTAGAGACAAAACCGTCTAATTAACTTCGTAAGAGTGTCACATTGACCAAGCAGTATTCTGAGGAGTCCCATAAGGACGAAACAGTTAACTGTCAACACTTATTAGGTGTCCATTAGATCTTGGACTCCCGTGAGGTTAAGCTTTCAAGCTACCCACGGAAAACTATGAGAGACACAAAAACTCCTTTTTACCCGATTAGTTTTTTGTTGTTTGAATGCAATGCATATTTTTAACTCTCTGCATATTCTACTATAGATAGCCTGGATCTTGTTTAAAATAGAAATTTAATGTAGCTCATTGTATCGATTTATTAATGCGTAGGTTGATGCTTTTTACTGTAGCTGGGGACTGTCATTCTGTAGCTGCGGGGACTACCCTGGGAAAATGTATTTTGAGCTTAGATTTTGCCAACTATTATAGTTTCCATTATAAATATTTTTTTATTAAAATAACTCTCTTTCTATATCCTTTATGTATGTCTTGGGGGGGAAGGGGGGGAGATAATTCACCAAGGCGTATTTTACGCTATTTTTTGTTTCTATTTATGAAATATTTTGAAAATATCTAAAAAAATCTTGAGCTTGCTTGCTCATACGCGATACTTGAGGCCAGGACCCCTATGATTGGGTGAAAATTTATTAAATTTTTTTAATGGCATTTATAAACCACTCTTAACTTTATGAACAAATTATGAAGAAAAATAGAAGTAGTTACCTGTGGAATGGCACTCCCTTACTTCTCCCAGACATTTTTCCACAGACCGCACATGTTTTTCGTGAATTATTTTCCATTTTTCACAGAAAAAACCATAATTTAACACGAAAAACGCAAAACACCGCAAAATGTAAATAAGCAAGGAAGATGGCCTCCACCCACACTGCAGCTGGGTGTCTACATGACACGCCTGCGTACTTGAAATTTGCCATTGTTTTCAAAGCCAGCTATGAGGGCTTCACTTTTCGATTCTTTAAACATATATTTATGCTAAAACGTATTTGTGGTATAGGCAAATGGATATCCGATGGTAGTACAACATAAACTACTCGTAAGTATAGTTTATGGTTTCACACATAATATTTTTTGCAAAGAAGGTTATTTTATCAAAATCTGAAAACTTAAAGATTTGTTTTATAAGGTAAACTTGTAGGTCGTATTTATATCCACCACTATTTTTTTTATAAGTTACGTAAGGTCAAGGCTAGAAGAGAGATAGCCTTATGAACACTTAATGAGTTAAAGAGAGAGGGGTAGTTGTTTTTTGTGTGACATAATTTAAAGATGGTCCTCTCCTGGAAATTTTCAAAATCAATTTGGTAGTGTCGTAGCTTTTAAGGAACAGACAGACAGACACACAATAAATATCTGCCCTATGTGGGTGACGTTATAAATATCGGCACCGGCGTAGAAATATGTTTTCTAAAAACTTACCCATTGATATGGCGAAATCTTCAAGTTTTACTTGATGATCAACGTACCTAAAAAAAATAAACAAATTAAAAAAAAATCGCCAAATTACCCCTCAAAGACATTCGGAACAGACTGTACGCTGTCTCATTGAATTAAGTAACCTTCCAGATTCACTGGCAATATGAATAGCTGCAATAACTTGAAAATTTTTAGATTATAGAGGGTTCATTTAGTATAATTTTGGTGCATAATCACTATAAGCCTGAAGTAAAAAAATAAAACAAATTATAACAGGTTGAGTGCCCACGTCCAGTATACTGTCTCTAACCAGGGACCGCGTCCACTTAACTGGACTTTAATTCATTGGGTCGTTTGTGACATCGGTTGCTTTCGTGAGTCCGAAATCAGAGAGCAAGGCAGATAGAGAATGGACTCATAGCGCAAAATTTTTATCAGAGACCACAGTATTTATTTAATTCTCTCAAAATAGCCCAAGTATTTATAAGGCACATAAACGACCCATTGAATTAACGTCCAGTTAACTGGACGCGGCCCATGGTTAGAGACGGCTGCGTCCAAAATACTGGACGTGGGCACTCAACCTGATAAGTAAGGCAAAAATTGTTCGTGGAAGAAACTAAAGACATTTGTGTGTAGAGTAAGGATTGAGCTTTTAAGCAGTATCCAAAGAAATGGTAAGAGCGTTTTGGTTTTAAAAAATAGTTCCTGCTACTTTTATAGACTAGATCTTTTAAAGTCCACTTTGGCCCGGCTTGCTGGTATATAAGTATGATGTCCCAAGACTTACTGAGCAAGTCTATATTATACATTTACCCGCCCTGTCCCACCCATGAGGATAACAGAGATAAACTCTGTGTAACGAATGTTGTCCGGTGCGTTATTATTGCCACCAAGCATTTCTTACTGGATTTACTGGTGACATCATTATGACGGACACGGACAAAATTCATTCGCCAGATACAAATTTTGTCCGTTACGTCATATTAGTGCTCAGCAAATCCTCCTAAATACACTTGGTGACAATAAAAATAAAATAAAAAACATAACTAAAAATTATATTTTCACCTCCAAGCGTTTTAACTTATACCTTAAGTCTCATAGCTATAGCAACCAGATTAAATTTAAAAATATAAAAAATCTTATTTGCTTCTCACTTTACTTCTTTTCAAAAAAATGTGTAGCTGATAAAAATCTCCAACGCAGCGTTATATTATTACCGCATGTTGTTTCTTTCCAAAACTTATCTGAGTTGGCCGCGCTTTGATCATATGTTTCTAAAAAGAAAATAGTGCATTATTTGCGTTTGCAGACATATTTTGTCAAAAAAACACTTAAATCTCGACTCTGAAGTTTTAGCCTTAATTCTTGATTAATTAATGTATAAAGATGTACATGCACAAGGCTATGTGTTCAGAAAGTGTGCTGAATTTAAAAGTATCAAGGTAATAGCGTGTCTATATAATGCTTTTGTTCTCGGTAGGCTTCCTTTGGTAACTTGGTTCACTCAATATAAGGTCTACACCGCTCGAATAGAACGGGGATGGGACAATTCGCCGCGGCCGATTCGCCGCGGGACAATTCGCCGCCGGCCGATTCGCCGCGGGGACAATTCGCCGCGAGATTTTTTGTTTTATGATGTTACCATTGGCAATTGTTTAAACAGTTTTATTTAGCTTAGTAATTTGGTGGTTAGTATAATACAATTCAAATTTTTTTTTATTATAAAAATAAATTAAGTGGCAGATTTTCCTATTTATGAAATGAAAATGGTGGATCCAAAATGGCGAATTTTCCCATTTATGAACCGATTTGCATCACTCGGAACTTTTCTTTCAGGTCGCTGATTATTATTTTTAACTTAATTTAAAAAAATCAAAATGGCGGTTCCACAATGGCGCACTTTTTTGTTTATAAATCGATTTGCCTCAAAATTGGGGGGGGCTGATTTCTCTGGAGGGGGGGGGAGGGGGGGGGGGAGGGGGTCGAAGCCTCATGATAGCGAATTTTATACTCTTTAATCCTTTTATTCATGAAATATGTGAAACATATCTAAACAAATCTTAGGCTTGGGGGTTTCTCAGGTTTTAAAATTTAAATCAAAAATTGTATTGAGTTACCTTAGGCGCCGCGATGCTTTAAGTTTGAGGCAAATCGGTTTATAAACAAGAAAGTGCGCCATTGTGGAACCCCAATTTTGATTTTTTAAAATTAAGTTAAAAATAATAATCAGCGACCTGAAAGATTTCAAAGTTCCGAGTTTGATGCAAATCGGTTCATAAATGGGAAAATCCGCCATTTTGGATCCGCCATTTTATTTATTTTTTGTTGTTGTTAAATAAACAAATATATTATATGAAGTCAAGGTAAATAAAACTGTTTAAACGGCGAATTGTCCCACGGCGAATAAGAGCGGCTATGCGATACAGGAAGATAATCTCGAGCTGGCTCGAAAACACTTTAATATTTTATCTTTATCAAATAGAAGGCAAATGGCCGATGTAATGTTTTTCTATAAAATAATCAATTCTGGCTACAGCGCCCCTCAAATCCTTTATTTAATTATGCTGAATGTTCCCCAAGTTAATCTCAGGTCGAACGAAGCATTTTTAGTTCCCCTCACGAGAACGAACTGTCCTCAAAACTCGCCACTATGTAGAATAGCAAAGACTGCTAATACTTTTTTAACTCAGTTGAATTTTTCCACATAAAAATTAAAATCAGTTTGTTAAATTACTAATCATTAATTGATTATTTTTTGCAATGAGGCTTTTCAAGCTAATTTACATTTAGGTAGTCATAATACTTTTAAAAAAATTTTGTATGTAATTATTTCTTATTAGTGAAATCATCAGTTAAATAATGCCGTGGATACTTTTTGGGTGTTAACCTGTTGTATTCCCTATGTCCACTAAATAAATAAAAACGTTTTGTCTTGAAAATCGAAGCTACCAAGTAAGGGTAATATTTTCTTCCCCCAGGAATGCCCGAAATCACTGTAACAAAATGGGATTTTGAATATAAATGGTATTTTTGCCATTTATAAGTTTTTAAATATTTTTAATTAAATATTGTTTTGACATCAACAAGCATTTCATTAAAAAGTTGTATTCGGCTAATATGTCCTTTGAGCCACTAACATCAAAATAATTCATATTTTGTAACTGGAAACAAATTAGCTAAACTATTTTCAACTTTTATAAAACACACTGAATGATTTTAACTTTATCGATTTTCTGAGCACGCATCTTTGAATTGCGGTGGTATTTTGTCTCTTTGTCTTTCTCGCCAATGCGAGAGAGCTTAAGTTTCAGACCACGGCAACCAAGAATGTCTGTAGAGCAGACTGGCTTGTCTTGGACAAGAAAACCGTTAAAGAAAGCTTAGATTTTAGACCAATCAGCCAGCGGCAAGCTAAGAACGCCTAGAGAGCAGGGTACTGAAAGTCGGGAGGGAAATCACTCTTTAGTTGCACTTCGCTTGGTTCGTTACGCTTTCGTTCACACTTCTTAAGGGGGGTTTTATTTCAACTGGGGAAATTTATCAATTATTTTAACTTTGTATAAGCTATTATCTTTATTATTCATAATTATTTTAGTCTTTTCTTTTGGAGTTTATTAATTTTAAAGCTATTAATTATTACTGTTTCCAGTGTTTTGAAATAATTTGTTTAACTGTTTTATGGTTTTTTAACATCAAAATACAAACCATTTGTTGCCCTAAAATCGGCATTTTTAATCAACAAAATATCCCAAACCTATACCGTAATATTAAGTAAATTAAACAGTTGATTGAATAGTTTCACTCATTAAATCAACGTTTAAAATGTTGATAAATATATATATTTACAACAAATATACAAAAGATTTATAAAGCCTAAAAGTTTAAGAAGTGTAAATATTTGAATACAAAAGCTTAATAGTAGTAAAAGTTGATATTCAATTAATAAATATAAGAAGTGAAAGTGTGAAGCTACAAGAAGAAAATGGAAGAGGTATGTATGAAGTTCCTACATTATTTATACATTTGAGAAAAACGATTATAGCATAAAACTTCCTCCAAGAATCGTCAAATTCCCTTTCGAGAACAAATAAGTAATAACATTTAATCTTTTTATAATTTATATAAGTTGTAGCCTAAGTTGGTAGCTCACAACATTTAAGCCTTGGCCACTTGAGATGACAGTACCACTGTCACACAGCCGCCTGTTACATCGCCCAGAAATCAATTTTGAGACACCCTGTACAATTCCGTCTATATAAACCTTCGACACTTACTGGGAAAATGAGTAAAACTTTATTAAAATAAAAAAATCTTTTACTACATTATACCAAAGTCTAAGTATCATGTAAGTATTAGGTAATTAGGGCCACAACCTTTCATAGACCCAGTCGTCTTGTCCAGATTTTGTGACGCTCGTATCTTTTTCATCTTTTTCTGCTCTTCGAAATCTTATGCGATCGTGAAGCAAGTTGGAGTGCCTTTGGATAAATTCAAATGCCCTCGGAACTAGCAAGTAACCACCCAGACTTGGTGGAATTGGAACATTATCTTCATATTTATTCTCTAGTTTAGTGACCCAATCTTCAACCACATGTCTATCTTTAATTGGTGTGCCTTGCGGAAGCCAAGTTGCTATCCTTGACTCAACAGGTTTTCTGATAAACTCTGACTTGATTACATTATCTGGTAGGGGCTCAACATCTCCAATAATACGTACACTTCGATCTAAATGAGCCCAGAAAAAAGCCATACAGGCAAAGGGTACGCTTTCTAGCTGCTTGGCCTTACGACTGGTTAAGTTGGTGATAAACTTAAACCCTTGTTTATTAAAGCCGGATAACGTTATTATTCGAGCTGATGGTAGTCCAAGTACATTGCACGTAGTTAGGCATAAAGCGTTGGGAGTCAAAATTTGTCTGTGTTTTCTAGCTTCGACATACCATTCGTGAAACAAATGGACTGGTTCTTTCACCCTTATATCGTCTTCAAGAAATATTCGATACAAATCTGGACCAGCAACAGAATTTGTATTTCTTTCTGAGGTTTTGCTACTTCTTACTGAGGTTTTGCTATTTCTTTTTGAGGTTTTGCTTTCTTTACTGGTTCTTCTTGATGAGCCAGATGCATTTTGTGTACTGTGGATAGATTCATCTGACATATTTGTAATATCCAAATAATCTATCAATCCTGTCATTGTCTTTGCATTGTTTTTTCGATTGGTCATACCACAGTATCTACAGGGGGCGTCGCACGGATTAGTGATTCGTGGACATACTATGCGGGTTTTTGACACATCAAAACTTACAAATCTCTTTATATCTTTGTTTTATTTATCGAAGTCATATGCGACTGAGAAGCAAGTTGGTGTGTCTTTTGGATAAATTCAATTACCCTCGGAACTAGCATTTAACCTTCCCGACTTGATGGAATTGGAACACTATTTCTATATTTATTAGCTGTTAATTGACCTTATCTTCCTATTCCTATCTTAAATTGGTGTGCATTGCGCACAGTGTGCCTGAGTGAAGTATAGGTTACATAAAAATGGTTCCAAAAACTAATTGCACATTTGGAATATGGACTCTTTCCTGACTTCAGAGCCATGTCGAAATTTTATCAATTTTTTGCATTTTTTCTAGTTAGTCTAGGCGCTGGCTCCTGTCACGTGTGACCTAATATGTGCGCTCAGTTTGACTGCGGCGCTTTGGTAAGCACCCATAGCAGTATAAAAAAAGTTTGGCCACGTGGTCGAACGATGGTCGTTTGGCCGCCATCTTTCAAAATGGCCGCCAAATCAAAAGATTTTTTGTTTAAGATAATCTCCCTACTCAGTGGTCCTATTGTAATTTTTTAAAGCTTGTTTTATTCTTTTTTAAAAGGCAAACAAATTTTGTAATAATAGATTTTTTTGATAAATTACGTAGTTTTTGAGATATACCTAGATTATTAGTATTTTCGTTCGCAAAAGAGTTAAAATAATACCATGCTCATTTTATTGGAGCTTCAATATTATTGACATTTGTTTTTTTTTACATAGAAGGCTTTAAACCTTTCACAGAAGAGGATATTGACTATATGTTCGTTGGATGGTTAAAGGGGGTGGTTTCTGAAACTGTTCACAATATTATAGAAAAAGTGAATTTGCAGCGAAACGATGCATCCTACCGAAAAACAATAAAATTAATTTTTTATGGTACTTTTAATTTTGCTTCTTTTGATGTATCATCTAACATCCTAGCTTTGATAGTTAGCTGTACCAGCAAGCTAAAATATACAATTTCGTAAAAATTCCATGTTTTTGCTTCAAAATCGATTTTTTCTTAAAGATTGTAAAAGATATGACAATGATCAGAAGAAGCGGAATTAAAAGTACTATAAAAAATTATTAGTAACGTTTTTCGCTAGGATGCATCGTTTCGCTGCAAATTCACTTTTTGTATAATCTTGTGAACAGTTTTAGAAACCACTCTCTTTAAGGCAGGTTTTAGGGGTACCATTCATCCAACTTTAAAAGTGTCAACATCTCCAATAATACGTACACTTTGTTCTAAATGAGCCTAGTAAAATGTTATACTGGCAAAGGGTACGGTTTCTAGCTGGTCGCCCTTACGACTGGCTAAGTTGGTCATAAACTGAAACCCTTGTTGAATAAAGCTTAATAACATTATTATTCGGGCTGATGGTGTTCCAATTCCATTGCACGTAGTTAGGCATAAAGCGTTGAGAGTCAAAATGTGTCTGCGTTTTCTGGCTTCGACATACCATTCGTGAAACAAATGGACAGGTTCTGTTGCCCTTATATAGTTTTCAAGAAATATTTGATACAAATCTGGAACAGTATTAGTGTTTCTGAGGCTTTGCTTTCCCTACTGGATCTTCTTGTTGAGCTAGATTCATTATATGTACCGTGAGTAGATTCTTCTAACGTATTTGTAGTAACCAAATAATCAGCAATCCTGTCATTTTCTTTGGATTGTTTTTTCGATTGGTCGTACCACGGATATATATACCGGGGGCGTCGCACGGATTAGTGATCCGTGGTCATACTATACTATGCTGGTTTTTGACACATTAAAACCTACAAATTTCTTTATATCTTTGTATTGTCACCGGAACTATAAATGGATACGTAATTTCAAGTCAATCCGATCAGTAGAAGTCCGTCGAAATCGACTTTCTAGATTTGTTACGTGAGTGAAGCTAATAAAATCTTTTTAAAAAAAAAAGTATAAGCAACGTCTTAGCTTTTGTAGAAATAATAAAGGAATAAAATCGATAGGATCCTTTATGATATTAATAGTGGTAAGACATAATCACTCAAATACTAAATAACCTGCGGTGGTCTAATTTAATTTCGGTTCTACTGCAGTATTTGAAAATCCTTTTCCCTCAACAAAGAGTCCTGAATCTATTGACAAACAAAGCTAGGCGCTAGGAAGTCACACAATGAATGCCAATGAAAAAGAAAGGGATGATAAAGGGGCGACCACGTAAAGCAACAAATGCAATGATAAACTTGAAAGAACGAGAAAAAATTTCAAGATATAATATATAAATATGTATTGGAAACGTATAAGTCAACTACAGAAAAGTTAAGTTTTTGATAAAGATTTTGCCTTTAATAGTTAAATGGAAAAATGGAAGAAACGTTTCTCTCAGACATTTAATTTTTGTTTAAATGATTATATTATAGCCGAGAGCGCCCTGACCACTCGAAGTGATAGCGAGTGGAGGTCAGCGGATGGAGATTTTCACCCAATCCATTGGAGGGGGATCCTTATCCGCGGGCACTCTTTGGCGTTGTGGTTAATGTTGTATGTTCTTTTTCATCAAGTCTAGTTTTCTTAGTTGGTAAGCTACGTGCAAATCGCCCTCGGGCAGCCACTGCACTGTCTGCTTTCAACTCTTCGTATATTGCATTTATTGTATGGCAAAGTGAATTCGGAGGATTGTAGGCAAAGGGAAAAGCCCAGGAAATGGGTCTGGATAGTCTGGATGATGGCAAGGTTTTCAAATAGCAGAGGGTGGAGATAGTGGGCACTAATATAGAAAATTAGAATCAAATGATACACTTCATGCTGCATTCCATTAACGGTGCAAAAAAGTAGAATAAAATATTAAATTAAAAACATTAAACATTGGAATGTTGGGAAGTAGCACTAATATCCAAAGAGAATATTTTAAAACGAACAAATTAACATTTTGGTCGATAAATTTTAAAAATCATGACAAATCAACTGGACTTGACTAAGAACTTAGTCACCATTTGTAGAAAATAAGTTAAGAAACTTACTAAATAGCATTTGTTTTGTTAAGATGAAATCAGAAGGAGTCTAATGATGCGGGTTTTCAATACTGTAAAGAACCTACAAATCTATTAATCTTCAAGTGTTATGTGTAGGGTTTCTTACCGAAATTGTATGATTTTTAGAAAAACTTGATCATTACAAAATAAGAATAGATTTAGTAAGACCTTTAACTGTTAGAAAACAAGCACCATTGGACTTCATCTGACTTTAACAAATGTTTAGAAATATTTCGTCCATAATTTAAGGACTCACTTGGTAGTAACTCGCATTCATAAATGCTCATTTTTAGAATAATAGGACAATTTGGCACCGGCGCAGCATCGGCAAGTTCATTGTCCATTTTGTATTAAAAAATCAAAAGAAATTGGTATAAGAGTGTGTTTACTTCTTATTGTATTCAAGTCAGTTAGAGTTAGATTTGTGTTCCTTAAAATTTGATTTGCACAATTATTTATTTATAAATCCTCGCAAGGCGTAGCTCAGATAGAAGCTAATTATGTGAAGTTACCCAAACGTTGATATTTTGCAAATTCTATATTTTAATTGTATGTCACATATTGTGTTTTTTAATTGTGTTTGTTAATTTATATTTTTTTATATTTGTATTTTCTTAAATGTTCAATTTTTTTATGCAAGGTAGGACAGAATGTATTTTTTTCCAAATCTTTTTTTTTCTTATTGCATTTAAAAACTTTTAATTCACTTCGTTAGGGCTTGTTTTTAAATTACGTAACACACTAAGAGAGAGAGAGCCTTATGTTACTTTCACCGAGTTAAAAAGAGACAGGTAGTGATTTTTGCGTCACGTAATTTAAGGATGGTCCTTTATCGCGCAAACAGGACAGAAGCTTTATTGCTGGGTTCCAGCATTCAGGGGGCCGATCTTATGTCAAGTAGGTAAAATATTAAATCAGATTTTTTTTAAATAAATTGTTTCAAAATTGTTTAAAATTCACTTTTGCCAAAATGCTGATGACGCAGTGGTCAGTACCTCATACAAGTCATTGAACGAACGTTGCTTCGATGTGTCAGCAATTATGGCATTGGCAACGGGCCATCGTCAATAAATGCTGACGCAGGAAGAAAGTTGTAATTGCGAGATAATGGATAAAGTTACACGATAGAGAGCCCGAACTAAAAACTAAAATGTCTCCTGTCCTCTTACAAGTAATACTGTAAGTACCTTTATATTTATACTGTAAAAAAGGAAATTTTAGTCTTTATCACTAATACATGTCTTAGGCCACTGCACTGTTTTCATTTTAACATTAAATATACAAGGTGTGACAATAAAATTATAAGACTGGTGTACAAAATCTACTTTATTTAAATAATAATACAACCTAATGATGTTCCCCATCAATATAGACCCCTTCTCTAACGACGCAGCGTTGCATGCGTTTTTTTAATATTTTAAAACGGGTTCTTTTTAACGATTTCTTCACTTTGGAAAACAGGTAGAAGTCGCAAGGGGCCAAGTCTGGTGAATATGGTGGGTGGTTAACGACGGGGATCTTCTTATTAGCTAAAAACTGCTTAAGGGATAGGGCATTGTGGGCGGTGCATTGTCCTGCTAGAGCAGCCACGCGTTGTTCTTCCACAAATCAGGACGTTTTTTCCTTGGACGTTCCCTTAGCTACATCAATACTTCCAAATATAAATGTTGGTTAACTGTTTGACCCTCCCCCTTTAACTGTTTGACTCGCCAATTCAATACGAATAACACCCCTAATATCAAAAATAAAAACAATGAGCATCGCTGTTTTGGATGTGTTGGAGCGCCCTTCTCGTTCATCATCTTTAATTTCTTCACGACCCTCGAAAAAGCTTTTATGCCACATAAAAATCATTGCACGTTGCTCAATTTTTTCGTTTGTCGTAATTCCGCCAAATGAGCTATCCGCTTCAAACCTCTGGGTAAACCAAACTAGCAGAGGAAAGACGACAAGATTGCGCGTGGTAGTAGAACGCACATCAAGGTGAATAACTCCAACTGCCCGAGGCGTGGAGATTTAAAACCTGTTAGTACGGGGGCCAGTGTTAAAATAAAAATTGTTTAAATTGTCACACCTCGTATCTTATTCTAGAGTGACGATCCTCGTCATCTCCAAGAACCCTACCAATGCTGCTCGCACCCTATGAGCGCGAAAGCCAGGGTGCGACAATATCCTATATACTGATAACCATTTCCAACACAAGAAATATTTGCCAAAAATAGATAGATCAATGGAAAACAAGGGTTGCTGTCTGTCGTAAGGGTGCGTGTGCCCCGTCCAAGACGCGTCGGTCGCTGGCGCATCGCGTCGCCGTCGGACGGCGTCGCCGTCTGTCGCCTAGTTGCTGATTGATGAAACGCGACCTGATTACGTCTGAACTTTGAGACACTGAATTCCTCTTATTTGTTCAAGCTTCCTCTTCTTTGTTTTGAGTTTCAGTTGACATCTCGTTCCTAAACAACTTTATGTGCTTATTTGTTTTACTATTTTTAGATTTTTGTTTTGTTGACCTCTTGTATATATTTTGTGTCTCTATTTTGTTAATTGTGGCACCGAAATGGTGAACTTGATTCAATGCAAGATGAATGAACCGACTAAACTCGCACTTTTTACCTTCCTAGCCCGCGTAGCAATGGCTAAAGAAGGTATTAGTTTCGGCGAATTTTCTTTTTAGATAACGTCGAAAATGTGTTATTTGGGTGTATTTTGACCTATCTTAGCAATAACGTGATGTCTGTCTGTGTTTGTGTATGTGTAGTAACATCGTGTTGGAAAAAAAAATTGAAAGCGTATGCAGAAAAATTTTTGAAATCGCCCTATATTTGATAAAATTATGCGAATATGGTTTTTTATTTGGGTGGGGGGAATGACAGGAGGGATGATGGGTAAGAGTAGAGTCCCTGTATGTTGACATATTTGGATATATTAATATATCCAAATATGTGAACATACAGGGACTCTAGGTATATCCAAATATGTGAACATACAGGAACTCTAGGTAAGAGTAACTACAGCAAATTAGAGGACATTTGCAATGGACGATCAAAGGAATTTCAATAACCTCGCCTTAAATTTAGATAATTACAAGCTTTTATTTAGCTTCAGATGTTCTGTCTAACTATCTAACTATCTAACTAACTAACTATCTATCTATCAAATCTTGTGAAGCGTTTTTGACACACTTCCCATTATCCGATTTGGATGAAATTTGGTACACACATAGTGGTCCCATGACAATACAACATGAAGAAAAAAATATCCTCCCACCCCTACCCCCACCCCCTTCCATAGAAAAATTTGTTTTTGACACACATCCCGTTATCCGATTTGGATGAAATTTGGTCTACATATAGTGATCGGATGACAATATAATAGTAAGAAAAAAATATCGTCCCACCCCTACCCCCACCCCCTTTCATAGAAAAATGAGTTTTTGACACACTTCCCACTATCCGATTTGGATGAAATTTGGGATTCACATAGTGGTCCAATGACAATACAACATTAAAAAAAAATATCCTCCCACCCCTACCCCCTTCCATAGAGAATGTGTTTTTGACACCCTTCCCATTATCCGATTTGGATGAAATTTGGTATACATATAGTGGTCCGATGAAAATACAACAATGAAAAAAAAATCCTACCACTCCTACCCCCACCCCCATCTATAGAAAAATGCGTTTTTGACACATTTCTCATTATCCGATTTGGATGAAATTTGGTATACATATAGTGGTCCGATAACAATACAACAATAATGAAAAAATGTCCTGCTACCCCTACCCCCCACCCCCTTCCATGAAAAATGCGTTTTTGACACACTTCACTTCAAATGACTTTAATAAAATTTGGTATATGCATAAAGGTCCGATGGCAATACAGCCCAAATAAAAAATATATTTCTACCTCTACCCCCACCCTCTCCTTTCCCCAATAGAAAAATGAGTTTCCAAACAACTCACGATCAGCGATTTCATTATAATCTAGAATAAACTCTTCTGTTCTGTTATTGAACAAATATTTTCATTTAATAGAGTAGATAGCTGAGACTAAAAAGTAGAAAATAAATTGGTAAAAAAAAATTTTTAAGTCACAAGCTTTTGTAAAATGCTCTAAAAATTAAAAAATAATTTTCTAACATTCTAATATTATCATAATAATAAAAGCGATGGCCGCAAATCAAAGCATAGGTTAATCAAAATTTGTGATCTAAACACTTAAAGAATATTATACATAGCAGATCATCAAAGATATGTTTAATGTGCCGCAATGTTATGTGCAAATAGTGATATTTAATTGATACGGATATCTTATCGTGCTAACATCGTCAAAATTTCCATCAGTCGGCCATCGCTTTTATTATTATATTAAAATGTTAGAAAATTATTTTTTAATTTTTAGTGCATTTTATAAAAGCTTGTGACTTAAAAACAATCTTTTACCAATTTATTTGTATGCCTTAAAGCCTACATCATGTGACAAAATCAGTAGCAATTCAACGACACTTTTTTTGTCAAAATCGGTTCAGTCGTTTAGCCTCTAGCGTGACACAAACATTCATATTTACATATTTACATACATATCCCAATCGAAAAACATTACCCTTCCTTTCGCCGTGCTGCAGTTGGGTAAAAAGTGTGGTACATGAATATTATACCCCCGAATATGTAAGGTTCCTAGCAAAGATTATAGATTATAATATATATTATGTTCCTCCTTCGTGATATAGTGACCTTACTAATATGTAATTATACAAACCGGGCAATGGCAAATGCAGCAGACTGAGATGCTAAAATGTAATGAATTCTGCCCAATTTAGTTTAGGGAAATTAGTTTTTAGCAATATGTAATGTTAACGACGGATGGGCCATGTTGGAAAAAAATATAAACACAACATGAAATTTTTCGGTGAAAGCTGTGACATACAAAAGCATTCTTGGTCTATTTTAATAAGGTCACACTTAAGTCAAGGTCCACAGTATGTCTAAAATTCATTGCAGGAAGAATTGTGTCAATAAAAAAATAGCCTAAAAATATTTTTAAAAAAAAGGTGAAAAGCTTAAGTACACTTGTCTTTGCAACAAAATTTTATGGAGTAAGTTTGTTGATTTATACAGCATTGCTACAATTACAATCTAATTTATATTTGGGCATCATTATATTTTTTAACTTTTTAGCAGTTTTCTTAACATTTCTATTTGCAATTGGTCAGAAAAGTGCAGAAAAGTGCATTTTCAATTAAAAAAGTTGCCCTTTAGTGGTTTTTTAGACAAAAGCTACTTTTTGATAAAAAGCATTTGTTCTTATATTTTCATGGCATACCTACCACTTGTTTTTTATTAAGCTTAGCTTCCCCAATGTTTTAAAAATATTTTAAGAATATTGGGGCAACAGGCAGCAAAACCAATATTGCTAGCAACAGTGTTATAGTTTTTGCAAATTTTGCAAAGTGAGTTAAAGAAAGATAAAAGCCGACCATCGACATATCCTTTAAAGAAAGTGACATGGCATCGGTAGATATTTTATCAAAATTATTTCATTTAATTTTAGCGTAAACTAAAGAAATAAAAATACATAATAAAACTTATTATTCCCACACCTACAGAAACCACACTAATTTATTTTCTAACTCTGCATATTGCCGACTAAAGGGGTTCCGAAAAGATCACCTGAAAGCAATTAAAAGCGCATCTCAAAAGAATCTGCCAATCAGGTCCCGTCCATCCACCTGGGCTCGGTCGGTCGGAAAACAAATACTTTGTGGTCGGACCGCAAAGAGCCGTGTCTTTTCCCTGTCGGTAGGGTTGAAATTATACCAGGAAGATTTTATATGAATTTGGATAACTTTTGAAGGGCAGAATGAAGCAAAATTTCATGAAATCGATAGAACCCCGTATTAGGAGTTATTCAAGTTACTTATTAATATACAGGGTGTCACGAAATTACACGTAAATATTTTAACCACGTATTCTACGGCCCAAAATTGATTTGTTTTCAAGATACAGGTTAATAAATTTATAACATAAAAATCGAATTTTTTAAATATTATGAACAGTTTTAACATATTATTTTCAAAATTGGTAACTGTGGATTTCTTGGGATGCGAAAGCCGAATATCGAAAACTTTTATTTAATTTTATTTAACGCATTTTCGATGGTTTAAAATTAACTTTTTTCTCTTTGCAATTTTTGACGCTTTTTTTAAGAAAATATTTTCCCAATCAATTTTAAGCTAAAATCCGCTGAAGTTAGCGGTTTTCGAGATATTTTGGTTTTTAGTGTTCGATCCTGCACCGGAAAATTAAAATTTTGAAAAAAAAATTGTTACATTTTAGGATGAAATTTACTCAGTTGTGTGTATTATTTGAATCTTTTTTTGCGTTAAAATTATCATTTTAACAAAAAACGTAAAAAACCCGAGGGGTCATCGGCACCCTAAAATTTTGTACAGCGTCCAACAGGACTTGGGTCCTGACGTGTACTGTTGGGTCCTGTTGAGTACTGTTGGGTACTGTCGTGTACTGTCGAGTACTGTTGGGTACTGTCGTGTATTGTCGAGTACTGTTGGGTCCTGTCGGTGTACTGTTGGGTACTGTCGTGTACTGTCGAGTACTGTTGGGTCCTGTTGAGTACTGTCGTCGTGCCTTGGGGGGGTCCGACAAGGACAAAGCGCACCCTCAAAAAACATGCGAGCAAAAAAAAAAGCTCATCATCTTTGGGGAACCGCACCGCGCTCACAAATCTTGCGACCAAAAAAAAAAAGCTCATCATCTTTGGGGAACCGCACCGCGCTCACAAATGTTGCGACCACAAAAAAAAAAAGGTCATCCTGTCTTTTCGCATCTACGCCACTGTTTCGGATTAGACGGTTGTGTCGAGTCCTGTCGTGTACTGTTGGCTTCTATCGTACTGTTGGGTACTGTCGTGTACTGTTGGGTACTGTCGAGTACTGTTGGGTCCTGTCGTGTACTGTCGAGTACTGTTGGGTACTGTCGTGTACTGTTGGGTCCTGTCGTGTACTGTTAGGTACTGTCGTGTACTGTCGGGTACTGTTGGGTCCTGTCGTGTACTGTCGAGTACTGTTGGGTACTGTCGTGTACTGTCGAGTACTGTTGGGTCCTGTCGTGGTACTGTCGAGTACTGTTGGGTACTGTCGTGTACTGTCGAGTACTGTTGGATCCTGTCGTGGTACTGTCGGGTCCTGTTGTGAAATTTGTACAGTACTGTTGAAAGCTGATGACCCCTCGAAAAAACCGCACTAAAAAAAAGTTATGATCATTTTAAATAATCAGAAGTGCAGTGTGGTGAAGTGCCCTCTAATGGTCACAGAAGTTCATATTCGAGTTTCGCATCTCAAAAAACCACCGGGTACCAATTTTGAAACTAATGCGTTTAAAACTGACCATAATATTTAAAAAATTCGATTTTTATTTTTTAACTTTATCACCCTGTATCTTATATAAACTTTTATCTCTATTATGGGCCGCCGAATATGCGGTTAAAATATTTAAGTTTAATTTCGGGACACCCTGTATAATATACTATTAAAAACATGATAATTACTCCCACACACCACTTACGAACTACAGCGAAATTAGTAATGGAGATTAAATATCCATCCACGCTCCAGACACAATTTTTCATTAAAATTCCAGGGCGAACCGAAAAAACTTTTCCTCTGGCTAAATCCTCTCTTTAGGCGGAACGCTGTCTATACGCACAAACACCCTTTTTTCGCCATAGATAAGTAGAAAAATTCTGGTAATTCTTTCGACATGGTTTTTTATTGTAATACTTAATCTTTAAATATACAGGGTGGGCCGAAAACGTACCGGAGGCGATTTTGAGTATTTAAAGTAAGTTTTCGCGAAAACTCTTGGACACGTCGATTTTGTTTTCTAGGGGGACACTTTTTGACTATCTTGAAATTTTTGTAGCACAAACCCCCTTCGAGGGGTACACTTTACCCCTATATTTTGAATAGGGAAAGTGGGTCTAGTGGTACCTTGTTTTGAAGGCCTTTTGAATGTCCTTACAACCGTGTAAAAATTTCAAAAACCAGTCCATTAGTTTTTGAGATAATTGCCTTCAAACTTTCAAATTTAACATGGACTGATAAAATAAAAATTTAATTAGAATGTTATTATTTTTCGGATTTAATTTTTATTTTATCATTCCATGAATTTGAAAATTTGAAAGCAAATATCTCAAAAACTAATCGATGGATTTCCGAAATTTGTACACGGTTCTAAAGATATTTAAGAGAGGGGTTGAAAGCCCTTACCTTTCGGAACACAATTCCACTTATTGGATTACAGAAAAACAGAAAAATTTTGAAAAATTCACAATTTATTTTTAACCGAGCGACTGGGTTGTAGTATAATCATATAATAAAGTTGTTAAGATTTTAGACGAAAGCTGTAATTTTAGGAGAAAAATGGTTCAGCAGTTTTTGTAGGGCTTTAAATTACCTTTCTACCGATGTGCCTATTAGGTTCCTAGAAGATGCCCTAAGTTATAAAAAATAGTCGGGAAAACATTGGTGCAAATTCTTAGGTCCGCCATATTTAAACCGTCATATTTGACAGAATATAAACTGCAAAAAATAAAAAATTAGCTTACATTGTTTAGAATTTTTGAAGCATTTTTTTCACTTTTGAAACATTCATGAAAAAGTAAAATTTTGTTGTCTAGGGGTGCCCTGAGGCCAATTTCGTAGTTTTTTTAGCATAACGCGAAAACTTTTTAACTTATGGTAAAAATGAAACCCACTGTAAATACCACTTGCCAGTGCACATCTTTTTTGTATCTTACGATTTTTTCGTAAAATCAGTAGTTTCTCTAAAAAACGCAAAAAAAATTAAAAATGCTTATTGCGAGTATTTTTGTTGAATATGTCATGAGTTAAGTTATCTAATATGTGATGAGATTAATTTTTTTGGATTTTATCAAGGTCGGGTAGGCAACGTCTTTTTGCCTAAATTATATGGATGCCACTGTAATTTTTCGTGTTTTTTGATTAGTTTGTTTAATGATAAGTAAATTCATTTTTTGCATACTCAATGAGTTGACAAAAAAGGTGAAATAGAATATGATATCATTGTTAGAATATCCGTAGCGTAATTTCCATTTCTTTTATAAATTCAACCCACAGAAATTTCACCAAATTGCAAAATACGTATCATCTTTCAAAGAAAGTATTGTAATATTGAGATGACATGTGATCCCAAGCAATTAAAAAAATGTGCAATATAAAAAACAATGGAATCAATATCAACGGCGCGGCACGACATAATTATTTGCATTGAACCTTGCCGAAGGAAATCGAAACTATCGGCAATATATAAATATTTCATTAACAAAAATATTGCAAAAATATAAAAAACTACATACTTAGTTGCTAAGTCATCGACTAAAATACTCTGCCAATCTATGGGCACCTAAGCTCACACTAGGTACTATAGTTATAGTGTGAGCTAATATAATCAAAAACTGAAATATATTTTTTTCAACTCCAGACTCAATTACCTTTCGTTTGATACCACACAAGCCATGTTTGGTCTTAAACTCAAATTTTTTCAATCTACCCCCCACCCTTTAAAAAAAAACTAAAATGTATTTTGTTTAACTCCAGACTCAATTACCTTTCGTTTGATATCACACACGCCATATTTTCACTTAAACTCTAATTTTTGACATCTACCCCCACCCCTTTTTTTAAAAATAAACTAAAATTCATTTTTTTTAACTCCAGACTTAATTACCTTTCGTTTGATATCACACACGCCATATTTAACATAAACTCTAATTTTTGGAATCAACCCCCACCCTTTTATTTGGCTTGCGTTCGGTGGATTTTGTTCATTTTTAAATGGGACCATCACGGCCCAAGACCCAACTTAGGTACCAAATTTCATTAAAATCGGACAAGCGGTTTTTGAGTTATGCGGGTTGGTCGTTACAGACAGACATACAGACAGACAGACAGACAGACAGACAGACAGACAGACAGCAAAACAAAAAAGTTTCAAAATCATCTGAAACGCAAAGATATATAAAAAATTTTGAAATCGGAGCAACTTTTTTTTTCTCGAAAAAATTACGATCACCATAGCTCACACTACTTATAGTAGTAGTGTGAGCTAAAAAATAACTGCAGCGCGGCGAAAGCAAGGGTAATGTTTTTCGGTTGTTGTATGTATGTAAGTTAATATGTATGTTTGTGTCACGCTAGAGGCTGAACTGATTTTGACAAAAAAGATGTCGTAAGACGCTAGCCCTACCAAGTCCACTTCCAATCCCTGACTTCGCATGCGTAGATCTACCAATAATATTTACCTCATGTATTAGAATAGATGTACAGGGTGATTTTCACTTGAATGATTCTAACCACATGAAAATAGAAAGTTTCAAAAACCTAACCTAACGAAACCTAATCAGATCTAACCGAACCGAACCAAAGCAAACTAAACCAATATTTTTTTTCAAAAAAAAACTTTCCTGACTTCCTACCCGGGATCCTAGAGGATGTGAATCCGAACCGGACCGTACCGAACCGAACCTATCCAAACCTAACCCTACCCAACTAAACCTAATTAGCAGTACGTGTTGTAGTTTAGTTTGGTTAGGTTAGGTTTGGTTCAGTTTAGTTAGGTTCGGTTTGGTTCGATTCGGATTCACATCCTCTAGGATCCCGGGCAGGAAGTCAGGCAAGTTTTTTTTTTGAAAAAAATTATTGGTTCAGTTTCCTTTGGTTCGGTTCGGTTAGATTTGATTAGGTTTTGTTAGGTTAGGTTTTTGAAACTTTCTATTTTCATATGGTTAGAATCATTCAAGTGAAAATCACCCTGTATTCATCTATTCTAATACATGAGGTAAATAATATTGGTAGATCTGCGCATGCGAAGTCAGGGATTGAAAGTGGACTTGGTAGCGCTAGCGTCTTGTCTTACTGATCCCGAAGGTGCTATAGGTTATATTTTTTTAAACAGGAATCAACATGGCGGTCTTCAGACGCCATTTTGTCACATGATGTAGACTTTCAGAAAATTTCAGGCGATTTTATTGAAATTCCTTTGATTACCTCTAATTTGCTGTAGTTACTTTGTAGTCCTCCCTGCTCACACCCATCTCCCTTCCTGTCATTCCCCCCACCCTATTCAGAAACCATATTCGCATAATTTTTTCAAATATAGAGCGATTTCAAAAATTCTTTGTGCATATGCTTTCAGATTTTTTTTCCAACACCATTTTGCTAGTCCCCCCCCCCGCCTCTCCCTCTCTCCTCCCCGCCATCCTTATTAGTAATAGTTATAGCTACAACTTCCAAAAATATAAAACGATTTCAAAAGTTCTTTCTGCACACGCTTTAAGACTTTTTTCAAACATCATTTTAATAGTTTCCCCCTCCCTCTCTTCTTCCCTCTCTCCTTATTAGTAATAGTGGTAGCTATACCTTCCACAAATATAGAGCGATTTCAAAAATTATTTCTGCACACGCTTAAAGACTTTTTTCCAACATCATTTTACTATTTTCTCCTTTCCTCTCCCTCTTTTCTCTCGCCTTAGTAGTAATAGTTGTAGCTATACCTTTCACAAATATAGAGCGACTTTAAAAATTCTTTCGGCACACGCTTTAAGATTTTTCTCGACATCATTTTACTGGTTCCCTCCTCCCTCGCTCCTCCCCCATCTTCAGTCCATGGAAGGTAACACTGTTCGCGTCCGTAGAAAATCTACACGTACTTTTTGGGTAAAGCTAAATGAATTGTAAATGCATAGTGCTTTTTATAAGGCTGAATAAGAATTGAACCTAAAGTTGGAAATAAAATAAAAATTAAATAAAAAAAACACCCAACTGCTAAATTAACTTGTATCTACTAGACGCAGTTGGGGTAATAGGTTTGTTTAGGATCAGTATTTATCAATTATTATACTCATATATACTCATAACACGTGAAGTGTTTAAATAAAAATAATTTAAAATATTTTCATAATAAATAAATACGTTTGACCCAATCCTGACCCTATATATTTTCCTTAAGATAAGCTGTTGTTGACGAAAATCCAGTATACAGCTCAGAAAGCCCGTTAAAAATATTCCACTTTATACGGAGTTGATATTTGTCGAATTCGACACAAAAAGTAATCAGAAAGCAACTTTAATACCAAATGGTCCAAAGTTTGTTTTGCATAACTTTGTTAGCTTTTAAGTTACAAAACTAAAACTAAAAGATGTTGTCAAAATGCCTTTTGTTTGTTTTAGGAAAAAATTTGACGAACCAACAAAGACCTCAAAAAAGGAAGTTAGTATTTTTTCAACTTAACCTCAAAAAAGTACTAAGATATTTCTTATATGAATCCTATTGATTGTTTTTTTTAAATTTGATGACACGAAAACAGTATTTTAAATATTTTTTGTCTAAAAAGAACTTACTTAAAAAAGCAATATGAATTTTTGAGGTTATGTTACCCAAAATCATTTTGGTATTTTACCGAATAGGAAATAAGGGAAGCTAAGTACTAAGGCACTCAAAACTACAAAATAATAAATTTTCTTGCAGTATTTGAGAAGTAAAATTGAAATTTGAGGTTATGTCCTTTTTGTATATTGTGTCCCACAAATCCCCCAAAAAAGCCCGATTTCTGCCTTATTTTTAACTGCAAAATTATGAAACAGGTTGTTGAGATAACATTATAGGAATTCCCCCGTAAAAAAGTGACCGTTGATTGATGGAATCTTCTACACTGAAAAACAATTTGGTGCATTTCCATAAAATATCACGTAATTTTTTACATGCCATATACTGTTAATGTGTTTTTAAAACTTTTCCATTTTTACAGAATACTGTATTTAAAAAAGCAATTTTCTTGTAAATTTTCATTTTCCATAAAATATTTACAAAATAAATCATGTAATTTTACTTATCCTGTAATGTGTTAAGTGTAATTTTTTATGGCTCTGTAGAATTACAGTTACAAAATTGCCAACGATTTTTACTGGAATTTTACAAAACCCTCAAAAGAATGGTCAGATGAGACAATTTGACAAACAAAAACAAACCTTTTTCACAATCAAGATTATGTTTTCATAGGTCTGAACCAAATACCACAGAAAAATGTTTGATCAATCCAAATACGTTCTAGCATAAATACATGTTCAAAGAATCGAAAAGTGAAGCGCTCATAGCTGGCTTTGAAAACAATGGCAAATTTAAATTCGCGGATGCGAATTTTTAAGTGCGCATGCGTGTGTTTTGTCATGCAGACACACAGCTGTTATGTGGGTGAAGGCCATATTGAAATTTTGCGGTGTTTTGCGTTTGTCGTGTAAAATTATGAAAAATGGGAAATATTTCAGGTAAAACATGTGCGGTTTGTGAAAAAATGTCCGGAAGAAGTAAGGGATTGCCATTCCATAGGTAACTACGTGTATTGTTCTTTATAATTTGTCAATAAAGTTAAGAGTGGTTTATAGATGTCATTAAACACTCTTCATGGTGTCCACAATAAATCTGCACAATTAGTTTTAGAAAAACTACAAAATTAATCCACAATTTGATAAAGGAGGAGGCACTAAATACATTGTTTACCGGGAATGAATTTGAGATAATGTTGAAGGCCAAACCTTCCTGATATTTTTACCAAAAAAAATTGGGGGGCTCATAGGATTTGTTTTCCAGCTATACTTGTTTAAATGCGCGCCACTGAAATATGGAAAAATATGACCTTTTGTCATTTTTTTAAAATAATTTAGCGCCAAATAAAAACAAAAAAATGATATTAGTCTTATTTTATTGACAAAAGAGTCTTTTTAACATATAGTTTGATATACCTACCGAGTGACTCAAAATAATTTTAAAAAAATACAGGAAAAATACCTGAGATTTATTACGTATAAAGAAAGGGAACTAAAAATGCATAGTCAAAATTAACTTCAGTTGCTTTCATGTGAGTCGTTTTAACTATTCTAGAGTGATGTTTGCATAATAGTTAAATGTTATAAGCTAACAGGGTATTTAAAAAAAAATTAATTCAACGCATGACATATTTACTAATTGTCTACGAAATAGTGTGTTTACTGGGATGCGTCAAATGAGGTGAATTTAAGATATGTTTGAGCCTAAACCGTCCGGATGCTTGTTTTAAAAAAATTGGGGGTCATCGGTTTCGTTTTCGAGCAATAATTATTTAAATGCGCCCAATGGATTATGAAAAAATGTTAGATTTTGTAGTTTTTTGTTATAACTTCTCGTGAAAGAAAAATAAAAAACCAATATGAATTTTATTTTGTTAAAAAAAAAGAGTCTTTTTAAGTATGTTCTCATTTTTGACAAATAGTTTTCGTCACATATCTACATAGTGGCTCAAACTATAAATAATTGAAATACAATAATAGTAATAGACTTAATAGGTATTTCAAACATTTTTGAAATTCGCGTAACATGTGTACTAATTGCCTATGGAATAGTGTGTGGAAAATGTTTAATGGGATGCGTCAGATGCACTAAATTTGAGATATGTTAGAGCCTAAACCGTCGTAATACTTGTTTCAAGAAAAAGTGGGTGATCGGTTTTGTTCTCGAGTTATACTTATTTAATGCTAGAATATAGGAAATGTGGGGACAAAAAGGGGCCTACTCACCCCTTTCCGGGGGTTCTGCCAAAAATTTTCAGAAAGCCTGTGAACAAACTTGACAAAAGTTTAAATATCAACGTTTTATCCCTATAAAGAGATAGAAGTTGTAGCGAAAATCCATAAGAGTATAGCTCAAAAACGAAACCGATGACCCCCTCCCCCAAGTTTCAGGATGGCTCGGGCATATCTCAAATTCACCTGATCTGACGCATCCCGTTAAACACACTATTCCGCTACACAGTTAGTACACCTATAAAAATGTTTGATTTACCCTATAGGTTTACTACATAAACCATTATGTATGTAAATATTACTTTACAATAATTACAACGACTCACATTGAAGCAAATGAATTTATTTTGACTATGCATTTTTAATTTCATCCCTTTAAGTATATTTAACAAATCCCAGTTATTATTCCTGTATTTATGTTATTCATATTTTGAGCCACTCTGTAGATATGTGACGAAAACTATAAAAAAATTGAAAACATACTTAAAAAGAGTTTTTTTTTCAACTAAATAAAATTAATGTTGGACGAGAAGTTATAGCAAAAACACTACAAAAAGTCACATTTTTTCTTTCTTCCAGTGGCGGATTTAAATAATTACAGCTCAAAAACGAAACCGATAACCCCCAATTTCTTTGAGACAAGTATTTAGACGGCTTGGGCCCTAACATCATAAATTCACCTCATTTAACGCATCCCGGTAAACACACTATTCCGTAGACAATTAGTAAACGTGTCATGCGTTGAATTAATTTTTTTTTTGAAATATTCTGTTAGCTTATAACATAACCTATTATGCAAACATCACTCTAGAATAGTTAAAGCGACTCACAAGTGAAGTTAATTTTGACCATGCATTTTTAGTTTCCTTTCTTTATATTTAATAAATCTCAGGTATTTTTCCTGTATTTTTTTTTATTATTTTGAGCCACTCTGTAGGTATGTGACGGAAACTATATGTCAAAAACTGATAAAATTCTTAAAAGAACTCTTTTACCAATAAAGTAAAGCTAATATCAGCTCTTTATTTTTATTTGGCGATAAGTTATTACAAAAAAACTACAAATGGTCATATTTGTCCATATTTCAGTGGCGCACATTTAAATAAGTATAGCTCGAAAACGAATCCTATGACCACCCTAATTTTTTTTGGTAAAAATATCAGGAAGGTTTGTCCTTCAACATATCTCAAATTCAGCTCATATGACGCGTCCTGGTAAACAATGTATTTAGTGCCTCCTCCTTTTTACCCAAATAGTTTTTAGAAAAAAATAAATAGAGATAAACCTAAATATTTGACAAATGTCAAATAATGTAGTGACGTAACGGTATATGTTCCAAAACCACCAGAACAGACGCATACGCAGTAACCGATATCCTGTCTAGCCGAAAAAGGAACATTAAGAATTAAATAGGGGTTCTGGCTTCAAGCATCGAGTGTGAGAATGCATGGGTATGCCCCATATTTATTCTGTAACGTATTTGGCTCCAGCGTATTTGCTTTTACCCAAATTTCTCGGTTTTTTAATATATAAGGTCACAAACTTTTTTATTTTAAGTTATCTAGGTTACTTGAAAAAAAATAAATAAACCGAAAGCCACCCCTCAGTAGTCTTTAACTCTCCATTGAGGATCTCCCCCCGCTCCGTCCGCCGAGTGCTTACGCACAGTCAACGGATGGAAGCGGAGAAGGAGGGAGACCGTCGCGACGCGATAGCAAGAGGGTCTAGGACAAAACACCGCCGTCGATTCGCCGAGGCCGATTTGCCGGTTCAACTCGCCGCCGACTTAACTCACCGCCTGGCAAATTCGTCGCCGACCCAATTCGCCGCCGCCATGATTTTAGTTTGGGTCGGCGTCAAATCGGCCGCGGCGAATTGTCCCATTCTTTCGGGGGATCGTGGTCGCTTCGACCACAGACGATATAAGCATTTAGAACGATTTAAGGTCACTCACTCCACTTTTAATATTAAGTATCTAAATATATGCCCATCTATGTATGGATTCTTGAATGTGGGAAAAGGAATATTTCCTCAAAATGAATGAAAGTGGAACTGCGCATATATCTTCTATCTTTCTCTAATGTTATAAGAATAAAAATTATCGACATTTGTACAATTACTTGGGTTTTACCAACCAATCCCAGGATTTCTAGATCCCAACCTCGCAACCAACAATATTAACTATTAATAATCTGTTAGTAATTTAAAACAAAATGGTAAAAGAACTCGCAGATCGCACTACTAATCTAAAAATGTCTTGAATCTAGGGAATTTTCTGCGACATTAATAATGAATCACATTCAAATTTTGGAACAGACATGAGCCTGAGGCTAGGGTCTTTGGTCACGGTACGGTAACTTCAGATAAATACATGTTCAAAAAATCAAAAAGTGAAGCACTCATAGCTTGCTGGACTCAATAGCAAATTTAAATTCGCAGACGCGAATTCTCAAGTGCACAGGCGTGTGTTTTGTGACATAGACACATAGCTGCTGTGGGGGTGGACGCCATATTTGTTGTTTATTTACATTTCGCGGTGTTTTCCGTTTGTCGTGTAAAATTATGTTTTTTTTCTGTGAAAAATGGGAAATAATCCACATAAAATATGTTTGTGAAAAAATGTGGAGTGCCATTCTACAGGTAAGAACTTGTATTTTTTTTATAATTTGTTAGTGAAGTGAAGAACGGTTTCTAGATGCCAGTAAACACTCTTCATGGTGTACACAATAAATCTACACAACTAATTTTAGAAAAACTACAATTTTAATCCACAATTTGATAAATTTTGACCTAATCAACTAGTTTTTAGAAAAAAAATAATAGACATAACCCTTAAATTTTTAACAATTGTCCAATAATGTAGTGACGTAACGGAGTATGTTCCAAAACCACCAAAACTGAGGTATGCGCAGTAACCGAAATCCTGTCTACCCGAAAAAGCAACATTAAGAATTAAATGGGGGTCCTGGCTTCAAGCGTCGCGTGTGAGAATGCATGGGTATGCCCTACATTTATGCTCATTATTAATGCAAAAAAAAACCCTAAACTGATGTGTCATCTTTAAAACAATTTCTAATTATAATATACCTTCCCTCATGTGCGCTAGATTGAAACTTTAGAAAGTTACAATCGGAAGATTAAGAAATTCTGTCTAAAGCATATTTTAAAAATAATCTTGGAGACGTTTTTTTGTATTGGTGCTTGTTCTTTGACTTTCGAAGCTGTGCCATAGCTACAATGGAAAAACCGGCCGACTGGCTTTCGTCTCGACGCACTGGATCAATAAAGGGTGAACTTTTGAGGAGGCGGGAAGCCCCGCCGGTAAAAACCATAGATATTTAAAGCATGAATGAAAGTGTTTCTGTACTGAGGTATGGTTTCACACTCACGCGATTTGTGCTAATGATTTGTACCTGTAATTTGACGCACAGTAAAAACTAAATTGGTATAAACGTAAATTTTACTACCACTGAATAAAGAAAACAAAAATTTTTCGTGACTAAGCGGGTATAGAAGGGTTTTGTTTCTCTTGTATTTTTCCGTGGGCAGCTTGAAAGCTGTACACCCACGGGGCTCCAAGATCTAACGGACCCCTATTAAGCCTGCGATACCGTATGCTTTTCACACAAGTGTGTGACATCTACCAAGTCCCTTAAGGATGAAACAGTTAACTGTCAACACTTAATAGGTGTTGACATTAGATCTTGAATCCCCGTGGTTGTACAACTTTCAAGCTGCCCACGGAAAAATACAAAAGAAACAAAACCTTTCTATACCCGCTTTGTTTGTTTTCCAAAATGGTATGTCGTTTTCACGTTCGCGTTATTTTAACTCCACCAAGTACTTTAGACATAACTGATTTATCCTAGCTAAGAGTCTTATGAAGACGCTTAAGAATTCGACGGTTGGTGTAAGATTCACAAGTAGTATTCTGCAGAACCAAATTTCAATTATTCCATTGTCGTTTTTAGCACACAAGTATTAGGTGCATTTGTTTAGCAATATAGTAAAAAATAACGTGGGTAATGGCTTTAGTTTGTTGTATTTAATTCATGTTCGTTTTATTATTGAATAATTTGCAATTAACAATCTACGTTTGATTTCTTCATTACATCTTTCCATATTTATTATGAAGGATCCAAGGTTATTAAACATCACTACTACTTCAAATCATCAATCTCTCCAATATTAGTAAGATAGTTATGATAAGTTTTCTTTTTGAATAGCAAAAGTCGACGTTCTCTATTATTTTTCTCCAATTTTTCCACGTTTCGAAGTAGTTTTATTCACCGCGTGGCCAGCTTTCTATCTAGAGGTAGGATTTTTGTATGGGCCATGAGGATTGCATGAGAGATCAGACCAGCGTTGCCAGTTTAGCGAAAATATCAGTATAATCCGCTACTTGGTTCGCGAAAGGTCATCTTTTCAGTTTTATGTAAGTGCATTCATCAAATGGGGTGATAAACAACCAGAATAATATCTTAAAATTCTGCTTGTTTCTAAATGTAAATAATTTACTTACTTTTACAAACAAACAGAATTTTAAAGTGTTATTCTTGTTATTGAGTTTCGTTGCACATTCACTATAAAGTCAATTTTTTTACACCACAGTTTACCAATCTATTGGTAAGCTAACTATTATTAAATTTTAGGTTTTTTTTAATGCATTATTAGTCTAACCCTAACAAAGGTAATGGTAGACCACAGTAAACGCAGTGTGGTTATAGGACGCGGGAGGGTGGTCGAGACTTTAGGGGGGGCGGCAGAGGTGGTATTGAGCCTCAAAAGTAGTTCCGCGGAGTTCATTTAGTACTTTTTCAAGACAAATATCATAATTATGAGTAACGCCTTTTAAACCAAAAACGAAAATTTTCACAAAATATTGAAGTAATGTTACTTTAAATATTCGCAGGCGATATGCGCCACAGGTAAAAATGTTTTAAATACAAAAGGAACATTTTTAAACAAAAATCGATACAACAAGAAAAGTTGATAGTTTTAAGGTAAAATTGGTTAAATAATACAGTCCAACCTCTATATCTCGAACCTAAAGGGACAACCAAAACAGTTCGAGTTATAGAGAGTTCGAGTTATAGAAACTCGAGTTACATAGGTTAAAATACATGTAAAAAGTGCAGGGACCACTTAAAAGGTTCGAGTTATAGAGGGGTTCGAGTTATAGAGGTTCGAGTTAGAGAGGTTCGACTGTACTTTTAACTAACCCTTTTTTTTTAACCAAAATCTAATGCCGACATAAAACTTGTGTATTATATTGGGTTAAAATCGTTTGTGGCGTTCTTGGGTTATCGTGTATTGGGACAGACAATTTATTTTATTATCCGATCTAGGTGTTTTAAGAACTAAATAACTTACATTTAAAATTTTAAAAATAAAACGTTTACATTTTTAATAGTCCACTTCTTGTATGGTGACAAGTCAAGTAATAATTCTCGCCCTAAAAAAATGTTTCAGACTGTCCGCCCCTTGACGAGTGCGACCGCGTGCGCCTGTAGTAATTTATCAAGGTTTGACAACGCCGCAAATCTTCCTGCGGGTCTCGGGCGTATCGCGGTCTCTTTTTAATAAATGCTCTGTTTTTTATCCTCTTATGGAAATTAATACCCCTAGATTTAAACTTGTTCACGCGGTAGATAATGAGACCGACTAACAAACCTCGCCAATTACGCAGATTAAGACCTCAGCGCACCCGAAGTTTGTGATTATTTTTTTTACTTTTAAAAGAAGTATAATAAGGAGGATCAACAGTCGTCATGTTTTCGCAGATCAAAACCTTTATCTATTTTACCCCTTCTAGATCTATGGTAAAAACCGGGGCTAGTGCTACGTTGTCGGCATTTTGGCGCATTGGCAAGTCATTCCGATTTCGCCACGTGAGAAATTTGATTGAATTTTTAATTTAATGATGACAGTTTATTAGGGCTTTTGCGCAAAATTTTGTGTTTTGCCAAAATTACAAAAAAAACATTTTATGTCAACGTAAGTAAGCTAAAAGCTTTGTCATCTAAAAATAAGCAATGTCAAGTAGGTACATAAGATCTATTGCGATGATAAAACCTAAAGATTTTTTTAATTCTTTTAAGGTCCCCATAGTTATCATGAAAGAAAAGAAAAAGATCGTCCAACATCTCAAAGGAAAATGGAATAACAGTCCAATTTCATAAAACGGAATTATTAATAACTGGACATTACCAAATACGTCATTCCTCAAAACAAGACATGAGCATAATCGTCCCGGTCGCGTATTTACGTTTCCGTGCTGATTTCACGGCAGCGCTGTTTTGAAATAGACACGGAAATGTTGCAACATATTTGGTTACAAATGCGTGTTGATTTTAAGGCGCCGAGGCTCGAACAAGGCACGGATTTGTATTGAATTACGCAGCGCAGGGGTTTACTTATAAGTGCACATTTGAAACTTAAATTGGATTCACGTTGTTTATTAGTTTGATTTTGAGGTTATATGTTTGTTAATATAAAAATTATGGAGCGGTTTAAAAGTATTTTTACTAATATTACTCAAGATTTTGAAATTCTTTGAAGTATGAAGAACAGTATTCCATTAACTATACCTGTAAAGTTCAGTGTTCATTGTCTTACACCGGCAACTACGACGACAGATATTTTGTTATTAATAAATTTTAATAATTTAAATGATTTTCACTTGATTTCTAACCACATGAAAATAGAAAGTTTCAAAAACATAACCTAACGAAAGCTAATCAATCAAATCTAACCGAACCGAACCAAAGCAAACTGAACCAATAATTTCTTTCAAAAAGAAAACTTTCCTGAGTTCCTACCCGGGATCCTAGAGGATGTGAATCCGAACCGAGCCGATCCTAACTAAACCGAACCAAACCTAACCTAACCAAACTAAACTACAACACTATTCGCACCCTCTAGGATCCCGGGAAAGAAGTCAGGAAAGTTTTTTTTTAATTGTTGATTCAGTTTGCTTTGGTTTGGTTCGGTTTGGTTCAATTCGGTTCGGATTCACATCCTCTAGGATCCCGGGTAAGAAGTCAGGAAAGTTTTTTTTTTTGAAAAAAATTATTGGTTCAGTTTGCTTTGGTTCGGTTAGATTTGATTGATTAGCTTTCGCTATGTTAGCGTTTTTACCTGACAGTTGAATAAGCTTTTGTAATAGTTTAATGAGCGATGTTTTCTTACAGATCCGTGCTCATTTCGAGATCAAAACTCTTAAAATGAACACGTATTTGAATCCAAATATGTTGTAACATTTCCGTGTCTATTTCAAAACCGCGCCGACGTGAAATGAGCACGGAAACGTAAATACGCGTCCCGGTCAAACCAAATTGGTAATAATCGAACAAAAACAGAAGCGAAGTTTTCTATAACTCTTTTCTCAAAACATAAAGCACAATACCATAAATTCGGATTTGTCTTTTAACGGCCAAATTTGCTTTTAATTCACACGATATGTAAGTAGCGATTAAAAAGATATAAAAGGTGTAACATTAAAAAGGATCCCCCTGCATTTTGTAAAAAACTACTAGAAAATTTTAAAAACGCCAAAAAAACGTCGATTTTTTTGCAAGGGGGAAATATTTTGAATTTTTTTAGCACGCACTCCCGTCAAGAGGTATTCTGCCACTCCTTTTCTCAATTACCTGTTTAAGACAAAAAACATTATTACTACAAGATCTGCCTGCACGAAACCCACTTTGCTCTTCTTACTCTTGTTCATGAAATTCATTCTCGATTAGATCTCTAAGAATCCTACAGTACAATCTACTTAGAGTACTGGTTACTGAAATTCCTCTGTAATTGTTGCAATCCAACTTGTTTCCTTTTTTATGTATTGAGGATATGAATGCTATTTTCCAATCATCAGGTACTGGATGTCCGTTTATGCATTGATTGATAATAAATGTTAGATTTTTTGGTAGTTTCTCTGATCCATATTTGAGTATTTCATCGTATATTGCCCCAGGTCTGCTAGCTTTTCCGGATTTAAGCTTTTTGATACTATTCTTTAACATTTCTTTTTCGATAATTATTTTCTCTCCATGTACTTCTATGTCTCTCCTCGGAGAGGCTGATAGATATTCGGGTCTCATTTCCTGCAGCATCCCTTGTTATGAATGAATGTTTACTTTTTCTTTTGTTGGGTTTTTTACCGTAGAAAGGAATTTCCATACTTCAAACTCTGCATACCTACGTGTGTATTTATATCGTGGCATTTGCGCTTGAAAATTTAATTTTTTTTCGTGTGTATCCACTTTCTTAAGTATCTCCTGGTTTCCCTGTAGATTTCTAGGTCCCTTTTCTCTTTAGTACTGAGCCATTTTACGTATGAGCAAGTATTTCCAATTTTAATTTTAAATTAAAACTTTCACTTGAAAAAGTCAAAAGTTTAAAACTTAACCTTTGTTTTTAGCCAAAATAAATGACACGAATGTTAAAAACTGGTGATATTTTATATCGTGCTTAATACAAGCCGCACAAAAATACTCTGCCAATATATGGGCCCCTAAGCTCACACTAGGTACTATAGTTATAAGTATTGTTCATACTCGTCTTAGTCTTTTGTTTTTGATTAGTCTTTGTCCTTTGATTAGTCTTAGCTGTCTTAAACAAAATCGGCTGTTCATACTCGTCTTTTGTTTTTGATTAGTCTTAGTCATAACCCACTGAAAAAAATAATAATTTCAATAAAAAGGCCCTCTTCAAAAGTCATTTTCTACGCAAAACAATCTTATTTAACCTAATCTGTGCACAAAACACAGACACGAAAGAACAAGAGCGAAGAAGAAAAAAAAAGAAATAAATTTTTGAGGTTATGTTGAGATTTTCTGTTAAAAACATGATTAATGGCGGTAAATTCAAAATTTCAGCCGCGCGCTTGCGCTCTTCGGACGTCCTGTGAAAAAAACAACAAATATCAGCTGATGTCTGTCACTCATCTTAGTCCTTGTCCTAAGGATTGAAAGTTGGCAACTCTTAAGACAAAGACTAATCAAAAACAAAAGCAAAAGCATTGTATGAACACTCCCATAAGAAACAGTGGTTTTAACTTTCTTATGACAAGACATATGGCTAAACCAAGACAAAAGACTAGACAAAAGACGAGTATGAACGATCCAAATAGTGTACGTGTGAGCTAATATAACTAAAAACTGAAATATATTTTATTCAACTCCGGACTAAATTACCTTTTGTTTGATACCACACAAACGATGTTTTGACTTAAATTCAAATTTTAGAAATCTACCCCCACCCTTAAAAAAACAAAAAACTAAAATGTATTTTGTTAAACTCCGGACTCAATTACCTTTCGTTTGATATCACACACGCCATATTTTCACATAAACTCTAATTTTTGAAATCTACCCCCACCCTTTTATTTCGTTTGTGTTCAGTGGATTTTGTTCATTTTTAAATGGGACCATCTCGACCCAAGACCCAGCCTAGGTACCAAATTTCATTAAAATCGGCCAAGCGGTTTTTGAGTTATGCGCGTTGGTCGTTACAGACAGACAGACATACAGACAGACAGACAGACAGACAGACAGACAGACAGACAGACAGACAGACAGACAGACAGACAGACGGCGCAACAAAAAAGTTTCAAAATCATCTGAAACGCAAAGATATATAAAATTTTTTAAAATCGGAGCAACTTTTTTTTTCTCGAAAAAATTAGGATCACTATAGCTCACACTACTATAGTATAGTATATGTGTGAGCTAAAATCTATAAAATAAAAAGCGTCAAATCTAGTACTCGTAAATTAAAAATCAAACAAGTTTTCGTGGCAAAGTGGGTAAAAATAAGGGTTTATTGTTTCTCTCGTATTTTTTCGTCTTAATGGCGGAATAAACGCAATCAGCGTTGATCTGACCTAAAAGACAATGTGTGTTGTAGGTCACGTGATGGATTCTCTTTCAATCGATATTTTCATTGATCGATGACACAGCAGTTTTACTCGCTTGCTGCTGTTTTAGTTTCTCTCGTATTACGTTAGATGGCGCTTCTTGCAGAGTACATGATTTTGTTTTCTCACTAGAAACGTAAGATGAGAGACCGTATACTTAATTTAGCAAGGGTGTCACATTGACCAAGCAGTGTTCTGAAGGATCCCATAAGGGCGAAACAATTAGCGTTTCCAAAAACTCCCTAATATCTGACTACCTACTTTGAAAACACGTCTGCGGGCAATCCAGCCGAAGATCGGGCGATTTCTGAAACGGTAGCTGCTTCGTTTTTTTCTTTTTGACCAGAAAGCGGTAATTTCAGAGTCATAAATTCGTATCGACCGCCTCGGGCAGTACTTGCAAAGTTCATCCAATCGGTACCACTGGTCGCTGTTGCAGCGCATAGGTAAGATATTTATGCAGGATGCTGCACGAGTCGTTAAAAGTGGAACTGTACATACAGGGTGTTACGGGTAATGAAAAAATGAAAAACTAGTCAGTGGGACTAACAACTAGGACTAGAAAAGTTAGGGTTCACTCAACTTAAGGAGAATATGCTTTAACTGTAAATCCCCATTTTGTTGTGTTTTTAGCACTGTTTTGTATCGGGGCACAACAATGCCCTGCCAAGTTCGCGCAAACTGCTATACGACCTTTTCTTGAAACATTTCAGCCCATATTTGACCTATCTATAAATCTACTTCGGATTGAGCTACGGAATTCAAACTTTGCACAGTTGTAAACCTTGATAATAACAATCGCTCCAAGTTTCATGGACTTCCATACAGTAGTAAAGTAGTTACGAAATTTTGAAAAATGTCGAATTTGCCACTCACACACTACAAAA
Organism: Aspidapion aeneum; assembly: GCA_963576565.1. Classification (NCBI taxonomy): domain Eukaryota; kingdom Metazoa; phylum Arthropoda; class Insecta; order Coleoptera; family Brentidae; genus Aspidapion; species Aspidapion aeneum. The sequence goes on along the minus strand of OY755044.1, from coordinate 90,163,578 downwards.
TTCTACTTTACTTCCAGACAAAGCTGAAATTTGGCAAACTTAGAACTTATGACCAAACCTTGGAAAAATGAAAAAAACCCAAAAATCTTAATTTACTGCCCTCCCCTATTCATATAGTTATATAAAATTAACATTGTCCACTTCCAGAAACGCTAAATAGCTGAGCTTTACATATTCTGCCAATATATGGGCCCCTAAGCTCACACTAGGTACTATAGTTATAATGCACGTGTGAGCTAATATAACTAAAAACTAAAATATATTTTATAAAACTCCAGATTAAATTACCTTTCTTTTGATACCACACAAGCCATGTTCTGACTTAAACACAAATTTTTGAAATCTACCCCACCATTAAAAAAAACAAAAACTAAAATTTATTTTGTTTAACTCCGGACTCAATTACCTTTCGTTTGATATCACACACGCCATATTCTGACGTAAACTTTAATTTTTGAAGTCTACCCCCACCCTTTTATTTGGCTTATGTTCGGTGGATTTTGTTCATTTTTAAATGGGACCATCTCGACCCATGGCCCAGCCTAGGTACCAAATTTCATTGACACAGACAGACAGACATACAGACAGACGGCGCGACAAAAAAGTTTCAAAATCATCTGAAACGCAAAGATATTTAAAAACATTTTGAAATCGGTGCAACTTTTTTTTTCTCGAAAAAATTAGGATCACCATAGCTCCCACTACTATAGTATAGTATATGTGTGAGCTAAAATTTGGCAAACTGAAAGAAATTATAGACAAGTGCATAAAGTCCACCCCCTTTTCTTTTTCTCGCAAAAGCATGTAGGTATTTATTAGCAAATCACGCATAAATAATATATAGAAAGATAAATTAAGAAGAGTCAAAATCTTTAAAATTTTTAAACATCACATATCAACCAGGGATAGAATTCATGGAAATAGAAATTTATTCATTTCAAAATGAAAATTAAAAAAGGTAAAAGCTGTTGGAATAAACATCGCAAAAGTTTTGAATAATATTCAGCAAATTTTAACTTTTAAAAAATATTTTGCCAAATCCTTTAAAAAAGGAATGAAATCATAACAAAAACATTTTATGTAAAAAAAAGCCAAGTACGCGAAAATGGTATTTCGTAAAAAGAATTGAGGTAAAAGTATTGCCAAGTTCTCCAATACAAATTTCAAAATAAAAAGTTCTTACTAGTTTGGAAATGTTTTTCTAAACTTGGTAGAAATTAATGAAATCATTAGCGATGCTCTTCCAACAGAGTACGGTGTGACACAGGGCACGGTGCTGGGTCCATTGCTCTTTATAATTTAGATTGATGGCTTATTAACGGAAATTGAGAAAGATGGCGGTGGGGTTTGTAACTCTGATGATGCAGGGCTGAAATGTCAAGGAAATACTGGGAAAGAAATATTTTCTAAAGCGGAGCTCGGGTTGGCTAATGTAAAAAAGTGGTTAGATGCGAGCTAAAAAAACCACATTTATATGTTACTCTATTACAAAAAGACGTCTTCCTGACCGTGATTTACTTACAATACATAACAGCAACTGTAACAAATGTAACACAAAAATCAAATCAACAAAAAACGTAAAATGTCTTACAAGAATGTTACAAAAACTAAGAAAGCTCTACTACAAATTTCCTTAATTAAGACACATTCTCTCAAAAAAGAATTGTTTCATAATATACAAGTTATTAGTGGAATCTATAATAAGTTACGGGTTATTGGTGTTGGTGGGGGGTTCAGTACCATTGGACTTTTAGTTAACATTTATCACAACACAAAATGTCATAATGTAATAATGATCATATTGATGGTAATGATCGGTAGTAAAAGGGGGCGACCTTCCTCAATGTTCAACCGGTTGATTTCCTAGAGCACCGTAAACTGTACATTTTTGCGCATTTGGAATTCACGTTTTCCCGGACACCGCGAATAAATTCCGTTTTAATTCCAGGTTGTTTGTGTTTTCGGAGAATTTAAAGAAATTAAAGTTCATGAGAGGGCTTGTGTAGTCTGAGAGAATGTCTACATTGTGTATGCTGCCATTCTATTTTCAATAAATTGTATGTTTTGTGGATTTTGGGAAGTCGAAGAAGAACAACTATTGATTTTATGGCGATGTTTCGTGTTTAAACTAACACTTTTTCAAGCCTCAAATCACAGTTGAGTCTTCGGCAGCAAAGCCAGTGAGTATTGGTTTATTGACAACAGCATATTACACATTTATTTATGGAAGTTAAAATTTTTAAAATTTTTGTCTTTTAATTGTAATTTTAGTCTAGGCTAAGCTAATAGTGTCGTTTAATATTTATCTAAGTTTCAATAAAGACAAATGATATTCTGGCAACCTTGAGCCAATGTATAACAAAAAGTTTTCTACGATGCTTTAATATCTTTAGGCAAATCGCGGAAGCGTTCGTTTGGTCTGCTAAGAAGATTGCAGAAAACATGATTCCATATTTTAAACACTTTATCTCTGCGCAATGATCATGGCACAGGTACAGAATTTATTGGCACAGACTGCATTAGAGAGACATACACTAATAAAAATTATGCAAGTAGAATTAAATTGTTTTTTTTTATCCTACTATGCACCTGCAAAGGTCATGATCCTTGAGGCGCACACAGTAGGTTGCATTCTCCTCAAATCGTGGTCGAGCATTAGTCTTTTTCTAAAGCCATGAAAAAGAAAGAGACTTCGGGTCAAATTCAGCTCAATGCAAATTATCGAATAGAATCTCTCTCTAAAGCTGTCCTCTCTCGTCTTCTCCTTGTCGTGACTTTGACAATTTTTTATGTAAATTTGACACCGTCACCATTGTTTATAACTTGATTTGGTTTGTGTACCCCTCAGTGTAGTGTCAGTAGGTCTATTAGACGCGAGATTCAGGACTTAGAACAACGCAGAAATGAAGTAAATGACAACAATGCAATAGCAATGTCAAGTTTCTTTTTGGATGATATTTGATTAGTTGCTGATCAACAATGCTGAAGTGGCATACAATCTGTTTCTTTTCCACCTATTGATAAATTAAGACAATTCTTCCTTATAAGAGATATTGTATTGTTAGTTTTTAAATTTAGGATCAAACTTAACAAATTAAAATATGTACAATCCAGAAAATTAGTGTAGCAAAGTAAGAATTCTCTTAATAAAATCAGAATGCCTTGCCATAATTATTCACGGATCAATAATATTTGTTTTACTATTTTGACAAAGATCAAATAAAATCTAAAAACTTTATCAATTTGAACTCGCATGCCTGGTATAACTGTGAAGTCATTCGTTGCAAATTAACCAATTTACTGCATCAAATAAATCATCTCTTGAATTAACGACCTGTCAAGCGAAGAATTCTTCTTCTTATTGCCCTGCTTGCTGCAAAAAGAGCAGAAGCCGATCGACCACATAGTTTTGACTTTACTTTAATAGCAACCTCCACATTTTTAGAAAGATTTGTGTGTCTTTATCAAAAAAAAACTTTGAGAAAGTACATGTACATAGGCACTACGATATCAGAAAGTATAAAAGATTTAAAGGGCACTGAAAACATGTTGGAAAAAACTCTCAAAATGAAAACCTAAGAAAAGAAACTGTGGTCACAACCAAATACTTACACCACTTCTACGAGGAGGTTTAATCTTCTATACACTGATAAAAAACTCCTATGGGGAAAAACTCGAAGTTAGACCTTTAAAAGGTGTAAATTTGTTGGAATTAAAGTTGTTTTTTAGTACAGCACATTTAGTTTCAATCAGCTACACGTCAAATTAGGCATTGAATTTACTCAGTCAAAATTTAGGCCTTATTTCTGGGCACCTTATTCATCGCACGACCTATCTTTTGTGATAGATGTACAAAAATTTCAGAATCTTTTTGAACTACAGTTCTCCTGCGTGATATGTTTAGAAAACAATGATGAGGTTCCACAAAAGAAAATACAAATGTATTCAATAACATGATTACCACTATAAACAACAAGTGAAATTAAAGAAAGAAAAATAAGAAAAATGTTTTTCTGCTTTGGCCGGGACTCCACTTGTTCGACGTAAATTTTAAAAATCAACATTTCTCAAAAGCCCCTAATTTAGGGAATATTACAGAAACAAAATAGTTTGTCTTGAAGAAAGTCTAGGTTCCAAGCAAAATTGTCGATATTTTAAAATGTTTGTACTTATCCCATGTTCGGATGGCAACACAGTCCTTAAAGCCGCGTACTCATTGGCGAGGTATAACTCAACTGCAACCTTTACAGCAACAAAATTTCTTCTGTCGCACCAGGTTCGCGAGTAACTTCCCGCTCGCAGTGAACCACCAGAGGGAATTTGGTTGTAGTTAAAGTTGCTGATCGCAAATGAGTACGCGGTTTAAAACATAAGTGGCAAGAGATAGATGGGAATGCCTGATCAAACTAGATAGTACAGCAAAATAAGCGCCAATAAAGCGTCTAAATAGAAAGACATATGAATACTCTACCAATAGATGAACTGCTTTAAAGCAGAGGATTAATACAGGAATTATGCCCATAAATTATATCGGTTAAGCTTTTAGGTTTAACTTCATCTAAACAAAATATAAATCCTTAAGAATACAAAAGTGCAGACTATGATAAAGAACATACATGTAAAAAAAAATTCTAGATTTAAAACAAATATATTTTGTTGTTGGCCTGTGCTGTATTTGATGTAGCAACTGTAAGGGCAACGGACACTCAAGGGGTTAGTGCAGAAGTCTTGAAAGTAACTTGTAAGTAGGTATCTGTAATTGGCATTTGCTGTAGATACCTTAACCAATTAATGCATAAAATAATAAAATAAATAAATAATGAACGCACAACAGACTACGACAATAGGGACTTATTGGAATAAAACTTGACTTTACACATTTACACAGAAAACTAACAGCTGACCTCTCAAAATTGACATACCAATGCCAAATTTAATAATAAAGGCTGAATTTTGAAGCAGAGCAGCTGCTTTTTATATGTAAATCTGTCACCATAGAGTCGATTTTTAAATAAGGTCAGGTTTTATTCCAATAAGTGTCTAATTAATGATGAATAGATGATAATCATACTCGATACCAAGTGATTGCCTATAATGACGATGCAGTCGTAGGTGTTAGCCGGTAGAAACCACACACTATCCAACCCTTTTCAGTAAAGAATGATCTGATGATAACCTCTTTAATAACGTGCAAAAATTCACTTTCGATTTATGAATCCTACTACAAATTTCACAGATAAATGAACCAAACTTTTTGCTAATTTTTCGATCATCTAAATGCATCACATAGAAAGGTGTGGGATTAAAAGAAAGATGCAGTAACTAAACTGTGAGGTGAAAGTTAGTAGATTTGGCGAGCAAAAACAACCATCATCAAACAAGAGGAGTAAATAAACCTCATCAGCAGCAGCAACAACAACAACATATTCACAACGCGACCAGGAAGTCGCGAGCGTACTGCTGATGCACATGTAAACTCTGATGGTGATGACACGATAAGCTGTACTACTAAATGGTTTTATTTTGACTTCTTTAATCTAAAATGAGATTTTTGCCTTCTTCTATTAGCGTTATAATCCTGGTTCGCTTAGTCCTTAAAAGACAATGTGTTAAGGAAAAATTTTAATTGTAATGTTCAATGTTTTTTATTTATATAAAGAGGTAGATAGTATGATCTACAATTCTTACCAGACCAATATTTTTCTAATAGTTCTTGTAAGTATAACAACAAATGGAATGCTAATAGATTAGGTAGATCATGACAGCAACATGTATCAGTTACAAATTTTCGAACTTTGATTTGTTTGTTGTTTTCAAAAAACAATTATAAGTGAAAAAAAACGCACTAAAAACCAATTGTTAAAGAAATATAAATTACGCATCTAGTAACCTTTGCATTAGTAACAAACGCCAAAGTAATTCGCCATAATTAAAATATACCCCTACATATTGTAGAAGCAACTTTTAAATAAAAAAAAATTGATAAAAGAACGATACTAGGGATACCTTTAAAGTATGTAGGTACCTTTAGCAAATCAGAGAATGATATTATATCACAAATGGCTCTGTAAAAGAATCATTCCTTAAAGTCTTCTAAACGGCACTGATAATCAGTTTTTTTCCAAAAAAATCGGTTCATTTTTAACACTTTCCAGTTTGACCTTGACTATTCATTTAGGTGCACACCGTGACTTTATTGGTATAGAGAACCTGGGAAAGAACAATCTTGGAGAAACCTAATCATGAGAAGCTTAAATACGAAAAATAGAGTGCAAGGTATTCAAATTTGTTGACTGTCTAATAATGGGAAATATAATAGTCAAAACTAGAGACCCTGTATGTATATCTTTTAAAGATAAAAATATGTCATACATACAGGGCCTCTAGTCAAAACTACTTATTCTCTATTTCTATGGATTATTAGGGTCAATAACGAGTGCCCCCGGAAATATTAGGGTGTTTTGGTCAGGCAATTGAACGGCGAATTCCATTACTAGGGATATTTTGAAACGCTTATTTGGCATTTCGTTGTTGTTAATTACTGAGGCTGCATTATTTTTATTAAATATAAAGAAGTTCGTTTATAAAGGAAACCTTACCTTTTGATTATCGTTATGTTTTACAGTTAACTACTACATTTTATCAGCTTTCTTCTCTGGTTTTAAACAAATTTATAGACTAAAGTTTTTTTTCGCCGGCATACTTAACAATCTTTTTATCATAATAAAAAAATATAGTGAGGAATAAATTCAAGAAAGTAAACAACGATGAAATGTAATGTAAAAAAAGCCAAGTACGCGGAAATGGGATTCCGTAAAAACAATTGAGACAAAATTAAAGCCAAGCTTTCCAATACAAATTTTAAAATAAAAGGTTCTTACTAGTTTGGAAATGTTTTTTAAAACTTGGCTATTACGGCTACAAATGACTCTTAGGCACAGTGCTAAATTGAATACAAAAAAGTTTGGCTGTAATAGCAAAGTTTTTAAAAAAACATTTCCAAACTAGTAAGAATTTTTCATTTTGAAATTTGTATTGGAAAGCTTGGCTTTACTTTTATCTTAATTCTTTTTACGGAATACCATTGTCGCGTACTTGGCTTTTGTACATGAAATGTTTTTGTTATGATTTCTATTTTTGTTTCTATTTTGATGGATCAAGTGGACCTAAATATGCAGGGTCAATAACGAGTGCCCCCGGAAATATTAGCGCATGCATCTGACAATAAAGCGGACGGGCATATCGGGCAATTAGTGATGCGCTCACATGTCGGCGTATGCGTAATTGACGATTATTACAGGGTACTTTAATTTCCAGCCAACGACCATGCTCAAAGCTAAATATGTGTAGTTAACGCCGAAACGATATGGGAGTCAGTCACGTATGACATCAATTCAGCTAGGTAACCATATATTGGAGAAGTTAACAATTTAAAGATTAAATACCAGAGAAAACTTCACATGTACCATTAAGATTTTGTCTTTTTTTAAATATACGGGGTGTTTCCTAAACATTGGTAAAAAATTCACACGAAGGTTCCCTGCAGCAGATAACCATAACAATAATCGTGGTCTACCTCTTACTCTTCTTCCTGCAGGTCTGCAATTATTATTATTATTAGCTCACACCCCAGACAGCACACCTTGTCCCAGGGACGTACATTTTATGTCCATTTTACGTCGGGGATCAATAAAGTACGTACTATATACGTACAATTGTGTACGTACATAGTACGTCCATTAGCTGCGTAGATTTTACGTCGGTCCTTCTCGAGATCAATAAGATACGTACAATTTATGTACAAGTATGTACGAACATAGTACCTACCCCAGCTACGTACATAGTACGTGCATTTTACGTTCCTTTTAGAGATGCGCTTCCGAAAATTTAACAACAGAATTTGGTAATAGATGGCGTAGACTAGTTAATTAACGGCATTGTTAGAGATATATTTCTTAAATATTAAATCAAGCAAAACAAACTTAATCAAACCTGTGGAGACTTCGAGTCTCGAGGTAAAACTAGAAGATCCACTCTCAAGTAGGAATGGTCAGGTAGCTGGAATATTTTTAATGATACCTAGTCCTAATCCTACACTTTCTTTATTTTAATTTGACGCCCTATGTACGTATCATGTACGTCTAGGGTACGTACATTTTAGGTACTTTGAACGTAAAATGTACGTCTGAAGTAGGTACATTTTACGTTTAATTGGACATACCATGTATGTACCTAGTACGTACATTCGTCCGAAGTACGTCGAATGTACGTACATAGTACGTACTTCAGAAGGTCCATAAACGTAGGCCAAAAATGTACGTACTATGTAAGTACACTACGTCGTACGTACACTATAACATAGTAGTTTGAGCGCTCAAACTTTGAGCTATGAAACTTTTCTGTCTGTAACGACCAACACGCATAACTCAAAAAGTATTTGACCGATTTTAATGAAATTTTGTATCTAGGATGGGTTTTGGCTGTAGGTGGGCGCGTTTAAAAATGAGTAAAATCCACCAAACATAAGCCGAAAAAAGAGTGGGGGTAGATTCCAAAACTTAAAATTCTGGTAAAAATATTACTTGCGTGGTACTTTATTAACTATATAAACTGTGCATAAAGATTTAAGAGAAATCGGGCAAGTAGTTTTTGTGTTATGCGCGTTGGTCGTTACGAAAAGACAAACAGACAGACAGAGCGACAAAAAAGCTTCAAAATCATCTGAAACGCAAAGATATACAAGGTGGAAAATTATAAAGAATCCAACTGGATTTTCTCGAAAATTATTAGGAAATTAAAAAAACGCCGAAATACGTCGATTTTGTTTGCAGGGGAGACAAATCTTGAAATTTTGAAATTTTTGTAGCACGAACCCCCTTCGAGGGGTATACTTTACCCCTATATTTTGAGTAGGGAAAGTAGGTCTAGTGATACCTTGTTTTGAAGGCATTTTGAATGTCCTTACAACCGTGTAAAAATTTCAAAAATCTATCGATTAGTTTTTGAGATAATTGCCTACAAACTTTCAAATTTAACATGGACTAATAAAATAAAAATTTAACTTGAATTTTACATTTTTCGGATTTGATTTTTATTTTATAATTCCATGTTAAATTTGAAAGCAAATATCTCAATAACTAATTGATGGATATTCGAAATTTTTACACGGTTATAAAGATATTCAAGAGAGCTTCGACACAAGGTATAACTAGACCCACTTTCGCTATTCAAAATATAGGGGAAAAGTCGAGGGGTGGCTCGATCGCCGATGTTTGTACATCAAAAGGACATACCTACAGTATTTCCTGGTATTTCTCAGTATTTCCTCAAATTTCCTAGTATTTCCCAAGCACTTCCCGGTATTTCCCAGTACTTCCCTTGTATTTCCCCTAACCTAAAGGAAATACCGAGCCACCCGACCCCTCGGGTAAAGTATACCCCTCGAAGGGGGTTCGTGCTACAAAAATTTCAAGATAGCCAAAAAGTGTCCCCCTTGCAAACAAAATCGACGTGTTTCGACTTTTTCTAATTTCCTGATAATTTTCGAGAAAATCCAGGTGGATCCTTTTAAAATTTTTCCATCTTGTATAATTTTTTTTTAATCGGAGCTACTTTTTGTTATAATTTTTGACATGTTTACCATAGCTCACACTACTTATAGTATACGTGTGAGCTAATACATTATACTTTGTACGTTTTGATCCACAATAAGAACAAAATTTCCATTTTTACGCTTCTAAAATTTAAAGGCATCCGCATATGTTCGATCCGATTTTGAAGTTTTTGAAGAGAATAAGAATATTCATCTCGTGAAAACCAAGCTTTAAAAATGTCAACCTGCTGATAAAAAACTAAAATAATGCAAAGAATAATCATGATAACACGATGCGTGACTTAAAAAAATTAAATAAAGGTTCTTAACCGAAGACGGTCTTCGAAGACGCATTTAAACTGGCTCGAGTAGAATAAAAAGAAGTCTCTTCTATCCTAGTTTACTCAAGAAGAAACCTCTCCCATTGTATGCTTCAAGCTAGTCAGTTTTAAACTGTTTTGTAAGTACAGTAATAATTTAATTCTTGCATTGTCCTTGGCCTGATGAACGTCTATTGTTTCCGATGTTCATTAATTTTCTTGAAATATTTGTTTTATTTAGTTATATAAAGTTACTGCGGCCAGCTTTTAAAATTGTAGACCTGGTTAATCACAAAGGTTAGTTTTATCGCCCTAGATATAAATTATACGAGGATAATTTAGTGGCACAAGGGCCAGGAAAAATAAGATAATAAAAAGGTTTACCTCAGGCTGGATTTGAACCAGCGACCGTTCGCTATCCAGGAAAACGCTCTTACACTCAGCTACCTATACTAACAAAGAAAAATAAGATATGAACAAACGTTTTCCGAATAGGCGAATTTTGAATCAGTGCCTTGGTAGCTCAGTGGAAGAGGGTTTGCCTGGATAGCCAAAGGTCGCTGGTTCAAATCCAGCCCGAGGTAAATCTTTTTATTATCTTATTTTTCCTTTCCCTTATGCCACTAAATCCAATCCTTGTATGACTTGGTTAATGTTTAGTGACACAGAATATTTATGTTTATCTTTTAATTATTCCTATGACCACAATGAAACTGAAAAAAAGATTGATTGCAGCTATTTCTAATGGCGAATTCTTTTGGGAAAAAAGTGCAGCACTGGTGCGCCACTAGTGCAGTTTTCGTATACTTTTGGGAAAACTAGTGCAATTTTTTGTATTCTTTTGACCCACTGACAAGCCCAGTGTTGCACTCAGTGCACATTTTTTGGCACGGGCTCTCCGAGCTCGTGTTGAACTAGTGCACTTTTATATTCTTTTGAAACTGCACTGGGGCAATTTTTTGACAGCACCAAAACAGTGTCAGTGGACCACGAGTGGACCATTAACTTTCTCAAAAGAATTCGCTATAAGATTAATCCAATATTCTTGTGCCCCAATTTACCCCATAATGGGGTATTTCGGCCCCAGGTCCTCTATATAAGTTGAGTTATTAAACGTTAAATGCCAAGAAGCTAGCTCTATAGCTGAAGAATATAAGACATATAAAATCAGGAGTATTTGATTGGTAAAATTTTACTTTTAACTCTAAAAGGGGTGTTTTAAAAGCTTCTTTATGTATAAAACCACATATGAGTTATATTAGGACATAGGAATAAGGTAGTTCGGAGAAGCACAGAGGGTAAACTCAACTCAACTCAACTTAATGGCCATAAATCATATAAAATACAAACAGCAACGTCTAACTTAAAATAGGTATTTAAGTAAGAAGCTTAATAAATATAGTTCACATTTTAATAGGGACTTATTGAAATAGAGCTATGCAATAATAGTGTCACCCCGCATTTTGACAGTTTTGTATTGGAATAGGACAGCTAATCTTTCACCATAACGAGTTTGTTTACTATACAAACCGAAATGAATCCCGTCGACTTTAATTATAGATAAATAAACGACTTAGCTTCAAATTCGACGTTGGTATGTCAATTTTGAAGGTCAACTGTCAGCCTGCAATGTACATCCGTCAAAATACTGCCTGACATTATTATTGCATGGATCTATTTCAATAAGTCCCTAATGAATAAATAGCAAAAACACATACACAAATACATACATCAGCACACTTTTAAGATTTCATAAGTTTCTTTGGTTTAGTTCTCTTGAAAATTAAAACTATAGCAGCACATTTCCAGAAGAAAAGCTGTTCTAAACTTTTGTAAATTTTCAATTTGCTTGATTGTATTTGGAAGTAATTCAAAAGCCTTTACTGCACTATAGGGAGGTGATTTTAGATTTATCGTTGGTTTTAGCTTTACAAAACTGGAACATTTTTACAAATTCCAGGAAATTCAAGCTAAATTCAGCATAAATTCAAAGCAGTTGTCAGGGATTGGTTTGTTGAATTTGATTTATTGAATTGATTTGTTGAATTTGATTTATCGTTGGTTTTTTAGCTTTATAAAACTGGAAAATTTTCATAAATTCCAGGAAATTCGAGCTAAATTCAGCATAAATTTAAAGCAGTTCAATATCTAAGTACTGGTAGAATAAGTTCTATAAGACAATTTATATTACTAATTTGTAGTTCTTCCGAGTAAAGATTCTGATATATCTGAAAGTTTTCTCTGTTTTTTTTTTGGCAAATATGAGTAATTGTCTAAAATATAGTGAGGGAACTGTGAGTAGGTTCAACTCTTAAAAATACTGTATACAGGAAGTAAACCTACTTAGTTTTAACATTGAGCTAATGCGCTTTTAAACAATCAAGTGGTTTCAGTTCCAGTCATTCTGAAGGTCATCAGAGCAGTTTTCTCTATGTTCAAAGTAACATGGTTTGTTGTACACCAACTGTACATTCTTTTAGCTACTTCTGAGTATTTCTTTGATAAGATGTGTCCCGTCCGAGGGGTGGCTCGGTATTTTCTTTTGGTTAACAGGTTAGGGGAAATACCAGGAAATACTTGGGAAGTACTGGGAAATATACTAGGAAATATCGGGAAGAGCTTGGGAAATACTAGAAAATACCATTGAAATTTGAGGAAATACTGGGAAATACCAGGTAATACCTTAGGAAATACCGTAGGTATTTCCTTTTGGTGTATAGTTTTTGCAAAGTCACCTGAAATGCTCCTAATAGGGGGTTCTATCGATTTCATGAAATTTTGCTATATTCTGCTCTTCAAAAGTTATTCAAATTCATATAAAATCTTCCTGATATAATTTCAACCCTACCGACAGAGAAAAGGCGCGCTCTTTGCGGGCCGAGCACAGTGTTTGTTTTCTGACCGACCCAGCGCAGGTGGATAGACGGCATCTGATTGGCAGATTTTTTTGAGATCCGCTTTTAATTTCTTTCAGGTGTTCTTTGCGGAACCCCTTTAGTCGGCAGTATGCAGAGTTAGAAAATAAATCAGTGTCGTTTCTGTAGGTTCATATAACCGAAAGTTTTATTATCTATTTTTATTTCTTTAGTTTACGCCATAATTAAATGAAATAATTTTCATGAGTATATCTACCGCCGCCCATGTCACTTTCTTGAAAGGATATGCCGATGGTCGGCTTTAACCTTTGTGCAACTGACTTTGCAAAAACTTTACAAACATTGGCGATCGAGCCACCCCTCGGTCCTGCCTGCTTCAACAGTAGTCGTGGGTGTTCACAGGCTCAAGCGTTTGATTTGATGGCCCAAAGCGGCAACTCTACCTCTTTTTTTGAATAGGTTGCATGCTGTTGAATGCAACCATTCAAAACAAGAGGACGAAGAGCTGCCAAGTGCTTTGGTTCGGTTCGGTCTTGTGAACACCCTAGGTCGGTACTTCTGCTAACTACCTACCGCTAACTACATATGATTAGGATAACATAATTATGTATATAATAACAAGTTTTTTATGACCCACACATTCTATGTAATGTTTATTACATTACCTTACACAACAGCGCGACTACTATTAAGATTCAAGGATTTTCCGTTCACCAACTGGCGCGGCGATCTTCATGCTATTCCATCAAAGAAAAGCGGTACACGAATTTGAACAAACTGCATAAAAATTTTTTAAGGAGCAACTGTCTAATGCTACTAATTTTCAAAACAAAAAGAAATTAACATTTTCAAATAATTGTAATCGTTTTTTTCTCGGTTATTTTTCAAATTTTTTCTTGCTATAAAAAACTAGGTAGTTACACCAGTTATCAACCATTAGATGCAGACGAGTTAAAAAAATTCAATAAATGTATTTTCAGAGAAAAAACTTTTTTCTCCACTAAAGTCTATTGTTTCGGGTTTTATTTAGGACATGTTTCGAGTCTAAAGAGACCCATCATCAGCTGAAGGTAAACAAAGAAGTGTAACTACATTAACATTTTAGTTCGGGGCTTAAGAGGGGAATTTTGGGGTTTGACTGCATTTTCGCGAACCGTAATGAAAATTGGCACAGAGGTAGTAGACACCTAGAGATGCCATTTTAGAAGTTGTGCTCCGATGGAACCCATTGCAGGGCCCAGATACAGGGGCGTACTTGAGATGGGACAGAAAAAATGTATAAATTAAATATGAAACTCATTTTGCGTACAGTTTTTTGTTTGTTTTACCTTATAGTTTGTAAATTCAAAAAATTTACAAAAAATAAGGTTGAGAAAATGGTTTATTTGAGGGGAGGGGGACAAAAGGAAGGAGGACAGACATTGTTAAAATCTTATTTCATCTAAAATGGTCGTGAGGGGAATCGATTTCTAGGTAATTTCGTACTCTAAACGAAAATAGATATAAATTAAGTCAATACGTCAAACTGTTTACATGATATTTCAAAAACTGACACCTTAAATGTACCAGTTCTGAGATCTACGCCAGAGAATATTAAAAACACCTAACCAAGCCTAACTTAATAAAATTTGATAAATTAAGTAAAAGTGGAGTTTCTAAAAGTTTTGAAGTTTAATATACACTATTACTTACTTCGTTAATATTAGAGCTACAGGGTCGGTTAAATAGACAAAGTTGTGGTAGTTTTTCCTCTGGTTATGGTGGTGATGAACGAAAAGAAAATCAAATAACGAGTAGGTGAGTTATGATAAAAAAAACACATTTTTTAAATGGGACACCCGGTATACAGTTAAGCCAATAGAAAGAACATTTGGCTTTAAACAAAAGTTATTTTATGACTTTTTCTCTTAAAGTAAAAAAAAAACAAAGTTATTAACAACTTTCCTAATCATAGGGGATATCGAAACCTGTCTTTGTTTAGAAAATCGTTAATATTAGGGAAAAAAATCCAAGGACAAATTTTGTTTAAAATTAAATTTTCTATCGATTGAAGGTACTATGTAACGGTAGTTAAAGCGATTTTTCTTTAACTTTTTCTTTTTACTGTAAATCATGTTCGCGTTTTTCGACTTTTCTTTTATTTCCAAAATTCTATGTCTTAGTGCAATTAAAATTTTTTCATGTCTAAGTGTACTTAAATGGTGCCAAAGAACAAAAATGATAAGTTTTACGTGTTAAATTTTTTTTTATATATTGACAAAAGAAACAGCCTGTATTTTCTTACCATTACAAAACTAAGTAACACAGTGCACATCACGTTAAAAATACGTGCCTCTAGTTATAACAAGTAGTAAAACTAAGAAGGTATCTTAATCTGCATTACCGGTATGAACAAAAATTTGAGACTACTACTTTTGACAGGATTTTTTAATATCACCCTATATCTTATAACATATTACCAAATTACGCAAACCTAAATTTTTGTGTTGTAGCCTGTGGTAAGTCGATAAATTGTGCCAATTTTCATTGCAAAATTCCTATTAACGGAGTAGCTACAGTAGATAATGTAAAAAAACAGTAAAAATGACAGAAAAGTGGTTGTGGCCCAGTATATACGTTCAGAAATTGATAATGATGTAGCGCTTAATACAAACATAGAGTCCGATAAATGGGTTATAAAGGAGAATATAGTGATTTTAACGACATGTTTGGGCAGTTGTGTTGTGTAGTTACTTTTTAATATTCTGTACAAAACTTTTTTTTATATAAGAAAATAAAAGCTGTACTAGTGTACTACTTTTTCTTTCTATAAAATATACATAAAATTTAAGTATCTTTTATTCGGTATATTTTTTTTTACAATATCGTTACGTCTAACAAATCCACATACGTTTCCATCTTTTTAGATTTTTTAAATTTAGAATTAGTAAATAAAACCACCAAAGTGGCTTAGGCTCCGAACTATTTGTCTTTTCAGAGTAAAATAAAATAGTTAAAATTCTTTTAATCTTTTACACAATTCTATCTCTTTTGAATTACAGAATTCTCCACTTCCCACTCCTGCGCAGGAAACCTCTTTTTCGCTGGATTTTCAACTAGTATTAGGAACTATTTGAACCCTCGAATTAGCTTGCTGGGGGTCTGAGTGTCTTTTGAAGGTTTTTGAAATGTACGTTACGTTTTAACGGTGTTTTATAAGTAATACAGTCCTATTGGTTAAAAATGATGGAGGTGGAATGGTCACTTTCAGAGTACATTAGTGAACCTGAAGATGATTAGTTGATCCCTTTCAATATATTTTTATTATTCCAGTTTAAATCTATATAATAGGCACTGAAAATTGCTTCGGATGTAGTAACACTTCTTTGTTTAACTTGTTTCAGCTGATGATGGGTCTCTTTAGACTCGAAACATGTCCTAAATAAAACCCGAAACAATAAAGACTCTAGTGGAGAAGACGTAGAGTTTTTTCTTTGTAATTTGAAAACTCCACTTTGAGAAATGGATTATTTTTTCAATCAACGTATTTTCTTGGAAATATCTCTCAATTATTTAAGCTGGTTTTAACATTATTTTCACACGTAGTAAATATTTTTTTATTTCTTGGCTTAAGTCGAACAACACCATACCCATTCTTTTGGTAAGTACCGCATAATTTATTATGCGGTACTGTAGACTGTAGATCACCGCCTTCTTCTCTCAATCATATACTTGGTAGTATTTGATTCCAAATTATTTTCTTCTATATAATCGCGTGTGAATTCCGTTATACGCTGCGTGTTGAACTACATTCTAAAACGCAGAATCAGTCAGTTTGTGGTTATCGGCCCCTGGATTCTTCTCCGATATTAGCTTACTAATAGGTCAGTGGAATTACCATATTTTAAGGCAAAAAAAAAGAAAATTATTAACAGGACTTGGAGCATTGGAAATTGTAGAGCGGCGAAAAACGAAAAAAAAAATTTTTAAAAAAAGGGACAGGGAATCGTATTATTGCGATTTCCGGCAAAAGTTGACGTCGGAGAAAAAAGTGACATACAGAAAAGTCATAGGCCAAAAAAATGTCTAAAACTCTTGTTAATGTCATTTTTTACATAACCTCAAATGTTAAAATTAAAAAAACCATTTTTTATTTTTTATTTTTGCAAAAATAATATCAGTTTAACAAAATTTGATAAGAGTAGAGCTCTCTAAGTACTAAATGTCTACAATATTTACAAATAAAAAAATTAGGCACTTTATTTGTTTTTTCCGCTAGGCTTCTATTCAAAGTAGTCAGTTTTTAGCAGAAAGAAATACAGTACATATCAGTGGCGGCTTGTGTCAATACAACATGGTAGTGCCCGAATTCTGAGTCAGAAAAAAGAAATTCGGGGTGTTGGCATTAAAAACCATAACTACATACTATGTTTGGAAATATAATTCTATTTTTTTTTTTAAGAAACTTACCCATGCCCACCCAAATTTCGCCATGAAATGACTCAAACTTTATCAAAACATTCTGTTGAAACAATTGAAATGTATTGTAAAGGGCGTAAATTAAAACATGCATGCTCCACGCACAAAAACAATGCAAGTAATACGACTAACTTGATTTTTTCCATTTAAACAACACTAAAATGCCCAACATTGTCCCTATCACTGGCGTTTATATAGGCTGCGGTAAAAATCTATCTCTATTCGAAGGAGCCAAGAGAAAAGTGGCAGCGTGTTCTACGCTGCTTTGGGTTTCATCGCATCGAGTCGGAGTATGATCCACTGCATTGCACAGGGTCACCGAATTTCATATAATATATAAATTAAAAAGAAATGCATAAAATAAAAACCAATAAATAAAAAACGTGTTTTTGCAGAAACATATGCCACCACTGGTACAGATATGAAATGTAAGTTGAACGACACACCCTTATATCACATCTAATACAGTTTGGTAGATGATTTCTTATGCAATAGTCCAGCATCAAGTTAACAATTTACGAGACAGGAATTGAAGAGTTATTGGAGAACAAGACGCAAGGTCATCCTTCACCTGACTCTTCGCCGACTCGAATCGATGTTGTAGTTGCGCTACCATTTGTTTTTCTATCCGTACATTCTCTTTTGTACACGGTGTCCCATATTATGAATTGAAACCTAACCAGAAAACCCGACTACCGTCAGCGGAAAAAAAAACGTTTATTTTTTTGTATATTTTGAAGAAAAAAAAACTTTATATTATGTAATAACTAACATTAATATAACTATACAGGGTGTCCCATAACTTAGGGGCCATAGTGTAGCAGGTGATAGAGGAGGTTATTTCCGAGAAAAAATTTATACACTGTGTCTTTTATTTCTCGAAAACTGATGAAAATTTTTAAAAATGCCGAGATACGACGATTTTGTTTGTGAGGGAGACACTTTTTGGCTATCTTGAAATTTTTGTAGCACGAACCCCCTTCGAAGGGTATAATTTACCCCTATATTTTGAATAGGGAAAGTGGGTCTAGTGATACCTTATTTTGAAGCCCTCTTGAATATCTTTACAACCGTGTAAAAATTTCGAAAATCCATCAATTAGTTTTTGAGATATTTGCTTTCAAATTTAACATGGAATCATAAAATAAAAATTAAATCCGAAAAATAATAAAATTCTAATTAAATTTTTATTTTATCAGTCCATGTTAAATTTGAAAGTTTGAAGGCAATTATCTCAATCCCTATTTAAAATATTGGAGTAAAGTAAACCCCTCGAAGGTGCGTGCTACAAAAATTTCAAGATAACCAAAAAGTGTCCTCCCTCGCAAACAAAATCGACGTGTCTCGGCATTTTTAAAAATTTTTAGCAGTTCTCAAGAAATCCCGGGTGGAAAGTTTTAAATTAGACACAGTGTATAACATGGGGGTCAACACACATCTGTTTTTAAGATATAGGATTTTTAAAGTTAGAGGAGTGGGGGGAAAAGGGTTTTACAAAAAAAAGAAAATCTGTCACAGCCAGCTGAATCCTCAGCTAATTGTGATTCAAAAATGTGGTATTTCCTTGTTTGATAAAATTACAAGTTGAAGAGATACAGGCTGTCAAAATAACCTCCAAAAATGTATAAAAAATAATCATTTTTTTTTTAAATCAATTTTTGTTTACTTATTTTTTTTTTAAATTTCAATAATATTTTATTATTGTGTCTCGCTAGAGACTTGTTTTTATTAACGAAAAATATTTAAAAAAAACATTGTGTTTAATATGGCATTCATAAAAGTTTATACAAAAAAATAGTTTTTTCTAAAAAAAATTGACCGAATATTTTTTTTTTAATTATTTTTATTTCAATTTATTGCTCTTGTTCAAATACACGGCTTTACCCAATTTCATATTTTTGCTGCGCTTTTTTAAAAAGTTATTATCAAAAATGTTTAAAAAATCGCCAACTTTGATGCTCTGTATCTCGACAAAGAAAGTTTTGACCCATGCATTATAGAAACATTTTTTATCAGATATGACATCCTCTATCACCTGTTTATGGCTTCTTAGTTATGGGACACCCTGTATAAACTCCATTTTAAAGGCTTCCTTATCTTCTCTAAAGCGTATTAGAAGTTTTCAAATACACTTTTAAAAATAACTTTAACCACTAAGCGAATATGTTGCCAAATACTCGTATAATTCAAACATTGGTCGTATACTTCATCCATAGTTCCACTTATTTTCCCTGGAGTCACCGCGTCAGACACATTTAGGTCTTCCTTGAAACGGAGAGACAAACGTACAACATTAATTGCTTTTGACATGTTTAGGTCACGCGAATAATTGGTTTTGTAACACCTATTGATTTTAAAGTAGCCAATAAAAAATAATCTGCTAGTGCATGGACATCTTAAGGACTAACATAGAAATAATAAGTTTTTTTTTAAAGTTCTATCTCTCTCTATCTATTTAGCCTTATTCAATCCATCTTTGGACATAGGCATCCCCAATATCTTCCACTTTTCTCAGTCTGTCATCTCAGTTCATCTAGTTCCCGCGTGTTTCTTCAAATCGTCCGCGCATCTCATTTGGGGTCTTCCCCTACTTCTTTTCTTTTCTCAAGTTCTCCAGTTTACAATACATTTGTTCCATCGATCGTCTTTATGTCTAATATTAAGGGGGCAAACTTCGTCCGAAAACTTATCATTTGGCAACACTGATATCGCGTTTTTTGGCCAAATCTTTGTTCTAATAGAAATAGAAAACGAGAA
The DNA here is from genome assembly GCA_963576565.1 of Aspidapion aeneum. NCBI lineage: Eukaryota > Metazoa > Arthropoda > Insecta > Coleoptera > Brentidae > Aspidapion > Aspidapion aeneum. Next base: position 90,143,575 of record OY755044.1, on the reverse strand, counting down.
AGCGGAACGCCTCGAAATTTTGAAGGGTAGTTTATTAAAGCATTTTTAGCAAACGTATCTTAGCAGTTTTCCGCGAAATCATTTTATTCAAAACATAAAAAAAAAGTTATAGCTAAAACACAACAAATATTTCAAAACAATGTTTGGCATTTCAGTAGCCTAGTTGTATTATAGAAAACTGTAGCGAAATTGTTTTGAGTTTTGTATTTTTTGGAAATGTACAAAAGAAAATCAAAAATCTAACAAGATACGTTTGAAGATTTAAAAAAAATCTTGCATATGAACAGAAATAATGTTTCAACTAGTTTTTTATAGAAGAGATCTATTAGGATTTACAAAAGCGTGCTCAATTTTATATTTGCTGCAGGACACCAAATCAGACAAGAGCCATCAACCTCCTGACTGAAGCGCCACCCCCATATACCGGGGCAAGTCAGTTTGATTGAGAAAATTTTACTAAGATCACGTGACCCGGATTTTCACATAATTTTCAGATATTTTGAAAAAATAAAATGTGGTTTAATATAAGTTAAATGATTATAAATAGGTATTTAAAGACATACAATTTTTTCTATTTACAAAACGTTTTTTTAAGGGCTGGGGCCATAGCGTAACAAGCAAAATCACGGGATTACGAACCAATTTATAAGATAGTTTTTGATTATTAGTATATTGCTCAGTTAACAGAAGCTTGTGCTTAACTTCGCTGAGTTGAAAATAAAGCCCTTTTCATTTATTTATTTATTACATAACAAGAGAAGTGACAAATTTCACACGAGCGTGAGAAAGTTACTTTCTGTCGAATTATGGACGCTATTTTTCCTACGAACACTGTTGAACTATACTAATTTTTGTAAAAATTGGTGTTTAATTTTGCGTAAATCAAATGAAACTGCTTTTCCGCACGTGTGGGAAAGTAGTTTGCAACACATGTGCGAAAAAGTATTGTGACAGTTAAACACTTTCCATACATGTGCCGAAGTACTGAAAGTACTTGTCACACATGTGCGAAAAAATTTCTGCTCACGGATGAAATTTAATGTTTTCTGAGAATGCAAATCGTGTAAAATACAACATTTTTATGTGTGGTCGCAGGAAATCGTGATTTACCTAACCAGTGCGGAAGATGCACACACATTCGTTATATATGTAGGTAAAATATTTTTTCTACGAGGTTGTGGAAACAAAAATAAAGTACTACAATAAAAACAACTCATTTATTATATTTAATTTACAATGATTGCCGAAAACTTTACTTCTTATCCTGTGCAGCATCTGTGGATCAGGAGATTTTCGTTTTCATATTCTGGATCAATGATATTGGAAGGTCTTTAAATATATTTTGCTCTGGATGTATTTGGAGGCGGGCTCATAGTAACATTATGTGTTACATCCTATTGTGGCTAAGTCTTCTTCGGGATTATCGGTATTTTCTATCACAATAAATAAACACTTTTTTTCTATTTTTATTTAGAAGATAAAATGTCATCCCCTGGTTTTTGACAAAAAAATAGGCTTTGTTATTTACTCTATTCTTTTATTTTTTCTGTTGCTATTGCAAAACTAGCCGCCCACTTGTGTTTTTAGGCAAAAATTAACGTCAGTGTCAAACTCAAAATGTGTTGTTTTTTGTCATCCCTAAAATTTTAGTAAGGCCCACAATTTAGAAATCGAATAGGTGTCCCTAGGACTCTAATATGTAGTGCCACCTATTGACTGATATTTTGTTGTCTTTTGCTTAAAAAATTGACTGAATCGAATTTGTCGCCTTAAGACTAGAAAATTTCCATTTTAATTTTGCTAGATCTCCTCCCACCTCCTTTACTTTGTAAGTGTCCAGGTCTGGGATCCATAGGTAAGTACAGGAAGGATACATTGGTTATGCACTTTCTATATGTAATCTTACTCGTCTCTTGATTTCAGCTGTTTGGTTTTCTTTTTTTAGTTTATTAATTTGTCCCAGGTATATATATGCCTCCACTTGTTCTATTTTTTCTTGGTTTATTCTCATCGTGATATCTACTCGTATGTTTGTTATCTGCGTTTGTTATGATTTTAGTTTTAGTGTAGTTCATACTCAAGCCTACATTTTTAGCTGCTGTATCCAGTTCTTCCAGCATTTTTATCAGATCTTCTTTCTTGCCTGTTAATGCGACATCATTAGCATATCTTTGGTGGTTTCACTCAAACAAAAAATCTACACTACAATAATTAGTCCGGTATTTGAAGGAAAATTCTTCACAACATCTCTGGACCAGTGCAAAAGAAGCTGAATGATATCAAGAGACTCATCACAAGTAGAAGAATAGCTTGGTTGGGACATGTACAGCGTGTCCCATTTTCGATGGGATTAAATGCGAAACTCGGTTATTATTAAAGATATCGATTTTCTGATTGCACCTTACCGTACTCTTTTTTGGAGCCCTTAAAAATGGTGTAATTAGATTTTTGCTATACCCCGTGGTTTCGCTAATACAGGGAGTTTTTGAAAAAATTACATTTTAATTAATTCCTTGTATCTCGCTTATTTTGCAAGATATTTTTATTCTGTAAAAACCTTTCTATGGCAACTTTTTTAGAGCAAAATAATGACGTTGTCAATTTTTTAAAATATTGTTTAGTTTTTGAGATTTGGTATTTATCATAAAAAAATTAAATACGGACCTGGACTTTTTTTACTACTACTTTGATTAGTTCCATGCTATTATTACCTTAAAATGATAAAACTTTAATATTTTTTTGATTTAAGGTTAAAAAAACTATTTAATATTTGAAAAAAAATTATAGTCCCAACCTGGAAATTTCCAACGTAATTATAAATTGAAAATTGCAAGACACACTAGTTGAATGATTTTTAGTTTTTCTGTTTTGAAATGATAATTAAAAGATTTATAAATAAAGTAAAAAACGTTAAATAGTTACAAAAATAATATCATACTAATTATTCGATAACCGAACAGCAGGTCGTGAAATTTACAAAACAAAAGCGTGGAATTGACATTGTAATTGTCATTTTTGTGAATGGCTTACAATTATTTTAAACTGGCTAGAAATCGACCACATCCAGATTTTGAAAAATGTGATATGTTTGACTGCTTCATTCAAGCAACAAAATCCCAATATTTAAATGGCAGAAATATTTTTATACAAAATGCGAAAGAGAAATTACTCAAAAATGTCAACAATGTCTTACACATAATGGTAATCAGAAAAATTGGTTATTTTTTATAATTTGTTTTTTTTTCTATTTTTCGTAGACTTTGTTTCAAATAAATCTGTAAATTAACGTAAAACCATTTTAATATGCTAATATCAAAACAGTTAAACTAAAAATTGTTTAACTAGCAATTTTTAGTTTATATTTATGTAGGAAATATCCAGGTTCGGACTAATTTTTTTTTAAATATTAAATATTTTTTTTTACCTTAAAACAAAAAATTTTTAAATTTTTATTATTTTATGATAATACTAGCATGAAACCAATCAAAATAGTAATAAAAAAAATCCAGGTCCGTATTTAATTTTTTTATGATAAATACCATATCTCAAAAACTAAACAATATTTAAAAAAATTGACAACGTCATTATTTTGTTCTAAAAAAGTTGCCATAAAAATGTTTTTACAGAATAAAAGTATCTCGCAAAATCAGCGAGATACAAGGGATTATTAAAAAGACAATTTTTTCAAAAACTCCCTGTATTAGCGAAACTACGGGGTATAGCAAAAATCTGATTACCCCATTTTTAAGGGCTCAAAAAAAGAGCACGGTAAGGTGCAATCAGAAAATCAATATCTTTAATAATAAACGAGTTTCCCATTTAATCCCATCGAAAATGGGACACGCTGTACAGCGAATGTATGACACAAGAACACTAAGAAAAATAATGAACTGGAAACCTGCAAGAAGGAGAGTAAGAGGGATGCCACGAAAAAGGTTGATACCCGATGTCGAAGATGAAAATAAGAAGGTGGCAAAGAATCGTACCAGAGGGGGCAGTAGGTTGCAATAGCACTTGAAGAAAAAGTCTACAACAATGGCGACGGGGGTTAGTGGTTCAGTTTGATGTGGTTCGAGGTGATCAAGTAACCTAACACATACATTTTTTTTTCATAATGTTTTTTCTGTGCGCTTTTTTCAATAAATTTAAGGAAATCGTCGATTTTTAATAAAGAAATAATTTTATTTTCCCCAAGGGCATAACAATCTGTGTAAACAGCATATAATTTTATTCTTGCATGACATTTCCTGATATGGCACACTCTGAGCGAGGATTTACGGTCATATTAAATTTTACCGCAAACTAAGTCTCCAAAAAAAAACACTGCCGAAAGAATCAACCCAAAAGGTAGTGGTTTAAATAAAATTCAGGTATGACCATGATTTCAGGCAGCGGCATCTGTATGCATAAGCGCTGCAGAACTCAAAAATAAAAAATAAACTAAAATAATAATAATAGCAGTTAGATAATTTCACTAGAATATTTTCTATTGCCAAACAGCAAATAATAGGCAATACATATTCTCGTTGTAATAATGATAAAAAAAAGTAAAGTCGACCAAAATTAGAAGAACCGTGACATTTGGCTGACTGACTGAAGCCACCGATATGGAAGGGCGGGAATAAATAAAATTTTTACTCAACTAACTAACGTCTGTCCGTGTGTGTGAATGTCTTTCCGGCCACGATAGCTCCTAAACCGCTGAATCGATTTTCAGGTAAAAGAGGGTACAATACTGTAAAGAGCTGATTAGAGTTTGATGAAAATCACAGACTAAAAAAAATAACTAGACATGTCGAAAGGGAAGATTTAACTTTAAAAAAAAAATCAATTAAAAATACTGTTTGTTGTCTAAATGTCTAGTCTTGGGAGGGCGCTACCCCGTTGCCCTCCCTGTAGCCGCCGCCACTGCAATCAACATCAATTCAGAATATAGTAGAACACGCTTTTCTCAATAATTTATGTTATTCCTAAAAACTTCGTACCTTTCGTTTCTGATATATTTACAAAACACTTTTTAAGGCTGATATAGCGAGGAGTTCACTTGGAGTATGCTGGGAAGGTATCACATCCATTATGGATCCATTTATTTTAATTTCACAGAGCGATAAGTCACTGTTACATTTGTTTTTGTAAAAACTGTGTCCGGTGATGAAATTCGCATGAATGAGGAATCCGGTACGTAAATGGCAAAATAGGAATTCAAAGAGAAATGTCAATTGCAGACGGTAAAGATTTTATTATGGGATATTGCGCTTATATGGCGTAGCGCATTTTCTTTTTCTATCTACACGACAGTGTTTTTGTTTGGATTCTTTTATTAGCGTTATGACAAATTCGTAATGAATTTAACATTTTCTTTTTATTGGAATTTTGATCTCGGAATACCCTCCAACCAGCGTTGCCACGTTGTTTTTCGTTTCGTTTTTACTTATTGGCCTGTCCGCTTATTACTTGCAGACAATTTGCCAGCTCAATTCGGTGGACACCAAGATAATCTGACTCGAAGTCACTTAGTGCCCGGGACAATCACAATTCAATCACTCACACATTCATACTACATGAAGACCCAGCAGGACGGCTTGCTAAGCACCCCCCAGTAGGCAATTTTTCTTTTCTTAAGGAGGTATTAATTTTGCTTGATAGCCTTTGTCGGGCACAGAGGCCTTTATCGTGCTAGCGCCAGCTACGCTCTTAACACGGGACCACTGGCTTAACGTGACTACCGAACCACGGCCTTGTATTGATATCAACTTTGCCTACTTCGTTGATGCCCAAACTTCACACAAGACAGGCTTCACCCCTACTTCCGGTAAATCTGTATTCACAAACGGATAGTGGGTTCGAGTTTGTAGTGGCGGGCATGGGATTCGAACCCACCACCCTCTGATTGTAAAGCGAACGCACGCCCACTAAATTCATCAAGGCCACTATTGCCACGTTATAAGAGTAGCTAAGAAAAGCGTTCATAAATCGGTGAAATTTTCAGTTTTTGAAGTGTAAACTTCTTTAGGCGCGTTTAGCAGTTTTTGTGGGTAGTGAATTGAACTGAGCCGTCTGGCTCGGCTATGTAACGCTCATTCGGGTGAAGTCGGCTCGAGTCGACTAACTGTGAGAGCGATATGATGATGCAGATGAAGGCCAGTATTATTAATTTCGCCTTGTTGAAGTTTACAGTTCTGCCGTGTGGTCTTAAGCACACACAATTTTTTTTTTAATCTTATAAGCAGTAGCTCTGATCTTTGTATATTTGTGTACGTGTACGTGCCTTGAAGGCGTGGCCAACAACACGCATGAACCCGCGCCATGCGACGTCATCCGATCAAAGTGGGAAATTCAAACAAGTATTCAGTATCCAGTATAAGTTTGTAGAACTGTTGGTATATAAAAAAAAAGTTCTTGGAAGGAAAAAGAATTAAAGCAATTTTTATTTTTTCAGGTAAAAGTTAAACTTTCTAAAATATAAATCAACTTCTTTCACGGGATGACTCCAGTGCAGAAGTTATTTAAGCAGGATTAAGATTGGTATTTCTACATAAAAATTTTAATCACAAATAAATCTAATGATTTAATCTAACTTGTTCACCCACATTCTTTAATTAAATAATTTTGTTTGTAGTTCCTTAAACACAACGACGCGTGACCTAATTTTATAATATTTTAGAATGCAATGCAGAAATTTTATTTCGGCTTTAAATTAGTGGCGCATACAACATTTTCTGTGAGAAGCTTAAAAACCAAGGCAATCAAGAGACTGGCTTTTTCTTCTATCTATCTATCTATCTATTTAGCCTTCTTGGATCCATCTTTGGACATAGGCCTCCCCCAATATCTTCCACTCTTCTCTGTCTGTGGCCGTGTTCATCCATCTAGCTCCCGCATGTTTCTTCAAATTGTTCGCACATCTCATTTGGGGTCTTCCCCTACTTCTTTTCTTTTCTCAAGTTCTCCAGTTCACAATACATTTGTTCCATCGATCGTCTTTCTGTCTGATATTATGACTGGCAAATTTTAATTTTAATTTTGCTACTTCTCCTCTGTCATCCCTTTTGTTTTATTTCTTATCCATTTATTCCTTTTTCTATCTGTTAGCTTTACATGCAAAATTGGGCCTTTGTTACGTTATACAGCATGTTTGATTTTGTAAGTGTCCAGGTCAGGGCTTTTTCTTATTTATGGCAAATTTCAAGAACCAATAAACCGATTTAAAGAACGAAAATAAAGGTTTATACAGAGAATCAAAATAATTTTAAAACAAGGTATCACTAACTTTCGCTAGTCAAATTCTAATCTAACCAAACGTGGTTTTGTTTTTTTTTTCATAATAACAAATACTAACCCGCTAAAAGCAGCGTTCCCTTTAAAGTCGCCACCCTGTATAATACTTTGCAGTAGCGTGCATATAATATAGGCGGAAAGGTGTTGCCTACCCTAGATAAAATTCAAATAACTTACCTCATGACATCTTCAACAAAAAAATTTATAATAAACATTTTTTTATTAATTTTTATTCTAAAGATAATGCAATACTGCATTATAGCGCATTTATCATCTAATATTTTCCTGCTCCATATGACTTTTGTAAATTATATCTATTATCCCTAATGGGATATTAAAGGCTGCGATTCTTAAAAAACTCTGCCAATATATGGGCCCCTAAGCTCACACTAGGTACTATAGTTATAGTGTATGTGCGAGATAATAAAACTAAAACTTGAAATATATCTTATTCAATTCCAGATTAAATTACCTTTTGTTTGATACCACACAAGCCATGTTTTGACTTAAACTCACATTTTTGAAATCTACCCCCACCCTTAAAAAAACAAAAACTAAGATGTATTTTGTTTAACTCCGGACTTAATTACCTTTCGTTTGATATCACACACGCCCTATTTTCACGTAAACTCTAATTTTTGAAATCTACCCCCACCCTTTTTGAAGAAAAAAAAATAAAATGTATTTTGTTTAACTCCATACTCAATTACCTTTCGTTTGATATCACACACGCCATATTTTCACATAAACACTAATTTTTGAAATCTTCCCCCACCCTTTTATTTGGCTTGTGTTCGGTGGATTTTGTTAATTTTTAAATGGGACCATCTCGACCCAAGACCCAGCCTAGGTACCAAATTTCATTAAAATCGGCCAAGCGGTTTTTGAGTAATGCGCGTTGGTCGTTACAGACAGACATACAGACATACAGTCAGACAGACAGACAGACATACAGACAGACAGACAGACAGACAGACAGACAGACAGACGGCGCGACAAAAATGTTTCAAAATCAACTGAAACGCAAAGATATATAAAAAAATTTGAAATCGGAGCGAAAAAATTAGGATCACCATAGCTCACACTACTATAGTATAGTATATGTGTGAGCTAAAACGTTGTCTTCTGCAGTCCGCTGGCGCTGTAAGAATAAGGGTGAAAGAATAAGTATGCATCGCGTGGATTACTCGCATGTCGTGTGCTATGCATGTCCTGTGTCATGCATAGTTGTGCCACACGAATTTATTCATGTGCCTGTGTGTTGCATGTATTGATTTAAAAAAATTCTGCCAACTAGATGGTAACTGCAAACTAGCAAATATGTGGAGAATCGACACTCTTTATGGTGCAACAATAAATCTGCACCATGAAAAACTACAAATTCAATCCGCAATTTGATAAATTTTAGCCCGACCAACAAGTTAAAAAAAAAAATAATAGACATAACCTTAAATTCTTGACAATTGTCAAATAAAGTAGTGACGTAACGGAGTATGTTTCCAAAACTGACGCATACGCAAATACCGAAATTCTGTCTACTCGAAAAAGGAACATTAAGAATTAATGGGGGTCCTGGCTTCAAGTATCACGTGTGAGAATGCATGGGTATGCCCGGTATTTCTGCTCTAAGGCTTTTGGGTAGTACCTGGGTAGCTCGGAGATATCTCGGATATGAATTTGGTATAAAAAAATATTTTTTCTTGACTTCGCACCTTTTATTATTATAATAGATTAATAAATGTCGCCTCTGTAATTAAGCTGTTGCTCACTAAGTTTTAAAAATGGCCCCAAAACAGATGTAGTAAACTATAGACCCGAGGGGTGAACAGCTCTCACAATCGGTGTACACATTTCTCACAATCTGTTCACAATCCTTTACAATCTTTACACAATCCCTCCCAATCACCCACAATCTCTCACAATCCTTCAAAATCTTACCACAATCCTTCACAATCCCTCACAATCTTACCACAATCCCTCACAATCTTTACACAATCCCTCACAATCTTAGCAAAAGATTGAGGATTTTCACAATCGGCGTACACATTTTGGGGTCACCCCTCGGTTATTAAGTACCAGGGCCGGCAACGGCAAATTAAGAGGGCGGCCAAGGAAACGATAGACATGATAACCTTGTTGTTTTTTTTTTTTTTTTAATGGCCGCCAGAATTTTTGATGGGACGGCCCCCCCTTTAGGTACGCAGGTACGCTACACCGCTGCACAGTCCTCCACAATCCCTCACAATCTTTCCACAATCCCTCACAATCTTAGCAAAAGATTGTGGATTTTCACAATCGGTGTACACATTTTGGGTTAGCTGTTCACCCCTCGTATAGACCCATAAGCAAACTTTCAGTAGCCGCTCAGCTTTTTGAAAAACTAGTGTACAAGGTCATATTTAACTAGCCAAAAACATCATTGGGTTGAAACAACATAGTTTCTTTAACGGCAGCTCAACTGACACTAGATAATTATTGGACTAACGCCAGGCCATAATAGTGTGAGGCGTATTTTGACAGTTTCACATTGAAAACTGACTGTTTATCCTTTAAAATTGACATACCAAAGTCGAATTTAAAACTTCGTCGTTTATTTTCCATTAATAATGGAAGATATTTTTTATTCCGATTAATATAGCCTCTGTCCGTATATTGAAAGATCACAGCTGATTTTACAATGTGAAGGTGTCAAAATAGTGCGTGGCAGTATTATAGCCTGGTTTTATTCCAATAATTCTCTACTTACTAATCTGTTCACCTTTAGTAAAAGTCAACGAAAAAAATACTGTGCCAATATATAGGCCCCTAAGCTCACACTAGGTACCTTAGTTATAGTGTGAGCTAATATAACTAAAAACTGAAATATATTTTATTCAACTCCAGACTAAATTACCTTTGATACCACACAAGCCATGTTTTGAATTAAACTCAAATTTTTGAAATCTACCCCCACCCTTTAAAAAAAAACAAGAACTAAAATGTATTTTGTTTAACTCCGGACTCAATTACCTTTCGTTTGATATCACACATGCCATATTTTCACGTACACACGTATTTTTGAAATCTACCCCCACCCTTTAAAAAAAACTAAAATGTATTTTTTTTTATTTCCAGACTCGATTACCTTTCGTTTGATATCACGCACGCCATATTTTCACATAAACTCTAATTTTTGAAATTTACCCCCACCCTTTTATTTGGCTTGTGTTTGGTGGATTTTGTTCACTTTTAATCTCGACCCAAGAGCCAGCCTAGACACCAAATTTCATTGAAATCGAGTAAACCGTTTTTGAGTTATGCGCGTTGGTCGTTACAGACAGACATACAGACAGACAGTCAGACGGCGCAACAAAAAAGTTTCAAAATTATCTGAAACCCAAAGATATATAAATATTTTTGCAGCAACTTTTTTTTTCTCGAAAAAATTAGGATTCCCATAGCTCACACTACTATAGTATAGTATATGGGTGAGCTAAAAAGAATATAAAATATCTTAATTCTTGTATCGTTTCTAAAAACAGCACCTTTCATAATAATGATTTTTCTATCTTTATTATAAAGGCCAAAACAAAACAAAAAAATGCGTGGGCGCGATATGAATACGAAAAAAGCCAAGAAAAGACGTAAATTTGTCCGAATTTATTGTTTTGTCGGAATTTCGGGAAACAAAGATAACGATGGAGGGATTATAAATGAGATCTTTCTCTTGTCTGCTGAAAATAAATAATTCGTTGACAACGCGAAAGAAAGAAGGGTGGATTAAAAGTCGATGTGAAAAATAGATTTAAAAAAAATATTGTTTTCTTTATGTTATTAAAAAAACGACGAATTCGCATATCAGTACAGGACAGGGCAATTGGCCGCGGCCAACTTCGACAAAATATGCAGATGAAAAACAATCTTAAATACATTATTTAAGCAATTTTCTTTTGTATTTGTTAACTATCTAATATTTGGAAGTTTTTTTACTTTGTTTAAAATAATTTTCTTTTTTACAATTTTATTTTTTTTTGAATTTTTGATTTTTTTAAAATCTTAAAATAATTTAATTATTTGAAAATTTTGATAATTTTGAATTATTTGAAGGTTTTTAGATTTTTCTTGTTAATGATTTCGTGTAATTTATGAAAATATCATTATAAGGTAAATTGCTGTTTTTATAGTTTTTTTTATATATTATAAATCCAGCTGTCATCCTTGTCAAAATAAATTTCATCTGTCAGTTTTAGTTTTTGAGATAATAATTTTGTTAAGACCAGATCAAAAGAAAATTATAAACACGGTTTTTTTAACAAAAATTCGTAATAGAAAGAAAAATATTAATTGTCCTGAAAATACTCTGCCAATCTATGGGCACCTAAGCTCACACTAGGAACTATAGTTATAGTGTGAGCTAATATAATCAAAAACTGAAATATATTTTATTCAAATCCAGACTCAATTACCTTTCGTTTGATACCACACAAGCCATGTTTTGACTTAAACTCAAATTTTTTAAATCTACCCCCACCCTTTAAAAACAACTAAAATGTATTTTGTTTAACTCCAGACTCAATTACCTTTCGTTTGATATCACACACGCCATATTTTCACTTAAACTCTAATTTTTGACATCTACCCCCACCCTTTTTTTAAAATAAACTAAAATTCATTTTGTTTAACTCCAGACTTAATTACCTTTCGTTTGATATCACACACGCCATATTTTCACATAAACTCTAATTTTTGGAATCTACCCCCACCATTTTATTTGGCTTGCGTTCGGTGGATTTTGTTCATTTTTTTAAATGGGACCATCACGGCCCAAGACCCAACTTAGGTACCAAATTTCATTAAAATCGGACAAGCGGTTTTTGAGTTATGCGGGTTGGTCGTTACAGACAGACATACAGACAGACAGACAGACTTACAGACATACAGACAGACAGACAGACAGACAGACAGACAGCAAAACAAAAAAGTTTCAAAATCATCTGAAACGCAAAGATATATAAAAATTTTTGAAATCGGAGCAACTTTTTTTTTCTAGAAAAAATTAGGATCACCATAGCTCACACTACTTATATGTGAGCTAAAATAATTAAAAGCGGTTTTATGCAACCAGTTATTAGCTCACACTACTACTATAAGTAGTGTGAGCTATGGTGATCGTAATTTTTTCGAGAAAAAAAAAGTTGCTCCGATTTCAAAAATTTTTATATATCTTTGCGTTTCAGATGATTTTGAAACTTTTTTATTTTGCTGTCTGTCTGTCTGTATGTCTGTCTGTCTGTATGTCTGTCTGTAACGACCAACCCGCATAACTTAAAAACCGCTTGTCCGATTGTAATGAAATTTGGTACCTAAGTTGAGTCTTGGGCCGTGATGGTCCCATTTAAAAATGAACAAAATCCACCGAACGCAAGCCAAATAAAAGGGTAGGGGTAGATTCCAAAAATTAGAGTTTATGTGAAAATATGGCGTGTGTGATATCAAACGAAAGGTAATTAAGTCTGGAGTTAACAAAAGAAAGTTATAGTTTATTTTTAAAAAAAGGGTGGGGGTAGATGTCAAAAATGAGAGTTTAAGTGAAAATATGGCGTGTGTGATATCAAACGAAAGGTAATTGAGTCTGGAGTTAAACAAAATACATTTTAGTTTTTTTTAAAAGGGTGGGGGGTAGATTGAAAAAATTTGAGTTTAAGTCAAAACATGGCTTGTGTGGTATCAAACGAAAGGTAATTGAGTCTGGAGTTGAATAAAATATATTTCAGTTTTTGATTATATTAGCTCACACTATAACTAAGGTACCTAGTGTGAGCTTAGGTGCCCATAGATTGGCAGAGTATTTTCTAGAAATAAGCCAATATGATTTTCTAGCAATGCAATATTTCAAAAAAAAGTCTTTTTTATAGCGGATATTGTTTTGGTGCATAGCAAAGCTGTTTTGTACTGTGTAGCCTCAAACTATAAACAATTTTTAAAAGAAAAAACACAAAAGACAGGATAATCCTTTGAGAAGCCATAGTCGCGCCAAAAGTCTGGCTTGTTTAAAACAGCAAATAAAAAATGAGCCTCAATCATGTCGGCGCCAGACGAATAACATAAACAGGCCTAACGGCTCCTGGATTCTCTTATAGCGATTTCGGCTTTTGCTGGAAAACTGCCCTCGAGTGCTCGAAAACTGCCCTCGACTGCTCAGAAATTGCTCTGAAATGGATGCACGCATTTAACTCAAAAACGAGCAGTGCTTTACAAAATATTTGCATGCTCGATTATTGCCCGCAAAGCTTCATATTTTGACGGAGCAACGTTTCAGATCAAAACAAAAACATTTTTTAGATCTGATTCGTTGGTTTCTAATTTTGGTGTATTTGTATTTTTATAAGTATGTTCCGTGTTTTGCATCCAGAAAATTTACAACCATATACTCATACATTGCACCAACAAAGTATAAATAAAAAAATTATAAAACAACAATATTTTTTATTTGTTAAGATTATAAAACGAAATTTCGATCAAGTGTTTAAAAAACCGTGTTTGCCTTGCTCCGAAGGCCTAACAATCCCACTCGATCTCAGATCAATCCCAAGGTAGGTATTCTGGGTCCTCTGATAGTTCCCATCACATGCTTTGACCAATGGCAGGCTTTAAATTAGCTCCGAGCCGTCACGTGCGATGCGAAAAGACCTCCATTGCGCAAGCTTCTCCTACGATCCGACCGAGGATCGTTCAGTCGGTACCCGGGCAGGAGAACAGATTTCACTTCAAACGCGTAACTCTGAAGAGCGGACGACTATGCCATTGGTCGAGACAAGTCATTTCGCACAACAGGCGACCGCTTAGAGTTTGCTATTGGTCAAAGCGTGTGATGTGGATGGCCACATCGTTCAAGACCCAGAATAGCCACCCAGGGTGCTCGGAGAGAGATTTGTGTACGTTACAGCTCTACCCGCGAGTGCGAAATCGCTATTACACTACGATCGCTACCATCTTCTTTATCTTTTTAATACATAGATCAGTGCAAATATAGCTTTTGCAAGGGAAATATTATTAAAAGCATGAAAACTATTGGAAGGAAAGAAAATCTATCGCAGGGGTGGTAACGGTTTTTTACGGTTTTCAGCGAAACTAGACATATTGCTAATAATATTAAATACCAATTTATAGGTAATAAAAACGTCTACAACTTTTGAAAAAAAATTTTTTACATAACCTAACCTAACATAAATTTTTCTAGAAAAATCGAAAAACAGGTTGTTTCATTTTTAATTTTTATTTTTTTTGACTAAATTCGGCGAAAGTCACTTATATATATGTCCCTAACACGTTGTAAAATATTAAATTTTACATTTTATTTCAACTTAAAACCTAAAATGAAGCCACAATTTTCATTAAAAAATGCCAAAGTTCTGGAAGCAGTTGTCTTTCAAAAAAACGGTGTATTTTTTTTGCTGAAGCATCTAATTTTGGATAGTGTAATAAAATTAAAATCACTATGAAAAAGTTTTTTCAGGAAAGAGAATTTATATATATATTTATCGGTTTCACAACGTTCTACGTCTTCCGATACCCAATCTCCACTCGTTTCTGTCTGCCCATAATTTATCATCTAGGTCTCTTATTCTTATTTCACTATCTATTCCTTCTCTCCAGCTTCTCCTTGGCCGTCCTCGTTTTCTTCGGCCAGTTGGTTTCCATTGTAGTATTTGTTTAGGTGGTCTTTCATTATTCATTCTTTGTACATGTCCGTACCACACCAGTTGTTTTGTTCTTATATCATCCACTAAAGTACGATCACCCACTGTCATAATTTCTCTTATTATTTGATTTGTAACTCTTTCTCTTTTTGATTTTCCTGCTGCTCTTCTCCAATAGTCCATCTCCGCAGCGGAAAGCATTTTGTCTGTTCTATCCTTGATTGGCCATACTTCTGAGCCGTATGTAATAATACTTTTTTTTTTGCTTTTCTTCCTTGTACGTTTCGATCTTTTATAGCTTTGTCTAGTGTTCCGTCAGCTGTAATTTTTAGACCTAAGTATTTATACTCATCACAGGACTTAATTCGCTGCCCGGTATTTAAGATTAGATCCTGTTTCATTCCACTAATACACATATACTCTGTCTTATTAAGATTAACCTCTAGTCCCCACTTATTGTACTCTTCTATTAGTTTTCGTGTCATATATTCGAGGTCGTCATAAAGTATACAAGGTGGTTTCGTCCAACGGAATCCCCATGTTTTGGCATTTTCTCTTCCATATTTTTAGGACTTGTTCCAAGTATCTCTTGAAGAGCGTAGGCGAGATACAGCAACCTTGTTTAAGACCTTTATTTACTTGAAAGCCTTTGGTTAGTTTTGCTTTTATTTTAACTTTTGCCTTACTATTGCGGTATAACTCTTTGATAGCCTTAATTAGGTGTACGCTTATGTTTGTGTTTTCCAACGCTTTCCAAAGTAGTGGTATACTATCATATGCCTTCTGCAAATCGACGTAAAGCAGATGCAGCTCTTGTCCGTTTGCCATTTTCTTTTCAATAACTTGGGTTATACAAAAGAGATGATCTGAAGTCGATCTACCCGCCCTGAAACCAGCTTGTTCTTCTGCCTCCATGTCTTTATATTCGCTCTCCACTTTATTTCTTATTATTTTACCGTATATTCTGCTTAGCGTACTAGTCACAGATATACCTCTATAATTGTCACATATATCTTTCTGTCCTTTTTTGTGTGTTGTGGATATATATGACGTTTTCCACTCAGTTGGTACTACAGTTCCATTTAAATATTTTTGGAAAAGATTGCGTAATCTCCAAAACAGTTCTTCAGTGCCATATTTAATAAGTTCAGCTGGGATATTTCCGGGTCCGGCAGATTTACCGCTTTTTAAGGTTGTGCACAAGTTTTTGACCTCAGAGATTGTGAGGGGTACTGGAGATCCCATCGTTCTAATTATATTGGAAAGAAAATTTACCAGTTTAAAAAATAACTTTACTTACTGCAATATAATTTAAATCAATATCCATCTCATTTGTGCTATTTTTGATTTTCCCCATGTCACTTTTTCGTATTTGATAGCAAACTTTTCCATAGTGATGTTTATTTTTTTTACACAATCTAAAAATAGACGTCTTGCCAAAAAACATTTTTATTGTTTTTTTGAAAAAAAAACTGCTTCCAGAGTTTGGGCATTTTTATAAAATCAAAATAAAATTTAAATATAAATATTTTGATTTAAAAAAATTAAAACGTGTTACGGACTCAAAAAAGTATGTTTTTACCAATTTTGGGTAAAAACTAAAAAAACGTGGAAAATAAAAATCACAAACAAAAATCAGAGTTTTTCGATTTTTCTTGAAAAATTTTAGGTTACCTACGTGAAAAAATAGTTAATATGAAAGTTGTAGACCTTTCTATTACCCATAACTTCTGTATGTAACTTCCTTTAGTAAGTCGTCTAGTATTGCTGAAAACCTTAAAACCAGTATTACCCCTAAAAGTGTACCCCATTTCATCGTAATATTCGGCTCGAGTCTAATTTTATTTTCCTATTGGCCGCAATATATATTTTTTTATTTGCAATAGTTTTCTGGCTGTTAACTAATTTTTCCCTGTTTTCTTTTTTAGAAGGTATCTGCACTTGGCTGACACATAAATAAAGGAAAATAATCTCTCACAGAATCTGAGTCCTGGTCGATGGAGGGGAAAATTTGGAGGAACAATTTTCTCAACTGACAGCTTGTTAAGAGGCGAAATAAATAAGAGTTATTCTTCACATCGTGATAGTGGCTTTTTATTGAGATACATAAATAAATTGTACATCAAAAACGTCCCAACAATGTAAGCTGTCTTACATATCGTTGGTGTGCAGTGCTTACTACTACCACAAATAGTGTGAAATAAGAAAATAAAAAAGAAGTGTGAAATAAGCGGCGGTTCCCTTATAAAGTAATTTGGTTTAAAATTAACAAATCAGTCCAAAAATGGAATTAACCTGAGAACATTTTTGGGCTATAATTTTTTACAACTCTTGAAGACATTTATTTCAACAAGAATTCCTTGCCGAGTTGGTTTCTGTTTTCGGTAATGAAGCACCACACCAGTCGACAGTTTCTCATTGATATGGAGAACTCAAGCGTGGACGGATTAGCCTTAGCGACAATCCAAGGCCAGGTGCATCAAAAACGACTTACCCAGGAAAACATCGATGCTGTGCGCATGCTCATCACGGAAGATCGACATGACATATCGCGAGATAGAGGTCTCATTGGGGATTTCAAAGACCTAGGGGTAAGGAAATTAGTTTTCCGCTGGATTCCGCATCTGTTAACCGAAGCACAGAAAGAAGCTAGGGTCAATTGCTGTCAGAAAATTCTAGACCGCTTTGAGGCATGAAACTCGAAAAACGTGTACAGCATTGTCAGTGGTGATCAATCGTGGATTTACTTATATGAACCAGAAAATAAACGTCAATCGTCTGTTTGGATGTTCCAAGATAAAGATAAGCCAACAAAATTCACCCGTTCTCGAAGTGTATTCGAAAAGATAGTCGCAACATTTGTCTCAAAAGCAGGTCATGTAGCAACAGTTCCTCTGAAAGATCAAAGGAGTGTTACTACCGATTGGTACATCACCATTTGTTTGCCAAAAGTCATCGTTGAACTTCGAAAAACGAACCCGGACCGACGAATCGTCCTCCACCAAGACAATGCAAGTTCGCAGCAAGCCTAAAAACCATTGAATTTTTAACTCAATAAACCGTCGAATTGTTGGACCATCCTTCATATAGCACGGTGCGCCTTAAATAGAATTAAATGAAAAGTTTTTGCACTCGACTTTTTAGCTCACACATATACTATACCATAGTAGTGTGAGCTATGGTGATCCTAATTTTTTCGAGAAAAAAAAAGTTGCTCCGATTTCAAATTTTTTTATATATCTTTGCGTTTCAGATGATTTTGAAACTTTTTTGTTGCGCCGTCTGTCTGTCTGTATGTCTGTCTGTCTGTCTGTAACGACCAACGCGCATAACTCAAAAACCGCTTGGCCGATTTCAATGAAATTTGGTACCTAGGCTGGGTCTTGGGTCGACATGGTCCCATTTAAAAATGAACAAAATCCACCGAACACAAACCAAATAAAAGGCCCCACCCCATAGATTTCAAAAATTAGAGTTTATGTGAAAACATGGCGTGTGTGATATCAAACGAAAGGTAATTGAGTCTGGAGTTACACAAAATACATTTTAATTTATTTAAAAAAAAGGGTGGGGGTATATTTCAAAAATTAGAGTTTAAGTGAAAATATGGCGTGTGTGATATCAAACGAAATGTAATTAAGTCCGGAGTTCAAAAAAATACATTTTAGTTTTTGTCTTTTTTAAGGGTGGGGGTGGATTTCAAAAATTTGAGTTTAAGTCAAAACATGGCTTGTGTGGTATCAAACAAAAGGTAATTTAGTGCGGAGTTGAATAAAATATATTTTGGTTTTTAGTTTTTAGTTATATTAGCTCACACGTACACTATAACTATAGTACCTAGTGTGAGCTTAGGGGCCCATATATTGGCAGAGTATTTCTTTTGTTGATGTAGGGGGTTTCCTGAATATTTTACACCAACAATAAAAATAATCGGTGGAGGGCTTTTTTTATTAAGTCACTTTTAGCATATTATTGCATTAAACACCGTTTTTGAGCAACATTTTAAATCAATTAAGCGTTTTTTGAAATAGCATGTAAACATTGCATAGTAGCTGTCGCCATGACAACCAATAAACAATTACTGTCACTTTGTTTCAGTAAAATTGTTTAAATTATTGTTAAGCTATTTTGGTTAAACAAATTGCCAAACAAAGCTCTCACACATGAAGCAAATCGTAACAAGGTATACTTTCTATGTTTTCGAAAACAAAAAAAAGTATTTAATTGAAAAGTCATTAAAAACGGATATGGAAAATCTAGTTGGTTACATTGATAACAGTCGTTTACCGGCAGCACTATGCTTTTCATGTAGTTGCAGATTTGCTTCATGTGTGAGAGAGAGCTTTGTTTGGCATTTTGTTTAACCAAAATAGCTTAACAATAATTTTAACAATTTTACTGAAACAAAGTGACAGTAATTGTTTATTGGTTGTCATGGCGACAGCTACTATGCAATGTTTACATGCTTTTTCAAAAGACGCTTAATTGACTTAAAATATTTCTCAAAAACGGTGTTTAATGCAAGTATTTATGTATTTTTAGCTCACACATATACTATACTATAGTAGTGTGAGCTATGGTGATCCTAATTTTTTCGGGAAAAAAAAAGTTGCTCCGATTTCAACAATTTTTATATATCTTTGCGTTTCAGATGATTTTGAAACTTTTTTGTTGCGCCGTCTGTCTGTCTGTCTGTCTGTATGTCTGTCTGTCTGTCTGTCTGTCTGTCTGTCTGTAACGACCAACGCGCATAACTCAAAAACCGCTTGGCCGATTTCAATGAAATTTGGTACCTAGGCTGGGTCTTCGGTCGAGATGGTCCCATTTAAAAATGAACAAAATCCACCGAACACAAACCAAATAAAAGGGTGGGGATAGATTTCAAAAATTAGAGTTTATGTGAAAATATGGCGTGTGTGATATCAAACGAAAGGTAATTGAGTCTGGAGTTAAACAAAGTACATTTTAATTTCTTTTTAAAAAAGGGTGGTGGTATATTTCAAAAATTAGAGTTTAAGTGAAAATATGGCGTGTGTGATATCAAACGAAAGGTAATTAAGTCCGGAGTTCAACAAAATACATTTTAGTTTTTGTTTTTTTTAGGGTGGGGGTGGATTTCAAAAATTTGAGTTTAAGTCAAAACATGGCTTGTGTGGTATCAAACAAAAGGTAATTTAGTGTGGAGTTGAATAAAATAAATTTCAGTTTTTAGTTATATTAGCTCACACGTACACTATAACTATAGTACCTAGTGTGAGCTTAGGTGCCCATATATTGGCAGAGTATTTTCTAAAACCCTATATTTCTAGTACAAATATGCTAAAAGTGACTTTATAAAAAAAGCCCTCCACCGATTATTTTTATATTTGGTTTAAAATATTCAGGAAACTAAAATCATGAACAAAAGAAAAAAGTCGAGTGCAAGAATTTTTCATTTAATCCTATTTAAGGCGCACCGTGATAGTGCCGACCTAAGTCCGAATGATTTCTATACTTATCCGAAAATCAAGAATCGACTACGTGGTCAAAGATTTCAAAGGATCGCCAAAGGAAGCAGTCGACCCGTTCAAGAATGCAATTTTGACAGTACCAACAAACGAGTGGAATTACAGGTTTGACAACTGGTTTGAGCACATGCAAAAGTGCAATAATTTTCATGGAGAATACATCGAGAAACAAAAAAGTATTTAAGTTATCTAGTGTTTTATTCCAGCTGTATATACAAAACTTAAAAGATAACCCTCGTAGTTTATGTGTGCAGTAAGCGTGTGGCAAAACAACGCCATTTTTTGCCTACACTGCTTTGATTAGCACTGCACGCCACTGTTTCATATTATATTAAAGAAACATATTATTTTACGACGGACGGTTTGGGTTGGGCTCTAAAGCGGTCACGAAATTGGCTAGCTACCGTAATATTGTTCTTCTTTTTAGCACCGAGAGCGACCGGTATGGACAGCAGAACCGGTCATCCTTGAACTCTTTTGAATATCAACGCCAACTTGATATTCAGCTGCCAGGCTGGTTTCCTTTGCGGACGATTTCGCAATGTTTACTGCTGTCTCTTCTTCTCAAATTGATGATCCAGCATTGGCGGCTGGTGAGGGGGGCTCTGTAGCGCCGCTTATTGTCTAATTTTACTCGTTCTTTGAACTCATGAAATTATTTACAACAAGCTTTCATAAAAACTATCGGTTATTTGTAAGTGGTATTACCCTTGAAAGCAGTGGCGGCTGCTACAGGGAGGGCAACGGGGCATTGCCCTCCCAAAACTAGACAACAAACAGTATTTTTAATTTATTTATTTAATAAATTGGTAAAAAAAAAATTCGCTTTTATTATAATGATAATATTAGAATGTTAGAAAATTATTTTTTAATTTTTAGTGCATTTTATAAAAGCTTGTGACTTAAAAAAATTTTTTTACCAATATATTTTCTACTTTTTAGTCTCAGCTATCTACTCTATTAAATAAAAATATTTATTCAATAACAGAACAGAAGAGTTTATTCTAGATTATAATAAAATCGCTGATCGTGAGTTGTTTGGAAACTCATTTTTCTATTGGGGGAAGGAGAGGGTGGGGGTAGAGGTAGAAATATATTTTTTGTTTAAGCTGTATTGCCATCGGACCTTTATGCATATACCAAATTTTATAAAAGTCATTTGAAGTGAAGTGTGTCAAAAACGCATTTTATATGGAAGGGGGTGGGGGGTAGGGGTGGGAGGACATTTTTTCATTATTGTTGTATTGTCATCGGACCACTATATGCATACCAAATTTAATCCAAATCGGATAATGGGAAGTGTATCAAAAACGTATTTTTCTATAGATGGGGGTGGGGGTAGGAGTGGTAGGATTTTTTTCTTAATATTGTATTGTCATCGGATCACTATATGTATACCAAACTTCATCCAAATCGGATAACGGGATGTGTGTCAAAAACAAATTTTTCTATGGAAGGGGGTGGGGGTAGGGGTGGGAGGATATTTTTTTCTTATTGTTGTATTATCATCGGACCACTATCTGTATACCAAATTTTATCCAAATCGGATAACGGGGAGTGTGTCAAAAACACATTTTTCTATAGAAGGGGTGGGGGTAGGGGTGGGAGGATATTTTTTTCTTATTGTTGTATTGTCATGGGATCACTATGTGTGTACCAAATTTCATCCAAATCGGATAATGGGAAGTGTGTCAAAAACGCTTCACAAGATTTAATAGTTAGATAGTTAGACAGAACATTAGTTAAATAAAAGCTTGTAAAAAAAGTTAAATCTTCCCTTACGACATGATTGTCTAGTTTTTTTATTATCTATGTTTAACAACAAGCGATGAATTGGGTGAACTTTTGTAGCGTAAATAATTACAAGTTGGCAGCGTCGCGCGGACCAAGGTTTCAATTTCACCCGTTTTTCAGCGGTGTATGGGTGGGTGTTCTCGCGCGGGGGCGGGAGGAATGTTTGTTTTAGTTAACGTCGGCCATATTTATCGTGCGAAAACGTTCGTTGCCCTTTCTACGTATTGCCGGTTCTATCCTTAGTGAAGACGTAGAGTTTGTTTTGATTTATTTCTATTTATGCCATTGACTTTGTTAAAAACCTTTTTTTTTCTACAATAAAGATCTTTATTATTATTATTATTATTATTATTATTATTTGGGCTATGTCAGAAGTAAAAAGCCTTGTCGGTCGCGTGTCATTGTTTGTTCTTGTTATCGTTTGTTTATAAAATGAAGATAAATACCGTCGATTACATAATTCACTGTGCAAATTTAAATACGTCGACATATGAATTTCGATTACAAATAAAATCTTTAGGGCCACATAGACCAGACCTAAAAATTAACCAAAATTTTAGTGCAAGTAATGCCGAGGGGTGTTTCAAAAAAACTTATAATAGAAAATTTAATAAAAATTATACGATGCTGAAAATTGGTTGTGCGGTTGTAAAAAAAGAAATGCTTTTTTTGCTTTATTTGTCTTGTTATGAACAATCCACGAAGTGATCCTGCGTGAGTGGCAAGGGAATAAGTGGTATTTATTTAAAGAACAACATAGAATTTTCTATGCTAGGCAAGACTGATATTAGGTACCAATTGAATAGTGCCTATGGGCAAAACATTACCGAACATAATGATAATGTGACAAAAATTAGACATATACTTAGTAGGTTAATAGACTGTTTAAAATTCTGTGGAATTTTTAGGTTGCTCTACGGGATCATAAAAAAGAAAGGTGAGTGGACTTTATATATATATATATATATATATATATATATATATATATATATTTATCGGTTTCACAACGTTCTACGTCTTCCGGTACCCAATCTCCACTCGTTTCTGTTTGCCCATAATTCATCATCTAGGCCTCTTATTCTTATTTCACTGTCTATTCCTTCTCTCCAGCTTCTCCTTGGCCGTCCTCGTTTTCTTCGGCCAGTTGGTTTCCATTGTAGTATTTGTTTAGGTAGTCTTTCGTCATTCATTCTTTGTACATGTCCGTACCACACCAGTTATTTTGTTCTTATATCATCCACTAAAGTACGTTCACCTACTGTCATAATTTCTCTTATTCTTTGATTTGTAACTCTTTCTCTTTTTGATTTCCCTGCTGCTCTTCTCCAATAGTCCATCTCCGTAGCGGAAAGCATTTTTTCTGTTCTATCCTTGATTGGCCATACTTCTGAGCCCTATGTAATAATACTTTTTATAATGGTGTTATATATAAGCTTTTTGTTATGTTTTGATATACTTTGGTCCCAAATTATTCCATTTAATAAAGTTATTGCTTTTCTTCCTTGTACGTTTCGATCTTTTATAGCTTTGTCTAGTGTTCCGTCAGCTGTAATTTTTAGACCTAAGTATTTATACTCATCACAGGAGTGAATTCGCTGCCCGGTATTTAAGATTAGATCCTGTTTCATTCCATCGATACACATATACTCTGTCTTATTGAGATTAACCTCTAGTCCCCACTTATTGTACTCTTCTATTAGTTTTCGTGTCATATATTCGAGGTCGTCATAATCCTGAGCCACTACTATCTGATCATCGGCGAAACATAAAGTATACAAGGTGGTTTCGTCCAACGGAATTCCCATGTTTTGGCATTTTCTCTTCCATACTTTAAGGACTTGTTCCAAGTATATCTTGAAGAGCGTAGGCGAGATACAGCAACCTTGTTTAAGACCTTTATTTACTTGAAAGCCTTTGGTTAGTTTTGCTTTTATTTTAACTTTTGCCTTACTATTGCGGTATAACTCTTGGATGGCCTTAATTAGTTGTACGCTTATGTTTGTGTTTTCCAACGCTTTCCAAAGTAGATTTAGTGGTATACTATCATATGCCTTCTGCAAATCCACGTAAAGCAGATGCAGCTCTTGACCGTATGCCATTTTCTTTTCAATAACTTGGGTTATACAAAAGAGATGATCTGAAGTCGATCTACCCGCCCTGGAACCAGCTTGTTCTTCTGCCTCCATGTCTTTATATTCGCTCTCTACTTTATTTCTTATTATTTTACCGTATATTCTGCTTAGCGTACTAGTCACAGATATACCTCTATAATTGTCACATATATCTTTCCTTCCTTTTTTGTGTATTGTGGATATATATGACGTTTTCCACTCAGTTGGGACTACAGTTCCATTTAAATATTTTTGGAAAAGATTCCGTAATCTCCAAAACAGTTCTTCAGTGCCATATTTAATAAGTTCGGCTGGGATATTTCCGGGTCCGGCAGATTTACCGCTTTTTAAGGTTGTGCACACGTTTTTGACCTCAGAGATTGTGAGGGGTACTGGAGATCCCATCGTTCTAATTATATTGTCTCTTGCGTCTTCCTTGAATTCTGCTCTATCTTCAGTTAAAAGTTTTTTAAAATGCTCATCTCATTCTTTGTCTGGTATTGGTGAAATGATATCTCTGCATGTTTCTTTTTTAATCGATCTTATAGTTTTCCAGCTTTCGGTACTTCTCCTACCTCCTAAGTAAGAATCTATTTTCTGACACTTTTGCGTCCACGAATGATTTTTCACTGATCATTCTTCTCACCTTTGATTGAGTGGACTTTATCTATAAACAAATAAACTGAAAAGTACACCAAGTAGCCGCTTGTTTGGAAAATACTAAAATAAAATTGTTTCGGTAACTTGTTTTATCTCATTTTTCATGTAATATAAATTTCTGCCCCCCCAATTTATAACGTCACCAGCCGCCACTGCTTGAAAGGGTCATTCCGGCAGAGGCCATAACTGATCTAATGCTGCAGTAAGGATTACGAAACCACTACGATTAATAATATTAAGTTTAAGAACATCGACAAAAAATGTATTTTGTGGTGTGCCTGTGGTTTGCAGTAAATTTCTCTTAAAACTACCCTGCACTATTTTTGGTCTGTGTTCATTTGCCACGAACGTAAAAAAAACTACGTTTTTGGTTTAAGGAATACTCTTAAGAACATCGACAAAAAATGTATTTATCTCCTGTGTTTTGCAGTAAATTTCTCTTAAAACTACCCTGCACTATTTTTGGTATGTGTTCCTTTGCCACGAACGTTTTTGGTTTAGGGAATAGTCTTAAGAACATCGACAAAAAATGTATTTATCTCCTGTGGTTTGCAGTAAATTTATCTCAAAACTACCCTGGACTATTTTTGGTCTGTGTTCATTTGCTACGAACGTAAAAAAAACTAGGTTTTTGGAATAGTCAGTATCCTCACCACAGAAGACGCAATAAAATTTAGATTAACAAAATATTAAAATATGCACAGATTTTTAGTACTTTTCTTTTAAATAACCTATGTGGCAGGAACACGTTACAACCCGTGCCTTCCAATTATGTTATATATTTTCATAAAAGTCAATATTCGTTATTCTGAACACTTATGATTCACATTTTGTCGAAGGTTTTTGTGCTAATCCAATTATTAGCAAGAATTACTAATACAAATCTTGTTATCTATGCCACAGTGCAAGTACCTTATCTACACTATGCCCAGTGGCAGCGAGTCGGGGGAGAGGTCGGGGGCAAGGAGGGCCCTGAACCTCCTACTTTTTTTAAACCTCATAATATTTTTTCTAAATCCTAAATATGCTTGTTTGCAAAATGTCAAATTTTGTACTGTTCAGAAATTATACAGCCATCCCCCACTAATTAAGGGCATGTGCCGCCTCTGACTGTGTCTATAGAAAATTTTCTCGTTTTACAAGTAACCTACCTAAAAAAACACAAATATACAAAACTTTTGGTAGAAAGCAAGAACCAATTTAGTCAATAAAATTTTAATCATTATATTTAGTCAAAACTTCGCCAACGTCAACTAGTGTCAAACCAGTAATATCAGATATTTTGTGACAATTTAAAGGTTTTCAGATTATTTCAAATACAAGCATGCAATTGTTTTTCGTTTTCTATTCTGCCAAAGCTCGAGTTTATAGTAAGTGATGTTTCACATGCTGGTGGTTTGCTTCCCTTTCAGTATTTTGCCGAAATACAGAAGTGTCAACAACTTTATTTAAATAGTGCTAAACCTAAATGCGGCTGCACGGTAAAATTTTTTGTCTATAATGACATCCCGTTCTTTATTTGAATAAATTGTTTTACCTCAAAACAATTTATTTTGATTCTTTTTAGTTCAACACAGCGTTTAATCTTGAAATGAGACTTTATTTTTTATCTTTATTTGTTTCTCAAGAAAATATTCTCTTGTTGAATAGAAAAGCACAAATTATTTTCCTTCAAAGCAATTTGCTGTGATCAAGACAATTTTTTCTACCGTGTCGGAAAAATAAGAAAATACCAAGAACGACAAACCCAGAGGATAGTTACTTCCCATAAGCGCAACGTTGGCCGAGCCTCGCCGGGTAAATGACCTTGTGTGACATATTTCGACCCACTCAATACATTGCGATAGATACAAAAAAACCATGTCGGGTATTATTTGTGCTCTTTTTAAGTGCACAAACAAATAAAAATATTTTTAAATAAAAAAAAATCAGATTTGTAAATTCAATTCTCAGATCGCTCGTAGATTCGTCACCAATGGACTGTTAGCATATATGTTGTTGATTTCTACTCATTGTAGTAACACAAAAATATATTTTTACGATATAAAATTTCTTCCATTTTATAGTTACTTGTGGCTAATACAATATGTGGTAGAAAATGATAATTTTTACGATTTTTTATAAAGGTACATGAACAGATTTAGTTTGGATCACAGTTTCGTCAGCAATTTTAGCCATATAAATTGTTGATTTTTACTTGTTGTAGTTGCACGGAAATAACATTTTAAGACTCAACAAAGTATATTATACAATCTTGCATAAGTTTTGTGTTACTACAAATGGTACAAAATTGCTTTTTTGCGTTTTTATCAATTTCTTATACGGGCTTTATTAATATATTATTCAAAACCATGCAGCGCAAAAATGGTGAGTAAAATTGTGTCCAATACCTACTACATAGATATTTAATTCATTCCATTCAAAGTCCAGCTTTTTCGTCTTTAACAAGAAAGGAGGTGTCCGAACAATACAGAAAAAATCTTAAATATGTAATTAAAATATATAAGAATTGAATAAATAAATTAAAACTTACTGTCAAAAACATTATCTTATCATTAAGACGTCAAAAAATTTCCGATTTAATTCGCTGTTGGGTACCCACGAGGAAAAAATGTCATGCGTTATTGCGTTGCTATGGTGATATGTCAAAAAAGCACATTTTGATAGGTTAGAAAATACTGGTGTGGAATTTTCGTCGAAAACAATGCCTTCTCTAGCCATTGCTGCACGGGCTAGGAAGATAAAAATATAGAAAAGATAGTAAGTAATAGGTATGTTTTTTAATGAATTCTGGGTAAACATTTGGGCGCAACACCCGAATTTTTTTTTGACTGACTCAAAATTCTGGCACTACCATGTTGTATTGACACGAGCCGCGACTGCCTATTGAATATTAAACTTTAAAATAAAAAGCAGCCGATTGAGGAAATGTTTTGCGTTGTTTTTAACCAATAATGTCAAATTTGATTTTAATTTGATATATTTTTTTAAGATCGAACAATCCATTTTGTATATATTTTTATTAGATTGTCCATTGAGATCCGTTTTTAAATATTTAGTTTTTGTTTTGGTTAGGTAGTTTTTAAATTATTTATTTATAAAATGTTTAAATTATAAAAAAAATTACTGCGCTATAGAGGTCTTGATGTCTGTGTAGTAGCAAAAGATATTTCGATTTTCAGTTTGACAGTTTGTTTAATTTTCAGTTGTCAATTTCAAATGTCGTTATAAGAATGTATTGTAGTGCACTTTAAAAAAGTAACGAAGTTTGTTAAAGAATATCTTAAAACCTAATGAACCGAAACCGAAACCAAAACTATATAGTTATTTAGGAACAGATTTCAATTGACATTTTACTAAAATACTCTGCCAATCTATGGGCACCTAAGCTCACACTAGGTACTATAGTTATAGTGTGAGCTAATATAATCAAAAACTGAAATATATTTTATTCAACTCCAGACTCAATTACCTTTCATTTGATACCACACAAGCCATGTTTTGACTTAAACTCAAATTTTTCAATCTACCCCCACCCTTTTAGAAAAAACTAAACTGTATTTTGTTTAACTCCAGATTCAATTACCTTTCGTTTGATATCACACACGCCATATTTTCACTTAAACTCTAATTTTTGACATCTACTCCCACCCTTTTTTTTTAAATAAACTAAAATTCATTTTGTTTAACTCCAGACTTAATTACCTTTCGTTTGATATCACACACGCCATATTTTTAAATAAACTCTAATTTTTGGAATCTACCCCCACCATTTTATTTGGCTTGCGTTCGGTGGATTTTGTTCATTTTTAAATGGGACCATCACGGCCCAAGACCCAACTTAGGTACCAAATTTCATTAAAATCGGACAAGCGGTTTTCGAGTTATGCGGGTTGGTCGTTACAGACAGACATATAGACAGACAGACATACAGACAGACAGACAGACAGACGGCAAAACAAAAAAGTTTCAAAATTATCTGAAACGCAAAGATATATAAAAAATTTTGAAATCAGAGCAACTTACAATATAGTAGTAGTGTGAGCTAAAATATATCAAAACCATAGCTTGGAGATTACTAATTTCAAATTTGACATTAGTGGTTAAAAACCAACGTAAAAAAATTCGGGTCGCGGTTCGTTTGTCGAAAACACGTTTATCGAAAACATCTTTATCGAAGACATTTTGATCGAAAATCTTAATTTCGAATGACATTTTGATCGAATGACATTTTGATCAAAAATCTTAATTTTGAATGACATTTTGATCGAAAATCTTAATTTCTATCTACATTGACACGGTTCGGTTACGTTAGCGATCGATTGACAACGGTTAGGTTTCACATTCTCTAGGATCCCGGGAAAGAGGTCAGGAGAGTATGTTTTAAAAAAATGAATGTATGTTAGAAATGTTTTCGATTAAAAAGTCATTCGAAAAAGTTGTATTCGATAAAAAAGTTTTCGATCAAAATGTCATTCGATCAAAATGTCATTCGAAATTAAGATTTTCGATCAAAATGTCTTCGATAAAGATGTTTTCGATAAACGTGTTTTCGACAAACGAACCGCGACCCAAAAAATTCCTCTGTCGATTGATTTTTATTTTAAAGTTTTATGTTCAATAGTAAAAATATTAAAAGGGGTGTCAGGTTATAAAAAATCACACTGTACCCATGTCCAGGTGTATGTGTGGTGGTCGCTCCAACTCGCACTCATCCGTGAACTCAGTCGAAAGCAATCCGTTTTATTTGTGACTAGATCAACAGCGCCAATATGTTTTGAAAAACAAACTAAGCCAGGGGCGGTCGATGCATGCAAGAAGCATTGCGTCCCCTACGAAATCATAATATTAAAAATACTCTGCCAATATATGGGCCCCTAAGCTCACACTAGGTGCTATAGTTATAGTGTACGTGCGACCTAATAAACTCCAGACTAAATTATCTTTTGTTTGATACCACACATGCCATGTTTTGACTTAAACTCAAATTTTTGAAATCAACCCCCACCCTTCAAAAAACAAAAACTAAAATGTATTTTGTTTAACTCCGGACTCAATTACCTTTCGTTTGATATCACACACGCCATATTTTCACGTAAACTCTAATTTTTGAATTCTACCCTCACCCTTTTTGAAGAAAAAAAACCTAAAATGTTTTTGTTTGTGAATTCTACCCCCACCCTTTTATTTGGCTTGTGTTCGGTGGATTTTGTTCATTTTTAAATGGGACCATCTCGACCCAAGACCCAGCCTAGGTACCAAATTTCATTAAAATCGGCTGAGCGGTTTTTGAGTTATGCGCGTTGGTCGTTACAGACAGACATACAGACAGACAGACAGACAGACAGACAGACAGACAGACATACAGACAGACAGACAGACGGCGCGACAAAAAAGTTTCCAAATAATCTGAAACGCAAAGATATATAAAAAAATTTGAAATCGGAGCAACTTTTTTTTTCTCGAAAAAATTAGGATCACCATAGCTCACACTACTATAGTATAGTATATGTGTGAGCTAAATATTAATATTACCATTTTCAATTCTTGTATTGAAGGGCAAGAGATAAGGTACCTATACAATTTAAAAGTACCTTAAAAGGATAGCCAGTTCCCCACATTAACGCAATGGCTTAGCTTGTCGCTTTTCCATTGGATAGACGCCCGCCTTTTGATTTATCTGCCTTGCACACTTTGATCGGATCTGAATGATCTTGTCTCTCGCACTCGTGATTGTTTGATTAAAGAATTGAATTACATTATACATGTAAAGTCAAATATAAAATGGTCCTAATTTCGATGAAAAATTAAGTCTTTTGCGACTTTGGTTAGCAAATCAAAATAAAGTACATAGCTATTAATTTCGGCAATACTTCTTATAAAATATTTAAATTTGTACATGGTAAAAAATTTTCTCTAGAATGAAAACACGTTATTTTCTTGAATAAATTGTTTTACCTTTAAACAATTTGTTTTGAATTAAAATATTTCTTTTCAGTTCAACGTAGTGTTTAATCTTGAAATGAGACTTTATTTTTCTTCTTTAATTGTTTTGTTTCAGTTGGGGTATCATTTTGTAACAAGGCAAATTGTCTTCATATAAGTAATATTTTGCTTCCAGAGAAAACGGTGCCTTAGATTAATTCAGTTTCAATTTATAATAAAACAATTTCTGTTTGAAACTCGTACACAATGATTGTGTAGAAATAAAATTTCGGACTTCCATTGTCTTTATTTATTTTAAAACCCGACGTTTCGGTTAGAGATACTTACTAACCGAAACGTCGTGTTTTAAAATAAATAAAGACAATGGAAGTCCGAAATTTTATTTCTAAAACAATTTCTGTTTCACATTAAACTAAAGTGGCGAGACAGTTTTTGTGCTAAATCAAGAAAATATTCTGTTGGTGAATAGGAAATTATTTTACTTTAAAGCAATTTGCTTTGATCTAAGACTTTTTTTTACCGTGTATATTTGAATATCAACTTATTGCTTACCACATTTTGCAATTCTGACCACTCTATGGCAATGCATACCTGAAAATAAAAAAAATCTAGTTAGCAAAGTAATTTGTTGTTCATGTAATGTAAATTTGTTTTTCTTGTAATGTAAAAGTAACATTGCCCACTTCCAGAAACGCTGGAGAGCTGGGCTTTGACAGCCTGATAGGAACTATGATAAAACTTTAGGAAACAATTTATAAAAACCCAAAGCTATCGGTATAAGGCATCGCAAAAGTTTTGAACATATTCCGCATATTTTCATTACTTTAAAAAAGTTGTGGAATTATAACAAAAACATTTCATGTGAAAGAAAATGAGATTTTGTAAAAATAATGGAGATAAAATTAAAGCCAAGTTCTAATGCCCTAAAAAACATTTCCAAACTAGTAAGAACCTTTTATTTTAAAATGTGTATTGGAGAACTTGGCTATACTTTCATGTCAATTATTTTGACGGAACACCATTTTCGCATACTTGGTTTTTTTTACATGAAATGTTTTGTTATGGTTTGTGGAAACTTTAGTTTCATAGCCGAGCAAGTTCTTTGTAAACCATTCCGATATGGTTGAGATTTCTAACTAAAGATGACAATAACAAGTTTAATATTTAACTTGTAGTTTATAAAATAATAACAAACGACATATAAAGAACAAAAATCCTAAACGAACCGTACTTTACAATTAATTTTAACCCCAAAAAAATCCGCGTATTTAAGTTTTTTACCAAGTTAATAAATAATAAAATAACAATTTGAAGATATAATTTATTTTCCCTTCCGAAGGAAAAATACGACTTTAAACATACATAAACAATTTCTGCAAAAATATAAAGAAATTAAAATTTTTATCAAAAGTTAAAATACGGAAAAAACCTAATTCTTAACAGTATTGCTGCTTCCGTGTTTAAGGGAGCTAAAATGTGTCTGAATATTAACTATCAGTTTGACGACTCTGCTGTTTAAAATAATAGTTGTAATGTCACATTTCTAAAATAGTTATTGAAAACTTTCCATCCAACACAAAATTTAAAAAATTAAATCTAAAGATAATAAATTTAAAAGTTTTAAAAATACTTTTGTAGGCCATACACATAATGAATTGTAGATTTCTCCAGGGTGAAGTCCTTGAACCATTGTTAAAGGAGAAGAAACGAAAAGTCCCGCTTACTTCACAAATATTTTATTGTCTAATCACGACGCGTTTCGGTTTTTAAAAAACCATTATCACGTGGTCTGGTAGACAGTTAAGAATGATCTTTGAAACAAATGAAAAACTGGAACACACAAAAATTAAAAAACATTTAAAATAGTCTAAAACAACATACAGATTAAAAATCAGTCAAACGGACATAAACACGTAATTTTTATAAAATACAATTACATTACATTTGTATTTTATAAAAATTACGTGTTTATGTCGGTTTGACTGATTTTTAATCTGTATGTTGTTTTAGACTATTTTAAATGTTTTTAAAATTTTTATTTTTGTGTGTTCCAGTTTTTCATTTGTTTCAAAGATGATTCTTAACTGTCTACCAGACCACTTGATAATGGTTTTTTAAAAACCGAAACGCGTCGTGATTAGACAATAAAATATTTGTGAAGTAAGCAGGACTTTTCGTTTCTTCTCCTTTAACAATACACATAATATTCCAATACCCACGGTAACTGCCCATTCATGATGCAAACATGAGGGCCTTGGGGTCTTTAAGCAAAAAAGACCTGATTGGTTGCTTTCAAAGACATATGCATATTATTTCCATATAGTACGTATTATTGCAATACCTACGGTACCTTACGAGGCAGAAAGCAAACATATTTGCAATATCAATGGGTATAAGTCTATCCTTTTTGCGGTCCTTAAGATAAAATGTCCTGATTGGTTATACTTTTACGCATGAATATTATTTTATTCGTGTATTCGTTACGTCAAATCATCGCCGTACAGTTGACAAAAACTCTATCTATGTAAATTTGGTATCTGTGCATTTTTCTGACCTTTATTTCTGAATGTTTGCATCAAACGCCAAACCATTGTATAAATAGGTAACAGGGAGTATTGGAATATTACGTATATGTTGTACGCATCCTAGAAATGCACAACTAGCAACACTGAATAGGGTATTGGTGCAGGTTGCAATATTCTAATGAAAAACTAGTCAGTCCAGTGGTTCCGTCGACCTCGACCAAGTCGTGGATTTCGCAAGTGAAAACCGTGCCGCTGTAATAGTGCCGCTTTTTGCCATGTTGTCGTTTAATATATAATCTATTTTTTACCTTCCCAAAACTAATAAGATAAACGACATACAAAAACTGATTGCTTATGAGAATTATGGACCCTTTTTTGTAAAATAACTCTTTTATAAATCCCATCCTATTGTGTAATTTTCTTATTTCAAAATGTTTCATGCCATTTCGTTAAAGTACACTGGTTTTTTTTATCTTTATCCAATGCTAACAAAATTAAGCAGATAAATGACTGGCAAAATAGAAACCTAATCAGTAAAAATGTATTTTTAGTTTATTCTTAGAATTCTCTATAAATGGAATTATGTATAAAATGGCAAAACAGTGGATAAAACTTAGTAAAAAGTAATAAAAAAGCATTCCAAAAACATTTCATGTGGAAATGTTTATTCAAACTTGGATATTAGGGCTGCATAATGCCAGCTCTCTAGCATTTTTGCAAGTGGGCAATATAAGTTTTATCAATGCTACATTTTACATAACTTTGCATCCCAACAAACATTTAAAGTTGTAACGACGAAACCCCAACTAGAAAGAATTTCTTAAAAGTAACCGCAACGTACTCCCGCTACGTCTCAGTATACCATACAGCGACGTTATAATTCCCTAAGTGGGGAACCAATTTCTGGTTATAACCACTTGGCCAAGTGTTT
Organism: Aspidapion aeneum; assembly: GCA_963576565.1. Lineage (NCBI taxonomy): Eukaryota > Metazoa > Arthropoda > Insecta > Coleoptera > Brentidae > Aspidapion > Aspidapion aeneum. The sequence continues at coordinate 90,109,144 of OY755044.1, read as the reverse complement.
AAAGTCACTGTAGTAGCAACTACACTACTACGTCGTAGCCAGGTATCTACTACGTCGTAGAGGCTGTTTTTTTTTCCGTAATGGCATAAAAGTTGCGATGTAGTTGCAAATAATATAATCGTTTCTTTTTGGTAGAATTGTTACACAATATGGTGGACACAACAGTAAACAGACTCGCTTAGTTTTTTTGTTTGGTTATGGTTATAATATGTACTATGTTATCCAAAAGTGTGAGAATTTACGAGCAGAGGATCAAAATTCGAGTGCGACGCAAAGTTTTTTGTATAACATGCATTATATATATTGGAAAAAACCGGTGCGCCCGTAAAATTGAGCCGTTTTCTGGTAGCTGATGGAATTTTTGTGTTGTGATTTTGGAGGTTATGTTTTCATAATCGACAGTTAACTCCAACAAATGGTGCTTAAGAAGAGCGTTTTTGGTAAGCTTCAACTAATTTGTTTATAAAATAGTATAGCTCTTTAATATGAGCTCATAAAACGACAACAAAAATATTAAATTTTCTTTCTTACATAAAAACATGGCGTCTCAAACTATATTCCCTGATAGTCGAAAGGGTTACTTGAAAGTGAGCCTAAGTTACGGCAACGTGTCACTTACGACTTTTATGTCGGCATTCCTTTTTAGTTCTAGATAACACACTCGAATTTCTACTCCTTCGTTGCAGAAACGTATTATTAACTAGCTTTCGCCACTAGAAAACGTCTACAGAGTGATAGGAACCACGCGATAAGTATAACTACTACCCTCAAGTTATTGGGGTGTCGCCACTTGTCATTTGCCGTTTCTGTCAACAACAGCACCACTGCTTATAGGTTTTGTACCAGCGTGAATTTGTGGTAGGTTTTAAAACAAAAACAAGATAAATTAAATTCCATTAGAACAATAAATAAAGTGCCAATAAAAAGTGTTTTTTAAAAATGTATGTTGCAGTGGAGAGCATGATCCCTATTCTAGAATTTCTAGGAAGTGTTGGTCAAGGAACTAAACTAAAACTTATTGTTACTTTTTTTATTTACACATTGCTCTCACAATTCGCATGTAGTATTAGCTCACACATATACTATACTATAGTAGTGTGAGCTATGGTGATCCTAATTTTTTCAAGAAAAAAAAAGTTGCTCCGATTTCAAAATTTTTTATATATCTTTGCGTTTCAGATGATTTTGAAACTTTTTTGTTGCGCCGTCTGTCTGTCTGTCTGTATGTCTGTGTGTCTGTATGCCTGTCTGTAACGACCAACGCGCATAACTCAAAAACCGCTTGGCCGATTTTAATGAAATTTGGTACCTGGGCTGGGTCTTGAGTCGAGATGGTCCCATTTAAAAATGAACAAAATCCACCGAACACAAACCAAATAAAAGGGTGGGGATAGATTTCAAAAATTGGAGTTTATGTGAAAATATGGCGTGTGTGATATCAAACGAAAGGTAATTGAGTCTGGAGTTAAACAAAATACATTTTAATTTATTTAAAAAAAAACGGGGGGGGGGGTATATTTCAAAAATTAGAGTTTAAGTGAAAATATGGCGTGTGTGATATCAAACGAAAGGTAATTAAGTCCGGAGTTCAACAAAATACATTTTAGTTTTTGTTTTTTTTAAGGGTGGGGGTGGATTTCAAAAATTTGAGTTTAAGTCAAAACATGGCTTGTGTGGTATCAAACAAAATGTAATTTAGTGTGGAGTTGAATAAAATATATTTCAGTTTTTAGTTATATTAACTCACATAACTATAGTACCTAGTGTGAGCTTAGGGGCCCATATATTGGCAGAGTATTTTTTATTGTTTTTAGATATTTTGGCATTGTCAATATTCAGTAATTTTTATTATTATAAGCCCAATAAGTAAAAAAACAATCTCTGAGACTTGTTAGATCGCTTAGAAATCTGCATGTAACCACGATATATTTAATTTGTTTTTCTATTAGCCGCAAACAGCGCAAAAGTTCCTAGATGAAGTCTAGCATATCCCAGAGGTTATTTTAGGGGCCGTGCATAAATTAGATATTAGGGACCTATTGCAATAAAGCCTGGCACAAAACACAGCAGAAATTTAAGTTTATTCACTTCAAACCAAGCTTTAACAATAGCACAAATTTGAAGAAAACCAAAAAGACACCAAGCTCAACACATAAAATGAATCACAGTGAGACACGACACGTCAGCACAAGAGGCATAGATAAACGAATTCGGTTTAGTCTGCACAAGCGGGTTACGATGGCGATAGGGTGGTGCCACAGCACAAACCACGAACGACCGTAAAGGCAGTACAAGAATAGAACAGCAACAAGTAGCGTAAAAGATTAAGCATAGACCAGGGAATTCTTAAAATCCGTGTGCGGTACTCGATACTTTGGATCAATATTTTGCATTTTGATTGTTTTGCAAACTGGTCAAGCAATGAGCTCGAAAAAATGGACTGCTCAAGGTAGTTAAAAAAATATTTGCAAAACTATTCCTAATATTCCCATATTATAAAAGGAGCCACAAAAAGTAGGGTTAAGAATGTGTGCGACCAAGATGCGACTTCAAAAAGTCTACGTTTTCAAAGTAGAAACAGGAAGGAGAGATTACTTTAAAAGATCGACATTAAAAAAAAAGTCAAAGTAGTTGCGGCTTTAAAGTTGATCAAAAAAGTTATTTTGTCTACATTGTTACATCAGATGTTACTATGATGAAACAAACTTTTGTGGTAAAAATTAAAGTTATAATGTAGTCGGATACACTTGTTTGGGACTCCAATGAAGCTTAACTTTCTAGTGGTAATTAAGTGGGATATAACTACGAAATAACGACTAAAAAGAAAGTAAAACTTTAGCAACGTCCTATTGTGGTAGAGAAGACTATCAGAATCGACTATCAAGAAACAATCCTAAGAAGTAGTTTAGAGGGTCGTTTTTACGAAACATCTACTATTTCCTGATACTAAATAGTAGTTAGAACTAAAAAGTAACAAATTTTGGTTGGGATCACCACATTTCTACTATAAGAAACTAGCAAAGCCTTTAGAACATGTAGCCGCTACTATAAATGTTAGTTGAGATATATTTATAGGGGAGTGAAGTGAAATAAAAGTTTGGATTTCTTTGAGAGTTTTGTTATAAGTTCTGTCAAATCTCAACTCTCGTCCCTTTTCGAAGTGGACAATGTTAATTTTATATTTAAGTAATGGTTTTACATAATTTTACATGTATAGGAGAGGAGAGTAAATTGAAATTTTTGAATTTTTTGATTTTTTACAGCCTTTTATCATTTCTGGAAGTATAGTAGAATTTTGAGGATCTATACATGAGTGAGTGGCAAATTCGACGTTTTTCAAAATACCGTAAGTACTTTCCTGCTTTATGGAAGTAGGTGAAACTTGAAGGAATGCCCTATGCGGCTACGACTGTGCTAAGTTTAAGTTTTGTAGCTCATTCCGAACTAGAGTTTTAGATAGATCTTGACGGGGCCCCCAGATTACCACATTGCGCAACCTTAAGTTGAACAAAATTAATTTAATATAAATTATGTAAACAAATGCATACAGTCTAAAAATCAACAGAGAAAGACAGACCGATATCAGTTCACCTTACAAAATTTATTTCATACCTTAGAAAGGCACAGGGTACAGGTTACAAAAGCCAATGAATGATTGGCCAATTTTGTTCAATAAGAGATGCATATCTATGAACTTTGCTTTGCGTTCATCAAGAAGCTCTTGTTTTAAGACAAGATCAACACAAATAAATACTAGCTAACCAAAAATCTGGCAGTTTTTGTTGTTATTGCAAAAGGAAAGCCCACTGGATCAAAGTATGTAGAAAATGGATAGCTGATGGTAAGCCCTCTAAAAAGCAAAGGTCTAGTCAGCAGAATGCAAACGTAACCGAAAATGCTAAACTGATGATATCAAAAGAAGATTATTTGGTTTATAAAGACACAAATGCAGGGTGGATTGACAATACTGCAACAAAACATGTAGTCAATACTCCAGAATGGTTTGTAAACTATGAAGAGTTTAAAACATCATCAAATGGTAAAGGTACTTCAAGGACTTAAAAAAGGAATAATTGAAATCAAAACTCAAACTCCAGGACGCCAAAACGAAAGAGTAATGCTTAATGACGTTTGGTATTTACCTTGAATTTTCAAAAATCTGATTTCCTTACTGGTAGCTCAAAATAAAAATCCGAACAGTATTTTTAATTCTACTGTAACAAAATGTCAACTCGAAATGGAATGCTGTCATTACAGGAACAAGACAAGTTGAAGGAACACTTTACAAATGTACTATTGAACCAATAACACCAGGAGTAGAAGATCGTCAATTTGATATAAATGTTTCAGTAAATAGTTCCTTGCTGCAGCTATATCACGAACCATGGGGACATCAGGATGTTAGACATGTTTAAGAAAAACTCAGAAATGCTTTAAAACGACATGTATGTAAACCCTGTATATATATAGAAAAGCCGCTGAGAGGATAAGAACTGCTGATTTATTTGGTTATTTGGAATGTCTTGCGTTGTTTACGAATCTGAGCGTTTGATAAAAAGCAGTTTTAGGCATACCAGGTTTCCTTTCAACTTCGTAAGAACTCCACCGATAAATTCAGAAATAACCTGAGGAATAATCACGTAACCTTGGCTAAACCCACTGCTATTTATTTTCATTGTTTTCATTGTCATTAGAAAAAACAATTACTGGCAACAGAGCGCGTGATGGTCTGCTCTCCGCAATGTCGGAGATTTTCGGTTGCAACATAACGACAAGCAGGGAATACATGAAATTTCGTAATTACAAATTCTGTATGTCTACCTTGTTTACCTTTGTCGTGATTCTTGATGCATGCGCATAATTAAGTATACTTTTCTATTAAAGCTATTAGGAAGACTATTCTTAATGTTAACACTTAAACCATAAAAGGTACACACATCAATCAATTAATTAACCGCCTGGCAACGCTTTTGGGTCAGATTGTAGGAACAACTAATTTGCAACTTGCATTCCGTTTTTTTTTTGGTCCAGGCATTTTGAGGCAAACAGACTATGTTTTTTTATTTAGAGGTTACCTAGATGACATTATTATTAAATAAATTTTTAATTTAAGATGTTGAAATCGGTGGTATTCTAACCTTGGTGAATTGACCGCAAGGTTAGGGGACGTTTGATCTGATCTGGAACAACAAGAAACCGAATGGAAGTTGAAAATTAGCCGCGTCTCAGAGTGTGTTATTACTTCACCAAGAAAACCATCAAATGGTAAAAGTGGTTAGGAAATCATCATGATCATCTCCCAAATGCGGTCCTAAAAATATTGAATAGTCCAAATATTCCAGTATTCTAGCTTTTTTTTAGATATAAAATTGAATAGTCTCAGTCTAATACAATATTTAGTAAACATACCAACAAGTAGCATGTTCCGCAATAAATCCACATTGCACTGCACCAACTTCGAGTGGTCAAGGCACTATTGTACAAGATTTAAAAGTCCGTGGTCATTAAGGTCACTTACATATTTTTGAACGTAGACTGAACGTAGCTATTCTGCAGTTTTAGTAGATAACAGCTTTAGGAAAAAAATGCACCTAGGTACCCATTAACGTCACCACCAAAAAATATAAAAAAATGCCCCGATAAAAATAAACCCACTATTTCAAGCCATGCGTGGTAAATGCCTACTAGAACCAGAAGTTGATCGGTTTCAATAGACTAGGTCATACGGCTAAATAAACAAAAACGATTCATGGAATCTTTATTTCAGATAAAAACAGACGACTCTTAAGATAATTGTATAAACAATTTTTATAACTAAAAATTTAAGTATTTAACTAGTTGTGACTAGTCTGTTTAGTAAACTGGTATCGGAAAAGAATTTATAGGGAGATATCCAAAAAATGGCCGACTGACAGATCCCCATGGTATTTAATGAAATTGGACTGCGCAGTCGTCTCGTCGAAAATCTATCTATTACCCTCCCAGATCTCTGGCTTCATTGCAGAAGTTAACTAAGTAATTCGGATCTTACTTTAATCGATAACTTAAAATATCATTTTGGAAACAGCGCTACTACATATAGTTAAGTTGAGAATGATGAGAGTACAAAAATTAAGGATATTAAGGCTAATAAGTTAAGATTTTGGCTAATAAGTTAAGATTTTAGAGTAAGATTAACACAATTTTTTTTTTAAATAATTTGAGAGTAATCTGAGAAGTTTTCATATCTATGAAAAACTCAAATTGTTGTGTTTAGGAAGTACTTCAGTTGTTTATAATATTTACTGCTAGCATTCTCAGAGAACTTTTTTGTTCCTCCATGGCCACCATATTGGATATAATATGTTTACGATCTCTTGTATGTCAACATATAGTCTTAATATTTTTATATTAGGAACAATTTATCTTTTAAATCCAATTCTACAGTTCATTTCATTATTTTTGGGACAACTTTTTTTTCGTAGGTCTTATGATAACCAGCTGATAACTGTCAACAAGTTATCTCAAATTTATGAAATGGACTGTACATTTTTATTCGCTGTATTCTAGCGTGAAAAAGACAGTAACCAGACATCTAAACGTGGTCCCCGGAATTAAATCGCTTATTGCCTTTTTTGTGCAAATTTTCTACAGTATTTCTCCTTTCAGCTTTCATCACAGAAAAATGTTTATTTTTTCTAGTTTACATATGTTTACTGCAGAATTAGTGGCCTTAGCAATCATTCCTTTGCTGCTGGCATGACTGGAAATGCTAATTTTTGCATTTCAAAACCTTATCGCGGCATTTCGATACACGCTTTTTCTATTGTGTGTGGTAGAAGTTTCAACGTTTACGTTATTAATTGCTCATGACGCTAACGCCTCTAATATTTCGCATTCACATGCAGCTATGATCCGGGCTAAAGAAGCACGCAATTTTATATAAAAAAGATCTTATGAATTTTAAATTGATAACATGAGTCTAGATGAAAAGATTAATCGCATATTCCATGCTCTTGATCATTCTAATTAGTTTTTTCTAACCACCCGCTTGCTTGCGAGTGAGTTTCTTAGGTATTCATCAACTTAACTCCAAAATAACTTATTCAAAAATATCTATTTTTGAAATTTGTGTTTTTTAACCTGTTGTTTATTATCATTTCCTTAAAACATTTTCTTCGTTAATTCGTGTTTTTACCGACTGGACACTATAGTGCTGCTTTACAAAGCAAATTCGGTCCATTGATTCTTTTTTTGTCTCACTTTCAGTCATGTTGACCATTGCTTCTTTCAACGGTTTTTAAGTTCTTATTTTGTACCTACAGTTTTGACACCACAAGCATGTTAAAATAAAAGGTAAAGAAATCAAGAACTAAATTTAATTAAGCAATAGAAGATACCAGGACGGAACCTATTGGTTTTTTGATCAGTTAAAAAAAATATTTACGATAAACGACAGGAAATGGGGTTTACAGGTCGTAGCAGGGTAAAATTTTAAATAACCTTCGTCGACCTATAAGTTTGCTTTCCTAAGGTCACTATAAATAAGGAACTTCGTTGTACAGTGACCTTACACTTTTCCTCTAGGAAAGAAAATATTTGTTGAATGTCACAATTCAGACCTTTATGGATGTATGGAATTTCCTTATCTACGACTGGTAACAGTGGGGGGATGACCCGCAGGTCCGACAAGTCTTTTTGCCATGCCCCAGATCTGTCCCTTAACCTTACAAAGTCCAGTATGTAAGTGCAGATCTTCCTTGCTCAGGGTTGGTGCCCCGAGTGCCTGTTGTCTCATCCTTGCGTAGGCCTAACATTCTGCCACGAGGTGTCTTCATGTCTCTTCTTCCTGTCCACAGACTGGGCAAGCAGGGTCGTTCTCAACTTCTCAACTCCTCTACGTGTCATTTCGTTTGTGAAAAGGCAAAGGGACGGATGCGACATTTTTTCGGATTGGAGTTATGTCCAGTTATGTAAGATTTATTAGTATCTATGAACTGACAAAAAAGCGAATGTCCATCTATAGCTGTAAAAGCGACATTCTTTATATAATCGGTTCAGACAAAAAGGCTAACGTACACAAAATGGAGTTTCGCCTATCTTGTCGTATTCGCCCCTTTGTTTTTTCGGATCAACCGGTTATGTTCAGTTAGAATACATATCAGCAGTCCTAGGTCCTTCCCTGTCCCTCCCAGCAATTATCTAAGTCTGGTGGCTTTTAATCGAACTGCGAATTCTCTGGTCTGTCTGCAACCCGTTCCTGTTTCCCAGGAATTTGACAGTGCGTCCTGGGCCCACTTGTTAATTCCGGTCTGCACTTGTCTTTTTGTCACGCTCAGAAGTGCCTACTGGCCTACATAGACGGTTCCTGCTCCGATCCGTTCGAGTTCTTCCGCGTTCTCGTTGCCTGGTACCATCATATGCCCCGGAAACCAGATCAGCGTCACTAGTTTGCCATCGCTTAGGGTCTCCAGCGCCTCTGCAAATTCTTCCACCAAGCCGTCAGCACTCTAGGTAATCAACATACATACATGTCCCTTCCCAGATAGCCTTCCGTACTCTTTACACCATTTGTATTTTTAACTATGTAGTAGGATAATCATGAGAGGTTATCCGTGTGGGAATCTGGTGTTTTCTCTCTCAAACCACCTCATTGCATTGATTCAGGATTTTGATCCATTTACCAAACTTATGTTTCGCGATCTACCAATGCATAGCGTAAACCTCATCAAGTCGGTAAAAATACTTTTTTCGTGTTCTATTCCTATCCGTGTCAGATGGTTTAAGGCTTGCCTATGGCGCGCGGCGCCACAAACACCTTTTGTATGTTATAAGCTAAGTAATAACCAATTTTTGCATGCACCTTGTTAAAGTAAGCCGCACATTAAATACGAATTTTTATGTGTGCCTACTTACTTTTTTAGATTCACCTCTAGGCAATCCTTACCTGAATTGGGATTTAATTACGGCAAAAGTGTGCTAGAAAAACATTTATTATTATTGCTTTGATATTAAAAGTGCTAACGGAATTTTAAAGTGTATGTTAGCGTGCTGCGTAGACTAAAGTACATGCAAGAAATCTACACTTCATTCAAATTGCTTTGCATAAAAATGTTTAGGAAAATATTATTTTCACATGATTCTCTAGTTTAACTTTTATGCTAAATAAACACCTCATATTTATAGTTGCTCTGTGTATGAATTCTTGAAATGGATGAAACTATGTAGTCCCTTAACATTGGGGGAGATTTGAATTGTGCATGCTATCTCACTTGATTTCTGCATCTCGATTAAGACTGAAATGACGTGGTTTTAACTCGTTCGCAACCATCTTAAGAGTCCATACATCGTAGAATCTTGTCATCTTCTCTGACTCGAAGTATCGTGGTGCTTGAAATCAGAAACCGCCCGCAGGACCGACCCATGCTCTGGTTTGTTTAAACATTTTAAAGTGTGCGCGAACACACACCCTTGTTTCCTGACATTAGTAAAATCTCTTTTAAAACGGCAGGAAGTGTCGTGTATGTTCTTGTTACACCATTCGGTTCTCAGCATAGCATATATGTTAGAGAGTCCAGTTAAAAATGTTCGGCGACTCAAGGTATTACACTGAGATTACTTGCTTAAGAGTTTCCCTATTAAATAATCTGCAGTTCAGGTATCCGTGACATAAGTTGTTCTATTTTGTTCAGATCAACTGCTGCGGCCAAATGAATACTTATTATTTCTGTTATTATAGTTGTCACTTGTAATCTATTGTGATCCAGCGGTTTCGAGGTACATCGTGATAAAAACGAGGCTGTGTCTCAGTACTTGTCTTTTTTACAAAAGGCTTTTTTGTTTTTCCCGAACCTTGGCTCTGATAAACAAGTTGGAATACTTTTATCACGTAATGACAGGTTACAACTACAAGTTACGGCAGAATATAATGGAGACAAAAATCAAAGGCAAGAGAACCTAAGGAACAAAAAGGGACCTAACAAAATTGTACAAAGAGAAAAATATCTTGCGGTCTGACCTCATGTAACTTTTTGGTTTCACAAAGTGTCATATTTGCATTACTAACAGTTTTAAAAGTGAATTAGTTTAAAACTAAACTGACTGCACTGATTTAAATATAACCCTTTCTTCAACTCATCTGAGAATTTTATTAAATGCTAGTTAGGTCCCTTCATGATAAAGGCGATGAGTCAAGTTTAACGGACAGCACTCAAAATTCTAATTGCATAAAGGGAGTCGTTTCCATATGTTTGGTATGTCCGTGATTGACTAAAATACTCTGCAGGATATGTATTACCCCCTATCAGGATCTGGATACGCTGTTATTTGTACCCCATACCCTATGTGATTTTTTATAGCTTCAAAACTCTTACCACCCGGCGCGATCAGATCTAACTACGCCACTGGCATTCCCAAAATATCTTCAATTTTAAGCTTCGAACATTGAACCCCGTAGAAGCAGCATTCTTTCTTATTAATTGAGTCTAAGAACCCAAATTGCCACGTTTACATAATGTGATAAGATAACTTAAAAGGGATAATTAAATAGACGGTATTTTCTTTAAAAATTAACATTATTTTCATTCAAAATAAAATGTAAAAGCCTATCTCACTACTTTAAACGTTAGAAAAAATTAACAGCGCGGCAACCTCGCCAGCAATGGCGTGGTCGATGACGTACTGTCACTTGTTGTTGATGGCTGTCATTGTATTTTGAATCGTTGTGAACTAAAAGGTGATCCGTGCTAAACAGCCTAAAGTCAATATGGTAAAAAAGTGTGAGGTGTGTAAAACATCCTATGCCGTAGGAAATAAACGGTCCTTTTACAAGTATGTAAACAAATTATTTATCTGTAAACAAAACATAGGCGTAGTCAAATATTTTAAGCATTGTTATGTAAACAAACAGCCGGTTTTTAAGCTGTCACATTGTTTTAAATGTATTATACCTGCACGATTTTGTATTATTACTATTGAGATTCAAAAAATAATATACTTGCTAGAATAGAATGTTGAATCATTTTTATTTTAAAAAAGTATTCTCTAATTTAATGCTGTATTATGGTTTTGTACTATTTTTAAGATTTACAAAGATATGTTTGTATCATTAAAGGTTTAGGAATGTTTTCAAATTGATTTGAAATCATTTACTCAAACAAACCTGCCTATGGTTTGAGGTTATGCTGCTTCTAGTAGTTCAATGTTTTCAGATTTTAAGAGAATGAACACCGTAACTCTAGTATAATTCTGTAGTTTTCCGTCTCGCAGCAAAGGTCATGTCAGTGTAGACAAAATAGAAATCTAGCCGTCCGTCGTTAGTATACCCAGTCTGGTTCAAAATGGACCAGCAAAGTGGTTCGCCTTGGGCAAAACAAGCGAATATCTGGGTGTATATTTTTAGAATAGGTATATATATTATTTAAATAATTCTGACATTAGGTTTTATTTTTACACATTAGAGCTTTAGATTATGCTATTTTTGAATGTTCATAGTTTATTAAAATAACGATTAAACAAAAAATAATAAAATATAAAACGCAAAGGCAATACCAGTTTAACTTAAAAGCGCTCCTGGTTATGCCTTGTTATAATTTTCTCAAAAGTGATGGCACTTTTGGGAACCTCACTTTAAATTACCGGTAAACACCAACGAGGGAAGTGGTATTCACAGTGATCTTTAAGATCGATATAAAGTTCTTATGCCTTTAGTACCAAATCGATTAAGTTTAAAGACTCTTTCATTATATGTATGCAGGGCTATCAAAATGGACGGGCCACGATCCTCCACTTTGTTGACGTCACATCCGGGGCTGATTTTTTTTTTGATGGTCACGTTACGACACAGCTGATTGTCTTTAAAATATTGAAGTTTGAATGACGGTTCATGGATATTTGATTTTTTTTAAATAAAACCGTTTTTGAGATTGTTTTTACTTTATTCTGGCAGAACAATTTTTTTAAATGTATAGTAAGCCCTAATTTTTCATAGCCGCTTCATAAGCTCACACAAAACTTAAGTTTAAAGCAGAAGCGAATGTGACAATCACATATGACAAAGTCAAATACATGTCAAATATAACAGTTGGCGTGTGGTACATGGCGGGTAATTTGAATTAAAAATAAGGAATGCTAAATCTTGAAGATTTTAACCTTTTAATCATGTTGCTTCCTTACAAACCTTTGGTGGAATATCGGGATGGTGTCTGAGAATATTTCACTGAAATTTTGCGGAAATCTGTAGTGCCATTTTGAAAATATCATAAAAAAACGTCTGACCTCCCATAAGACCCAATGTAAAATTCAGCCCTGGGAGAACAGCTGATTTTTTCAGGGTCGTGGCCTCTATTTTTATGTTGGTTTGATGTATGTAATGCAAACAAACTACATCGCGATGAGGTCGATTGACACACCTCAAAATCACGGCACACTGACGCCGAGACTTCCTAATTTGTCTGGTTGTTCGGATGAACTACTTTCATTCATTACGGAAAAAATTATCTCTACTATTATTATTGGTGTTCTTATTTTTTTACGGTAAAATCTTTGCAGTAAATAACAAGTGCGTAGATTTATTTTATTCTTGTTTTAAATCAATAGAACTAAAAAATTTGTTATAGCAAGGTAAGAAATAAAAGTTACCAGTACCGAAAATAAAAATTGGCGCCGACTAGGTAAAATATGTATTGTGGGCGATACAACAATGTTACGTGTGTTTGGTCAATGCAGAGAGACTGGCAAGACTACTAGAAGAGATGGCCAAGGGAGAAATCCGGTCACCACTCCTAGTGAGTTTTTAAAGGATCAATTTAAGACTGGAAGCTTCGAAAAGTCCCCGCATTGCAGTCCGAAAACTAGCTTCAACCGTGAATAAAAGAACTATACTAAATAGGATAGGATACGAATATTTAAGAGTTTATTTAAAACATTTAGTGGTGCTTTAATTTTTTGGAGATTCACAAAATGCAAAAAATATTCTTTAAATTGAATCATCACAAAATGGGCTTCAAAAATGTAGTCTGAATTTAGTAGAGGCTTGGAACCACATCCACTACTAATTTGCATAATCGGTCGGTAATTAACCTTGATTTGTAGTATTAAATATCTGTAATAAAACCGCGTCTAAATTGAATTTGTTAATGGTATTAAACTACCTTTAAACAGGATTAGATACGTTATTTTAAAAATAAATCAAGACATAACATTTATGTAAAAAAAGGCTAAGCATGCAAAATTGTTTTTCCGTAAAAACATCATAGAAATGAAAGCAAAGCAAAGTTCTCCAACCTAACCAAAGACACATTTCAAAATAAAAGGCTCTCTGGCAGCACCGTAGAATTTTGTTCATCTTAACATTATATAAGTGAGAGAGCCAGAGGCAAACAAAGAATAACGCCAGTCTTGTTGTTTTTCTTTGGGGGCAAATTTAGCTTTTTAAAAATATCGTATTAACTCTTTACTGCTTCACGAACATCGATAAAATTCGAAGGAATGTTGGTTCTATTCGATTATGCAAAGTTTGAGTTTCGTAGCTTATTCCCAAGTGGAGTTACAGAGAGGTGAAATGATTATTTGTACGTCTTAACATTAAACCGTAGATTCAAAAATTCGCCTTAAATATATGTACCGCATTAACACCGCTAACTTTAAACCTTAAAGAAATACACCAGTATTTACTAAGGCGTAAGGTTTAGTCTAGGTTTTGGTTTAAGTTTAGGGTTTAGGTTTAAAATTTAAATGTGCATTGGTTTGGAAAAATTGATTTTTTGCCGAAACAGGCCGCAATTGATTTGGTATTTTTACCTGTATGGACGATAAAATGTCCTAAAAATTGAAATTTAAGATAATTTGTTCTTGAAATGGACCATATAGACTGGAGAAAAGAAGAAAACATGGAAACCTGATTTTTCTACAACTGTCTAATTTAGGCTACTACGTCACTTTAAACCCCTAGGTCATGGGATTCCGACTAAAAATCGTCCTAAATTTTAAACTACCTCCGGGGGGTGGTTTATCTCATTGTAACTTGAAAACAATCACGTTTTTGTTAATTTATTTGTTAAAAATGTAAAATTTGATCATATTTAGGAACGATATGACAAAATTTTATACGAATTTTAGCTTCAATTAACTATTAGAGCGAGTTTTTTAGGGCAATGTACACAAGGCTGGATAAACCGTTTAGTACTAAATTCTCATATCTCTTTTATATTTTAGCATGTAGCTTTTAAACGATATTTGCCTTGACGAGGAAAGTAAAAAAAAACGATCTTCAGATTAAAATCGAAATAAACTCACACGCGATTTGTTTATTTGCAAATAACCTTTAAATTAATATAATAAAAAAATGTTTTTATTTATTTATTTATTTATTGTAGCAGTCATTTTCCATTAATGGTTTTTATACGCTCTAGCCATACAGATATATTTAAGATGTACGTGCACCGAGATGACAGCAGATGACAATCCCAGTACAAGTGTCAGTCAAGTCACTTTTACGTCATTTTAATAAATTTAAAAATGTATTTTTCAGTTTCGCTTTGTTTGTGCAAGTTATATAATAAAAATTACGAAATTAGAACACATTTTCCGACAATGTCAAGTTTGGGAAGTAAGTGTAAATTGAAAAATGTAAGTAATTGACTTAAATATCGCTGCATTTTCACTTAAACCTCGTTCCCTACAAACTTAAACCTATAGTTTAAACCATCTATTTTCCGTTTTTTCTATTTTTTTTACGAAATCCTTGCAGATTCTTATTTAAACCGGTTTTTTCCATTGCGATATAACCTATGTAGTTATAATTAGTCCAAAATTCCATTAACTTTTATTAAGTTTGAAAGAAATTCAGTTAAAACGTTTCACAAAAGATAAACTAAAAGTTAAACCTAAACCTAAACTTTAAACTTAAACCCTAAACCATCTTAGTAAATACTGGTGCAAAGGTTTAAAAACTTAAATTTAATCAAATTAACTGTCAAAGTCGATTTATTTAAATTGAAATACCTAGGCAGTAAATTCGTTTGCGGGCTTTGTTTACGTAAGTTACGACTTAACCTCAATTCTTATTCAAATCTAGTCAAGAATAAATTTAATATATGCGATATTTATTCCGTTGGTCCGTCGTCTGAGTCTAGCTGAAGTTTAATTTTGTGTTTGCTTAAAATATTCGAAAATATTATATTGTCGGACTCGGATGTGAATGAACCCAGTTTCAAGACATTTGTATTTTACTGTATTTTAAAGTTTTTGGCAGTTAAATGGAGTACAGCATTGCAGGAGTCTAAAAGCGAATAGTTTGTTTAGGAAATACTACTGATTAGTATATTTTAGCACATCCTGTACGGTTTGTCCAACCATCAATTATAATATCAAAGAATTCAAAGCTGGGATGAATTATAATAGACCATTTAGACAGCTACTGCTTCAGTTAATTATTTTGGTGGTTTGTATATACTGCCGTGCATAAGCTATAATGCCGTTAACCAACATTTGGACAATTTTGATGTTTTGGTGCCGTATTAATCACAACATCAATTTTTATAAGCAAATCTGTTTTAGCTTTTTTGATCAAAACTAGGAAAACATTTTGGGTAGTTAACGGCACTCTAGCTTAAGGACGGCAGTATAAATCTTTATTACAGGCGACATGATTGAATACATCGTTGGAAAAGCTTCGAAAAATTATACAAATATGGTCCTTCAACTTTTTCCTTGGACAGGTTCCCCCATGATAACATCATCAGTATACAAACAGTATGTATAGTCCCATCGTCTGGACCTGCACACACATCTAGGGGGGGGGAGACCCTATGAGGCCGTATTTTTTGCTATTTTATGTTTGCATTTGTGAAATATTTTAATATTAATATTTTTAACACTCTTAAACGCAATATCATAAATTACTTCCGAATTAAAGTTCAAATTTGAGTATAGCATGCTGGAGTATAAGAGCTATGTAGCTGTGTTGTACTTCAGTCTACTGCAAATTGCACTGTCTATGTAAAGTTTTATTAGCTATTTTTTTATACCTATCTTGTCTAGTTTTTCAAACCCCTCCTGCTACACAAGCTTCTTTTGTAAAATGCTCAAGAAACGTTCAACTAACTACGTTAGGTAGGAGAATAGTTTTCGCTGCAACCGGCTGGCTTTTATAAAGAATAGAGCCTGGACTTTAAAACGTATTTTTATTTAACTTTAATGGCACAGTGTAGAAAAGAAAAAATCTCAATAATAAATCAGTATATTTTAAAAATTCATTGAAGCTAACCTTTAATACTGAACTTTTTGACACCGAAAATTAATATTATGTGTTCCGTTATATTCGGCGCCACAGCAATGTTTTTGTATAGCATTCTAGCTCGGAGTCCGCGCCTTGAACATCCTTGAGTAATTAAATTTTAACAGCAATATCGTCTACGAGACATCATAGAAGTAATTCGTAAACAATAGAGAAACGACAATGTCTACAACAGCAGTTACGTAGGGATATTTCCTTCCAGTTTCCTATAATATGTATTCTAAGGTCTAAAGCTTACAACAATTTTTTCGAAAATAATTATTTTGAAAAAAAAAAATTCGGATTAACCAACTCTGGCTAAGCCACTCGCCTAAGAACTACCGCTTGACTGCTACTAACATTTTTACCTTCCTAGCCCGCGCAGCAATGGCTAGAAAGAATATTTAAAAAATAAGGTGCGCGTGCGTGTTTGCGGAAAGGTGAAATCCGCAATTTGCTAACTTTATTAATAAGCGACTTTCCTATTTCATCCCATCGAAAATAGGACATGCTGTACATTTCGTAAGGAAACAGTCTTAAATAAACTTTAAATAAAAAATATAATTTTGAGTTTATGTTTGCTACAAGCTACAATGTAGTCACTTGAGCAAACATTACATTAACCCCCAACCCCCCCCAGTTGATCTTCATTGCGGAAAAGGTTTTTTTTAAAATATGAAGCCTCAAAAAATACATTTTCATAAAACATTAAGGTATTGAGAGCCCTGGGTATTGTCCTATTGACACTTGTTTTTAAATAGTTTTAAGTCTTTAATTTTTTGCACCATAGACATCATAACACTATGTATACATTTATTTAAGACACTTTTGGTGATAACACACCATTTATCGTAGTTAAGTAAAAGATTTTAACTACATAAAAGCTATGAAAAATCTTAGATAAACAAGCCGGTAAATCCTTTCGCTTAAACTATAGTTGATATTGTATTAAAGTGGCACCGCGTCATCAAAACCATGATGGGCGGGAAGGGAGTAGAGGGGTACATACAGTGGCACGCACTTAATTTTTTTATTGATATTGATTCCCAAACCAAGGCATTGCACTAATTAGTCATTAGCTTACTATTTTACTTGCTATTTATTCATGTCTTCTTCTAAACGATTTCATTAGAAAGGAACATATATACTCTTATCTGGTTGTTACGAACATACTGATTTACCCGACTTTGACGTTTTCTATTCGTTGTTGTTTTGACTGTTTTATGTCAAACAAATTATGACCAAGCTTTTTAAAAAACAAATTACTGTTTTTGCAACTAAATCAATATTTGTGCACATTTTAATATAATTTTGGATTCTCCTTTATGTTTCGGATCTTTATTTATTAGGTAAGTACCTATTTTATCTCTCCTTTAGAAGCTCTCAGTGTTTTATCATACAACTATAAAGCGGCACCCTGCATGTAAAAAGTGAAACACTAATTTTTAAAGGCTTCTTTGCTTAGATTTTGCCGCAAAATTTGGTTTACCATAGCTATGACGCGCCACTTATATACATCCTCAAGTATAGGTGTTTTATGGGCAGCCTTGATCAGGACTGGTATTCTCATAAATTGGCTTAAAAACGTTACGTTTTGAAAACGCTAAGCGAAACGCACAGCACCCCTCTCGCATGGCATTTACGCTGACCGATCGAATTTGGTATTCACGTTAGTAAACGCGCCCTTGGGATAGAACTCGCTAAGCATCCTTCAAATTCTAGCTTTTTGTTCATGTTTTTTGACATTTGTGGAATACATTAGAGATTTTTTTAAACTCAGTTAGTTATTTTTGTTATTTATTAATAACAACATCGAAAATCTAGAGAAGGTGATGGCTAGAAATGGTTTTAATGAGAGATGTTGGGCTAGCGGTGTTTTAACATGATTGTAATGACCCCTACACTCCTAGGGTATAATAATAAAAGTTATATAGACGTAAACCATAAATTTTCATCATATTCTAACAAATAAAATAAAAATAATTTTAGAAATTTAAAGTTTTGGCACGACCACCACCATTTCATTGTTCCAACTGAATACACTCGCTTATACTAGGGTACCTTTACATATAGAAGTGTAGAAAATCTGCCCATTAACAATTTTTAATTATTTATTTATCTGTACCACTTAAATAGATTCCAGAGGGGAGAGAAATACAGTAAATCTTTATTCGCAAACTCTTTAAAATCCTTCATTTCTACCTTGAAGAATAAGAAAGGTAGCTATTTTGGTACGTTTAAAGTTAAGGCTGAAGGCCTCCTTTAACTACTATAAATACAAAATTGGCAAAAAAAATTTATATCTGTGTACATTTATATAATACATTTTAATAGGTTTGAATTTTTTAAAAACGCCAAGCGATTTCCAAAAACCGATGACAAATGGTAGGTGTTTTTAAACACGGTTACCGTTTTAAAAAAATGCTCAGCGCAATCGTACTTGAATACCATTTTTGCACTTTTGGTCAGGTGCTTAGCAAATTTGACGTCCTAAAACGGTGAGCGTCTTAAAAACGCTTTGCGTTTTTCATTACGAGAATACCTGTCCAGGACTGTGCTGTATTGAGATGATCGAGTATTGGGCTTGTGGCCGGGAGATGTGCGAATTTCACGAACGTTGCCGTTTTTTTGCGTGCTTGAATTTCTAAATGGTTTTATAGATAGAGAGGGATATATAGAAACCGCAAAGGGCATGGGTCGCTTACTGCAAAGACAGCGAAGCGCGAATTACGGATGGCCTATCTAACAAGATTTAAGCAAGAGGACACAATACGATTCAAAATATGCTGCCATAGAAAAAATAATAATAAAACATATTTATTGATTTTGAAAACTTATAATAATATAGAAAATAATAGTTTTAACCATAGATTATTTAATAATTTATTATTACAGACATTATTTTGGGACGTCATTGACCAAATGACCTAATGGAAGAGCCGCGGGTTATGTTTTATTTTAAATGTATTATTTTCGACAACTTTTGCTTGACCTAATTTTGTAGACCTTTAAGGCCGACGACGGGAGAGCGAATCGAAGTAAAAATACGTTAGAATAGGATGGGTTAGGTTTTAAGTCAAGACCGTCAAGATTATAATAAACGAGTACTCAAAGGTAAAGGTAAAACCTGATTTTTAGCCTCAAGGCAGAGGACGGGAGAGCTAATTTAAATAAAAATAAACTAGAAAACAATAGGATTAGTTAGGTCAGGTTTTAAGTCAAAAGATAGATAAAACAGTTTCTCATTTCCTTTTTTATCTCAAAGCTGACGCAGCTGACAGCGCCCTCTAACGGTAGATCGGTGAACTATTTTTACAGTTTACGGTTTTACTTCTTATCGCCATAAATTATTATTTTCTTATAACTTCAGTTTCCTATAATTTTTGTTTTTAGTCTTTTTGATTTTGACAAAGTACGGTTATTTTATTTTAAATTTTCTAGATTTTTGAACTCAAATTCAGCCGAAACGAAACCTACGGTTAAGTTTTGTAAACTTTTTCATTTGTCACAAAACTATTAATGATCTTTCACGCACATTTATTTGTGCGAACCCCTACCGACAAACTGATTGTATTTTGTAATTTGTAACGCGGGACTAATGACGTTAACGCGCAACACTAACCTACGTTCTACAGATTGATCTTGAAGTCACGATATTTTGAAAGGTGCACTTCGCCCAGACAATCAATCAAGCTGCAAGACTTCAATAAGGAAATATTTTTTAATGTTTGTCTCGAAAGAAAAGACAATTAACCTTGCTTTGTGCAGTTCTGCATATTTTTTATTTTTATTAGGGAATTATTGCAATAAAGCCAGGCTGTAATAGCGCCAGGCAGTATTCTGACAGTCTCACATTGAAAACTAACAGTTGGTCTTTCAAAATTGACATATCAAAGTCGAATTTAAAACTAAGTTCTTTATTTTCCATTAATAAAGAAGGGTAGTAATTATTCCGGTTCATATAGTAAACAAAGGCTGTATATTGAAAGATCACAGCTGATCTTACAATGTAAAGGTGTCAAAATACTGCATGGCACTATTATAGCTTGGCTTTATTGCAATAAGTCCCTATTGAGGCTGTGATAGGTATTGAAATCATTGGCTAAAGGACGTAATGGAATAATTCAGAATAAAATCGTTGTGGTTGAAACATAACATAATAAACCTGGTTGTCGTCTTTCTGGATATCTCTGAAAGTACATATCTCGAGCTCTTCCAGCATTCTTATTACAAAAAATATAACATTTATACATATCTACTTTCTCCCAATTTGGAAACCTTTCCATGTTAAATTTGATTAATAATGTGACTCAAAAAAAATCTTAAGTAATTTAGAAACATTAAAACTCCAGATAAACCCACAGATAAATCAAATAAATTACAAAGTTTTAACAGATAGTTACGTAGGTATGACAACAAACGCAACTACGGCCTTTGTTTCACAGCCAACCAAGTGAAAAACAGTTTTTTATATAAATTCAATATGGCGGTCATAAGAAATAACAAAGTTGACTATGGTTTCAAAAAAACTAGAAGGCCTAGAAAAAATTTGTTAACGTCATTCGATTGGCCGTAGTTGCTTATACAAAACTACCAAATTTCATTAAATTTGTTGGCAAGATGGCGGCGATATTTCAATTTTTCAAAAAACACAATTTTTAGTTTTTGCTCAATATTTTAGTAACCCCTGTAGATATGTTTAATATTGATACAGCACCTGATTGGGCTTAGAACAGAGCAACTTTTTTCTAATTTAAACAAACTCGTATCTCTTACCGTTCCCGAAATCCCCATGTAGTTGCTTTTATCTGGGACACCCTGTATATTTAGACTTGTCATTTAGTAACTGGAAGATGCGCATTAAACAATTTTCAGAATTTTATCATTTAAACGGGCTTGAAAATATGGTTAAATTATAGTACAATAATTGTGAAGAGACAAAAACATTAATAAAGATGAGTTAAAAGTTTGGAAGTAGCAAAAGTTGTAAAGCAGCGAATTTTTTTTTTCCATTAACAAAAACTGCTCTACATACTTTGCCAGCATTCATTCAGAGGATAGATTAAGCGCTTTGTGCATACTGGGTGTACACCAGAAATTAGTTTCAGAAAAAATAAACAAGTGAAAGAAAAGTTTCAAGCAGATTTACAGAAGACGTTTGGTTTTACTGTAATAGGTTAAGATTTAGAAAAATGATGTGTATATAATAATATGTTCGTTTTTTAATTTTTTTTTTCAATATATACCTATTTTTAGCTCACACATATACTATACTATAGTAGTGTGAGCTATGGTGATCCTAATTTTTTCGAGAAAAAAAAAGTTGCTCCGATTTCAAAAATTTTTATATATCTTTGCGTTTCAGATGATTTTGAAACTTTTTTGTTGCGCCGTCTGTCTGTCTGTATGTCTGTCTGTAACGACCAACGCGCATAACTCAAAAACCGCTTGCCCGATTTTAATGAAATTTGGTACCTAGGCTGGGTCTCGGGTCGAGATGGTCCCATTTAAAAATGAACAAAATCCACCTAACACAAACCAAATAAAAGGGTGGGGGTAGATTTCAAAAATTAGAGTTTATGTGAAAATATGGCGTGTGTGACATCAAACGAAAGGTAATTGACTCTGGAGTTAAACAAAATATATTTTAATTTATTTTAAAAATAGGGTGGGGGTATATTTCAAAAATTAGAGTTTAAGTAAAAATATGGCGTGTGTGATATCAAACGAAAGGTAATTGAGTCCGGAGTTTAACAAATAACATTTTAGTTTTTGCTTTTTTTAAGGGGGGGGGGGTAGATTTTAAAAATTTGAGGTTAAGTCAAAACATGGCTTGTGTGGTATCAAACAAAAGGTAATTTAGTCTGGAGTTGAATAAAATATATTTCAGTTTTTAGTTATATTAGCTCACACGTAAACTATAACTATAGTACCTAGTGTGAGCTTAGGGGCCCATATATTGGCAGAGTATTTTATTTTGCATTTGATTTCCAATTTTGCGGTGTAGAAAGCCAAAATTTAAAAAAAAATCATTCGAGAAAAAATGGAAATAACCTAGTTTAAATTAAAATTAAAAAACCTTAATAGTTATTTAA
This sequence comes from Aspidapion aeneum, assembly GCA_963576565.1. NCBI lineage: Eukaryota > Metazoa > Arthropoda > Insecta > Coleoptera > Brentidae > Aspidapion > Aspidapion aeneum. The sequence continues at coordinate 90,086,794 of OY755044.1, read as the reverse complement.
ACAACAAGGTTTGAAAACGACTCTTTGCACACGATCGAGACAGTTTGGTACAAGTCGAGGGAGTGTGCAAAGAGGTTTTCAAACGAGTTTTTTACAATATTTTTTATACGACTGCTAATAAAGAAAGAAAAATCAAATTTTAATTTAACTTGTTTTTATTTCCGACATTTTTATAACAAAACTTTAAAAATTCAACAATTTTTTGACGTATCTAATCAACAAAACATACGAGCAGTGACGGTGACAACAACAAAAATCACAATGACGGGAGACCCGTATGCAGAAATGACATAGGCGTGCGCAAAAATGACATAAGCGTGTGCAAACCGTTTTGCACACAGCGTGCGCAAAATGCCATTTTCAGATCGTGTTCTCCGTGCGCAAAACCCCCTTTTACAAGACAGTCGTATAAAAATAAAGTTAAGATGCTTTATTTATAGAAATAAAAGATATAAGAATAGTTACAGAAATAAATAACTTAATGGTTGATTAGTGCCTTCAACCAACAAAAAATGTAAAATTCTTCACTTCCCAGTCCTCCCAAACCTCTTTTTCGCGGGATTTTCAACTAGTATTAGCAACTGTTTGAACCCTCGCATTAGCTTGCTGGGTGTACTCTTTAGACTCGAAACATGTCCAAAATAAAACCCGAAACAATAAAGACTTTAGTGGAGAAAGCATTCAGTTTTTTTCTTTGTATTATTATTATACACTGCTCAAAAATTAAAGTGAGGGTGGTCCAAACGGGGCACTTCTAGGGGGTTTAAGGTGCACTCGGATTCATAATTAATGTGTAATAAATTGAAGTGAGCCACCCCATTTTTTTGAACATTTTTAAAGTAAATTTATTCCTAAACGAAACTGTCAATTCCCAAACAATTTTCTTTGTGATATAGCTGCGATTATCCTCTTTTAATGTTTGGTTTCCTTGTTGTCCTGCGCTTGACAGATAGTTTCACAGTGTGGCTACAACGCAAGTGTAACAAAAGTGCGAAAGTTTGCACGGTTCCCATTTCTCGTACGATTAAAAAAAAAAAATTAATACGACAAAATGACAGTCAGCTAAAGCTAAAAAAACTTATTTTTCAGTTTTTTAAATTTCTCTTTTCATTTTCCGAGATATAGTTTTTTTTGTGAGATATTACAACCTGAATCAGATGGCACACGTGGCATAAGCTCTGCTATACGATTTTTACTGAGGCAACCGCAAAATCATTTGTAGTGGAGTGAGAAACTTCGTTTGAATCAATGGACTTTTCGAAATAACTGGCATTTTTACAAAAAATCATCCTGACGCCAATGGTGACATTTTACGAAAAATGAAAAAAACCGTCTCAACATAAATGTTCAAACTTCACTAAAACTTGTTTTGCACTTATCTAGAGATGATATTCGATAACCTACAGAAGGTAAAACTCAGGTTTGGGCATAAAAAGGAAAATTTATGAAAAATTATTTTTACACGCCCCTGATTGTGCTCAGTGGTCATCTAGGATACAATGGCGTACAAAGTTTGAAAGGCCCGTACCTGGGGTACCTCGTAGCAAATTTGGTGGCTATACGTCAAACCAGGTAGAAACGTCAAACTAAAAATCAGAAGAAGTGCAATTTTCTGAAAAAAAAATCATATCTCGGAAACTGAAGAGAAATTTAAAAAACTGAGAAACTAGTTTTTCAGTTATTTTGTGGTATTACATTTTTTTTGAAAAAAATCGTACGCGAAATGGGAACCTTGCAAACTTTTGCACTTTTGTGACACTTGCGTTGTAGCCACCCTGTGAAGCTATCTGGCAAGCGCAGGACAACGAGGAAACTAAACATTAAAAAGGATAATCGAAGCTATATCACATAGAAAATTATATGGGAATTGACCGCTTCGTTTAGGAACAAATTTACTTTAAAAATACTATATTATAATACTCACTTCAATTTTTGAGCAGTTTATATTATATAGTTATTATACATTAATTATGAATCCGAGTGCACCTTAAACCCCCTAGAAGTGCCCCGTTTGGACCACCCTGTACTACTGTAAAATAGACTTTAGTTTAGTATATTTGGTACAGTTTCGTCAGTGAAAAATTTAGGAAATAAAACTTATGAAATGAATCTTTTATCTCTAGATAATGAACACACATAAAATGCAAAACGATAATAATGCTGGCGTCACACTACTAAACAAAGTTGTTTTGAATATAATATTCGTGACTTTCACAGAGGCGCCGGAAAGTAACAAGATAAAATTCTTTGTGCCGATAAACTATAAGTCCACTTTGAATTTAAAATATTTATGTACATAATTTATTATTAATCATATAAGTATTTATAGTTGCGCTATTTATGAAACTTTGAACAGGTAAGGTACCTACATAAGCTTTTTATATTGATTTATCCCATATAGTTCAATAGGTTTTCAACTAAACTGACCGATTATACTATAGGTGCAATAATTTAGAATTTAGGAACGTTTCTTTGTAAAATAACTACGAATAATTGAGTTCCATATGAATGTCAATGATACTTACTAACACTAAATAAAAGCTCAGAGCTCGCAGTACAAAAAGGTGCGTCATTTTATTTTGCAACTTCAAAATGTTTACTCGATATCGAATTCAGTGCTTCTCTGGCAAGTAAATATTTTTTCTACGAGTGACCGCAAAGAAGCTACTTTGCGCACACTTTAGTATACTGAAAGTAGCACTTTCCCGCACACTTACTTTTAGGTACACGCGCGCCCTTTTCGCAAACCCCGATTTGTTCGTACACCATATACCAAACTGATGCACGTGCTTCTTAGGGTGCAAGTTTTCTTTCTGTAAGAGGACTTAATTTTGCCTGGCACTTCTTTGCCCAAGGCAGGGGATCTTTATACTGCGTAGCAAGTATACATAGTGGATCCACGCTTTTAATCCCCTTCCGAAAGTTGTTCCTGCTACATGTTAGACTTGCATCTATCTAACATCGCTATCGTCCCATAGATGATAGACTTCTTTCCTTTTCAGCGCAACAGTCGTGGTCGTCGTGAGTTGACTGTAGGAGATTTACGCTGGCGCCATCCTGGTACCGACTTATAGCAGGCTCCTGAGTTATTAATCATAGTTTCTCGGCTGGCTGCGTGTCGGCTACTGGTCTACAACTGCGTATATTCCCGATGTTTAAGGTATAGTTTTTGCAAAGTCAGTTGAACAAAGATAAAAGCCGACCATCGGCATATCCTTTATAGAAAGTGACATGGGCGGCGGTAGATATACTCATGAAAATTATTTCATTTAATTATGGCGTAAACTAAAGAAATAAAAATAGATAATAAAACTTTCTATTCCTACACCACAGGCAAGACACTGATTTATGTTCTAACTCTGCATACTGCCGACTAAAGGGGTCCCGAAAAGCACACCCGAAAGCAATTAAAAGCGTATCTCAAAAAATCTGCCAATCAGGTGCCGTCTGTCCACCTGGGCTCGGTCCGTCGGAAAACAAATACTTTGTTGTCGGACCGCAGAGAGCTGCGCCTCTTCTCTGTCGGTAGGGTTGAAATTATACCAGGAAGATTTTATATGAATTTGAATATCTTTTGACGGGCAGAATGAAGCAAAATTTCATGAAATCGATAGAATATTAGGAGTTATTCACGTGACTTTGCAAAAACTATAACTTATTTTTATTTTTATTTACCATATCATTACGGGCGAACCCAATTACAATGACAGGAATAAATGAGAGTTACATAAATATACAATAAAAGTAGCATACAAGTAATGTACAAGAATAGGTTGGACTTTTAGGCATTATTTTGCAAGTGCGTATTTCTGAGCTGTTTTAAATTGGTATTAAATATATCGATAGCTGGAGTATTGTTACAAATGTCGCACATTGTATAAAGCGGTGAATATTTTAAAACATTTAGTCTAGGCGTTGGCAGATAGAAAGTGGATAGTTGTCTCGATCCCTGGCGCGGGATTATGAAGTTTAGTTGGGCTAATAAGTCTACACAGTCTATTTGATTGTTTAAAATTTTATGTAAGGTTGCCTGAGATGCGTACTGTCTTCTGCTGTTTAGAGATGGAATATCGAATCTGGCGAGAAGTTGGTTTTGAGGGATTCCTTGAGCGGGATAGGTTCCATCTACTTTAAAGGATAAAAATTTTAAGAAACGCCTTTGAATTCTCTCGAGGTCTTCTATTTGGTTAATTTGATATGGATTCCAGACAATAGACGCATATTCGAGCTTTGATCTAATATAAGCAAAGTAAAGACTCTTGAGCGCTGAGATGTTAGTTAATTCTTTTGAGATGCGAACAATGAAACTGTACATTCTCGATGCAGCTGATGTAATGTCTTCAATATGAGAAGAGAATGATACTTTCTTGTCAAAAATTACTCCTAGGTCGCGTATGGTTTCCGGCCTCTCCAGGACTTGGCCATTTATAGCATAGTCATACGTTAGATATGTAGTTTTATTTGTGTACGTCATTACTTTGCATTTAGCAATGTTAAGAGGTAGGCCGTTTAGAACGCACCAATTCTGGATTGCATTTAGATCATTTTGAAGAGGTATACAGTCAGAGACGTCACCTATTACTCTGAATGTTCTAAAATCGTCAGCATATGAAAGGCTGGATGAACCGAGGTCCCAGCACAGAGCCCTGTGGTACGCCGGAGCTGACAAGGTATTCGGCAGACCTAACACCATTTACATACACGTGTTGGCGTCTGTTGCTTAAGCAAGATTTTATTAGGTTTAATAATGGTATGTTAAAACCGAAATTTTTTAAGGTTGTTAAGAGCACGCCGGTGTCAAGTTTGTCGAACGCCTTAGAAAAATCTGTATATATAACGTCGAGCTGTTGACCTGCGTGAATAGTTTGAGAAATGGTTTGTGTTATAGACAGAAGATTGGTAACAGTAGAACGTCCTTTAATGAATGAGGGGTGGTATATTTTGCGTGCATCGCATCGCACGCTAATTCGATGACGACTGTTGAACGCTGAAAAGGAACTGAGCGGCAGGGCAGACTTTTTCTTTTTGCATCGTTGTTCGAGTTGCGAACCTGGTACCTTCTGCTTGTAAAGCCGACGACCATACCACGGCACTACCCTGCCAACTTGTGTCAAATGCGGTTTTTTTTTCTTTGACTATTCGTGGTTAGAGGACAGGACCAAAAAAAGAAACTATCAAATTTTTGGCAACGTTTCGGAATATATTTTTCCTTTTTCAAGCCTCAAACTATTGTCTTCAGAGTCCGTTCGAAATGGACTGAGGCACGTCTCTATATAACAAGGAATAACTTAAAGATTTTTTCCCATATTTTTTTTTTCATAGAATTTTTCGTTTTTGTGTTTGACCAACTTCGTTTGTTCTCTTAGCAAAGGACCCCGAACTGCTTTCGTGTGAAGGAAACTTAACTTTGCGCAGTGACTAGGAAAGTACTGTACAAGTGAAAGTTTTATTGCGGTAGATCTTTTTTTGCAAAAATTGTGGTTTTTTGCTCAGGTAAAATTTTATTATGTTTGTGTTTTTTGTATATGTATGTATATTACCCGGTTTTATTAATGATTGGCCCTAGTTTACATTTTATTAAAAAGTCATTATTCAAAAAAATTTGACTTATAAAAAAACATTGCTTAATTTAGGTTGTATTTTGAATTTTACTCAATAAAAACTGTTTATCTGGTACATATATGCCTTTGCATTGGTTAAAAGCATTTAATTTAAATCGGACAAGTTGTTGTTACCCTTGATTATTACAGCAATAGTTGTTAAAAATGTATTTATGCCTATATTTAAATCTAGTATTGTTTTGTTAATTGTTTTATTTAAATTTAGATTTGTCACAAAAAAATATGTAGTGAACTATTCATGGTGTTTCCAACGATTTTTTGTCCAAGCTTTTGTCTTAGCTGTAAGCTTATAAATGTTTATGTACTTTAGTTCACATTATCATACTGGGTCGGCGCAGAGTTTCTACAAATGACACTATATTTTACGGGCGGCGGATAAAAGGTCGAAAAAATAAGGTCGAAAATACAAAAAATCGAAATTACAAAAGGTCCAAAGTACAAAAGGTCGAAAAACAAAAGGTCGAAAATACAAAAGGTCGAAAATAGAAAAGGTCGAAAATACAAAAGGTCGAAAATACAAAAGGTCGAAAGTACAAAAGGTCGAAAGCACAAAAGGTCGAAAAATAAAAGATTAAAACTTAATCAAGTCGAATTGCCCTGCCCAACCGAGGTGGTCCAGGGGTCAAGGATAGTTAATAGTTAACCCGGTTAGGTTACTACCCCAACCTGACCAGGTTAGGTTTGTTTACTAAAAAAAAACTACCCTGATCTCGTCAGGTAAGTTTTTTTTGATATACTATCCTAACCGGGTCAGGTTGGGATAGTAACCTAACCTATCCTCGGCCCCGGGTCCACCTCGACTGGACAGGTCAATTCGACTTGATACGGTAAATTGGCATTTTTAATATTTTGTATTGTCGATTTTTTCGACCTTTTGTACTTTCGACGTTTTGTACTTTCGACCTTTTGTACTTTCGATTTTTTGTACTTTCGACCTTTTGCACTTTCGACCTTTTGTACTTTCGACCTTTTGTACTTTTGACCTTTTGTACTTTCGACATTTTGTACTTTCGACGTTCTGTACTTTTAACTTTTTGTACTTTCGACCTTTTGTTTTTTGACTTTTTGTACTTTCGACTTTTTGTACTTTCGACCTTTTGTACTTTCGACCTTTTGTATTTTCGACCTTATTTTTTTGACCTTTTGTACTTTCGACCTTTTGTACTTTCGACCTTTTGTACTTTCGACCTTTTATCCGCCGCCCATATTTTATATGGTATTAGACATTTATGAGACATTCAAAACAAGGTATCAATCGACACACTTTACCTATTAGAGAGGTAAAGTTTACCCCGCGAAGGGGGTGCGTGCTACAAAAATTTAAGGATAGCCAAAAAGTGTCCCCCTCGCAAAGAAAATCGTGTGATAGTATTGGTAAAATATCCTTTCAAAAATTGAAAGGGGACTTCTATATTTCTACCTAGACCTGTATGTATGACATATTTTAATGATAAAGAGACGCGACAAACTCTTCAAAGTCAAATTTATTTAAGTCAAAATCAAAGGATGAAAATATCGGTGCTCTATACTCTAGCCATGTTTAGAGATAGTCTGTCCATGTCAATTCATAAGCGTCGGAAAATAAAAATAAACGATTTTTAACAAAAACTATATAGGGGGTGACCGACAAACATGTTTGTTTATATTTGCATGATGATTGATGTCACTCACTGCTGACCAATTAAATTATTTAAGTGAAACGCCAATGAATTTGGCAAGAAAATAACATAACCAAAAATGTTAATTTCAGTGACTTTGATGGGTTTGTCGCGTCTCTCTTTAGTAAAAATATGTCATACATACAGGGTCTCTACCTAGAGCCACCAACGCGCATAATAATGCCAACGTTAGGCTTGAAAATGCGGCAAATTGAAAAGCAAAATGCTGGCAAACTATCATTTGCAATTAACGAAACACTGAAAGGTATAAAACGATGGAAGATTTATTCTTACACTAAATAAAATTAGTCTTATAAAACATTTTTTTCAAGAACTGTTAAGAAGATGGTTTAAAGAAGGAAACAATGTAAAGAAAACGCCACATAAAATGCATACAGCAGAAGTTAGCCGCAGATATGGGTTTTTGAAAATTTGCTGTTTGCAGGCCTTATAACTGACTGATTTTTGCAAAAAAGGTTATTTTTTTTCACAAATAAATAAACTAAGAAGAAGACCTTTCCTATTGTTATCTGAATGTCTAACGATTCTATAAGGCTACTAATTAATGTTAAGTTCTAATAAAAAATTTGGGAAAATATTACTAAAAAAATTACTGCCTTTTTATGATAATAAACTTGGTCAAATCAGACGCCGGTTGGTTGGTGCGCCGTGTAGCCGTTAACTATGGATAGAACAAGGCACTGAGTTGACCAAAATCAATGTGCTCCAGTCATATTAGCAAATTAAAGAAATATACAAAAAAAACAATAATTGATAACGTGTCGTTGCACCATCGGCCAGGATACTACTTGCTAGTCTTCTAGGCATTGAATTTGCTAAATGTTGAAACAAATTTGGGTTTACCTGAATAAAGTCTTCTTATGCTCGTATTATAAGTTCCATAAGGTGGTGCGAGGTTCTAAGAGTAATATTCATTTTTGTTAATTTTCTTGAAATAAGTCCCCACAAGTTTTCAATTGGATGGCATCGGGAGTTTTAGCTGGCCATGGCAAAACCTCGACATTGTTCTCTTGAAACCACCGTCATATTTGGGCTGTGTGGACAAGGCAGTTATCTTGCTGGTATATAAAACCATCTGGGCAAAGAATTTTTGACTTGAGGAAGCATGATGTCTCTTATGATGGTAACATAAGCCTGAGCATTAAACCTACCAAGGATTCTAAAAAGAGCCCCATGTACTCTAGCCGAAATCCACTCCCAAACATTTACAGAAAGTCTTCCGGCTTAAGTCTTCGTTTCCCGAAATATATTTTTCTTGTTAGTGCGTTCTTGGTGGCCGATTGAAATATTTTTTTATCTCTGAACAACACACGTACCACAGTAATCCTTTGTAATGGATAAAAATAATTTTTCAAGGTAAACTAATATCGGTCTACCTTTCTCTGATGTTTAGTTTACTGCGTAAAGAACAAGAATTTTCGATACTTGTGCCTATACCTTGGGTTTTTTCAACTCGCTGTGTGGGCTTACCTCATAAGTAAACTAACCAATCCCAGGGTTTCCAGGTCGAAGCTTCGCCTTTCGAACCAATAATATTAACTATTTACAAATAAACACTTCTTTTAATAATTTAAAACAAAATGTGTAAAGAAATTGCCTTGGTGCCAAATCACGCGATTATCCTAAAAATTACTCGAATCTTGACAAGTTTTTACGATATTATTCATGAATCCAAGAATATGCGCCGGTCTACAGCCAACTGAGGAAATCAAGGGAGCTAGAAATTGAAATTAGTTTCCCTTATTCTTTCCGTCCCAATAACGGCTCTATAATTTCTGCGGGAAAATCCATTACCTACTGGCAAATAAAGAAATGACTGAAGAGGAACCAACATTTCTAGCAGAGGCCGTGGTCTTCTCTCGAATTGATCTAAACTGGGAAGACTGCAACAGGTACAGTAGAGTCTGAATACTTGAAAACACCAATATTCCTAGAAAGTCAGGCCACGGCTTGTCAAGTAGAAAATGATAAGGAGTGGCATATCAGGGGGCTACGGGAAGCACGGGCCAATGAATGAATGTAGACAAGCGAAAGAGATTCTCCACAGCTTCAGAAAAAGTATGAGACAGTAGAAAATGATAATAAGGAGTGGCATATCCGGGGTCTACGGGAAGCACGGGCCAATGAATGAATGTAGACAAGCGAAAGAGATTCTCAACAGCTTCAGAAAAAGTATGAGACAGTCCAATTCTATTGATAACAATTTTTCCGAGAACAATAGCAGATTCAACAATACCTAATAATAATTGCGAGTTCATAGACGGTATGGTGCCCAGCGAATCGCGTTTTATGTGTAACACGATTCTAAAAACCTTTCACGCTAACTTTGTTTGATGTACAGCCGACACTTAGGTTATAGTTGAGTAATTTTAATTAAACCGAAAAAAATGTACAACGGCAAAATAAATCAAATAAAAACAACGCAAAGTAGTTAGCTGTAATACTCGTAAACATTTAATATCTCAATTGAATAGTCGAGAAAATACCTTTGACTATATAACCTTCATGGGGAATTTAATATTAAGGAATAGGCAGTTAACTTACCATACTCACAGTGTAATAGTAGGATTCATAATCTTAGATCGCATCATGATATTACAAAATATCTTTCTCTAAATCTATTTCCACTACCATTCCAAATGCACCGTGCTATTCTTAAAATGGTTCTTGCATCCAACGTGAAAAATGAGTTAAACGTCAAACTAAAACGTAGTAAACTTAAATGAAGATTTAAGGCCTTAAGTACTAATTTATTTAATGAGTATTAAAGAAATGTTGAAAAAGGTGAAAGAGATGATAGTTTCATAAGAGATTACTTTCCTATAGTTGTTCTAAAGATACGACCATGACATTGCAATTTTATCGGAAAACCTTGAAGATCTGCTAACAAAGATAATGAGTGAATGATCAGTATAACATAATAGCATTCTCTTCATTTTCATGGCATAATTTGTAACTCATAAGTCTCGGCAAACCAATGAAATATCTTAAATTTATTTGATGATTTTATGAGAGCTTGAAAGCGGATCTTGAGGCAGAACGGATAGTCTACTCCAATTCGGTCAGACACTCAATATCAGGAAAGGAGGAAAAAGAGTTTATGAAAAAATCAAAAAAGATGCAAAATAACAAAAACATCTAGCAAGCGGAAAATTCAAGGTTTAATATTAATGTCATAGATCCTTACGTCATACATGTTTTTGTTGGCCCTGTCAGTCCTTATGGGTCCTGTTTAGGTATGAAGTGATAACCAAAAAAGATTCATATCAGTCCTAAATGGTCCTTAAAAGTCCTGTCGAGATTTTGTACAGGTCCTTACGTATTGATCAGCCCCTCGGGAAAATTACACTTACCTTGGAATTGTATATTATTTGCACGAACCTATAGTATATACTTGCAGCAATAAAATTACGCATAGAAAACGCAAGATATAACAAGGTGTCAACATTCTGGATAAACCTAGACAGTCAGAGAAAGTGGTCAGGGAGGGTCAGGGATATTACTCAAAAGTCTGGAAAGTCAGGGAGATTTCCTCAATAAGAGTATTTATATTCCTATGCTATATTTTCGAACTATTGTAGCATACAAACACAAAGCAAATATCAGACCTAAGGTATGAAATATATACTGTTGCAAACTTTAGATTCTCTAATTTGCTCCTGTTTTTTATTTTGTCTACATTTTTTTTATGTTTTATAAATAAAATAAAATATGGTTAACAAAAAGTGCATGTTTAACTTGGCTAGACCAAAGAAGATATAATAACAAGAAGCGAAATACTGTCACTCAAAGCATTGTTCATATGGGAAACAAATATGTGACGTCACGCTGGGACCAAATGATACTAATGCAGTTATATTACACTGAGAAAAATTTTGTGTAACTGTGGTTTGTGGTGCATTTTTATTACACGAAGAAAAAAATCAAATTAAGAGGGACATTACACCTATATAATCATATAACTGTGGTCATAGAAAATCGACCTTTTTAACTTTATATTTGATTGTTTGCAAAAACGGTTATATATTTTTATCGAGAAAAATCGGTTACGGAATTAAATAGAAAAAATAATGACTAAAAAATACTAATTATTGTAATATTTATAAAAATCTAAGTAATATTATATTGTTTAAAGATTCTTTCCGGCCATTTTAAATTTAAAAATTATGAGAAAAAGGAAAAAAAGGGGATTAACAATAAAACAAATTTTGTTAAAGTAGAAATTTTTATCAAAGGTTTTGAATCTCCGTTATATGCTTTTATTGTTTTAGAAACAGGAACAAACCCAACCACAATTGGGAGAAAATACAATTAATAGCTATTTACGTTACTAGACCTGTAAAGATAGTTTCCTATCGTGTATCGTACGTATTTCTTTAAAACTGGTATAAAACAGCACAAACACAACCAACATGTAAATAATAATTTTTTTAAAAGAGATTAAACACTACAAACATGTTACTCTACATGTAGATATTAAAGTACTTACTCAAAAGCTATTATATTTATAAATATCAAAAAACCCATAGGTTGCATTTATAATTGACTATATTTCAATTAATTCACGCTTAACTTTAAATTTCACCTTATATTTTAGATCATTTTTAAAAAGGGACCGTAAAAATAGATTTTCCGGTTCATGAACCGTGCCTTTTGAAAACGGAAAATTTTCCAAAAAGAAAAATATATACTTGTTTTCCAGTCGGTTTAAAAAAAAGTTAATTACAGCTAAAATATGCAAAAAAATTGTGTTTATAAAACAAATTCTAACTAATATAGAAATAAATTAGGTTGTCTCAGGCGGGGGCAATCGCCATTTTTTTTCCAGACAACTTCAAAAATAAGAGGCACATTCTGGTGTATTACCTAGACACTAGAGAAATGGATTAGTCGGATAAAATGTTTTGGAGTCAGCCGCGGCTTGTGCCGGTGGCGAGCTGAAGACGCACATTATAAATACCGGTACAAACCTTATTCTCTTTTAAAACTCGTTAAATCCTAGAACTCATAGACCAGTTGAAAGGGATAACAAATATATTTATAGGCGAAAGAGAAACATGCATCCCTGTATACAGGATGTGGTTCCATTATACAAATAAACAATTACCTTTCAAACGAAGTAAATAGTTTTGTATTTGTTTTTTTTTCGTGTAAAACAAAAATTGCACAGTTTTTCTTTGAGTGTAATAGTACTGCATTACTGTCATTCAGGTTTTGTCGCTTCTTGTTGATATATTTTCTTTGGCTAGACCATGATATATTCCCTGAATTTAGTCGGTGGGTAAAAAAAAAAGAGAAATAGAAAGAGAAAGAAAAATAAAAAAGAGAGAGCAAGAGAGAGAGAGAGAAAGAGAGAGAGAGCGGTAGAAAAAAAGGAGAGAGCGGTAGAAAAAAAGGAGAGAGCGGTAGAGAAGAAGAGACTAAATACTTCTATATGTGTCTAATAACTATATCTGGCTTATATAATCGACTAACGACAGGTTGTTGTTTACACGAATAATATAATAAAGAAGTTGCACTCCCAATGTTTAACAGTCATATTAAATAACGTTTAAAACATAGCGCAGCTATTAAAAAGCAATTTATATTTATATAGTTTTAGTTGCTAAGATCATTATTAACCGTTGTAAATGCAAATAACCTGTTGTTTATTGTAGATTAAGATGCAGGATTTAATTACCTTTGACGTGATGTAAAACCAATGTTATTTTGTATCCTTTCTCTACTTTAGACAGTGTCCGCCTTATACCTTATGGCTTAGAAATACAGGCCATTCGGATGCATTCGTTCACATTATTTTTAACGCGAACCCCTTCAGAATTCTTAAGCTGCCCTTATAAACTCCATATCATAATTTTTGAGATAACTTTTTGATAGTTATCAGCTGTTTACCATAACAAATAGCATAGACCAACGAAAAAAAGTTGTAAAAAGTTGTCTCAAAAATAATGATATGAACTTTAAAATCAGTCAGTATTGCTGATAGGCTTGAGTAAAGGTTTTAGTACAGTTGGCCACCTATTAACTATGCAAATCCTAATAGAACAAGCCAACGAATACAACATTCCACTATATAATTGCGTTTGTAAACTGAAAAAGCTTTCGATAGATCACAGATACACAGACCTAATAGCCAATATATAAATCGAAGCAACAACATCAATCAAAATCCACGAAGGAATCCAAGCCAGTCCGCATAAGAAGAGGTGTCCGCCAGGGTGACACAATATCCCCTTAACCAGGCCTTATATGTTTTTAAAAACTTAGATTGGGAAGAAATAGGCATCAAAGTAAGCGGAAAATACTTGAACCACCTAAGATATGCTGACGATATCGCCATAATAACAGATAAGAAAGAAGAACTGATAAAAATGCTAAAAGAACTAGATACAGCAGCTAAAAATATAGGCATGAGTAAGAACTACACTAAAACTAAAATCATAACAAACACAGATGAAGATATCACGATCAGGCTAAACCAAAAAAAATATAGAATAAGTGAAGGAATATATATATCTGGGACAAATTATTAAACTAAAAAAAACCAAACGGCTAAAATCAAGAGACTATTAAGATTGGCCTGGGCAGTATTCGGTAAATTCAGCTACATATTAAAAAATACAAAATATCCTTAATACCTCAAAACGAAAGTGTATAACCAATGTATCCTTCCTGTACTCACATATAGATCCCAGACCAGGACACTTACAAAATCAAACATGGATACGGTAACAAAAGCCCAAAGATCAATGGAAAGACAAATGATACATTTAAAGCTAAAACATAGAAAAAGGAATGAGGTGGCAAAATTAAAATGGTATTTTGCCGGTCATAATATCAAACAAAGGTTGATTTTTACAAATTACTTTTAAACAATTTGTAGTATCTGCAAATCAAGCCAATCTGGCTTCGTCTTGAAAAATACTCTGCCAATATATGGGCCCCTAAGCTCACACTAGGTACTATAGTTATAGTGTACGTGCTAATATAACTAAAAACTGAAATATATTTTATTCAACTCCAGACTAAATTACCTTTCGTTTAATACCACACAAGCCATGTTTTGACAAACTCAAATTTTTGAAATCTACCCCCACCCTTAAAAAAAAACTAAAATGTATTTTGTTTAACTCCGGACTCAATTACCTTTCGTTTGATTACACACACGCCATATTTTCATATAAACTCTTGAAATCTACTCCCACCCTTTTATTTGCCTTCTGTTTGGTGGATTTTGTTCATTTTTAAATGGGACCATCTCAACCCAAGACCCAGCCTAGGGACCAAATTTCATTTAAATCGGCCAAGCGGTTTTTGAGACAGACAGACAGACAGACACAGACAGAGACAGAGACAGAGACAGAGACAGAGACAGAGACAGAGACAGAGACAGAGACAGAGACAGAGACAGAGACAGAGACAGAGACAGAGACAGAGACAGAGACAGAGACAGAGACAGACAGACAGACAGACGGCGCAACAAAAAAGTTTCAAAATCATCTGAAACGCAAAGATATATAAAAAAAATTTGAAATCGGAGCAACTTTTTTTTTTCTTGAAAAATGTAAATGTAAAAAGTGTAACCATACTATTATAGTATAGTATATGTGTGAGCTAAAGAAACATTTTACTTAATTTAAACATCTCCGATTTAAAACAAGCATCTCACGTATCACAACAAAAGTTTTATATGACCTCCATACTAAATATCTTATGGTTGTTTTATCGACGGGCGAGCACAAAATGTGCCGTGCTTGCATTTTTCGATCTTAATCGGAGATGCATTTAACCTTAGATAATTTAAGACTTATATTCGAGTTTGATTAGAAATATCGCCGTTTCCAATTAATTTTGCTCTGTTAGCATTAGATGCTTTTAATGTAATAACAAATACCCAAAATATCTGAATGGATATTCATAACTAGCCTAACTTACACGCATCTTAGCGTTCAAACAATTGCCTTAACCAAACAGAATAGCCTGTAGAACATAAAACATGTATAACAAATTTTATTGAAATCGGTTAAGTAGTTTCTGAGATTAGCGGTAACGAAAAAAACCCTGTTCCTTTATATATCTATTTATTGATAATGATTATATTTCTCGTTTTTCATTCTTACATTTTCCTTTCAAGACTAACAATTACCTTACATTCACATTTTCACATACAAAATAAGAGCCAACCACCAGGACGGCAGGGCAAACAAAGTGATATCAACAGCTTTAATAAGGGAACAAGAGTTGGATGCAACTCTAGGAATGATATCCGACGTCATGCCCAACACGGTGTACAGCGGAAAGCTATACAACATTATCCTCCCGGAGAGGGAGGACTGGTTAAAAAACAGGACTAATTTTTCAAATAATAATAGCTTCTGGTATACCGGCGGATCCAAAATGCCATCGGGCGTTGGATCTGGAGTTGTTAGTAGTAGTAGTTCGAGAACCGTTAGGAGCTGTAAGGATTCGCTGAATGCGCTTGGTAGCGCTAACAATGTGTTATTAGTATGGCTACCACGGCATTTTTGGGCACGAGGGAAATGAGGCCGCAGACCTAGCAGCGAGGGAAGCAGCATCTGCCGAATTTTTCGGCCCCGAGCCAGCCCTGGGGTTATCATACAATGCTGCTAAATCAACCATATTAAAATGGATGGAGAATAGCTTCCAGCAAAACTGGATAAATATACCAGAACTGGCTCACTCTAAAGAGTTCATTAAAGGACCTTGTAGAAACAGGGCCAGGAACATTATTGGACTTACCAGACAGGATATACGTATAGTGACTGGTCTTTTTACGGGTCACTGTCGTCAGAGAGAAGAGAAGAGACCGAATGTAGACTCTGTATGGAGGATGACGAAACAGTCAGACATGTACTGTGCGAATGTCCGGCTGTTACACGTTTACGTCAGAACTCTTTCGGTAAACCTCAGATTACGAAGATCTGAACAGTGTCTCACCCAAACTGATAGCCGGCCTTTTTGGAGGATTAGGCATACAGTGGTGAGAAACCACTCAAAAGTGAGCCACAATAGACAATGGTCGCAGTGCAAGGCCCACTCACATATGAATCATCAATCATCATCAACATTTAACTTTTTTGTATTGTAGTCTTCTAAGATATGGTCTGCAAAACTACTTGTCCGAAACTGTTTGGTTTTAACTTTCTCCAGCGTCGATCACAAGGATACGAATGATCCCCGTCTGGAGCACGTCCTGACAGTCAGGACGTGCCCCAGACAAGTTCCCAACGAAAGCCTCAAACCATCAGTATAATTCAATGCCGGTAGGGGTATTTTCCCTCGGAGTAGTTGTTTCTGTTGGTTTCACACTACTTGTCCGAAGTTTAGAAGACTGTGGGATTGTAAACAAACTTGATAGATAAATACTCTGCCAATTGATGAGTCTCAACGAATGGCTAAAAAAACTAAAACGAATTTTTATAACAAGCCTGCAAACATATTTTTCTGCACGCCTTTTAATTAAGAAAATTGTCTCGATCTCTAAAGTTTTTTAAAGGCGCTACATATTAATATGTTTCATTAAATTTGAATTTATATTTTAAGGTACCTCATATAATCCATTTAAAAAACATCCGGAATGGATGGAAAGTCCTAGTATAGAAACAAAACTATTTACAAACAACAAGCTTTAAATAATAAAATCCCTGTCGACATCAAAAGCATCACCTCTACTAGATTGTTTATAAAAACATTACAGGCAGACCTAGTCGAAAAATGTGTTTACTCTTTACCTAAGTTATTTTTTATTGATTGTATTTTTGTTATTTATATTTTTTGTTAATGCTAAAACTACTTGACAAAGTATATACTTTCTTATAAAGTCTGGTACAATAAATAAATAAATAAAAATAAATAAATAAATAAAGCTTTGGCAATACGTAATTCAACAAAGTTGCCATCATTTTTTAAAAATAAAAATAATTCTTAGGATACTAATAATTATTTTGTAACTCCACAGTGTATGGATTCTTGAAACAGGTGAGAGTGGGAATAGGCATCTCCGCCCGTGAGGTTTGTGAGTTTGACTTTCACCCAATTTTGAGGAAGTACTCCTCATCCGTTCAAGAATTCATACACAGGTTAAATTATTACCAGAGAAGGTGACTTTTCTCGGTTATTACTACGTTTTTATAGAGAAATAAATACGGTTTCAATATGATTTACTTTTCAGTGTCGTCGTCGTAGTGTAGTGGTAGCAATATTTGCTAGACAGATATACACCGAAATACAAATTGTGTAACATTTAACATTTGCTTCCTTTTCTTCTAACTTTTTATCAAACTCTTAAATAAATAAAACTTTCAAATAAATAAAACCAACAATAGGTCTACAACAAATACTGTAGATTTATCTCATAAACTCAGACCGACAGACGGAACCTTATTTACCGACTTTTTGCATATTGTTGACGCAAGAAGCATTAAAATTGTTTGATAAACTCTGAATTAGTGCATCTGCACTGCCCCAGTAACAGTGACACCCCTAGAAAATTTGCTTGGATGGGAATTTAAGACAATAATTTGATACATTTTTAAACTTCCTTTATCGGTCATTAGAGAGAAAAAAGACCCCAGCTTAAAAAAGGTGATGTGGTCGCGATTTTGGCATACGTTGTTCACATTTGACATATGTTGTTCACATTGCTCGTCATCGTAGGTAGAAGCGGGGCGTAAACCTGAATTACTTTAAGCGATGTTCTCTTCATTTTGAGTGTAAGATAGGCAACGCGATCTGAGATTCCTTTAATGGTATGGATGTGCTTACTTATAGCTTTATTGATTATGAATCCTGCTCCGAAGTTGCTATTATCTTCATTACCTTTATGATATAGTAGATAACCGGAGTTCAGTTTTATCCGATTTTCTGATTTTCGTCGGGTTTCTGACAGGCCTACAATGTCCCAATTTATCCTTGTCAGTCCTTCCTCCAGTTCATCAATTTTTTCGTCGGTGTTCATTGACCTAATGTTATATGTTCCTATAGTTAGTTTTACTAGTTTTTGTTTTGTTTTGGTGCGTTGGATGCTTTTTCTCATAAGCGTATTTTTGCCTCCCCCAGATGCCGTGAGGTGTGGGATTCAGAGAGTTTCCTTCCCACCTGGGGACCAATTCCTTTTGTTTTCAAACTAGCCATGATTTTTCCCATTAGAGGGTATTGGCATTAACTACGCTTGCCAGACGTGTTGGTGAGTTTATATTCAGCCGCCCAATCTGGGACAGACGCTGCTGTTTTTTATTTTCTGTTTTCCCCAAAAAGAAGGGTTGCCACCTACGCTATGTTAGCCGTACCGAGATCCTTCCTCTCCGTCTTTCATACCGGTGTGGTCTTCTTCCGTATCCCTGGGAAAGGGACCCTAGACAGGTGCTAATCACACAGAGTACCTGAAATCTACGGAAGGCAGAGGTCGATTCATTTCCCCTGATAGACATCTTGTGAGGTCTACCCGTACCTCGGTTATTACTACGTTTTTATACAGAAATGAATACGGTTCATCCATTTACTTTTCAGTGTCGTCGTCGTAGTGTAGTGGTAGCAATATTTGCTTCACACACCGGCGGTCCGGGTTCGATTCCTGGCTAGGTACTTGGTTGTTTGTGATTGTTTAAAAATGCTTTAACTTTGCTAACAGGAAACAGATAATTAAAAAAAAAAAACCTTTTTGTGCATACTAAATCTAAGAGGGCGAGGGGAGCCCCCCCCCCCCCGCAAGGTCGAAAACCTGAAATTATTTTAAGACTACAATATGAATAGCATATGTCAAAATCGCGACTACACCACCTTTTGCAAGCTAAAATTCTATAATGACTGGATTCTTAGTGCGACTCTCCCATGGAAACAAATATAAAATCTGCTTCACTTACTACTCAACGAAGCTTAAAATAGAAAGGACGAAACGTTAGCCACTTTTGTTGCATTTTGCACTACTTCTAAAGTCATGTTTACACGTTTAACGCAAAAGTGACGAGATGAAATAATATGGTTATCAAACAGGCTAAACACAGCTTAACAATACGAATATAAAGACAAATAACGATGTCGTTTTAACAATCCAATACAACTGTATTTAAATCTGTATAAAAATGACGGATTCTTAGAGTTCTATAAAATTTTATAATTTTCTCTTTATTCTTCTCATGTGTAACGAAACATGACAGAAATGACGTCTTCCAGGTTAAACATGGTTTATCTTGAGTTTAAAGGATACCGTTCGATAAGACAAGGCCTACCACGAGCCAGCTGCCATCTTTAGCTACGACGTAGCAGTTTTGGTCCCAATAATGATAGTGGATGGGTGATACAGCTATAAGTATACAAGTTAAGGTGCGTTTAGACTTGAGCACGTACGCACGAACTAATCCACTGTTAGTGCTTGTCTAAACGCACATTTATGACTAACTTTGAATCCTGGCAAAGCCATTATGGCTGGAGTTTAAAAGAAAAAACCTGACAAAAATGAAAAATAATTAAAAAACTTTGATAAAATTTAAAAAAGTTCAACATAAAAACGTTCAAGTCGTTAATTAAATTAGGCAGTGTTTGTATATTTGTTTAAAGTGCATGAAGTGATGAATGGTTTATTTTTCCGTTTAGAAAAATAATTAAATTCCACCTAGTTCTGGGAGTTTCGGAAAATATTCCGCGAATAATGTTACGGTTGAAGTTTTACGCTCAATTTTACGAGTTTTAACATATTTGCGACTACAAAACATTTCTTGAATTGTAACGTGTGAAGTGTAAACTAGCTTTGTTCCCTTGCTTTTAGTCTGTGAATCAAATAATAAGATACGCGCTATATAACTTTTATTACTTCTACTTAAAATGAAAAAACTAGCTTTTTTTCAAAATAAGTCAAAAATTATAAAGGGAACATTTTAGCCCGTAACTCGTAGCGCCGGTACACACACGCGTTTTTTTGGAGCGCGGTTTCGCAGCGTTACCGCAATTGCGGTCCGTGAGCGCCGGTACACACACGCGTTTTTTTTGAAGAATGCATGCAAGATGTTGCCGCTCAACTGTGTGAATTGCGTCATTTATTTCATAGTATCACGGACCGCAATTGCGGTAACGCTGCGCTAACGCGCTGCAGGAAAACGCGTGTGTGTAACGGCGCGTAATGCCACTTTGGGAACCGTGGCCCACCGGCTTAGCGCGTTGGTCCGTGTATATGGCTGCAGTGCTTGCTATATGACTGGACCGACCGCGCGTAGTCTGGGCGCGCTGCGTATCTTTGGGGTTCGAGTCCCACCTCGGCATATGGTTGTTTTTGTATCGTCCCAACAAGGCATATCGCGGCAAAAATTTGGCTAAAAAGACTGGGCGATTGATCCTAGCTATGGATGGAAAGTTCCAGTATAAAAAAAGTATAAAGGAAACATTTTAGCCCGTAACTGGTAGGGTCACATTTTTACATAAATGGTGAGGTAGGGTTTGCCAAACCAAAATAAAAATTGCTATTCTGTTAAATCAAAATAAAAAACGGGTGTTTCACACCTTATTGATTATAACGCGTACATATTTTTAGGAAAAATAAAAAATCTAATATTCTGGCAATAATTAAATTTTACTTTAAAATATATTTCTAATTGCTATAAGTCTCTATTCGCTCTATCTATTTAGCCTTCTTCGATTCATCTTTGATTGGACATAGGCCTCCCCAATATCTTCCACTCTTCTCTGTCTGTCTCCCTGTTCATCCATCTACTCCCCGCATGTTTCTTCAAATCGTCCGCTCATCTCATTTGGGGTCTTCCCCTACTTCTTTTATTTTCCCAAGGTCTCCAGTTCACAGTGCATTTGATTTGTTCCATCGATCGTCTTTCTGTCTGATATTATGACCGGCAAATTCCATTTTAATTTTGCTACATCTCCCCTGACATCCCTTACTTTTGTTTTATTTCTATCCATTCGTTGCTTTTTCTATCTGTTAGCTTTAAATGTAACATTTGTCTTTTCATTGATCTTTGGGCTTTTGTTACCTTATCCATGTTTGATTTTGTAAGCATCCAGGTCTGGGATCCATAGGTTATACACTTTTGTTTTGAGGTACCAATCTTACTCGTCTCTTAATATCAGCTGTTTGGTTTTCTTTTTTTAGTTTAATAATTTGTCACAGATATATATGTTCCCATACTCAAGCCTATATTTTTAGCTGCTGTAATCCAGTTCTTCCAGCATTTAAATCAGTTCTTCTTTCTTATCTGTTATTAAGGCGATATCATCAACATATCTTAGGTGGTACAAGTATTGTCCGTTTACTATGATGCCCATTTCTTCCCTATCTAAGTTTTTAAAACCATCTTCTAGGGCTTGGTTAAATAATTTAGGAGATATTGAGTCATCCTGTCTCACACCTCTTCTTATGAGGATTGGCTTACTTCATTGGGAAAATCTCTATCGTTCTTATTAATATTAAATTGTTTTTGAAATTACTAGCTAAAAAGTAGGCAAACTAAAAAGTAATCTCCAGTCTAGATATCTTTGCAAAATTTCATGTGTATGTATACACCCATCTCGGAAAATGCAACTAAGCGCTAAGTTGAAAATCACCGACGACAAAGATAGATATATATCGACTTAAATAAGCGATTTATCTCAGGTAGGATCGTTCTCTCTGTACGAGATCCGCCTTGCCTGCTTGTTTGATGTCTTGTAATTAGTTAGCTTTATTAAGCCGTGGATTATTGTAACTACCTTTTTGCGGGTACAAAATAAACGCACAAAATATAGGGCACGCAAAAAAACGCACAAAAGCTGACGCACGCATAAAAAAGCGCACAGAGGAAATAAACAATAGGGGCGTTCACAAGTAGACTAAAAACGCGCAACTTTAGTAAATTTTCAAAACTAAAATTTACCAAATATGATATCTAATTTTGGGACCACTTTTTAAGATTTGGAACTCGATTTTTTCTTCCATGTTCCAAACGAGGATCCAAGAAAAGGAAATTAATCTGTCAACTTTTAAAAATGAAGAAATTAATAAAACTTTAACTAAATAAGTACACACTATAATATTGAAGCTTGCGACAGAAATATTCTACCTAAACTTTGTTTTCTTTCGTTTGCCTAACCAGGGCTATCAAAACGGATGGGCCACAATCCTCCACTTTGTTGACGTCACATCCGGGGCTGATTTTTTTTTGATGGTCACGTTACGATACAGCTGATTGTCTTTAAAATATTGAAGTTGGAATGACGGTTCATAATAATTTAATTTTTTTTAAATAAAGCCGGTTTTGAGATTGTTTTTACTATATTCTTTCAGAACAATTTTTTTAAAATCTATAGTAATCCTTAATTTTTGAGAGCCGCTTCATTAGCTCACACAAAAATTAAGTTTAAAGCAGAAGCGAATGTGACAATCACAGATGAA
Source organism: Aspidapion aeneum (assembly GCA_963576565.1). Classification (NCBI taxonomy): domain Eukaryota; kingdom Metazoa; phylum Arthropoda; class Insecta; order Coleoptera; family Brentidae; genus Aspidapion; species Aspidapion aeneum. Next base: position 90,064,100 of record OY755044.1, on the reverse strand, counting down.
AAAGTCAAATACATGTCAAATATAACAGTTGGCGGGTAATTTGAATTCAAAATAAGGAATGCTAAATCTTGAAGATTTTACCCTTTTAGTCATGTTGCTTCCTTACAAAACTTTGGTGGAATATCGGGATGGTGTCTGAGAATATTTCACTAAAATTTTGCGGAAATCTGTGCCATTTTGAAAATATCATAAAAAACGTCTGACCTCCCATAAGACCCAATGTAAAATTCAGCCTTCGGAAAACAGCTGATTTTTTCAGGGTCATGGCCTCTATTTTTGTGTTGGCCTTGGCCTAACTTGTAATAAAAACCAGTGTTTTCACCTTTCCAGACTAATTTTCAATTTTGGAAAAATGCCACTTTCAAATTGCTGAAAAAATGCCACTTTCAAATTGCTTAAAGTTCGTACTTTTTGCTTGCGACTAGAAAAACCAATTCATAGTGTTGAATTTTTTAAAACTTCTTCTCTTTAGACCTTTCCTCGGACTCCAATAAAGCTCTCTATGGCTCTGTTTTATGAAATAAAAAACTTGATAATATCGAGAATAATACATGATGAATGATAATAATTCAAAATTATGACATTACTGACAAGAATCTTTAATCAAACAAAAAGAAGTAATAGGTAAAAATACAATTTTACACAAAGTGACAATCGCACGTGTGCCGCTCATCATTTATACAAGAATTGGTGTCACACGAATTAACGTGTCACTGTTGTATTAAAAAGGAAGTGAAGTTTTATGTTTTATGACCTATTTTTTTATCACCACTATAACTTAAATGCTGATATGCATTTAAAGCTTTATTCAAAGCCATTTAAGAAAATACTTGCTATGTTTTTATAGGAATTGAGTTTGTTTTGCAAAATTAGATACCATGAAAACTCCCTTACGTCCCTTTTTGAAATACTCAAATTCAAAATTATTATGATCTAGATATAGCTCCGATACGAACGGGTGAAAAGGAGTACTCCTTTAAAATCGGGTGAAAGTCAAACTGCCCATGCGATCCCACTTGAGTTCCGCATCTCTATTGGTTCTGACGTGGGAGATGCTCATTCTCACTCTACCCCATTTCAAGAACTCATACAGTGAAAGTTTTTAATCATTGAGTTGTATAACGCCCTGAAAGGGCGTTAGAGACGGAAAGACAAGGCATTTTTTATTGACCCTATCCAATTGGGTTTCTATGGGCCGGTATTTCTTTTACAATAAAAACAGAGATAGACATTATTGAACATGTGAAACGGACAAAGATAGGCTGATTTTGCATGCTAATAATACCCTAGATAATATATGGGTACTTTTATCTCTTTCACACTGACGGCATAAGTGCGACAGAAAAGCAGCTGGCTACCTTTAATCCACCTGCCGTATTTTGAGTGATTCTACCTGTTAGTCGGTTTATACAGGGAAAACTGATAGACAATGTTGTCTAAGTACGGAATTGAATATTTTTGAATTTTGTGCGGGAATATCAAATCTTAAACCGTTTAAAAACAAGTTTAGAAGTAACTATTTGAGTTCAAACATGGTCCGAAATTGTTTTTTGTGCAAAAGAAGAAAAAAAATCGATAAAAAAACAACATTTCATGGGTAAGTCGTCTTGACGTATAGTTTTTGCTAAAACACGAGAAAGTTCAGTAGCGTCACGATAGATAGTTTTTTCTGCAACCGTGCGATTTTACCCTCACACATTTTGATTCAGAAAGTGTCACTTCCCCGCACTTTTTTTTGCATTGCATGAAAATTAACAAAAAGTATTTAATTTTCTTAAAAATGATTTTTTTTTTAATGCTAACATACCGATTTTTATCCATTTGCTTCTGTTTTTTCCAACCAAACTTTTGACATGTCACGGTCGAGTTTCATACATCTTGATGAATTGTTACACACACTGATCTATGTTTTTATAAATTTCGATAAATTTAATGTTTTTTGCGGACTTTGAAGTAATTTTAAGTTAAATTTTGGTCTTTCGTCGCGAAAGTATATATTTATTATTATATGACACCACCGCGACCGGTTTACCTAATGTCATTTGACCATCATGCTGTCTTACTTAATAAGGTCACTTAGTTTAATTAATAATTTTGTCCTACATAATATAAAAGAAGAATAGAAACCAACAAAAAATTTGTGACACTTCGATTACCGATTTTCTTTGATTGCGATGGATTAGGTTGACCAGATTACGGTTTATTAGGGTGCCCCGAATGCGGAAAAAAAGATTTTGAAAAATTTCCCTAAAAAAATTTGAAGACCAAACACTCAGGCACCTCTCAATGTTTATGGTCGCATACACTAATCCTAACTCGATTTCCGACGATTATGGACAATGGTTACCCCCTGGACATAAACCTAACAACTTTTACTATATTTATTAACAACTAGGTAGGTTAGGTTTGGTTAGGTTGGGTTAGGTTGGGTTAGGTTGGGTTAGGTTGGGTTAGATTGGGTTAGGTTGGGTTAGGTTGGGTTAGGTTGGGTTAGGTTGGGTTAGGTTGGGTTAGGTTGGGTTAGGTTGGGTTAGGTTGGGTTAGGTTGGGTTAGGTTGGGTTAGGTTGGGTTAGGTTGGGTTAGGTTGGGTTAGGTTGGGTTAGGTTGGGTTAGGTTGGGTTGGGTTAGGTTGGGTTTGGTTGGGTAAGTGGGTTTGGTTGGTTCAGTTTGATTATGTTCGGTTAGGTTCCGCTAGGATTGTTTAGGTTAGGTTTAGCTACATTCGGTTAGGTTTGGTTTAGTTTAACCAAATCGAACCGAACCAAACCGAATCTAACGGTTCGGTTTGGTTTGGTTTGATTGTTTCGACTCGGTTCGGTTCGGTTCGGTTTGGTTCGGGTAGGTTTGGTTCCGTTTGATTATGTTTGGTTAGGTTCGGCTAGGTTTAATTTGTTTTGGTTAGGTTCAGCCAGATTCGGTCTGGTTCGGTTCGGTTCGTTTCGAATCGGTTCGGTTAGGTTCAGTTTTGTTCGGCTAGGTTTGGTTCAGTTTGATTATGTTTGGTTAGGTTCCGCTAGGTTCAGTTTATTTCGGTTAGGTTTAGCTACATTCAGTTAGGTACGGTTTAGTTTAACCAAATCGAACCGAACCAAACCGAACCGTTAGATTCGGTTTGATTTGGTTCATTTCGATACGGATCGGTTCAGTTTGGTTTTGTTTGGTTAGACCTTCGATAAATTTTAAAAAAGTAAATAATTATTAATTTTTAGTGTTTTAAGGAATAAAAATTGATATAATGTTCAATTAAACTAATTTTTAATTGTAAAAATGTAGGGATTATAATTTTCTTGATTTTGTTTTGAATTTCATGCTTCTTTAAAAATTGTACATTTTCATAAAATGACCAAAAAAACTGACCCGATTTCGATCAGTGACCTTAGTTATTTCAAGTTTTTGTTAACAGCTGATAGACGTCGGGGACCGTTTTGTTTCAGTTTGAAATGAGAAAATGCTTCTTTTGTAGCAATTTGTATGGGTTTTAATGGGGTTTTAGAAATTTTTCTATTTCAATTTTTTTACAAAATATACGATTTTCCGCAATTTTTTTTTAGAAATCACTATAAAATGGTCTAAAATTATAATTTTTCAAAAAACTTCGTGGTTTTAAGAAAAGTGGTAAAACGTACCAGATCCCTGAAATGTGTTGCAGTCTAGGACAACTGGGCGCCGCCAACTCGGCGCCACCAACTGGGCGGCGGGCTAACGGGGCGGCAGGCCAACTGGGCGCCGGGCCAACTGGACGCCGAGCCAACTGGGCGCCGAACTAAAATATTTTTTCTTGATAAAATGTGCAGATGAAAAACAAAATAGATATATTATTATTTATGCAAAAACATCCTTTACGTAATATTCTTGAAATTTGGTTTTGTTAGAGTTAAATCCATTAAGTCGAGTGTTGAAATTTTGGTAGGTCTAGAGTTCTGGTAACCTGACAACATAAAATTTACGTTTTTGATTACAAGAATGGCGTATCCAAAATGGAGGATTTTTTTATTTTTAAACCGATTTGTCTCAAACTTGAAAGTTTGAAGTGTTTGGGATCTGGTTCGTCCCGCCTTCCTTTTTGTAAATATGTTCTTTTTACTATAATTTACCAAATTGGTTCGAATTAGGCTATTTGGTGATTCACTAGAGCATTTTCTATTTTTTGTTTATTTAGTATTAATTAACTAATTAAGTACTCAAAATTACTGGGTTATTTGCATTTGAAACTCCCGCGGTTTTAAAGGCAAATATTACAATTTGCTATAATTAATTTACTTTACATAAAATGCATTTTGAATTACTAAGGTTCCTAGTTCCTTTAATATGGACCTTCGTAATCTCATTCCTTCCTACTTATTCCTTTTCTCCTACGCCTATGGATTAACGACGCCACTGGGCGACATGTGGGAGAACGAACGCAGTAGCGATATTTGCTGCAGCATACAGAGAACCGTTTCGCCTTCGAACGATAATACACGCGTGTTAGCGACTCTCCTACCACATTCATGTGGGGTGCAAAAAGCACGGTTTAACAGCGTGTCCTCCCATGAGTTCCGCTTCCTGTATAAAAATGGTAAGTGAAAATGCATTATTTTTACCTTACATACATTTGTTTATTGCTACACTAACCTAGAAGGTAAACTAGACCATTTCAGAATCCCTTGTACCAGCTTAGCCTATGACCTTATTCCCTTAAAATTACAGTCCACATCTGACACCGTTAAATTCCAGACAACTCTCCTATCTGGACCACCAGGGAGCCCCATTTTTGATCCTTAGCGACCCGGATTTCTGGAATCGTTTTTTTGCCTTTTTAGGTTAGTTTTTTTTTACTGGTTTCAAATGCAAGAAAAACCCTTGTTTTTCCTAAATGCCTTTTTTACTGGTTTCAAATGCAAGAAAAACCCTTGTTTTTCTTACGTGCCTACTTTAGAAAACCCCTAGGTTTCTAAAATACATTTTGCGATTTTTTTTTGTGTAAAAACAAATGCAAGAAAAACCCTTGTTTTTCTTACATGCCTACTTTAGAAAACCCCTAGGTTTCTAAAATACATTTTGCGATTTTTTTTTGTGTAAAAACAAATGCAAGAAAAACCCCTGTTTTTCTTACATGCCTACTTTAGAAAACCCCTAGGTTTCTAAAATACATTTTGCGATTTTTTTTGTGTAAAAATTAAATATTTTTAACAATAAATTTAGCCTTTTCATGCGAAAAACCAAACACAGATAAAATCTGTAGACTACTATGCTTTTTTTTGTTTCGAATAAATCAAGTTTTTTCGTTTCTTTTTTGTAAAAAAAAAACCGTATAGAATTTGGGTGTTTTTTTGTTTGTCACTGGAAATAGTTTAAAATAGTGTCTGCAAAGTGCTATTATTTTAGCCGTTGTGCCTTCACATTTGTGGATTGCTATAATTATATCCAATTTGCTCGAAAAAAATCTCCAAATTGCCATATTCATTTTTGCTTATTGCAAATTGCTATGACTATATCCGATTGCGGATGCTTTACTATATTCGTTTTTGCGTAAAAATTGCTATGAATATATCTATTTCTAATTTACTATTATAATATCTGTCTGCAAATGGCTATGATTGTATCCATTTTTTGCGTGCATAATAAATTTTGAAGGAAATTTAATTCTTAACTTGAGAATTTGTTTTCGTGTAAAGGCAGATAAATAGTTTTACCAAATTAAATGCTTTTGATTTGTAGGTATTTATTTTTAAATTTAATACATAGTAGGTACCTACTTATTTGAATTCGCGAGGCGAAGATAAAAAAACTTATACACAAGTTTTTTGTTATCATTAGTTTGCATCGGGTATTTTCTTTACTTTTGTGCGCTTATAGTTTGATTATTGTAATTAAACGTAGGACATTAATATTTATACAGGGTGTCCAAATTTTGATTTTTTTTTCAGTTTACCTAATTTTTGTCAATTATTTTTTGGATTTTTTTTTAAATCATGTCTAGTTCGGATAAAATTTTAAAGGCTAAAGCCTTGCGCTATAGTGCGATTTCACAGCTAAATTTGATCATTGAATCCGCGACCCTCGCAAAAAATGACCCTGCCTATCACAGCGGCTTTAAAGTCAAATTTCGGACATTGTCAAAAATCAAAAAAGATTTTGAAAAGCACCATAATACTTTGTTGACGTTGGTAGCCTCTGATGAGGATCGCTTAGTAGTAGAAAACAAAGTGTTTATGGACTTTTGCAAACGCTGTGACGAGATTTCCACTATATTTTACGAACTTTTCGAACTACCCTTTGAAGATGGAGGGCTTTTGAGCAGTACGATAAATCCCATGGGCAGTCCCTGTGCCTCCACAGACCAGCATGGTTTACTGCCTAGGATAAAAATACCTCTTTTTCAAGGGGAATTTAAGGAGTTTCCAACCTTTTTGCAAGCCTTTAATGCTACCGTGCACAATAATAGGTCGCTGGGAAACTTTGAAAAATTCAGTTTGCTTTTTTCTAATTTAAAGGGCCCTGCCCTGGATGTCATTTCTGACATTCCTATCCTTGCTGAAAATTATTTAAATGCCTACCACACCTTGGTGGATAGGTATACAAATAAACGATTACAAGCTTACCTTCACTGGAAGGCAATTGAAGGCTTCTCTCCTCTTACTAAAGAGAATGCTACGAATTTGAGGAATTTGCTTGATTGTTTTTCGAAAAACTTAAGGGCTTTAAAAGTCATGGGTTTTAAAACGGAGTTTTGGGATTATATTATGGCACAAATGCTCTTGGATAGGTTGGACCCAACCACGCGCAAGGCATTTGAGCAAAATTATTGCTCCAATGAGATCCCCTCTTATGATAAAATTCGTGCTTTTGTTTCTAGCCATTGCATTGCGTTGGAACAAATACAACAAACTCAAGATTACTTAAAAAATAAAGATTTGTCAATTTCAAGTCAGAAAAATCAAGCAAAGTTTCAAAATCGATCTGCTTTGTTTGCTAATACTCAGAGAGCCTCCAAAAATGCCTCCCAGTCTCCAAATGGCCAAAGTGGCTTAAATAATACTCCAAACCCTCAAAATTTTTGTTTTCTCTGTAAAAGTGGCGATCATATAATATACAGATGTCCTAATTTTTTGGCGAAAACTCCCCAGCAACGTTTTGAGATTGTTAAACAACATAAAGCGTGTGTCAACTGTTTGGCCTCAAAGCATAATTTACCCCAGCAATGCAAATCAGAAAAAAGATGTTTACATTGTGGCCAATTTCATCACAGTCTCTTACATTTTTTTCCTATTAATTCTACACCTAGTTCTGCGAGTAGCCCCTCTACTTCTGCAGTGCAACCCCCGAGGAGCCCCGTGGCTACCGAATTTAATAGAACCACTAACACCATTGTTACTGGTATGTCTTTAAATGATCGCGAAGTACTTCTCTGTACCGCTTTAATACAAATACAGGATGTTTTTCAAAATTGGCACACAGTGCGCGCCATCTGTGACTCTGGTGCTCAATCTTCATTTATATCTAAGTCATGTGCTGATAGTTTGGGCCTTCCTAAATTTAATATCGCCATGACTCTACAAAGCTTAGATCGAATGACAACTTCGGCAAAATCTGGAATTAATTGCAATATATCCTCTTTGCGTGATAATAATTTTGTTTTTAATTTTGATGCGATAATACTCGATAAAATTTGTAGTGATTTACCTCATTCCTCATTTTCGATTAAAAGTTTTCCTTTTCTCGCCAACTTAGCACTAGCTGACCCAGGCTTTAATAAAAGCGATAAAATTGATTTATTGTTGGGCGGCGATGTGTACCCTTACATTTTGCTAGATGGTCGTTTGTCTACGGGACCCAACAACCCCGTCTGCATTAATACTATTTTTGGTTGGGGAATAATGGGCAATCTTTCACTTTCACCCTCAACTACAAATCAAATTAAAACATTTTTTACTACGTCAATGAACGATTCTTTTGTCAATTTAGATAAAAATCTACAACGATTTTGGCAAATAGATGACATACCTAATGTCAAGGCCATTGACCCCGAAGATGAGTTTTGCGAAAATTATTTTTTGAAAACTACCTCAAAAAATGAGGAGGGGAGATATATTGTATCTTTACCATTTAAAGTTACTGCTCCAGATTTTGGCGACACTCGATCCATTGCCGTACGTCGTTTTTTCTCCCTTGAGAAGAAATTGCTACAAAACCCTGATTTTTATGCTGCCTACAGCTCTGTTTTACAAGATTATTTAGATAATAATCATATGCAACCGGTTTCTGCACCTTTGCCGACCGAAATTTCAAATCATTTTTATATTGCACACCATGCGGTGTTTAAAAAAGATTCTACTAGCACCCCCCTGAGGGTGGTTTTTGATGCGAGCATGCACGCCCCTGGCAAAATCTCGCTCAACAACGCTGTTTATACTGGGCCCCCTTTACAAAGGGACTTACAAAAAATTTTATTACTTTATCGTTTGCATAAATTTTGCTTTTGTTGCGACATCCGTCAAATGTACAGGATGATTTTAGTTGACCCTAGTCAAACTAATTTTCAAAGAATAGTTTGGAGGTTTGATCCTAACCAGCCTATTCAAGACTTCGAAATAAATAGAGTTTTATTCGGGGTCTCTTGTAGCCCCTTTTTGGCTATCAGAACTTTGCTGCAACTTGCTAGAGAGCATGAGGACCTTCCTCTTGCCTCAAAAATCATGGAGGAGGCAGTTTTTGTCGATGATGTGATTTCGGGAAGTGATGACTTTTTTAAGGCCACTGAGATGAAAAATCAATTAATCGAGCTACTTAGCCGAGGTGGATTCGAATTGCGTAAATGGGCGAGCAATTGTCCCGAGTTACTATCCGATCTTCCTGAGTCACACATTTCGATGAAGGCTCTTTCTCTCGATTTAGATGCTGAAAATTCAACTTTGAAAATTCTCGGTTTAAATTGGAACCCTCATACTGATGAATTTTTTTATACTTTCGACTGTTCTCTCCAAACATGCACTAAAAGAACAATTTTAAGTAATTTGGCCCGCATTTACGACCCTCTGTCTTTTTTGGCGCCAATAGTTTTAATTTTAAAATTAATTGTTCAATACTGCTGGGCAGAAGACTTAAACTGGGACGACCCTGTCAGTCCGGAAATTGTTTTTAAATGGGAAAAATTTAAAAATGAATTAAAGTTTTTGCATTCTGTTAAAATTCCTCGTCAAATAATTTTGCCTAATGCTAGTCAAATCCAGCTAGTAGGATTTTGCGATAGTTCAGAACGGGCCTATTGTGCTGTCGCTTATATTCGAATTTTTTATTCTGATGGAAACATTAAAGTTTTTTTTGTTTGTAGTAAATCTAGAGTCGCACCGTTGCGTCGTAAACTAACTTTACCAAGACTAGAGCTTTTAGGAGCTGTTTTGTTGGCTAAATTAATGGATTTTTTACTAGAAACGTTCTCGGAAAAAATTAAATTTGATAAAATTCTTGCTTTTACTGATAGCACAGTGACCTTATCTTGGATTCAGGGATCTCCTCACAAATTTAAAACATTTGTTTCGAATAGAACTGCCTATATACAAGGAAGAATTAGCCCTGAGTTTTGGCATTATGTTCCTACTGAACAAAATCCTGCTGACTGCGGTACTAGGGAAATGTATCCCTCTGATTTACAAAGATTTTATTTTTGGTTAGAAGGGCCTTCTTTTCTAAACCAACCTACAAATACTTGGGATTTTATGACAGTTACTTACGATGGGAATGCAGTTTTGGAAGAACAGCGAAAAAATATTTTTAACGTTTTTACTTGCGAACAAACAGTTGAATATTATGTAAACAACTTGTTTGAAAAATACAGTTCTCTTTTTAAAATTAAGAGAATAGTTGCTTACTTTTTGCGAGGGTTACAAAAGTTTAAAAATCCCTCATACAATTTTGCTACTGATTACCTTACAAATCAGGATTACTACAAAAGCTTACTTTTTATTTCGAAATGCGTACAATCTTTTTCTTTCCAAAAAGAAATTGAATTACTAAAAGATAAGAAACAGCTTCCAAAAGCTTTTCAAAAATTATGTCCATTTTTGCATAATGAAAGCTACGATTTGCTTCGTGTTGGAGGCCGTTTATGCCATTCAAATTTATCATACGATAAAAAATTTCCAATTCTTTTGCCTTCTAGTGCAAAATTCACTGAATTACTGATTTTAGATTTGCATCGCAGCAATCTTCATTGTGGTATACAGACCACAACTTTTTTACTAATGCAAAACTTCTGGGTATTGTCTGCTAAAAAGGTAGTGAGAAAAGTTTTAAGTTCTTGCCATACTTGCTGGAAAACTAAACCTAACTCCCTTCAACCCCCTATGGGTAACCTACCGAAATTTAGAGTTTCCGAAGCAAAGGTGTTCGAAAATGTAGGTATAGATTTTTGTGGTCCGTTCACGATTACTCTTGGTCGGACCAGAGGTGCAAAAACCATGAAAGCATATGTCTGTTTATTTATCTGTTGCGCTGTTAAAGCCGTGCATTTAGAGTTAGTTTCTGATATGACATCAGAAGCCTTTCTGGCTGCTCTGCGCCGCTTCATAGCTAGAAGAGGACTATGCTCAAAGATCTCTTCAGACTGCGGGACCAACTTCGTGGCCTCTGAAAAATACTTGCGACAAATTTTTTCTGATTGCGTGAAGGGGGAAGGTATAGTTTGGTCTTTTAACCCACCTGCTGCTCCCCACATGGGAGGCATTTGGGAATCAAACATTAAATCTTTAAAGACTCATCTTCACAGGGTAGTTGGAAATCAAATACTCACCTATGAGGAATTAAATACGGTTTTAACCCAAGTTGAAGCCATAATGAACTCACGTCCTTTATGTGCCTTAAGCACCGATCCTACTGATCTGGCGGTCTTGACTCCTAATAATTTTTTAAATTTGAGGCCTCCAGGTACAATACCCGATCCAAACTACTGCGATATTGCGTTAAACAGGCTGTCCAGGTGGCAACTGTTGCAAAGAATGCACCGCGATTTTTGGATTCGCTGGCATCGCGAATATTTGCACACTTTGCAACAGCGAGCCAAATGGCACCAACCTCTTGCTTCCATTGATATTGGTACTATGGTACTGATCAAAGATGAAAATTCCACTCCATTGGATTGGCCCCTAGGCCGCATTGAAGACCTTATTAAAGGTTCTGATAATGTTCCACGGGTTGCTATTGTAAAGACTACTAAAGGTACCTACAAACGGCCTTTGGTAAAACTATGCGCCCTGCCTACAAATTAAACTCTCTGAAACGCCCCTGGGCATTCTCAGGGGGGTGGGAAATGGTTCGTCCCGCCTTCCCTTTTGTAAATATGTTCTTTTTACTATAATTTACCAAATTGGTTCGAATTAGGCTATTTGGTGATTCACTAGAGCATTTTCTATTTTTTGTTTATTTAGTATTAATTAACTAATTAAGTACTCAAAATTACTGGGTTATTTGCATTTGAAACTCCCGCGGTTTTAAAGGCAAATATTACAATTTGCTATAATTAATTTACTTTACATAAAATGCATTTTGAATTACTAAGGTTCCTAGTTCCTTTAATATGGACCTTCGTAATCTCATTCCTTCCTACTTATTCCTTTTCTCCTACGCCTATGGATTAACGACGCCACTGGGCGACATGTGGGAGAACGAACGCAGTAGCGATATTTGCTGCAGCATACAGAGAACCGTTTCGCCTTCGAACGATAATACACGCGTGTTAGCGACTCTCCTACCACATTCATGTGGGGTGCAAAAAGCACGGTTTAACAGCGTGTCCTCCCATGAGTTCCGCTTCCTGTATAAAAATGGTAAGTGAAAATGCATTATTTTTACCTTACATACATTTGTTTATTGCTACACTAACCTAGAAGGTAAACTAGACCATTTCAGAATCCCTTGTACCAGCTTAGCCTATGACCTTATTCCCTTAAAATTACAGTCCACATCTGACACCGTTAAATTCCAGACAACTCTCCTATCTGGACCACCAGGGAGCCCCAGGATCACTTAATACAGTTTTACCCTCAAACTTAAAAAAATTAAAATGGCGGATCCAAAATGGCGGACTTTCTCATTTATGCATCGATATGTATCGAATATGGAACTTGGCGGTGTTTCAAGTCGCAGAACACTGCACCTACTAAATTTCAACACTCGACTTAATAGATGTTGAAATTTTTGTATAAGTAACATATTTATTTTGTTTTTTATCTGCACATTTTATCGAAAAAAAAATAGTCCGGCGCTGAGTTGGCCCGGCGCCCATTAGGCCCGGCGTGGCGCCCTGTTGGCGGCGCCGAGTTGGCCCGGCGCCCAGTTGTCCCATTCCGAATTAAAATTTTTAGTTCCGAAATTTCATCTGACTCGAGCATAACTTGTAGTCCACCCAAGAAGAGAAGAGTTGAAGAAGACCCTTGTTCAAAAAAAGAAAATATTTTACCTGGAAGGTACAACATTTGTAAAGTTCTAAGATGAAAACAATAATTTTAATACATCCACTGCACTTAGCATGCTTAGAAATTCTTTTTACTCTTTTTTTTTACTGAAGAGAATTTTGTAAACACAGTATACACCAGTAAGTATTCATGAATTATTTATTATTCAAACAGAAAATTGTTGATAAAAATATTCTACTGGAATTCAAAATTTTTATTTTGCGCCGCCACTGCCCTTTTTTATCCAAGACAAGCAAATATAATATTTTTGCGATGTTGCATGTGTCCGGACTTACCAAACCGAAATTCTATTTTCATCCCTATCTTGCTCATTAAATTCTTACTTGTATTTGGTCAATTGCGATAAAAGCTTGATATAATGGCAATTTAGGCCCATGCCGGGTCTACCCGTAGGGTATAGAAGTCAATGTTTTTAATCGAGCTCCGATATGCCCAGGCCGATTCGCCGCAAGCCTTATTGTCGCGGCCGATTTGCCGCGGGGACATTATTTTAATATTTTGTGTAGTAAATAAATAAAAAACTAGTTTATTAGTTTTCGAAAAAACTGCTTTTTAAAAAAGTATTATTAAAAATGTTTTTAGTTTTTTTTAGAAATTAATTTATGGAAAAACTACTGTTTAAAAAAGGAAAAAAATTTTTTTTTGATAGTTTAGTTTTTTAAAAAAGCGGCAAATCAGCCCGTGGCGAATTGTCCTCGACCCAGTAGACAAAACTCTTTTTCTCTCTAGAACTTGGTAAGACAATTTTAATTTTGAAATTCGTATCATAGCAATAAAAAAACAAATATATACTTACAATATTTAAAGCGGTTCCAATTAAGAGCCGATTCCGAAAATGGTCGAAATACCGTTTCCCCATGAAAACGAGGATCAGTTGCAGTAGACTGCAGATAAATACATATAGTTCAAATGAGGAAAATACATTCATTACCTCACTTTTTGTAAAAAATATTTTATTTATGTCACTTTTAATTTTGCATGATACGAAATAATGAAATTACATAAAAATGTACAATTTTGACATTATTATTCCTGGCAAATATTAAAGTATCAACACCGTCTTCAAGTCAATTTAAAATCGAATTCCAAAAGTTCATGAAAACCGTCGTAGCACAAAGTTTAAAAACATAATTGAAAACGAACGAATTGAACACCCATGAAAACGTAATACTTCAAAATCGTGTTCAAGTCGATTTTAAATAACAAAATTACTTTTAACTCTTAATTTAGGGTTAACCGAAGATGAGCAGACACTCGTATTTAAACCTCTTTAACTCGAGCTTCTATAACTCGAACTCTCCATAACTCGAACTGTTTTGGTTGTCCCTTCAGGTTCGAGTTATAGAGGTTCGACTGTACTTGCAATCAAGCTTGCAATATTCAAAGCGGTTCTAATTAAGAGCCGATCCCGAAAATGGTCGAAATACCATTTCCCCATGAAAACGAGGATCAGTTACAGTAGACTGCAGATAAATAGATATAGTTCAAATGAGGAAAAAACATTCATTACCTCACTTTTTGTAAAAAATATTTTTTTATTTCACTGGTAATTTTGCATGAAATAAGGAAATTACATAAAAATGTACAATTTTGACATTATTTCTGGCAAATATTAAAGTATCAACACCATCTTCAAGTCAATTTAAAATCGAATTCCAAAAGTTCATGAAAACCGACGTAGCACAAAGTTTAAAAACATAATTGAAAACGAACGAATTGAACACCCATGAAAACGTAGCAAAGTTTCAACACTTCAAAATCGTGTTCAAGTCGATTTTAAATAACAAAATTACTATAAACTCTTAATTTAGGGTTAACCGAAGATGACCAGACGTCTGCCATGTCCGGCTTTTTGGCTACCCGTTCGTTTTTTTTTGTTTGGCTTTTTTTGAAGGCGAGTGACAAAGTGACGCTATGCTAAAACGAAAAATGACAATGGAGTCTTTTTTTGTCAATTATGACGATGTTTGACAATCTTTTTTTATTAGCATATTTTGTGAGTAAAATTTGATTGGGGGAAAGCTGGTAGGTTTTCATTGTATGCATCTAAAAACAAGATATAAACTATGCTTTGTTTAGAAAGTTTTTGGTGTTTTGTATGAAACAGCGGCATAAGTTCAGTTTGTAGAAAAGGGAAATATGTAGATTGGTATTTTGATCCTTAAATTAAGCAGAGGTTCACAAATTAAAAGGGTAGGGGACAATTCGCCGCAGCCAATTAACCGCGGCCGATTCGCCGCGGCTGGCTGATTCGCCGCTGCTCTTTTTGCCGCGGGGACATTTCGCCGCCAATCAAATTGCCGCGGGGACAATTTGCCGCGGGGACAATTTGCCGCGGGAACAATTCGCCGCGAGATTTTTGTTTCATGATATTACCACTTCATATAATATTTTTTTATAAAAATAATGTTTTCAAACTTTCCAACTATTTATTTGGTGGTAACTATACAATCCAGCATTTTTTAATTGGAAAAAATTAATAAAATAACGAATGTAGAATGACGGTTTTTGCCATTTATGAACCGATATGCATCAAACTAGAAACTTTAGGATCTTTCAGGGCGCTGATTATTATTTTTAACTTACACTTAAAAAAATCAAAATGGGAACCGACCTGAAACACCCAAACTTCTGAATTTGATGCATATCGGTTTAAAAATGAAAAAATCCGCCATGTTGTATCGCCATTTTGATTTTTTAAAATTTAAGTTAAAAATAATGATCAGCGACCTTAAAAATCTCATCAGTCCGAGTTAGATACAAGTCCGTCCATAAACGGAAAAATCCGCCATTCTGGATCCGCCATTTTGGATCCACCATTTTATTTATTTTCCTAATAAAAAATTTGTTGGGAAAAAGTTATAATCAAACAAATATATATGAAGTCAAGCTAAATACAACTGTTTAAACAATACCCAATGGTAACATCATAAAACAAAAAAATCTCACAGTGAATTGTCCCCGCGGCAAATTGGACCACAGCGAATTGGCCGCGGCGAATTGTCCCCTACCCATCTAAAGGGCCCTTAATAAAAAGAGAAAATAGTCATTTTACCACTAAATTTATTAACATTTTTAAAACAGATTTTAGTGTAATAGGTTTCAAAATTTTTAGATAGTTTTGAATAATTTTGAAACCTAAATAATACCGTTTTCCACAAATTTTTAATGATTTTAAGAAACGAACAAAAAATCGAAAAAAAAGATGCTAAGTTTAACACCCTGTAAAAACAAAGAGGTCTAAATGTAATGCGAAAAAAATCTTTGTTTTTACCATTTCCACAACCCCTTAAAGTTTCATGCATCATTTAAATGAAACCCTGTATAATACACTATTATATAACATTTGGTCAAGAGTTTTTGACACAAATTTGTTATAATTTTTTATTATTTACACTTTTAAGAATATAAAACAACTAATTTTTTTAAAATATTGGATTTTACTAAATTTTAAAATATTAATTTACCGTGAAGCAATTTTGTGCTAATTGTAAAGATTATTTGGTCACCCTGTATCTCCTTAACCTTTCAATTTTTCGAAAAAACTAATAAATAATATCTGATTCCAGTAAATTAAGAAATCACTCTACAATGTCTTATATTTAAAATTCACAATTTTACTCCTCTTGAAACTTAATAATGTTATCCCAATACAACAAAAAAAGCAATCAATTTTTTTCTTTTTGTGTTTGGCTGTATGCTGGAAACGACAACATGCTAACGTATTCTGAACGAAGAAGAAGACCTCTTTTTGTGCTTCCCATATCTCTTATTTAATAGAACACATTATTTCCATAGTCCCCTACAGAGGACAAGATATAATATTTTTACGCGGCCGAGAATCTAAAATCCATTTTAGCTCCCATTTTTAGCAGAACAAAACTATTTTAATGTTTTTATTGTTTCTGACAGTAAAAATATTTTTTCGCATCAACAATCTGAAACATTCATATTTTATGATAAATTTATTTTAGTCCGGCTCTGAGTTTGATTCCCAATGCTCAGCCATCGTTGAATTCTCCGAGATCAAAGACGGCCAGCCGGCTTATTTATCTGTTTGTTAGGTGATCCGTGATTTTGCTATCGCCCAACTATCCTTGGCACCTGTACCTCCATTCCAAGGTTTTCGGCATGTGTGCTGGCTTCAGCTAAGATAATGTTCATGACTTCTTCTGCAGATTCACGATGATGTTTAATTGGATCTAATACTCTTTTAATGTGATTTCCACATTGCAATAAATCTAAACTTCGATTAGAAGATATTGGCCACAGGTTTCAAAAGCGCAGAATACTTTGTTATCAGGCACAGGGAATAATGGCCTTGTAGAAGCGCTGTAAAACTGAAATGACACCTTGCAATATTGCTGCTTCTGATAGTTTTTGAAGGCCTTCAAGGATGCCAAAAAAGTTGTCTTTAAATACAGCAATACTTTTATATTTTTAAGACCATCGTGTCTAACAAAGCATAAAGGATAGGAATATGTAGACTATACTTTCTTCGTAAAACTAATTCACGGAAAAAACAAATTATATCCCTCATAGTAAATATCCTTAGGACTAAGTGTATCTATTGTATAATTTTATGTAGATGGGAAAAAGTTTATAGTGCAAGTTACGTACGCCCATGTTGTAAACTATTTAGGTAAAGCTGCCCTTACTGCTTTACGAAAATTCACTCGCACTGCGTTCAAAGCTTATGATAACCCAAAGAGAACTCGCTGTCGCGTCGACAGCATTGCGTACAGCACGTGTGAATTTTCCTAAAGCTATGGAGGCAACTTTATACCTAATTTACACTCTAGACACCTTTGTGTTAATGATTATTATTTTTTAAAGCATAGGCGGTCTATTTCTGGATAGCGGCGTATTTGTTTTCTCTGATAATTGTGACGTAAATGTTGTTTGTATACGATACAAATTAGCCTTGAAATACCTAAGTGTCTTGTCTTAGAGTAATGAACATTAGATATTTATTGCGAGTACCTAATTATGCCATATTGCACTAAACAGCATTAAAAGAATGTTCTAAACGGCATTCTTAGGCACATTGTAAAAATGAAATAAATACCATTATCTATTTATGTTGCTTATCTAAATGAACACCATGGTAATGAATACCAAAACCAGAAATACCAAACCCCTTTTGAGCTAACACCTGTGAGATATTTCGTATTCTTGATACATGCAAAGAAATGCTGTTAACTGTATCATGCATCGCATTGAAATGCATTCATAAATTTGTAATTTCTGTCCGAGTTACTTAAGAGGATGGTATGGTTGTAAAACATTGCTTAACATCTTTATAGAGAGCTTTGGAGTAAATTTATAGAAAATCCACTCAACTGTTATATATAATCAACAAAAGCATCACATACAGCTTACAAAGTTATGTCTTAATTAATCCAGCAAACAAAAATTCTTCCCACAAAGTTAAAGTTGTCTGATGGCAGCTAGTAATGTCTAAAAAGTTTAATTGTCGTAAAACTCGAATGGAGAATGCAATAAAATGGATGAGCTAAATAAAAGTTTCTATAAATATTAGAACGTTTCAGTGCTGTAGTCAAAACAACTTCTGTTAATTAATAACTTACCTCTAAAATGTTTTTTTAAGTTCTGTAAATAAAAAAAGGCAAATTTATCATTTAATTGATTTAAGGCAATGCTAAGGTGTGAAAATTTGTAGCACAACATATGTCTCCTTATTTTCTTTCTTTTATCATAAAGTTTTTTCCCTAAAATTAAGTCAATGATTGGTAAAATGTGAAGGCACTGCTTCCCTTTTTTGCAGACTGTGCGGATTAGAAAATCTATTTTTTCATAATTTAACTTTGCTGATACTTAAATTGTAGCCAAAATCTATTTTTTATACGACTGTCTTGTAAAAGGGGGTTTTGCGCACGGAGAACACGATCTGAAAATGGCATTTTGCGCACGTTGTGTGCAAAACGTTTTGCACACGCTTATGTCATTTTTGCGCACGCCTATGTCATTTCTGCATACGGGTCTCCCGTCATTGTGATTTTTGTTGTTGTCACCCATCAATATAAGTTGGCTTAGTTCCGCAGCAACCGTCACTGCTCGTATGTTTTGTTGATTAGATACGTCAAAAAATTGTTGAATTTTTAAAGTTTTGTTGTAAAAATGTCGGAAATAAAAACAAGTTAAATTAAAATTTGATTTTTCTTTCTTTATTAGCAGTCGTATAAAAAATATTGTAAAAAACTCCCTTGAAAACCTCTTTGCACACTCTCTCGACTTGTAGACCTCGCCTTTGGCTCGGTCTACCAAACTGTCTCGATCGTGTGCAAAGAGTCGTTTTTAAACCTTGTTGTTTAAATAACTATTTCCATTATTTTTTTGGTACCTTTACATTTTTTTGGCTACTTAAATTAGTAGCTTAATTTTTTAAAAATATATTTTAGTAGTGAAGTTTTTATTAAATTATATAAATGTATAATATTTTCTAATGTTATATTATAAGTGTAGCTATTTTATTTTCTAATAATAATTCAGCCAACTACCACTACTACCTTATAACAGTCTTCTTTATGATTATATTCAATAGATCTTTAGAGTCTTTCATTATTTGTATGTTCATTTAGAACTTTTCTAAAGAGAACTAAACTAGAAATGTAAAAGATAATATGTATTACAGTTTTGGACCATTTTAGTGGATTATAATGAATCGTGAGTAAGCTGTTTATAACTCTCTTTATTAAAAGATCTTTTTTTATCAATATGTAGGTAATTTAGCAAATAAAGCACTCAGTAGTCAGTCCAATAAACTGGCATCTACATAATAGCAATATATTTTTGTTGTCTCTTGGTTTCAAGATCAGGTTTTTTTTGGTAATTAAATAGGTACCATCTCTCTAAAAACACAGTCAAATATAAACTACCTACACTGTGCTATAAGTCTTTATACTGGTTATATGTAGGTAGCTGGTTTGAGCAGATTTCTTGGTATAAGGGAAAAATATTTAGATATAGATACAGGATATGCTTAAGAAATTTAAGGTCTCGTTCAAGGACTGTGAGCACTACTTAAGGGGAAGCCTCGGGAAGCCTAGATTATAAATTTTGTTTATTTAAATCTCTATGAAGCACAATAACATAATTTTATTTTTTCACATAAGAATATTGCCAACAGATTTTTTAAATATCAATTGTACCATTAAATATTCTTATAAGATATTTATGAAAAATTTTATATAATTGATAGCCTTTTAGTGATTTAAGTGTTTGCTTCTCCAAAATAATTACCTGTTATTAACTGACAACTTTTTGGTTCCTTTTAGAGTATTGAGATAAGGCTTCGCCAATATTAAATGAAAATGTACCTATCTCGATTTTTACATTTAAAAAAAATACTCTACCAACGTGAAAACCTCGAATAACTAATTTTACACTTCTAAAACTTACCTGTTTTCGCTTGATATTCGCATCCGCAATCGGCAAGGGAAATTGCAACTTTCCCTCATATTGGTCCCGCATATCGTCCAGATATTTTTCAAATTGTTCATGATCCGGGTGTTCCTCTGGCACATGAAGATACGCTCTCCAATGACTACTGGAATCAAAACCCCAGTGTACAGTACGATTCTCCAAGTTACGATGGACATGGCAGACAAATTGTTGAGGCGTGAATCCACCTTGACAGTCCAAGCATTCAATACATCTAGAGTGCTTGTTAGTATACAGTTCTGGAAAACAGGTACCTCTAGCTTCACCGAAACATTCGTGATAAATCGGAAACGACAGTGCGTTTTTACGAGGACGAATCACTTGGGTGCTTTGCCCAAACAAAAGCGCACTACACAATCGTTCCGCATCGGTTTTGGTAATCAAACCGCAAGTGTGAGCACTACTGGGTAAAATACCGTGGTTTTTTAGTACGTTTAATTGCTCCGACGTGCATCGCGAACAGAATATTTGCAATTCGTCACACTCTTGGTTTATTTGTTCTAGACGAAAGTCTCTTAGCACCGAATTAAGCACCTGCGGTAAGCATAAACGCTTTTCACCACCAATTATAAAACATGAAATAGCTTCACCCTCCAGAATAGTTTCTGACCTCTCACTACAAGTGGTATCCGGAGCAGCCAAGATCGGAACTTGCTGCACTGGAAAAGCAGGCGTGGGAGAAAATTCTTCCTCTTTTACCTTCGGAGATAACGGTTCTTTTTTTGTTACCACTAAAGATAATCCTGGGCCTTGAAGGCTTTTCGTGGCACTGTACGCGTAATTTTTCAGTACACTTTTTAAGTGAGGTGTTACCTCCATCATTTCGACCCGATTGCTTTGACGCACTGCAAGGTTAGGTCAACACTGACACGAAATGTAGTACGGTTTTCACTAAAGTCATCGCACTTACGTGCGGTCGCGCGACTGTCTACAATCCGCTAGTTTTGGGTGAGGCGTTACATAACAAAGGTAAATCTCGACGACCGACTTGGTTTTCGACTGCCCGCGACGTGACGTCCGGCCCCCCGGTTTGTGTACACTCTCTTTGTCTGTTCGCCGATGACACTGACGACACCGGCAATGAATACACCCTCGTATGTTCGTTTCTTACGTCCGACTGCTGTTTGTACAAGCGCGCGGCCGAGCGACGACCGCGACCGGCGATAATCGTCTCTCTCGAGTCTCGGCCAGACTGTTGCCGTGCACCAACGTTGTCAAAGTGGGTGTCTTTTCAATAAATCTCCGAATAACTTTACGTTAATAAGAACCATAATAAAAGTTTCACAGATTTGCATGTAAAATCGCAATCGCTCTTCTGGCACCAAAGTAATTAAACGATTTCCAAAATGTTTACCTTTAAGTTCTGTGTCAAGGCAAGATTCAAAATTTAACCAGTAAAAAATTATTGTAATTAATGTCTAATATAACTACATTTAATTCAGATCGATTAAAAAACCTACCTGCTTTTAATAATTATATATGATCGAAATAATGTTTCATAAAAACACTGTATTGGTAGTCTTAAGTTTAAATTTAAAAAAATTTCTATAGTTATATCTATTTTGTTTTTACAAAAAATACATTTGTATGAAATTTAAGTGAAATTGTCAATTTTTTGCACAATGGCAAAGCTGCCTATGCGTATATTTGATTTTAATTTATACAAATTTAGTTGTTGATCTTCGCTTTTGTTCTTGTTTAGGTTTATTATTGCAGAACACATAATTTACTTTCGTTATCGCATAAATCCTCGGCAAATGGCAACCTTGTTCAATTGTCCGTCTCGACCAGACTAGTCGCTTTTACGCTTGCGTCGTGCACTTCAGTTCCCGTGCGGTGGACTGAATTTCGCGCAAATAAACCGGACAAACGGGCGAACGCCACCCCTTTCAAGCGTTACCCTTTTTCTGGATAACACGATAGGCGCCCAATACACCCGCGATAAGAGATGGTCACTAAAAAATCCGCACATACACACAACCGAACGAAAAATTTACACAGGCAACCAGCGCTGCTAGACGGCCATGGCAGATGATGAACTCAATTCGTACGTGCACCGTTGTCATATTATCATTCTTAGGATTTTGTTTCTTCTTTTTTAAAATTTTATTAATTTATTTATTAACGGTCAATGCCATGTAACAGTTTTGAATTAAAAGTAAAGTACAATAATACTAAATCTATATACCTATGTATGTTTATTATAAATGTAAAGAAAAATATGAAATTTTGATTTTTGAAAATAAGATTTTTCTTACCCTAAAACTGGATACAATTCAGAATACTTAAATATTTTGTGTTAAGTTTTTATATTTTGTTAGTCAGCCAATCTATCTATAAGCTGTAGCTGTGTGTAATCGTGGTAGCGGACAAAAGAAGTCCAGGAAAGGGTTATGGTTAGGGAGAGACACTGATCTGGAGATAAATGAGTGACGACCGTAGTTGGTTCTACGAAAAGATGCGTCAAATACTGTTAACTATAAGTACATGGAGACCAATAGAATAGCTGAGAAAGGGGCAGTCGACCAGAGAATTGAGAATTTTAAAAAGACTGAGATTATGCTGATTACGCTTTTTGTGTAATGGTAATAGATTCAAAGAATCGAGCATAGATGAGGAGCCATAGTCTATATTTGGAAAAAATCTAAAATGAGAAATATATTTTATTTCTTTCCATGTTATTTGGATTTTGAGCTTATCTGCTACGTTTTAGAAAACTTTCTAAACCCTCTTAGCTTTTATGATCAGTCTTGATAAATATAAAATATATTTTTATCAACAGAGCTTTCACCTCTTCGTTTACTCTAAGAATATCACATCCAAAATGCCCTAACCACAGTTAATTGCCTTTTATTTTAAATTTTCGTTTCCCACAATCTATACATTATTGTTGTAGCACTACATTTGAAAAAGTTAAATAAAAGTTGCATAGTTTTAACCATGAAAGCCTAAAAATCTCACAAAGAACATCCCGAGAAGTTTTGGGAGGATACGAAAACCTTAAGGTACGTTTCCGATGATGAGACATACGCATGAAGCTGACGTTCTGTGTCTGACGCAAGTCTATGTGCCTTCTGCGCTTGGTGCGTCTACCGCTGAGCGGAAGCAGTGAGTGCGTCAGACTGGTGGCATGAAAAAGTGAATAAGAAAGATACTTAAATACAACAGATACCTTAACATGAAAACCACGGTCTTTGATGAGGCAACTCCTCTTAGTGTTAGCAACAAAAAAGTAAAAGTTATTTGCCAGGAATTAGGAAACAATAATCTTCAGGGCCTGGTAATATCTCCCTAACCAAACTAATCTAACCGATAAACCATTCAATTAATTTATTAGTTTTTTCCAAAAATGCATGAATGAAGCAAATATCCTTGAGAAATGGTTTCAGTATCAATTATACGCAGATTTCAATTATTCAAAGTAACAAGATTAAATATTATTGCGCGGATTAAACACTCTATAGGCTACACTACTTACCGTAGTTTAAAAAGAATCACATTCTGCAAACCACTTCATTAAAATTAATTTTGAAATTTGCTGCTCTATTTCCTGGATTTGACTTAAAATCACCAATTAACAAATGGCGTTCGCTAACGCCAGCGTAACGATGGCATTAAAAGTCAAGTCAGGGCAAGTAAGTTAACTCCATTGGTGCTGCATGGAGTAAGCTCCTGATTTGGACTATTACGCTACTCTTGTAATTTCTGAAAAAAAAAACATAAAAGTTGTTGTTTTTAAATTGGTAAATTAATAAATAATTAAAGTTGACATTAAAAAGATGCAAATCACTTCGATAATATAATATGTACAAATTTGGGTCACATTGCTGCGCATTAGTTTTCGTTATTTATGAATATATTTTTAGGTGGGAGAACATAGTGGGGTAGTAGTAGTGGTGAGACCAATTTTGGTCTAGCGACTAGGCCACGGCGCGCCCTTTTCGCAAACCTCGATAAGGTAGGGGTAGAATGACAACTTAATCGTAACTGTCTAGATTCTTTTTTATGTAGATTTAGGAAATACGGCGATTTTCAACTAAGCGGTGGACCGGCGACAGCGATTTATAAATAACCAGTGATTTTAATCAGTGCGACAATGCAGTCATTTCAATTTTATACCTATTACTGTCGCTGCCTAACCAGTTAGTACAGAATCAACGTGTTTTCCAACCCGAACAATTTCAACCTTTGTGAATGAAAAACGATTTTGCTACAACACCACGCTTAAAAACCTAGGGCAGCCTTTGGGGCGCAGGACTGCGGCCCACTTGTGCGAGGACTGCTAATGCCCGCAGCTTTAAAAATGCTACTAGGGGTGGGGGGTTGTGGTCACTAAGCCTAAGCAGCTCTACAAGGGCAATCTGCGACGCCAAAATATTACTTCAGCCGGCTAAAACTGCGCCTGTGAAGCTAAAAAACATAGCATACAGCTTTTTATGTCACAGAGTCTGGAACCATACGATTAAAAAATGCTTTTTTTGTGACTGTGAAGAGACAAGGAGACAAGTAGAACGTTGAACATTGGCTGAAATAAAGTTTGGGGCTTAAGTTTCATGAAAATTTTATAAAACTGGCAACGATGTAGTCTAGTCAGGTAACCCGTCTACCTCTTCGTCCCGCAACAAGGCACTGACATCAGTAGGGTCACGTGACCGACCTTCCAGTCAAAATAGGAGACTGGCTCCTATATTATAGATAACTGACAGAAAAGTTGATAAGATAACAATAAATAAAATTGTGAAAAAGATTATTTGCTTTTCTAATGTTTTTTTATAATAAAAGATATAAAGAAGATTAAGGAACATATGTTTTGTTTTTAATTACATTCTTTATTTGAAAAATAAAACTAGATTGGCACAACTCAATATCATAAATTATTAAATAATTGATTTGGCTACGCCATAAAAATTCACAAAAGTTGGTTAGGAAATTATTCATTGAATAAAAAAAGGTTTTCTGCAAAAAAGCAAGTTTTGGCTTACACGTACACTGTATTAACTATAGTAGTGTGAGATTTATGGTGTGATCTATGGTGATATCAAAAATAATAAAATAAACTTTTTTGTCGCGCCGGCTATCTGTATGTCTGTAACGACCAACGCGCATAACTCAAACCTAGGTTGGGTTTTGGCTAATAAAATCCACCGGACATAAGCCAAAAGAATTGTGTGTTCTTAGGTGCCCATAAGTTGGGAGGATATTTTAAGTTGTCTTTTAGATTATTCTGATGTAACCTGACCTGACCTGACTTCGCATTTCGTTACGACATTACATAAACCTAATTAAATCTGTCCTAACCGGACCTAAATACACTGGATTAAGTTAGGTTGGATCTATTTATGTCATATTAGATCCGGTTAGCTCAAGTCAGATCTGGTTAAGTTAGGTTAGATTACCCATAATAATAATAATAATAATAATAAAGTAATCCGTGACAACACAGGCAATATGTGCCTCCTACTATTAAAAGAGTCTACAAGGGGTTTAAAAATATTTCAACCAATGTCTTCTGCTCTTATTATAAGAGATAAATGTAAAAGTTGTAGGGTTTATTCTAAATCGCCAGGTGTGAGTGTTACTTAATAATAGAAATGAATATTGCAGTTATAAAAAACACAAACATGGTAAATATCTTACGGAACATGCTATATATTAAACAAAAATCTGATTTCAAACATATTATTATATATTATATGTTGACATTTGGTCCAACCGTTGTGAAAATATTTACATTTTATAAATGTTATTTTATTTATCAAAAAAGAACTTCTCAGAAATAACTATTGTTTATTCAGGTTTTTAAAATGCAAGTATGTATTTTAAAAATGGCTGGACCAAATGTCAATATATTTGGATTCCGAAAAAAATATCAATTATTATTTTTGCAGTTTATTTCTGTACAAAATAAAATATTTCTTGAATTTTACAGTTTAATATACAGGGTGTCCCAAATAACAGCACCTGATTGGGCTTAGAATAGCGCAACTTTTTTCTCATTTAAACAAACTCGTATCTCTTACCGTTTCCGAAATGCCCATGTGGGCAGCGGCGTAGCGTGGGGGGGGGGCGCAGGGGGTTCGTCGCCCCCCCCCCCCGCCCCGAGGGTAGTGGCGCCCCATAGGTGGCCGAAGCGCCCTCAGCTTTATTAAGTCGGGTGGGTGGCAAAAGAAAACTAACGACATGAAGACCTTTTTTTGTTTTTTTTTTTTGTTGGTCGCAAGATTCGTGAGAGGCGCCCTTGTGACTTATCGGCCGCCCCCTCACACATGACCTTTTTTTTTTTGGTCGCAAGATTCGTGAGAGGCGTCCTTGTGACTTATCGGCCGCCCCCTCACACTTGATGACGCCCCCTCCCACATGATGACCTTTTTGTTTTTTTCTTTTTTTTTGGTCGCAAGATTTGTGAGAGGCGCCCTTTTGACCTTTTTGTTTTTTTTTTGTCACAAGATTTTTCATCAGTTTTCAGAGGCGCCCTTTTTAGCTGTCGCCCCCCCGCCCTTTCGGGCACGCTACGCCGCTGCATGTGGGTGCTTATATCTCAGACACCCTGTATAGGTTCAATAAGATTTTTGGTTTGCAAGATAACATTTCCTGGCGGTTTAGGATAAACCCTACAACTTTTCCATTTAGACTTTTTTTTTCTATCTTCTTTATTAAGCGCAGTAGAACCCTGTACAGACTTAAATCAGTTTAAGACGTGTTCCGAAAAAGCTCACAGAAGCGAGTTGAAGTAGTGTAAAAAAGAAAGACTTGTCAGGCTCCGTTGATTTTTCTTATGTTGCCGATCCTTTTTCGGGGAACTTTATAATCTAATATTCTTTGTAAGATTTCTACGTTTTAAGAAGGGTTTACAAAGAGCGAGAAGCGGTGTGATGGAATCGGTCGTGCACTTAACAGCACGTGCATCGCACTAGCTACGAAACTGATAGTATGGAAGATAATTCGAAAAATTAAAAAGTCGTTAACTTGAATTTTAGGGATATTTCTTTTAATACTGGAACTTTCCATCCAACCTAGGATCAATCAAGTTTTTAGTCGAAGTTTTTGCGTAGAAAGTTGTTTTTTGACATAACAGTACAACCATGTGATTTTAAGTGATATACAAAGTTTTATTGTGATTTTGCTTAAAGAGCTCTGGTTACAGAATCTAAACTAAACATAAAACTGCGACCCTCAGGCGCAACTAAAGAGTATGGGGGTCGCATTGACTATAATTAAAGTCACACCAAACCCCTTCCTTTCCAGAACTATGGCCAAACTTGCACATTTGCATTTAAAAGGAAATCAAAGATCCATTAAACGAGATATCCTCAAGCTACTTGGAAACAACAGTTGCAAAGATACCTAGTCTTAGATTGGAAAGACATTAGTTCGGAGCCTAAGCCACCTTTGTCTGCATTTTTGCGTACCGTAATGAAAGTTGGCACGATTATAGTACAACACTATAGTATTATTTCACGAAGTGGTCCTCATCCCGAACCTAGTGCACAGCAAAGATACAGGGGGTTTTATTTTTAATCGCATCTATCTCATTAAAATTCTGTATAAAATTCAAATGTAATGCTTGAGCAATGAAACTTGGCACCTATTATTACAGTTTTATTTTCTTCTTCCAAGAAATAAAAAATATATTTTTTTTGAGAAATGAAAAAAAAATACCAGGAGCTTAGGTATGCAGAATACGGTGTTAAAATTTAATTTGAGTATAAAAAAATTGTTTGCCTATAAGGGGCCTACAGACACGCGAACATTTCCAGAGATTAGTACGCGCGTACAAGTTTGCGCATACTAATCTCTTCGTGTGTAAACAATATCCGCCTAAAATATCTCTCGAAGATTAGTTCGCGCGCACGATGTACGCAAGCAAATCTCTCGGTGTCTAGGCAAAACGCATTGATAATATCGTGTTTATGTTTAGAACGTTTAATTTTGTCTTCGTGTGTGTAGGCAATTCCACCAAACGTACATGTATGCAGAGATTAGTTCGCGTACTAATCTCAAGAAATGCTCGCGTGTCTGTAGGCCCCTTATGAAATAAAAATTGCTGAACGGGTGTGACATATACAGGGTCGAAGTACAGGGGGGTTTTAATTACTAATTTTAAATTTAAAAAATATAAAAAGTTGGAAAAGTATGTAATTTCTTAGACGAAACAATATTTAAAAAAAATATATATAAAAGATACTTAGCTTTTATTTATATTTTATGAAAAGAAAAAAAGAACTAGTTTAAACTGTTAAAATAGGGGGTGTTTTTAAAAATACTCTGCCAATATATGGGCCCCTAAGCTCACACTAGGTACTATAGTTATGGTGTACGTGTGAGCTAATATAACTAAAAACTGAAATATATTTTATTCAACTCCAGACTAAATTACCTTTTGTTTGATACCACACAAGCCATGTTTTGACTTAAACTCAAATTTTTGAAATCTACCCCCACCTTTAAAAAAAACAAAAACTAAAATGTATTTTGTTAAACTCAGGACTCAATTACCTTTCGTTTGATATCACACACGCCATATTTTCACTTAAACTCTAATTTTTAAAATATACCCCCACCCTGTTTTTTTAAATAAATTAAAATGTATTTTGTTTAACTGCAGACTCAATTACCTTTCGTTTGATATCACACACGCCATATTTTCACATAAACTCTAATTTTTGAAATCTACCCCCACCCTTTTATTTGGTTTGTGTTCGGTGGATTTTGTTCATTTTTAAATGGGACCATTTCGACCCAAGACCCAGCCTAGATACCAAATTTCATTAAAATCGGCCAAGGGGTTTTTGAGTTATGCGCGTTGGTCGTTACAGACAGACAGACAGACAGACATACAGACAGACAGACAGACAGACGGCGCAACAAAAAAGTTTCAAAATCATTTGAAACGCAAAGATATATAAAAAATTTTGAAATCGGAGCAACTTTTTTTTTCTCGAAAAAATTAGGATCACCATAGCTCACACTACTATAGTATAGTATATGTGTGAGCTAATAAGTAAAATTTTTATGATCATTTTAAGTAGTTTTTTATGACGACGTTACAAACCACTATAAAAAACTCAAAGTCAGCACATTACAACAGTATTCGTACAGCTTTCGTTTTCTTTAAAGAAAATTTTGTACAGAGTGTTGAAATCTAACTATACAATAAAGTATTTTCGTAATTTTTTATTTTAGTGCTGAAAATTCAAATAACTCTAGACATATCAAATAAACATCTCATTGAAATCGCTATATTCTTCTTTATAAACCATTTATCGGACTCAATTTTTGTAATAAGCGCTACGTTATTACCAGTTTCTAAACGTATATACTGGGCAACAACTACTTTGCTGTCATTTTTACTGCTTTTTTTTACATTAGTTACTGTAGCTACTGCGTTAATAGGAGTTTTGCAATAAAACCTGGAACAATTTGTCGAGTTATTACAGGCTATAACACAAACATTTCAGTTTGCGTAATTTTGTAATATGCTATAAGATACAGGGTGATAATAAAAAAATCATGTAAAAAGTACTAGTCTCAAATTTTTGTTCATACCGGTTATGCAGTTTACGATACCATCTTAATTTTACTACTCGTTATAACTAAAGGAACGTCTTTTGAACGTGGTGTACACTGTGTTACTTAGTTTTGTAATTGTAAGAAAATACATGGTGTTTCTTTTGTCAATATTTAATTTTTTTAAACACGCAAAATTTATAAAAAAAAGTTCTTTGTTACCATCTAAGTGCACTAAGACATAAAAAAATTTAATTGCACTAAGACATAAAATTTTTGAAACAATGGAAAAGTCGGAAAACGAGTGCAGTAAAATGTAAAAAAAAGAATAAAATATTTTTTTTACTTTAACATTCGTTATACAGTACCTTTAATCGATAGAAAATTTAATTTTAAAGAAACGTTGTCCTTGGACTTTTTCTTCTAAAGGCAAAAATACAAAAAATATTAACGATTTCCTAAACAAAGACAGCTCTCGGTAGATTTAAAAACTACACCCCTATCCCCTATGATTAGGAAAGTTGTTAACAACTTCGCTATTTTTGACTTTAAGATAAAAAATTAATAAAATAACTTGTTTAAAGCCAAATGTCTTTTCTACAGAGAAGATGTCAGAATTATTTTTATTAATAAAAATTTGCTAACACTACCTTCCTTATATATACTGAAATGTTTAATGTATGTCAAAGAAAACCTAAGTAAGTACAACTTAATGTCAGAAACACACGATTATGTACAAGAACTGCTACGAGCATCAGGTTATCCTTTACCAGGTTAGAACATTCTAGGTTTAGTAAGAACTATTATGCCCCAATTTTTTACAATAAATGGCCAATGGAAATAAGAGCCCTAAAATTAAATGAATTTAAAACTAAAATTATTCGATACTTGTGTCAAAACGCCTTTTATGACCTAGAAACATTTTTAATAAAAAAATTTTTCATTTCAGTTTTTTAGCTCTGTCTGTATTGTATGTTAAATGTGTTTGTATATGAATGTCTGTGTTTCTGATTTTAAGATGTTTTTTAGCTCACACATATACAGTCGAACCTCTCTAACTCGAACCTCTATAACTCGAACCCCTCTATAACTCGAACCTTTTAAGACGTCCCTGCACTTTTTACATGTATTTTAACCTATGTAACTCGAGTTTCTATAACTCGAACTTTCCATAACTCGAACTGTTTTGGTTGTCCCTTCAGGTTCGAGTTATAGAGGTTCGACTGTACTATACTATAATAGAGTGAGCTATGGTGATTCAAATTTTTTCGAGAAAAAAAAAGTTGCTCCGATTTCAAAAATTTTTATATATCTTTGCGTTTCAGATGATTTTGAAACTTTTTTGTTGCGCCGTCTGTCTGTCTGTATGTCTGTAACGACCAACGCGCATAACTCAAAAACCGCCTGGCCGATTTTAATGAAATTTGGTACCTAGGCTGGGTCTTGGGTCGAGATGGTCCCATTTAAAAATGAATAAAATCCACCGAACACAAACCAAATACAAGGGTGGGGGTAGATTTCAAAAATTGGAGTTTAAGTGAAAATATGGCGTGTGTGATATCAAACGAAAGGTAATTGAGTCTGGAGTTAAACAAAATACATTTTAATTTATTTAAAAAAAAAGGGTGGGGGTATATTTCAAAAATTGGAGTTTAAGTGAAAATATGGCGTGTGTGATATCAAACGAAAGGTAATTGAGTCTGGAGTTTAAAAAAAATACATTTTAGTTTTTAAAAAAAGGGTTGGGGTACATTTTAAAAATTAGAGTTTAAGTCAAAACATGGCTTGTGTGGTATCAAACGAAAGGTAATTGAGTCTGGAGTTCAATAAAATATACTTCAGTTTTTAGTTATATTAGCTTTCAAGTAGATACACTAAAACTATAGTACCCAGTGTGAGCTTATGTGCCCATAGATTGGCAGAGTATTTTTCTTGATAATAAAATGAATTTTATCTTATAAGTAGGTTTTAATATGATTTATACAACTTTTAATAACAATTTTTAACTACTTATTTTAATTGTATTATGAATAGTGATATTGTTGTTTTAAATAGTTTATGACGACGCCATAATGTGACAATGTTATTTGTTAACTATTGTATATGTTTTTACGCTAATATATTTCTATTCTATTCTACTGGCGTTACTGTATAATGGGTGTCACATTAAAAAAAAAGTGTTTTTTTATCATAACTCACCTACGTGTCATTTGATTTTCCTTTCGTTCATCACCATCGTAATCAAAGGAAAAAATATCACAACTTTGTCTATTTAACCGATCCTGTAACTCCAATATTAACGAAGTTAGTAATAAAGCCGACTTAACTCTGAACACCCTGTATATTAAAATTTAAAAATTCCAGAAACTACTTAATTTATTAAATTTTAGCCGAACCGAACACGACCACTTTAGATAAAATAAGATTTAACCAATGTATCCTCCTCTCTTGTGCTCCTTTTGCCCTCTCAAAAAAACTGCTTTCTCAACTTTATTTTTTGTACATTTTTTGAATTTACAATCTATAAGGTAAAATAAACAAAAAATTGTACGCCGAATGAGTTTCAAGTTTAGTTTATAAATTTTTCCTGTCGCACCTCAAGTACGCCCCTGTATCTAGATACTAGGCCTAGGCCTGCACTGGGTCCCATCGTAGCACCACTTCTAAAATGGCATCTCTAGGTGTCTACTACGTGCTCTGTGCCAAAGTTCATCACGGTACGCGAAAATGCAGACAAGACCCTAAATTTCCCTATAAGGCTCCGACTTCGAACATTAAGGCTCCGAACTACATGTAACCGTGATACGTAGCCGTTGTGTACCACGTGATCAATATCAACCACTGGTTGATATTGATACAACCTTATACATTGTCGATTTTTTGCACATTGTATCTAAAATTTAACTTTTTATTTAATAATTTTTCTAAAAACAGAGCTCTTTAGGAAAAACTGAATAATATACAGTAGTTAGTGGCGACTAGAGACCCTCGATACATTTGACAATTGTAAAACAATTGTCAAATGTATCGAGGGCCTCTAGTGGCGACTAATTTAGCAAGTATTTAAAAACTTCAATGGATTCCTAAGCTTGCGTGCTACGACGATTTGCATCATATCAAGCGCGGATTTGAGGGGGGTGGGGTAACGTGGTAATTTCCCCCCTTAGAAAAAAATATATGCTCTTTTAGTTAATAAATAAAGGGCTTAACGGATAATTACCCTCCCTAGAATTTGCTCCTCTTGATTTATGCCCAGATCTACGCTTGGGCATGCGAAAAAACCACACCCTGAGTTAAGATTCGGAAAAACGTCATTTAGGGAATTTTAGGGTAGGGAATCCCATAAGACCAAAATGGCCAAACTTTGAAATTTCATTTGTCAAAAACTATGCAGTTTTTCAACAAAAGCGGCCAATTGCAGTATGGTCGGGCCATAGAGATGCGTAAAAACCACACCCTGAGTTAAAAATCGAAAAAACTTCATTTACCAAAATGGCCAAAACTTTAAAAATTCATATTTCAAAAACCATATAGTTTATCAACAAAAGCACCGAGTTGCAGTATGGTGGGACCATATAGATGCGAAAAAACCACACCGTGAGTTAAGATTCGGAAAAACGCCATTTAGCGAATTTTAGGGTATATAAGACCAAAATGGCCAAACTTTTAAAATTCATATTTCAAAAACTATCCAGTTTATCAACAAAAGCACCGAGTTTCAGCATGATGAGGCCATACAAATACTAAAAAACTACACCCTGAGTGAAGATTTGAAAAAATGCCATTTGCGTTTTAGGGTAGGGAATCCCATAAGACCAAAATGGCCAAACTTTGAAAATTTATATTTCAAAAACTATACAGTTTATCAACAAAAGCACCGAGTTGCAGCATGGTGTGAGGCTATAGAGATACGAAAAAACCACACCCTAAGTTAAGATTCGGAAAAACGTCATTTAGCGAATTTTAGGGTAGGGAATCCCATAAGACCAAAATATGGGCAAACTTTGAAAATTCATATTTCAAAAACTATACAATTTATTAACAAAAGCACCGAGTTGCAGTATGGTGGGGCTATTAAAATGCGAACAAACCGCATTGAATTAAATGAAGTATAGGTGATCAGCTGAACCAAATTTGTACACCATCCTGAACCAAGTTTGTACACCATCCTATAGGACTTTTAAATACATTCTTGGTCCTGTAGACAATTTTCGTACACCTACTGTGGGTAGTTGATCACTCCTCATGTACCGGGTTTTCCCGAATATTTTTACAGCATATCTATAATGTTTATTTGAATAGATATCAAAATATGATAAATACAAAAGTTTCATAATTTTTTACAAAGTTAGAGTCTTAGGGTCAGAATGTCAAAAAAATCCTAATTGTCAAAATTTGACAGGTCGATGGTTTTTTTTAATTGAATACCCTATATATTTTGGATTTTTATAGATCTTTCCTTCCTGATTTCAAAAATATATGTGTTGGGATTATTTCGTTTATTAGTTTTGGATATATGTGTTTAAATGTATTAAAAACCTATATTGATACTCTTTTGTATACTCTTTGGGACACCCTCCCATACAGTGGCGTATATATGGGGGGGCCTGGGGGGCCCGGGCCCCCCCAAAGCTAAGGTTTTTTGGATTTTTTCCACATATTTCATGATTACAAACATAAAATAGCATAAAATACGGACTCATGGGGTCTCGGGCCCCCCCCGAAACATTTTTCTATATACGCCACTGCTCCCATAACTTAGGGGCCATAGTGCAGCAGGTGATAGAGGAGGTTACTTCCGAGAAAAAAGTTTTTATAACATGAGGGTCAACACACATCAGTTTTTACGATATAGGATTTTTAAAGTTAGAGGAGTAGGGGGAAAAAGGGTTGTAGAAAAAAATTTAAATCTGTCACAACCAGCTGAATACTCAGCTAATTGTGATTCAAAAAAGTGGTATTTTTTTGTTTTTTTGATAAAATTACAAGTTGAGAAGATACAGGCTGTCAAGATAACCTCCAAAAATGTATAAAAAAGAATAATTGAAAAAAAAATCATTTCTGCTTACTTATTCTTTTAAAAAATATCAATAATATTTATATTTTATTACTATGTCTCTTGTTTTTATTAACAAAAAATATTTAAAAAAATTAATATGGTATTCATAAAAATATGTACAGTCGGGGACTTAATAAATGGCCGCTGCCGTTTTCAGAAGAGCTTGGATGAGAATCCCAATACCGGGCGAGGTTTATGAATGAATGAATTATTGAACATCGTATCGCCCGCTTTTATTTCTTCGATCGGCTGTCGCTGTGCACTTTTGTGCAATGCAATTTTTGCTATTGAAATTAATAACTATTTGGAATATTGGCCGATAAACGGGCTAAGCCATACACGTTTTTTGGATACACACATTTCTTTTTTTAGCTGATTTCTTGTTTATTAGCATTGGATGTGTGGCCGGCCGCCCCCAAGGTCGACAACTCAAGTTTATTTTTAGGACTCCAATGTCAACAACATATGTCAAAATCGCGACTACACCACCTTTTGCAAGCTAAAATTCTATAATGACTGGACTATTAGCCACCCCCAAAAATAGTGTTCTTGTGCATTCAGAAGTCGGGGTAGTTACACATTTAAAACAATTCAAATCTTAAAGTAAAGGCCATCTTCACAGCTGTTTTCGAATCGCCCTTACTCAAATAACCAATTTTTGCTTGTATTTATTTTTTTTAGCTTTACACTTTTAAAACTTACCATTTTAAAATTAGCTAGGAATACAAACATGTTGCATTTGTGTTTCTTTATGTAAGTATCTAATAAAAAACAATAAATTAAAATTCTGAAAAATCACTATTATGTGTATTTTTTTTGCTATTGGATATGCGTCAAAACAGTTGTTATATTTTTATTGCTTGCCTCACAAAGTCATTTTTTATGAGATCCCAAAAGTTGGTCTAACGGTTTGTGTTTGTAAGAAATAAATAAAAGTTTAAATTGCCAAAGCTGAAGTGACTTTGGCGGTCTCTCTCGGCATTATTATAAACACCTGTCCTTTAACTTTTATATCGTTATATAGAGGACCCCGAGAAGCTTAATTTAATGTATTATAATAAATATTTTTACAAAGTTAGCAATTTAAAAAAATTAAAAAACTGCACTTTTTGGGTACCCCTTTGGTCAGGAAAATTTTCACCAAAAATTAAAAAAAAAACATTTAGTTGATACTGTGCCACAAAGAAGCTAAGGAATACCTTATACTAACTTAAAAATATTACAGGTGTAGATGTAATAGTTTTCGAGAAAAATAAAATCAAAAGTTGTAAATTTCCTAAAAATTAAAAATTTTGTCAAAAAAGTAAACTTTTTTGCTATTGGATATACGTCAAAACAATTATTATATTTTTATTGCTTGCCTTACAAAGTAATAGAAAACCAAAAGTTGGTCTAAAGGTTTGTGTTTGTAAGAAATAGTTTAAAAAAATAGATTAAGAAAAGTTTAAATTGCCAAAACTCAAAACTGAAGTGACTTTGGCGGTCTCTCTCGGCATTATTATAAACACCTGTCCTTTAACTTTTACATCGTTATATAGAGGGGCCCGAGAAGCTTAATTTAACACTTTAAAAAAATTAAAAAACTGCACTTTTTGGGTACCCTTTTGGTCAGGAAAATTTTCGTCAAAAATTTCAAAAAAAAAAACATTTAGTTGATACTGTGCCACAAAGAAGCTACCGAGTCCCTTATACTAACCTGAAAATATTACAGTTGTTGATGTAATGGTTATCAAGAAAAATAGAATCAAAAGTTGAAAATTTTCAAAAAATTCAAAATTTTGAAAAAAAAAGTCAACGTTCTTGCTATTGGATATACGTCAAAACAATTGTTATATTTTTATTGCTTGCCTCACAAAGAATAAATAAAAGTTTAAATTGCCAAAACTCAAAACTGAAGTGACTTTGGCGGTCTCTCTCAGCATTATTAAAAATACCTGTACTTTTACATCGTTATATAGAGGGGCCCGAGAAGCTTAATTTAATGTATTATAATATATATTTTTACAAAGTTAACAATTTAAAAAAATTAAAAAAACTGCACTTTTTGCGTACCCCTTTGGTCAGGAAAATTTTCACCAAAAATTAAAAAAAAAAATTTGTTGATACTGTGCCACGAAGAAGCTACCGAGTCCCTTATACTAACCTGAAAATATTACAGGTGTAGATGAAATGGTGTTCGAGAAAAATAAAATCAAAAGTTATATATTTTCAAAAAATTTAAAATGTTTTCAAAAAAAAGTCAATTTTTTGCTATTGGATATACGTCAAAACAATTGTTATATTTTTATTGCTTGCCTCACAAAGTAATAAAAAAGACTAAAAAAGTTGGCCTAAAGGTTTGTGCTTGTAAGAAATAAATAAAAGTTTAAATTGCCAAAACTCAAAACTGAAGTGACTTTGGCGGTCTCTCTCGGCATTATTATAAACACCTGTCCTTTAACTTTTATATCGTTATATAGAAGGACCCGTAGTATAATATATATTTTAACAAAGTTAACAATTTAAAGAAATTAAAAAACTGCACTTTTTGGGTACCCCTTTGGTCAGAAAAATTTTCATCAAAAATTTCAAAAAAAACATTTAGTTGATACTATGCCACGAAGAAACTACCGAGTCCCTTACACTAACCTGAAAATATTACAGTTGTAGATGTAATGGTTATCGAGAAAAATAGAATTAAAAGTTGAAAATTTTCCAAAAATTAATAATTTTGTAAAAAAAAGTCAACTTTTTTGCTATTGGAAATACGTCAAAACAATTGTTATATTTTTATTGCTTGCCTCACAAAGAAATTAAAAAGACCCCAAAAGTTGGTCTAAAGGTTTGTGTTTGTAACAAATAAATAAAAGTTTAAATTGCCAAAACTCTCGCGACATTATTATAAACACTTGTCCTTTACCTTTTATATTGGTGATATAGAGGGCACCGAGAAGTTTAATTTAATGTATTATAAAACATATTTTTATAAAGTTAAGTTTTTTAACCGAATTACGATTCAATTACTTTTCCTTCGCTCTATTAAAAAATTGAGTCATGCAGTCATTATTATATATATATATATATATATATATATATATATATATTTTTTTTTTTCTGTGAAATATCTCTAAAGAAAAATTTAATATTTGCTGTTATCTTAAAAATTTTAAGTATGTACCTGATTAATAAATATGTGGGTGAGATACATTGTTTTCTCAATACCAACTTTGCAATAGGTAGATTTTAGTTTTAGATCTATTATCATTATTTTTTTGTGAGAACTGTTTTAGACATTTAGTTGATTTGTTAACAAAAAATATATTAAATAACTTTAGAAATACAAAAACATTTCAGAAACCAAAAAAAGGAAGCACACCACAAATTTATTTTAAAGTGCTTCTTATGTAGAATTAAAATATTTTAGATAATTATAAGCCTAAACTTGTCATTTGTAATAACATGTAAATTTTAATAAAAAATCTTGAATCTTTGTTTTACAAACTTTATTTATAACCACAATAAAAAATTAAAAAACAAAACTTTTTTGATTGAAAAATGAAAGGATTCAAACGTGTTGAACTTTAAAACCAAAACCGAACCGTTTCAAAAATGACAAAAAATCAGAGGGACCTCTAGGCAAATTCATTTGAACTCAGTAGTTAAAACGCACAAGGCACCAGATTCTCGTATAATTAACTAGACTGCACCGTGAGTCCTCGTTGCCAGCACTTGTTAAACATTTCTTCCATCTGCCGAAATAGCTCAGTTGGGAGAGCGTTAGACTGAAGATCTAAAGGTCCCCGGTTCAATCCCGGGTTTCGGCAAAAACCTTTTTTTTCTTTTTTGCGGCACTATATGGTAAAAAAACAGAGAACATACATCATTTTGTTTTTAGATTAATTGGTAGGTAAAGCATGAATACTTAATTGCCAACGTGTTGCCAAAGTACTCACTTTGTCAAAATGGGTCACCATCTTGGATTTTCGAGTATTTTTTATTAGAACCAGTGGCGGCTCATGACTTTCGCAATAGATGACGCAGGATTTCCATACTCTCATTTTTAAGACACACATATAAAAAATAAAAATATATTCTTTAAAGAACTTCAGTAAAATCAGCGACATCAGGTAGGTAGTAGGTTCACGATAATGCAATTGCAATTTAATTTAAATTTTATTGCTTGTATATGAGGCAATTAGGCGCTGACTCGTGACGTCACTAAAAAACATCGCTCCGACATAAATTATAATTTTGGAACATACTCATTTGCATATCTTTTTAAAGCACAGCTAATTTTTTTATTGCTGTTCAACTCATAGACCTGCACAATGGGCTCCCGGACCAAAATTAGAAAAATAGGTTTTGTAACAATATTTTGTTTTAAAATGAAAAAAAAAGTCATGATCAATCAAAATGCGGATCCAAAATGAAATTTATAACTTTGGAGTGTTATTAGTCGCTAAATATTATTTTTCACTTAAATTAAAAAAAAAACTCATTTATAGTTTTTGCAAAGTCACCTGAAATGCTCCTAATACGGGGTTCTATCGATTTCATGAAATTTTGCTTCAATCTGCCCTTCAAAAGTTATCCAAATTCATATAAAATCTTCCTGGTATAATTTCAACCGTACCGACAGAGAAAAGGCGCGGCTCTTTGCGGTCCGAGCACAAAGTATTTGTTTTCTGACCGACCCAGCACAGGTGGATAGACGGCATCTGATTAGCAGATTTTTTTGAGATGCGCTTTTAATTGCTTTCGGGTGTGCTTTTCGGGCCCCTTTAGTCGGCAGTATGCAGAGTTAGAAAATAAATCAGTGTCGTTTCTGTAGGTGTAGGAAGAGAAAGTTTTATTATCTATTTTTCTTTGTTTAGTTTACGCCATAATTAAATGAAATAATTTTCATGAGTATATCTACCGCCGCCCATGTCACTTTCTTTAAAGGATATGTCGATGGTCGGCTTTAACCTTTGTTTAACTGACTTTGCAAAAACTATACCAAGAGGTATCAAATTTAGAACTTTAGCGTGTCTAAAGTCGCTGATTTTAATTATGACCTCAAACTTTAAAAAAATTAATGGCAGATCCAAAATGGCAGAGTTTTCTATTTATGAATCGATATGTATGAAAATTGGAACTTTGGGGTGTATAAAGCTGATAATTAAGATTTCTGACTCAAACCTAAAAAAAATATCATGGCTGATCCGAAATGGAGCACAAACAAACAAAACTAGCACGGCGGACCCTAAATCCTTATCCAATAGACTATCCACCTGTTAAAGTTAAC
This sequence comes from Aspidapion aeneum, assembly GCA_963576565.1. Lineage (NCBI taxonomy): Eukaryota > Metazoa > Arthropoda > Insecta > Coleoptera > Brentidae > Aspidapion > Aspidapion aeneum. The sequence goes on along the minus strand of OY755044.1, from coordinate 90,024,351 downwards.
TTCATCTGTAATTTTTGGTTTTTGAGATTTCTTATTTTGTATTTTTTATGGAGTGCCCTTCTTTTTATTTGTTTTTTGAACATTTCAATTTTTTTTATTTTTGACTTTTTGAGTATTTTTTACATTATTTGTATTTTTTATTAATATATAATTTTTTTATTTTTATTTCTTTAAGTTAGTCTAAAGTGTTTTAAAAATAATAAACAAGCACTTTTGTTAAGACTGGCTATATATAACTTTGTCTCCAAGAAATCCCTTTTTAGTAAATTTATAACATCTTTCATATAGGCAACTTGTGGCAGCAGATTTTAAAATATAATTTTTGAAAGATATGTACTCCTTTTAGCAAAATTTTTGTCCAACATTTATAAGAAATCTACATATATTTTTATAGAATTTCAGAAATCCCAAGCAAAAACCAATACCATACCTGTCTATACATCAAAATTGAAATCAAAATGTACAGGGAGAACATCTACTTACCTCCCTCTACAAGATTTATTTTATGAAAATTTTATACGACATAAAATATTGCCGCAAAATAGCTTTAAATTTGGATTAAATCGTCATGCAAATATGGTACTTTAAGGCTATCCGTTGTAAGGAAACATGACACTTCTGAAAGTTGCGTCAATCAAATAATAGTTTTTTCAAGGCCTACTGGACTATCTACTCTTTTTTACTAAAGATGTTCAGAAGTTTCAGTATGTATTTAATTTAACCCTTTTTGGCGAAAAATCAGGTCCGCGAGCTGATGGAAGAAAGTCGATTGACAGTGATTGTCAAAATGACATCTTATAAATACTTCTATTTGCAAACTAATCCCAAGACTGTTTTAGATTGGGTGCGCCCGTCCCACTAATTTGAGTTAAAAAGAGAGAGTAAGTAGCTGGATGACAATGTGTGAGTTTAGTAAATAAAACGAGTAGCACTGTTTGTTTATTGATATCATGATTGTTTAAGAGTATTAGGTGCCCAAGAGATGGTAAATAATCGGATAATATTGTGTAAGTTCAGTCAATGACACGATAAGATTAGATGGTGGTACGTTCGAGAATCCTATTTTGTGTCGGGGTGCCGTGCTACGTCCCAGTCAGCGCCTTATTCGTCATATATATATATATATATATATATATATATATATATATATATATATATATCGTCTGGCCGGTGGAGGGGTCACAAGCCAGTGACACTCTCTGCTGCTACAGGTAACGACGTAAGACCTGTACAGCCAGCTTCGCCTGCAGGGGGGGCCGTCGGCCTTCGGGATTCGCATCCCCGCAGACCCCAGCAAAGCAACTGGCGGGTTAGCACCCCGCGGGTTGAGAATTACCTGCTCTCGTTGAACCAAACGAAGCCTCGGAACCCGCCCCAGACGTCGGAAGTGCGTCTGTGGGAAGATCGTTACAGTCCCTAGCACAAGAAGGCGGAGCGAGTGGCACCTCTGTGCGAAACGGAACCACAAGGCCAAGCACCCCCAATCACGACACCCGGAGAAACAGCTTGGATCTGCAGGACGCAAGTACACCGCAGGATCCCGCTGTAGCTCAAAGACGGGGAAGGCAGCATTGGACCAGGGAAATGAATCTCACACTGATGAATGCTTACTTCAAAGTCACTGAAGGGGAGACAAAGAAAACCAAGTACCGGGCAAGAATGGTTGAACTATGGAATGAAGCTTTTCCCGAAAAACAGTTCACATCGCAACACCTAGCGGCACAAATTACTAACATCAAAAAGCGTAAGTTGATATCTCCGGATGAACTAGCTGCAATGAAGGCTGAAGCAACTGAAAACCGGAACAGGAGGCCGCAACTGCTTAGGCAGTCACTAGCAAGGAGAAGCTTTAGACCAGCGGCCCCAGATGAAAGGACTGAACCAAACGATGAGCCACAACAAGAAGATGATCGACCAGAATCAGCTGAGATCAAACTGCTCTTTCAAGAATTCCACCATAAATATGAAGGAGTAGAAATGCACGTAAGGCCAAAGCTATCACGCATTAAAATCACCTTAGAGGTCAAAAACACAATAGATGCAATTAACACAACACTCAAAGGAGAGTTTACAAGATCTAATGACCTAGAAAACCTATGTCATAACGTATACTGCGCTGCTAGCGTTGCCACTACCATACACGCGCAAACAAAAACCGCGCCTTCTACAACAACAAACGAAACCCAAAAACAACCTCCATGGGAGAAAAGGCTTGAAGAAAAAATCTCTGCCTTCCGGCGGGAGATTGGTGTATTACACTCGTATCTTACGACCGATCAACCCAAAAAGAAGCTAGAGAAGAAAGTTTTAAGCTATGCAAAGAGCGCAAAAATAAAGAAAAACGATGCGCAGTATCGGGAAAAACTAATCTTTAGGGTCGAGGTGTTAAAGCAAAAGATAGCAGCACTGGGAAACAGGATAAAAAGGTATCATAAGAGAACGCTTAGGCGGAAACAAAATGACCTTTTTATCAATAACCAGAAACTGTTCTTCAGAAATCTTAACGAGGAGAACCAAGGCCAAAATACAAACACAATACCCTCTAAGGAAGAAATGACTGAATTCTGGTCGAGCATCTGGTCCCAGAGAGTTGAGCATGACTTCCAGGCACAATGGATCGCTGCTGAAAAAGAAAGCGCGGTAAATTACACACAGATGCCAGAGGTTACTGTCTCTGAAACAGACGTTAAGGAGACTCAAAAACTGGACTTCGCCTGGACTTGACGGAATACACAATTATTGGTGGAAGGGATTCTCACACACACACAAGATCTTAGCGAGCCTGATTCAAAACGCATTAAGGAATCCACGCGAAATCCCCACATATCTCACGCTTGGGCAGACACACATGCTGCCTAAAAAAGGAAATTTACAACAGGCCAAAAACTATAGACCAATAACGTGTCTTCCGTCGACTTACAAGATACTGACTTCCATCTTAGGGCACAAGCTTAATGGTCACCTTAAAGTGAACAAAATCCTAGCATGGGAACAGAACGGATGTAAGCAAAAAGCTAGAGGATGCAAGGAACTCTTGGTGATCGACAACGTCATAACCAAACAGGCAAAAAGACGCCAAAAAAATGTTTCCATATCATGGATCGATTACCAAAAGGCGTATGACTCGGTACCACACTCATGGCTGATAGAAGTCCTTAAAATTTACAAGGTTGACCAAAATCTGATAGGTTTACTACAGCATTTAATGTCGACATGGAGGACGACTCTGACAGTCAGGGGGGGGGACCAACTCATACAGCACGGAAGAGATATCTATTCGCCGAGGAATATTCCAAGGCGACAGTTTTAGCCCACTGTGGTTTTGCCTAGCCCTTAACCCACTAAGCAACATGCTTAACAGAAGTTCATACGCATGCACAATTGAAGACCATGCAAAAATATCGCACGTCTTTTATATGGACGACCTCAAACTGTACGGAAGAGGACAACAACAGTTAGAGGGAGAGCTGGAGCTTGTTAGAAGCTTCAGTGAAGGCATACAAATGAAATTTGGACTTGACAAGTGTGCGGTCGTCCATGTAAGGAGAGGTAAACTGGTGGAGCAAGGCGATATCACACTGAGGGATGGAGGTCGGATCAAGGAACTAGGGACAGAAGCCACTTACAGGTATTTGGGTATCCAACAAACTTACGAGATACGACAAAAGGAAAACAAGGAAGGGGCAGAGCGCAAACTGATCCGGAGGGTACAGAAGATACTAAAAACGGAATTAAATGCTAAAAACAAGATAGCAGTAATAAATACCTGGGCAGTACCAGCTTTTACATACACCGCCGGAGTACTTTCATAGTCAAAAACTGACCTGGAAAGATTAGATCAGAGGATCAGAAAACTCCTCACTAAGAGCGGATTACTGCACCCTAACTCAGCAATCGAACGACTGTACCTATCTCGTAGGGAAGGAGGGCGTGGACTGAGCAGTCTGCAAGCCTCAAATATCAAAGAAAGAAAAATGCTCAGAAAATACTTTAATAAACACAATCAGCCAGTACACAGAAGTATACGAAACGGGGATAAAAAGATCACTCCACTGAACCTGGCAAATCCGGAGGAGCCAGAGGAAGATAATCTTTCTGAGCAGCTTAAATCCAACTGGCAAAGAAAAGTGTTGCACGGGAGGTTCTACACAAGTCTGCATCAACCTGAAGTAGATATTGCCGCATCTAACTCCTACCTAACAACAGGGTGCCTTTTCCCAGAGACCGAAGGAGCTCTCCTCGCGATCCAAGATCAGGTCGTTAAAACGAGAACATATACCCGACATATCCTCAAGCAGGAGGTAGAAACAACCAAGTGCAGACTTTGTAATATAGCTGAGGAAACCGTACAACACTTGGCATCGGGTTGCTCTGCCATTGCTAACACCAAATATCTGGAAAGACACAATAACTTGGGTAAAGTGGTTCATCAGATGGTCAGTCTAAGTAAGGGTTTGCTGGAGAAATTCACTCCTCACCATATGTACAGTCCACAGCCACTGCTTGAAAATAATACCACGAAGATCTACTGGGAAGTTACCGTAGAAACAGATAGAGCAGTGGAGCACAACCGACCGGATATGGTTGTGTGGAAAAAAGCGGCAAAAACGGCAATTATAATTGATTTTACTGTTCCGCAAGATTATAACTTGGCTAAAGCCTATGGAGAAAAAATAACGAAATATCAAGCATTGGCTCAGGAAGTAAAAACCATCTGGAACTTACAAAACGTGACAATAATGCCAATAGTCATCAGCGCCAACGGCTTGGTACACAGAGAAACCATGCAACATATAACAGAGCTTAGCATGCCAAATAGTGCTATCACATGGATGCAGAAAGCCGTTGTACTTGGGACCGTTGGAATTATTCGACGGACTGTCTCGCCGTATTGACACTAGCAGTGTCCTTGGCGACAATGAGCGCCCGGACACTGTTAGCCAAAACCACGTATGTGTGAATTAAAAAATATATATATATATATATATATATATATATATATATATATATATTTATCGGTTTCACAACGTTCTACGTCTTCCGATACCCAATCTCCACTCGTTTCTGTTTGCCCATAATTCATCATCTAGACCTCTTATTCTTATTTCACTGTCTATTCCTTCTCTCCAGCTTCTCCTCGGCCTTCCTCGTTTTCTTCGGCCAGTTGGTTTGCATTGGAATATTTGTTTAGGTAGTCTTCCATCATCCATTCTTTGTACATGTCTATACCACATCAGTTGTTTTGTTCTTATATCATCCACTAAAGTACGTTCACCCACTGACATAATTTCTCTTAATCTTTGATTTGTAACTCTTTGACTTTTTCATCTTTGATTGGCCATACTTCTGAGCCGTATGTAATAATACTTTTTACAATGGTGTTATATAAGCTTTTTGTTATGTTTTGATATGCTTTGGTCCCAAATTATTCCATTTAATAAAGTTATTACTTTTCTTCCTTATTCGTCATCCTTCTTTAAATTGTCGAATGTACACTTTGTCTTTAACCGTAGCCAGTTTATTTACGTGCAATATAGGAGACGGCTTTTTAGACTAGTAAAACACACTCTATAGAAATAGAAATGTTCTTTATTGCCAACTAAATACGTTATACAGACATAAGCAACTTTAAGGAAATGGTACTGGACCGTTTGTTTCAGGCATTCTTTTCAGGTACTCTTTATGGAATCCTAAAACCAATTTAGCTTAAAAAGTTACAAATTAAAAAATAAATTTATTAAAAAGAAAATTTGTAAATTAGCAAAAATCATTAAAATACATATAAAAATACATTAAAACATGAATTGACTCGAAATATGTTAAAAGTTGAAAGAATAAACACATTTTTCAATAGCATTTTAGTAACAGCTTTTTTTAATTGATTTGTTTTTGTACTTATTGGATATCTCTTGGCAGACTGCGATATGCTTTAGTTGCCTTATAGTAAAGCCCGTTTTCATAAAACCAGGTATTGTGCCTTGGTATCCAAAGCTCATCTCTATTTCTAGTAACTATAGAAAAATCTGTGTAAAAATCATTATTTGTGATGACATATTGCACCAAGTGGAAAAAGTATAGTGCTGAAACTGTTAGGATGACCAAATGAGCAAAATGTAGACATGATGTTCGTGGTTTTTTAATTTAACATGGCACGTACTTATTATTTTTGAGCAATGAAAACCTGATTTGCAAACCCGTCCACCCCAGAATATTATACCGTAGCTTATGATAATCTGAATCCGTGCAAATTAATAGGCAAAATAGCTATTTATACCGACAGTGTTTCTAAGTCTTCTTACTAGATAGGAAGAGCTTTCCATTCGAGAACTCAGGATTTTCATATGCCCTTCCCAACTTATGGTGAAGTTCACCAACACTCTCATCCATCCTCTGAGATTGGAATACGAGGGCTGTATTTCATACTTTACCTAAATTCAAAACTACAGTGCGATACATACAGTTTTATAGCTACAGTGAATTTTTCAAGTGAACAAATTACTCGAAAAATGGAATTAAACCAAGAACATTCTCGGCTATAATTTTTTACCACTTTCGAAGGAAATTATCTTAACAAGTGCCTTGCCGAGTTGATTTCTGTTTTCGTTAATGAAGCACCATATCAGTAGGCAGTTTCTCGTTGGTATAGACAATTCAAAGGGAACGGATTAGCCTTTGCGACGAACCAAGGCCAGGTGCACCAAAAACGGATGTCACCCAGGAAAACATCGATGATCTGCTCATCACGGAAGATCGACATGTGTCATATTGCGACGTTGAGGCTTCTTTGGAGATTCCAAAGACCTCAATTCAAAAAAATTTGTATGAAAAATTAAGTGTTAGAAGGTCGGACGCCAGCGTATGAATTCTTAACAAGATGAGAAGAATAACTCCCTCAATATCGGGTGAAAGTCAAACTGCGCATGCGATCTCACTTGATTTCCACGTCTTTTGTTAGTTCTAAAGTAGGATACTCATTCTCACTCTCACCCATTTCATGAATTCATACACAGCACGGTCGTCGTCATGAATTTGTGCATTTATAGGCATGTAGCGTACCAGCGTTCATGATGTTGTTAGCACATGCAAACCGACACGATTAGAATGCACAAATTCTTGACGGCAACCGTGCTGGGTAACTATTCTTAAAACGGATAAGAGTGAGAATCTCTTCATGTCAGGACCAATAGAGATGCAGAACTCAAGTGAGATCGCATGCGCAGTCAGGGTTGTCAGTTTTTCTTTAACAAAAAGTGGGACAATCGTTTCAGAGACGCGTGATGGTATATTATTGGGAACCTTTTGCAGACATTCCATTAGCTAACTTTATTAATTTGACATTAAACGACATATGTCACATGATATTTAGAAATCCAATTTTTACCTTTTGCAGACACTATTCTTATTTGCGTTATTTTTGTTATCCTTTATTTATCTATCTATATCCTGTTTTGTGTTTTGTAGGCAAAATTAATTAAAAAGTTCCGAAAACAACTAGGGAAAAACTGAAAAAGCAATACCAGTAAGAAACCGCCAGCAAAATATAGGATTAGGTCTGCACTGTGTACTTCTTCTTTTTTACACACTTCACAGAACCTTGATGACAAACACATATCTACCAGTTTTTTCTATAATTGGCATAAAATTAAATCTGCGGATTACTTATTAATCGATCTATTGTTAATAGCCGCATTAATAGCTCTTGATATAATTATCTGGTATCAAAATTATTTTAAATTTACATACTGTCTCTAAATAAAGGAACTAGCACCGTTATTCGAACACAAGGTAAAACATTATCCTTTAGTAAGGGATAAAGTTTAAACCAGGTATCTGCGCATGCCTCAAAGAAACGATAAGTGAAAAATGGAACATGCAATGGGTCCGTATATTATCAATCAGGCCCGTGTTATATACACTTTCTCAGTCACACCCGACTACGGGTGCCAAATCAAAGCAAAGGCCTACAGTTTTATCAACAGGCCAAAAACCCAGTGTGTTATTAGTAACACTGACAAATCGGGACAAATCGGTATATTTTCGAGAAAATCGGGATATTGAAACGTTGCAATCCCGCCAAAATCAGGACGCCTGTCTACCCTGTGCGCAGCCAAAATATATATTTTTTTGCTTTTTTTAATAATCGTTAGGTCTGAAATTAAAATGAATAGTAAATTTTGTTCAAACTTGCGTTTGATGCCATGGCATTTTCTTCCCTTAGAACTAAAAAAACGTTTTATGTCTGGCGCCCTCTGAATCCGCCACTGACTCCTTGTCACCTATTCAAGAATTCATACATTGGAGTGCACCGCGATCAACGAAACGAATACGATTAGAAATGTAACTTTTGATTAAATTTCTGTTTTTGTGTGAGAAGTTGACAAGGCATAGATAAAAGACCGCGGTTCGGTTGTTGGGGCAACTCACGGTCCCTAGAATAGACCGGTCTACGGATCTTATATATCTGTGCCAATATGCTTACATGGTGGTCCAGCTGATATTTGTAAACAATAGAATATCTCTTTAATGAACAACTAATATTTTTTGAATTTTTTGAAAACCAAGGCAATTTTCCTACTGTTTTTTAGTATATTCTTATAAAATAATATTTTTGAGACTTATTGTTGAGAGTCGTTATTTTTTAGTCGCTTTATTTTTCATTACACAAAACTTAAAATACAAGTCAAACTGAACGTGCATGATCATTTAATCCGCTAACCTAGACCCATTTGTTTACTTCCCAAGTCCTCGGTTTACTATTGATAATAAACAATCACGCTCAGTTTGACTTGTATTTTAACAATGAAAGATGAGCCAGGCTAAAAAAAAATAACGACTAAAAAATATTCTTTTATAAGGATATACTAAAAAATTGCCTTGGTTTTTAAAAAATTGCAAAAATATTAGTTGTTTATTAAATAGATATTCCATCTAACATTTGTTTACAAAAATTAGCTGGACCACCAATGACGTTAGAATTGACATAATGTCAGGAATGCAAATAACCCCTGACTGTGCCACTGTACGAAACCATCTTGGAAAAGCGACAAACACAATTATGGTTCTGTTGAGATAAGAAAGTGGTTCCGCCTCCCTCCAAAATAGAAAACATTTGGTTGCCGCCCACTACACAGCAGATGGTTATGGCGAGAAAAACTATTGAAAAGTCTAGAGTGGGAGTCGTAATGGTTGAGCGTGGGGATACAGCAAGTAGCGAGAGGGTTTTCCCTTTAAAGTGATTGGACATGGAAAAACTGTGAGATAAGAAAATGTTGTCTATAAAATGTATTTTATCTCTGTTTTTGTTTAGGTTATCTTGTTTAGCTCATTAGCTAGAATGTAAAGTAAATTTTAGGATTATCAGCAACGCCACTGACTTGGCTCCTCCAAGCTCTTCAAAGAGGGGATAATGGATTATTTAGGTCCAACCTACCGTTTATAAAAACCCAAACTTAGAGGAGACAAGTCGGTAGTTACATTCTAAGTTTTGTTGAACTTAACTAAAACCTCTAAAAGTAATTGTCAGTAAAGAAACATAAAATTTTTATATTTAAATAATATTTTGCAGTTTGTTATTATGGTAAGTTAAAGTTTTTATTTTAATATTTTGGGTCTTGTTCGTTTTATAGGTCATAAGAAAAGTCTTGTAACAATTTGTAAATTGCAACAGAGTTTTATTTTGTATTCATTAAAGTTTGTAACGTTTTTAAAACTGTTTCATATTTATTTTATTCACATAAGAGATCTACTACGGTACCCTCGTTTAAGGGCTCGATTTAAAATAAAATCGTACCCGACAATATACAGGGTGTCCCATAACTTAGGGGCCATAGTGCAGCAGGTGATAGAGGAGGTTATTTCCGAGAAAAAACTTTATATAACATGGGGGTCAACACAGATCGGTTTTTAAGATGTAGAAAAGGGTTTGAGAAAAAAAAGGAAATTCCTTCCAAAAACGTGGTATTCTTTTTTTATGAAATTATGAGTTAAGGTGATACAGGCTGTCAAAATAATCTCCAAAAATATATAAAAAATAATATAAAAAAAATAAAATTTTTGCTCTGTTATTCTTTTAAAAAATATCAATGATATTTTATTACCATATCTCGCTAGAGACTTGTTTTTATTAACAAAAAATATAAAAAAAAACGTTGCGTTTAATATGGCATTCAGAAAAATTTATACCAAAAAAATAGTTTTTTCTAAAAAAAATTGACCGACAATTTTTTTTTTATTTTTATTTCAATTTATTGCTCTTGTTCTAATACACGAATTTACCCAATTTCATATTTCTACTGCGTTGCTCTAAAAAGTTATTATCAAAAAAGTTTCAAAAATCGCCAATTTTGAGTTTTGACCCATGCATTATAGGAACTTTTTTTATCAGATATGACCTCCTCTATCACCTGTTGGCCTATGGCCCCTAAGTTATGGGACCCCCTATATATATCAGATCCATAGACCTGCCTATTCACAGTCCTTGATTGTAGGGACCGTGAACGCAACAGAACTGAGCATAAGTGGGTCAGTAAAATGTTAGTATGTAAAATAGGTATAAATGACATTTCTTGTGTGCTAACAAACTACGACCGTTTTTGCCAAGCCTGTCACTGTCACAGCTGTTTGTGAAAATTTTGTTTTTTTTTCAGTTTTTTAGAAAAAACAAAAAACAAGACTTTCAGTAATTAAAAAAATTGTGTGGTAAATTTGATTTAGTGAGTTTGCTGTTTCGAGAAAAGGCAAGTATTGTTCATCTCTTGTAGAAGTAAGATATATATAGTATAGTAGGTATATATGAGTTAACTCAGGGTTAAGTCTTAAAACTGATTAAACTCTAGGGGGTAACAGCTAAAGGCCATCACACACAAAAATGCATAGCGCATAGCATAAGCTCCGACCAATTAGCTACAGACATGGGGTGAACAGCTAACCCAAAATGTGTACACCGATTGTGAAAATCCACAATCTTTTGCTAAGATTGTGTAAAGATTGTGAGGGATTGTGGAGGACTGTGCAGCGGCGTAACGTGCCTGAAGGGGGGGGCCGACAGCCCATCAAAAATTCTTGCAACCAAAAAAAAAAAGGTCATCATGTCTATAGTTTCCTTTGCCACCCTCTTAATTTAACGTTACTGGCCCTGCTACCCTACGGGGCGGGAGGGCGACGAACCCGTGGTCCAGGATTTTTGACCCCCCCCCCCTTCCCCTTCATAACACATTTAAAAAATAAACCACATTAGAAAATGTTATCTGAGCCATACAGCATTACATAAGTTAAGAATAGTCCCTGAAGTTTTTTTATAGTTCTTTGGTAATTTATTGAACATTTTAATTCTGTCATATATCAGGGATTGTTTTGTAAGGGTAGTTTTGACAGTTGGGAGAGAAATATTTTCCTAGTTCTTGAAGTAATATGAAGTAATACTTTGGAGAATAACTAGACCCTTGTACTTTTTATTAATTAAGCAATCTGTGATGCTTTAGAAATAGAGGTTTGCAGTATACTCTTACATCAGCACCACATTAATATCTTACTGCCTGTTTCTGCAGAAAAAACACTGAATCCAAAAGAGTTTTTTATAAAGTAAAAATGACTTATAGATTTGAATTGGCTGAGATTGTACTTGTCTGAAAGAGTTCAATCTGTTGCTTCAAGAGCTTCAGATTAATACTGGTGTTTCTTAGGGTCCTATCTTGGGTCCACTTTTATTTTTGATTTTTGTTAATGATCTAGCAAATATTGACATTAATGCCAAAATAACTGCTTTTTGTGATGACACAACAATTCATTGGCATAACACAGATATAGTCAGACTCAGACAAAAAATGGTGTGACTTCAATTTACTTTTCTTTAATATATCTAAAACAAATATTCCCAGTTTTAAGTGTGGATTAGTAAATATTACACTAGTGAGTGAAATTTTATCCACTCCAGGTAGAAATAAGTTGTGAGAGCTCACCCCAATTGTGAAAATCCAGAATCTTTTCCCAGATTGTTAGGGATTGTGTGTGTAAGATTGTGATATAGTGTGTAAGGGTTGTAATAAGATTGAAATACTCTGCCAATATATGGGCCCCTAAGCTCACACTAGGTACTATAGTTATAGTGTACGTGTGAGCTAATATAACTAAAAACTAACATATATTTTATTCAACTCCAGACTAAATTACCTTTTGTTTGATACCACACAAGCCATGTTTTGACTTAAACTCAAGTTTTTGAAATCTACCCCCACCCTTAAAAAAAACAAAAACTAAAATGTATTTTGTTAAACTCCGGACTCAATTACTTTTCATTTGATATCACACACGCCATATTTTCACTTAAACTCTAATTTTTGAAATCTACCCCCACCCTTTTATTTGGTTTGTGTTCGGTGGATTTTGTTCATTTGTAAATGGGACCATTTCGGCCCAAAACGCAGCCTAGGTACCAAATTTCATTAAAATCGGCCAAGCGGTTTTTGAGTTATGCGCGTTGGTCGTTACAGACAGACAGACAGACATACAGACAGACAGACAGACAGACGGCGCAACAAAAAAGTTTCAAAATCATCTGAAACGCAAAGATATATAAAATTTTTTGAAATCGGAGCAACTTTTTTTTTCTTGAAAAAGTTAGGATCACCATAGCTCACACTACTATAGTATAGTATATGTGTGAGCTAAAAAATGTGTACACCGATTGTGAGTGCTTGTAAGTTTTTAGGTGTCACTATGAATCAAAATTTAAAATTTGAAAAACAATATTAAAAATATTAATAGTAGTGGCTTCTAACTGTTATGCCCTTAGAGCAGAGTAATTGCTGACAATCTTGGATTTGACATGGCAAAAAAATGTTTATCACTCTAGTGGAATCACACCTTAGATATGGCATTTGTTTTTGGGAATCCTATTCTCAATTATTTATTAAACTCTGTATTTATTCTTTCAAAAAGGGCAATAAGAAATATGTGTAAAATAACCAGATGAGAGTCATGTAGGCCTCTTTTCTTGGAACATAAAATTTTAACCTTGTGTTGTGTCCTAATTTTAGAGACTGTGTCTATAAAAAATATAGGTCTGAACTAACCTGAACTGTACATCACAATTTATATGATGTTTTTCATCTAAATCTTTCTATACCTCATTTAGCTCTAAGAAAAAATCGAAGAGAAAAAATGTTGTTATTCCTTATATCTACAACAACAGGGTGTTTTATTTTCTTAATTGGCCAAAACATATCTATGGTTTATCATTTTAATTCTAAGAAGTATAAATGCCAAAAAGAAAATTCTTTTGTAAGTGCGCGAAGGCCTTGGCTGTACTTATATGTATATGGGAAAGCGAGCAGTCCTATTGAGGCGCCCGGGGTCAATCAATATACATTTTATTAAAAAAAGTAGTTTTGCTTTAAGGAAAAAATCCTTTTTTTCATTCTAACACCCCCCCCCCCCTTGCATATGATATTAGCGGCGTCACATTGAAGGGCCAAGACGGACTTTGGCCTTTCACTGCTTAAAACCCTATCGGCTCCTGTGGCACATTTTTCTAATTAGACTACCTATTCCCGCACTGTTACATAATATGTACTAAAAATGTAATATATGTATTGTGTAAAATAATTTTATTCAGGACACTTAAATAAGACTAAAAATAGTGGCGTTAGCAATAAAAATTACAGCAAGTGTTAATTAAATTTGTTTTTAAACTTGATTTAATTTTTTTGTTATTGTGATTTTGATAGGGATTAAGTATCTCCATAGTTTTAATTTGCACATTTGTAATTTAGATAAGCAAAGCTTTGTCAATGTGTACTACCTCCATAAACCTAGCAAGCCCACCTCAATAAAAATTTAAAAAATGTATTCCAGAATTATGTGCTTTTTATGTGCTAATTTCGTCCACTTTTTAAAATTTTTGTGCTCCTTTGGTTTCCACGGAAATTTAAAAAAATGATTGGCGTGCTAGCTTTTTATAAAGCTAGCAAGCCCATACAGAAATAATCAATATTTTTATAATATTTATATGCGAAAATTAAGTGCTTTTTATGTGCTCCCGTTTGCTAAAAACAAAATTCCATTTATCAAGTTTTTAACCTTTTTTTTTAAAGAAAATGTGTGGGCTGGCTAGGTTTATATAAACCTAGCAAGCCCACCTCAATAAAAATAAATAAAATACATTCCAGAATTATGTGCTCTTTATGTGCTAATTTCGTCCACTTTTTAAAATTTTTGTGCTCCTTTGGTTTCCACGGAAATTTAAAAAAATGATTGACATGCTAGCTTTATATAAAGCTAGCAAGCCCATACAGAAATAATCAATATTTTTATAATATTTATATGCGAAAATTAAGTGCTTTTTATGTGCCCGTTTGCTAAAAACAAAATTTCATTTATCAAGTTTTTAAGCTTTTTTTTTTAAAAAAATGTGTGGGCTGGCTAGGTTTATATAAACCTAGCAAGCCCATACAGAAATAATCAATATTTTTATAATATTTATATGCGAAAATTAAGTGCTTTTTATGTGCTCCCGTTTGCTAAAAACAAAATTTCATTTATCAAGTTTTTAAGATTTTTATTTAAAAAAAATGTGTGGGCTGGCTAGGTTTATATAAACCTAGCAAGCCCACCTCAATAAAAATAAATAAAATACATTCCAGAATTATGTGCTCTTTATGTGCTAATTTCGTCCACTTTTTAAAATTTTTGTGCTTCTTTGGTTTCCACGGAAATTTAAAAAAATGATTGACGTGCTAGCTTTATATGAAGCTAGCAAGCCAATGCAAAAATTATAAATATTTTTATGCCCACCTCAATAAAAATTTAAAAAATTTATTCCAGAATTATGTGCTCTTTATGTGCTAATTTCGTCCACTTTTTAAAATTTTTGTGCTCCTTTGGTTTCCACGGAAATTTAAAAAAATGATTGGCGTGCTAGCTTTATATAAAGCTAGCAAGCCCATACAGAAATAATCAATATTTTTATAATATTTATATGCGAAAATTAAGTGCTTTTTATGTGCTCCCGTTTGCTAAAAACAAAATTTCATTTATCAAGTTTTTAAGCTTTTTTAAAAAAAAATGTGTGGGCTGGCTAGGTTTATATAAACCTAGCAAGCCCATACAGAAATAATCAATATTTTTATAATATTTATATGCGAAAATTAAGTGCTTTTTATGTGCTCCCGTTTGCTAAAAACAAAATTTCATTTATCAAGTTTTTAAGCTTTTTTTTTTTAAAATGTGTGGGCTGGCTAGGTTTATATAAACCTAGCAAGCCCACCTCAATAAAAATAAATAAAATACATTCCAGAATTATGTGCTCTTTATTTGCTAATTTCGTCCACTTTTTAAAATTTTTGTGCTCCTTTGGTTTCCACGGAAATTTAAAAAAATGATTGACGTGCTAGCTTTATATAAAGCTAGCAAGCCAATGCAAAAATTATAAATATTTTTATGCCCACCTCAATAAAAATTTAAAAAATTTATTCCAGAATTATGTGCTAATTTCGTCCACTTTTAAAAATTTTTGTGCTCCTTTGGTTTCCACGGAAATTTAAAAAAATGATTGGCGTGCTAGCTTTATATAAAGCTAGCAAGCCCATACAGAAATAATCAATATTTTTATAATATTTATATGCGAAAATTAAGTGCTTTTTATGTGCTCCCGTTTGCTAAAAACAAAATTTCATTTATCAAGTTTTTAAGCTTTTTTTTAAAAAAAATGTGTGGGCTGGCTAGGTTTATATAAACCTAGCAAGCCCATACAGAAATAATCAATATTTTTATAATATTTATATGCGAAAATTAAGTGCTTTTTATGTGCTCCCGTTTGCTAAAAACCAAATTTCATTTATCAAGTTTTTAAGCTTTTTTTTAAAAAAATGTGTGGGCTGGCTAGGTTTATATAAACCTAGCCAGCCCACACATTTTTTTTTTAAAAAAGCTTAAAAACTTGATAAATGAAATTTTGTTTTTAGCAAACGGGAGCACATAAAAAGCACTTAATTTTCGCATATAAATATTATAAAAATATTGATTATTTCTGTATGGGCTTGCTAGCTTTATATAAAGCTCGCACGCCAATCATTTTTTTAAATTTCCGTGGAAACCAAAGGAGCATAAAAATTTTAAAAAGTGGACGAAATTAGCACATAAAGAGCACATAATTCTGGAATAAATTGTTTAAATTTTTATTGAGGTGAGCATAAAAATATTTATAATTTTTGCATTGGCTTGCTAGCTTTATATAAAGCTAGCACGTCAATCATTTTTTTAAATTTCCGTGGAAACCAAAGGAGCACAAAAATTTTAAAAAGCGGACGAAATTAGCACATAAAGAGCACATAATTCTGGAATGTATTTTATTTATTTTTATTGAGGTGGGCTTGCTAGGTTTATATAAACCTAGCCAGCCCACACATTTTAAAAAAAAAGCTTAAAAACTTAAATGAAATTTTGTTTTTAGCAAACGGGAGCACATAAAAAGCACTTAATTTTCGCATATAAATATTATAAAAATATTGATTATTTCTGTATGGGCTTGCTAGCTTTATATAAAGCTAGCACGCCAATCATTTTTTTAAATTTCCGTGGAAACCAAAGGAGCACAAAAATTTTTAAAAGTGGACGAAATTAGCACATAAAGAGCACATAATTCTGGAATAAATTTTTTAAATTTTTATTGAGGTGGGCATAAAAATATTTATAATTTTTGCATTGGCTTGCTAGCTTTATATAAAGCTAGCACGTCAATCATTTTTTTAAATTTCCGTGGAAACCAAAGGAGCACAAAAATTTTAAAAAGTGGACGAAATTAGCACATAAAGAGCACATAATTCTGGAATGTATTTTATTTATTTTTATTGAGGTGGGCTTGGGAGGTTTATATAAACCTAGCCAGCCCACACATTTTAAAAAAAAAAAAGCTTAAAAACTTGATAAATGAAATTTTGTTTTTAGCAAACGGGAGCACATAAAAAGCACTTAATTTTCGCATATAAATATTATAAAAATATTGATTATTTCTGTATGGGCTTGCTAGGTTTATATAAACCTAGCCAGCCCACACATTTTTTTTTAAAAAAAGCTTAAAAACTTGATAAATGAAATTTTGTTTTTAGCAAACGGGAGCACATAAAAAGCACTTAATTTTCGCATATAAATATTATAAAAATATTGATTATTTCT
Source organism: Aspidapion aeneum (assembly GCA_963576565.1). NCBI lineage: Eukaryota > Metazoa > Arthropoda > Insecta > Coleoptera > Brentidae > Aspidapion > Aspidapion aeneum. The sequence goes on along the minus strand of OY755044.1, from coordinate 90,007,182 downwards.
GTATGGGCTTGCTAGCTTTATATAAAGCTAGCACGCCAATCATTTTTTTAAATTTCCGTGGAAACCAAAGGAGCACAAAAATTTTAAAAAGTGGACGAAATTAGCACATAAAGAGCACATAATTCTGGAATAATTTTTTTAAATTTTTATTGAGGTGGGCATAAAAATATTTATAATTTTTGCATTGGCTTGCTAGCTTTATATAAAGCTAGCACGTCAATCATTTTTTTAAATTTCCGTGGAAACCAAAGGAGCACAAAAATTTTAAAAAGTGGACGAAATTAGCACATAAAGAGCACATAATTCTGGAATGTATTTTATTTATTTTTATTGAGGTGGGCTTGCTAGGTTTATATAAACCTAGCCAGCCCACACATTTTTTTTTTAAAAAATGCTTAAAAACTTGATAAATGAAATTTTGTTTTTAGCAAACGGGAGCACATAAAAAGCACTTAATTTTCGCATATAAATATTATAAAAATATTGATTATTTCTGTATGGGCTTGCTAGGTTTATATAAACCTAGCCAGCCCACACATTTTTTTTAAAAAAAGCTTAAAAACTTGATAAATGAAATTTTGTTTTTAGCAAACGGGAGCACATAAAAAGCACTTAATTTTCGCATATAAATATTATAAAAATATTGATTATTTCTGCATGGGCTTGCTAGCTTTATATAAAGCTAGCACGCCAATAATTTTTTTAAATTTCCGTGGAAACCAAAGGAGCACAAAAATTTTAAAAAGTGGACGAAATTAGCACATAAAGAGCACATAATTCTGGAATGTATTTTATTTATTTTTATTGAGGTGGGCTTGCTAGGTTTATATAAACCTAGCCAGCCCACACATTTTCTTAAAAAAAAAGGTTAAAAACTTGATAAATGGAATTTTGTTTTTAGCAAACGGGAGCACATAAAAAGCACTTAATTTTCGCATATAAATATTATAAAAATATTGATTATTTCTGTATGGGCTTGCTAGCTTTATATAAAGCTAGCACGCCAATCATTTTTTTAAATTTCCGTGGAAACCAAAGGAGCACAAAAATTTTAAAAAGTGGACGAAATTAGCACATAAAAAGCACATAATTCTGGAATACATTTTTTAAATTTTTATTGAGGTGGGCTTGCTAGGTTTATGGAGGTATGTGTACTATTATATTCTGACTAATAAGGCTAATTTTGATTTGTTTATACAGTACATCTATTCTTAAAATTTAATTGTAAATGGGTTTAAAGTTATAGAGAGAAATAAATGGATCCCTGACGGATCTGATACCTATTAGCACATTTCAAGTGAAGCCATATACCGGGTGGGCCAAAAAACAGGTAATTTTTTTTTTTAATTATAACTTTTAAACTATATTATCGATTTTATTATAATCAAAACTCTGATTAATTGTCTGCCAAGTGCAATTTGTCCCATTAAAATCGATTGTATAGTTCAAAAGTTATAATGAAAAAAAAATTGTCCGGTTTTTTTTGGCTCACCCGGTATATGGATGATTCTACCAAAAGTGGGCTATATGGATATCATTTTTGGTCATTGCCTTTAAATAACAAAACAGCACAGTAAATAATTTTGTTTTGTTAAATTTATGTAACTAATTAGGTGTAAGCTAAGAAACATTTATTTTCCCAAATTTTAGGAATTATTGCATAAAAATGCCAGAGGAATGAGTACCAGAGGAATGAGTTTTTTAATGGTTTTCCAATTTAAATCATAATCTATTTAGACTACTTAACTTAAGTTTTATATAAACAAAGTTCCTATACTTATAATTTTAAAACAATCAACAAAAAAATTATACTATTGATATCAGTCGAATATTTACTTACCAGAGGAATGATAATTGAAGCGTTCCTTTTGGTTTCTCCGAAAAAAACTAATTTTCTGCAGAAAATAAAAAAATCTATAACAAACCAAACTAAAGTTGACATTATCTGTCAAAACATCATCCTCACAAGTAAATTAGATATCCAGGGCCGTCTCTTTCTCTAGAAATTAACCGGTGGTATTCACAAATATTGTGTTATTAAAAATGGAGCACGTTTAACATTGTAAAATTTTCCGGGAAGATGTAAATTTGGATTTTCAAAAATATGACTGCAAACTTAAGTTTTATCAATTTTTTGATAAATAGTTAAGACTTGGTTAAATATTATTTATTAGGATATTTTTTTCAATCTGAGTTTTTAATATTTGGTTTGGGACTACACCAGAGGAATGAGGTATTTGCTTTGTAGTAAAAAGAATAAACTTGCAATTTTTTTTTATACATTAAACTCAAATGCTCCATAAAGAAAACATTTCGTTTTAAATCTTATAACTAAAACTATGCTTCATTTGCAGTCTGTGTTTGAAAAATATGAATTTCCACTCCACAGCACCATTTTTGTAGAATCATCCATATGTATTAACCCTGAAACCAGTTTTTTTGTAAATATCTCAGAAACTAAAGCTCCTAAGAAGTTTTTGGTTTTAACACAAATTATTGAGCAAAATGTTGTCTACTATATTCCGAAAACCGCATCTTGATGCGATGCTCCGTTAAAAAGTTAGCATTTTTTTAATTGTCAAAAAACTGTCATTATGGATTTTGACCAAAATCTAATCAGCCCATTACAGTGTCGAACACTATTTTACCTAAAATTTTTATAAAAATCGGTTTAGCGGTTTAGGAGCTATCGTGTTACGGACAGACATACACACACACACACACACACACACACACAGACAAACATCACGACAATATTGCTAGGATAGGTCAAAATACACCCAAATAAAACATTTCCGGTGTTACCTCAAAAAAATTTTTTCGTTCAGAATAATACCTTTTCTAGCCATTGCTGCGCGGGCTAGGAAGGTAAAAATATCTTTAAGGCGAGGAAGCATTTTTGGACCCATATTAATAGGAACTTTTTGCCTTATTTTTATGCCCTTAAAAGAATGCCTCTCACTTTTGAATCAACCAGTATATCTCAAAAACAACACCAGCTAAGTAATGTAAACAAATTTATCAAAATAATGTTATCCATATTATACAACATAATTATATAGCTTTTCATTTTCATAAAATCTAAAAAAAATTGTCCTTTATATTGGGATTTTTGTGGATTGACCCATTCTTATTCACCGTGCCACAAAAAATAATATTGAAACAAGAATTTTATTTTGCGAGACAAAATATATAGCTCAAGTTAACTTTTGTATTTCTAACTCAGTTTTTCCTTTGGAATGGAAGGTTGCGCATTAGGGTGGATCGAAAAATGTCAAAGTTAAAATTTCGATTCGCTATACCGCGCAAAAGTTGCCTTATGTGTATATTAGCATAACAAAAAAAAATTATCAAATTCGGACAACATCTTCCGATCGCGCAAAACGTCGAAAGTTTTCAAAAAATACGAATTTCACAGTTTTTTCGCAATTTTTTTTTGTACTTTTATGTTTGTATTTTCTAACGCTATAGTGCTTAAACGTTAGTAGTGCTATGGAATAACCTGAAAAAAAAATATTACAGCTTTTAAAGCATAGCTTCCGATCGCGCAAAACATCTGAATATTTGCAAAAATCGCGAATTTATTATTTTTTCCGAAAGTTTACATATACAAATGTGCAGCTCTTCGCTTGCTTAAAAATAATCTAATAAAGCTTAATTTAGTATCTAAACAACCCAGAACTCACTACGAGGAGGTGGCTGCACTTCGAGTTTCACCCACACCCTTCCCTCCATCCAACCATTAAGAGTGTGTGTCGATTTATGCCGTCCTTTCCGATGCCACTTTGTAATCTGCCTTACTGCTGAATTGTCTCCCTCGATTTGAGTGTTGCTCTAATGTACCCATCTCTTGATTGTGGTCCGCATACCTTAAGTGAAGCTTCGGTAACTAGCTTCACGCAACGCTTCACGGCTTGCGTGTGACATGGGAACTCTCTTATATCCCAGTCAGGAGCTCACCTGATTGTATGAAGCTTTTGAGTTCTTTATAACTTATCCCATGGAGAAGAGGTGGAGAAAATATTTTTGTGGTACTCCAATCTATTATTTCCGTATAATCTAATGCGTCAAATTTAAGTGAAGGAGTGTGAATGTTCCTAATGCGTTTTCCAGTCGAATCAGTCTGTCTGGCTGTTAGCACTCTTCTAAGCCCAAACTCTCTAATGTGCCTCCTCTCATCAAATAGCATCGCTATTAAAATGTTTTCAGGATGCCCATCCGCTATTAAAATGTTTTCAGGATGCCCATCCTGAAAATATTTTAATAGCGATACTATTTGATGAAAGGAGGCACATTAGAGAGTGCTAAAACCAAGACAGACTGCTTCGACTGGAAAAGGAATTAAAAACTTTCACACACCTTCACTTAAATTTGGCGCAATAGATTATACGGAAATGATAGATTGGAGTACTACAAAAATATTGTCTCCATCTCTTCTCCGTGGGATAAGTGATGAAGAAATCAAAAGCTTCATACAATCGGGTGAGACTCCTGTCTGGGATATAAGAGAGTTCCCATGTCACACGCAAGCCGTGGAGCGTTACGTGAAGCTAGTTATCGAAGCTTCACTTAAGGTATGCGGACAGCAATCAAGAGATGAGTACATTATAGAGCAACACTCAAATCGAGGGAGACAATTCAGCAGAAAGACAGATTACAAAGTGGTATCGGAAAGGACGGCATAAATCGGCACACACTCTTAATGGTTGGATGGAGTGAAGATTGTGGGTTGAACTCGAAGTGCAGTCACCTCCTCGAGGTGAGTTCTGGGTTGTTTAGATAATAACTTAGGATTTATTAGATTATTTCTTAGCAAGCGAACAGCTGCACATTTGTATATGTAAACGGAAAAAATAATAAATTCGCGATTTTTGCAAATATTCAGATATTTTGCGCGATCGGAAGATATGCTTTAAAAGCGATGATATTTTTTTTGCAGGTTATTCTATAGCACAACTAACGTTTAAGCAGTATAGCGTTAGAAAATACAAACCTAAAAGTACAAAAAAAATATGCGGAAAAACTGTGAAATTCGTATTTTTTGAAAACTTTCGACGTTTTGCGCGATCGGAAGATGTTGTCCGAATTTGATAAATTTTTTGTTATGCTAGATACACATAAGGCAACTTTTGCGCGGTATAGCGAATCGAAATTTTAACTTTGACATTTTTCGATCCACCCTATTGCGCATGTTGTGCCGCTCCCTAAAACAGACAATCCACAATCATTTAGCGAATTACGACCCATTTCTATATTACCGATCGATCTAAAATTATTGAACGCACATTAAAAGTACAAATGGTAAGCTATGTCGAAAAAGAAAAATTGATTGACAAAACACAAGCGGGTTTTAGAGATAGGCACAGTTGTGCAACCGCACTTCTGAATGTTACATTTTTAGAGGGATTAATCAAGGAAACTGTACAGTGTTGATTTTGCTTGATTATTCAAAGGCATTCGATACATGGTATTGTAGTCCTTAGATATCTGGGTTTTGATGATTCTTCTGAGGAAGAAAGCAAAAAGTGGTCTTAAATGGACAAAAATCTGGTTGCTTAGATGTAAATAGTGGTGTCCCTCAAGGATCGATTTTAGGGCCAACTTTGTTTATTTTATACACCGTTAAGTTTGTAGAAGTTCTTGTATTCTGCAAGGTACAACAATATGGTATCATGCTTGTAGTCCTTAGATATCTGGGTTTTGATGATTCTTCTGAGGAAGAAAGCAAAAAGTGGTCTTAAATGGACAAAAATCTGGTTGCTTAGATGTAAATAGTGGTGTCCCTCAAGGATCGATTTTAGGGCCAACTTTGTTTATTTTATACACCGTTAAGTTTGTAGAAGTTCTTGTATTCTGCAAGGTACAACAATATGCTGATGACAAGTATCGAATTTTCTCCCCTTTGTTACTAGAGCAAGAATGTCGTAATATCAACTCTGACGAATCAGTTATGATGTTTTTTGGCCGGCTCATTAATGTAAAGCGTCTCACTTCAGAAGTAACTATTAAAATAAATGATGTAATATTGTCCGTAAAATCCAGGACTAAAAATTTAGGAGGTATATTCGATTATAAGCTCCGATTTAAAACACATATTTCAGTTTGCAGTCAGAAGGCTATAAGAAGATTAAAACGGTTGTATAACTCAAGGCACTTGTTAAATCAAAATATTAAAAAATCATTATGTAACTCACTTGTTTTATCAGTTTTTAATCACTGCGACATGGTATACGGCCTATGTCTAACATTAGACATAGCTATTCGTATTGAAAAAATTCAGAAGTGTTGTTAAAGAATTATATTTGGCATTCGATGTGGTCGACCGATTAGTTATAAACTTAAAGACGCGAACTGGGTTAACATGAAAAAAAGACGGTTACTTCACAGACATTGCATTTACTTTAAAATAATAAAACAAAAGTATCCTGAGTACCTTTATGAAAAAATAACTTTTTGGACAGATGTTAATAACCCTAATTTCAGTTTGAAGGTATAATCGTTCCCAGACATTGACATGGAATTTTTGAGAGATCAGTCAGTTATGACTTGGCAAAATTATAGAATGACCTGCCTCAACACGCTCGTGTTTCATCTAATTCCGCATTTCCCAAAAAAATTTAAAAAATGGTATTTTTGAATGAGTTTTTTTTATTACTGGCATTTAAAAAAAAAATTTTTGGGCGAAATATCTATTGTATAGATACTTTGTATATTAGATATACCAACTGTTTTTCGTTTCTTCACATAAGTAGTTAGTTACCTTTTATCTTATTATAGTGTGAAAATCAGTTTGCAGTATTTTCTAAATTCTGTAAACTGTACTCTGGCCCTTTCTTGTATATTTTTATACTTGAATAAAGATATTATTATTATTACAAAAGGAATTTTTATCTATTTTAGCATTGAAAACTTTTATTTTTTACAGGGTAATTGATTTAAAAACAGTAAACTATGAGTGAAGAACAAGTTCAGTCACCATCTGAAAGCGAATCAGTGTCACCTGAAATGACTCCTCAGCAACTAGAAAAGGTGGAAGAAGCCAAGCTGAAAGCTAAATATCCTGCAATACCTGGCGGCCCAAAAGTTGGTGGCCATTCAGCCTTCTTGCAGAAGAGGCTGGCCAAAGGCCAGAAATTTTTTGATTCAGGTAAGCAAGATGTAAGCATTTATACCGAGAGCTTGACGAAACTAGGAATCTTGTCGGCCAGCTTACAATCGATTGAAAATCACACTCCACTACCTTATGGCCAGCCAGATCGCCCGATCTTGCTCTCCATGATTTCTTTTTGTGAAGTTACATTAAATAAAGTTTATGGGCATCATAAAGCCAATAATTTGGAAGAACTTTGAAATAAAATTACAGAAGCATTTCAAACTATTACCCCTAACATGGTTCTAAACGCAAGAGTTGGTTTTTATAATAGGCTCGAATATTGTCTAGCCGAAGAAGCAGGACGTTCTGTGCATTTACTTTAATAATTTTGGTTGGTAAGGCCTCCTTTTAAAATATGTTGGTTTATAAAGAACCTGGTTTTCTCTGTTTCCAAAAAAAGAACATTTCAATTTGTCGTCAATTACTGACTGATTTAGACAAATTGTGTACTATAACAACTTAAAAATTTTGCATTCTGAAAACAAGACAATTTTGAAAATTCCACAACTTTTTCATGTTTTTTAACTTAATGTTATTTTGTTTAAATCATAGTTCACTTTTAGCACAACTATCAGTTACTAGTATTTTTGGATGTTTCTATACAGGGTGTCCCATAACTTAGGGGCCATAGTGCAGCAGGTGATAAAGGAAGTTATTTCAGAGAAAAAAGTTTATATAACATGGGGGTAAACACACATCCGTTTTTAAGATATAGGATTTTTAAAGTTAGAGGAGTGGGAGAAAAGGGGTTTACAAAAAAAAGAAAATCTGTCACAGCCAGCTGAATCCTCAGCTAATTGTGATTCAAAAATGTGGTATTTCTTTATTTGATAAAATTACAAGTTGCAGAGATACAGGCTGTCAAAATAACCTCCAAAAATGTATAAAAAACAATAATTAAAAAAAAAATAATTTTTGCTTACTTGTTTTTTTTTAAAGATATCAATAATATTGTATTATTATGTCTCGCTAGAGACTTGTTTTTAGTAACATAAAATATTTAAAAAAACATTGCGTTAATATGGTATTCATAAAAATTATACCAAAAAAATAGATTTAGAAGAAAACAGTTAGAACTATGGAAAATGTCCCTATCCTTATTTTTAATTATCTATCTCACTCAACTCAACTCAACTTTATTGCCATAAATCATATAAAAATACAAACAGCAACATCAAACCAAAGATCAAACTTAGAATAGGTATTTAAGTAAAAAACGTAATAAATATAGTTAACATTTTAATAAATAGCAATCATACAGACACACATACATAAATACATACATCAGCACAGTTTTAAGATTTCATAAGTTTCTTTGGTTTAATTCTCTTGAAAGTTAAAACTATAGTAGCACTTATTTAGAAGAAAAGCTGTAACTGCTGTTTTAAACTTTTTTAATTTGCTTGATTGCATTTGGAAGTGTTTCAAAAGCTTTTATTGTAGTATAGTGAGGTGATTTTTCAAAAAACGATGATCTATGTACTGGTAGAATAAGTTCTTGCCTATTTCTGGTAATTATTTGTAGTTCTTCAGAGTAAAGATCTTGATATATCTGAAAGTTTTCTGTTTTTTTTTTTGACAAAGATGACCAATTGTCTAAAATATAGTAAGGGAACACTGTGAGTAGGTGCAACTCTTGAAAATACTGTCTACAGGAAGTAGATCTACTTAGCTTTAACATTGAGCGAATGATGCACTTTTGAACAATAAAGATTTTTTTTGCATCCGAGGCAGAACTCCAAAACAAAATGCTGTAGGTAATTACTGACTGAATTGCTGCAAAATAAAATGTTTTTAAACTGTTTAATGACATTATGTCTCTAAGTCTCCTGATAATTGCACAAAAACTGTTTAATTTAGATGCTAAATTTAGAATGTGGGTACCGCAAGTAAGTCTCGAGTCCAGCCAGACCTCAAGAAACTTTTGAGTGTCGCAGACTTGTATGGTTTTGCCATTTAATGCAACATATAAAGAAGAAAAGTCAGTTCTAGTCATTCTGAAGGTCATCAGAGCGGTTTTATCTATGTTTAAAGTAACAGGGCCATTTTCGATGGGATTAAATGGGAAACTCGGTTATTATTAAAGATATTGATTTTCTGATTGCACCTTACCGTGCTCTTTTTTTGAGCCCTTAAAAATGGCGTAATCAGATTTTTGATATACCCCGTAGTTTCGCTAATACAGGGAGTTTTTGAAAAAATTGTATTTTTAATAATCCCTTGTATCTCGCTTATTTTGCGAGATACTTTTATTCTGTAAAAACATTTTAATGGCAACTTTTTTAGAAGAAAATAATGACGTTGTCAATTTTTTTAAATATTGTTTAGTTTTTGAGATATGGTATTTATCATAAAAAAATTAAATACGGACCTGGATTTTTTTTATTACTTTTTTGATTGTTTTCATGCTAGTATTATCATAAAATAATAAAAATTTAAAAAAATTTTGTTTTAAGGTAAAAAAAAATATTTAATATTTAAAAAAAATTAGTCCGAACCTGGATATTTCCAACATAAATATAAACTAAAAATTGCTAGTTAAACAATTTTTAGTTTAACTGTTTTGATACTTAGCATATTAAAATGGTTTTAAGTTAATTTACAGATTAATTTGAAACAAAGTCTACGAACAATACAAAAAAAAGCAAATTATAAAAAATAACTAATCTTTCTGATTACCATTATGTGTAAGACATTGTTGGCATTTTTGAGTAATTTTTCTTAACGCATTTTGCATAAAAATATTTCTGCCATTTAAATATTGGGATTTTGTTGCTTGAATAAAGCAATCAAACATATCACATTTTTCAAAATCTGGATATGGTCGATTTCTAGCCAGTTTAAAATAATTGTAAGCCATTTACAAAAATGACAAGTAAAATGGCAATGTCAATTCCGGGCTTTTGTTTTGTAAATTTCACGACCTGCTGTTTGGTTATCAAATAATTAGTACAATATTATTTTTGTAACTTTTTAACGTTTTTTACTTTATTTATAAATCTTTTAATTATTATTTCAAAACAGATAAACTAAAAATCGTTCAACTAGTGTGTCTTGCAATTTTTAATTTATAATTACGTTGGAAATTTCCAGGTTCGGACTATAATTTTTTTTTTCAAATATTAAATAGCTTTTTATAACCTTAAATCAAAAAAATATTAAAGTTTTATCATTTTAAATAAATAAATACCATATCTCAAAAACTAAATATTTTTAAAAATTGACAACGTCATTATTTTGCTCTAAAAAAGTTGCCATAGAAAGGTTTTTACAGAATAAAAATATCTTGCAAAATAAGCGAGATACAAGCAATTAATTAAAATGCAATTTTTTCAAAAACTCCCTGTATTAGCGAAACCACGGGGTATAGCAAAAATCTGATTACACCATTTTTAAGGGCTCAAAAAAAGAGCACGGTTAGGTGCAATTAGAAAATCGATAACTTTAATAATAACCGAGTTTCCCATTTAATCCCATCGAAAATGGGACACGCTGTACACCATTTGTACATTCTTTTAGCTACTCCTGAGCATTTCTTTGATAAGCTGTCATGTGTCCTGTCTGCTTCAACAGTAGTCGTGTCATCAGCGAACTGTGCAATAAGGCTGGCCAATAGTGCCTCTGGCAGTTCATTTACATACAGATCGATCAGCCACGATCACATCCGGTTTTAACGGAAAATCGAAAATTACGGCTAGACAGAAAGTGTTTGTGTTTGGTGTCAATTGATAGATAATTAAAAATAAGGATACATTTACATGTATTGACATTGTCGTTGTTGAACTGTCAATATTTCAAAAATGGTTAGACTTAGCTATAGGACATTGTACAGGGTGTCCGAATTTGGGTTCTTTTAGGGGGTTTAAGGTACTTCTAGGGGAGACAGAGAAAAACTGACCACGCATTGCGAGGCTCAAATTTCAAGAAAAGAGTTAGTCAAAACCGCATTTTGAAATATCGTCTCGTCTTTGAGCTATGGGGGCTTTTTGAAAAGTCTGCATTTTGGAAGGGGGCCTATAACTTCGTTATTACTGGAAATGTTGATTAAGAGTAAATTGCAATTTTATAGACTTTGTCACGAGAAATTTACACACTAAATTAAATTTTAACTGTCAATTTGAGTTTTTGAGATATGACATAAAGTTGCATTTTTTCTTATGGAATGGCCTATATTTTAATTAATTTTCGAATTTGTTATTGAATTTTTTCAAAATGATGTATCTTAGTCATAGTTTTATTGAGCGGTTTAGGAGATATTCAGCTTTTTCACTTATTTCTAGTGCGCTATGATTTCCCGCTGAGGCAGGTCAAGGCACTCCAGTATTTTTATTATTTCACACAGTCAAAAATATAGTAAGCCTGGTTTGGAAAAATTATAATTCAGCTGACGGCCCTCAAAGCCTAGTTATAAAAAGAAACAAAAATTACAGACTCAATAGAAATTCGATATTATTAAAAAATATCAATAATCATTGCGTCATAGATCGACAGAAAAAATAACAACCAACCTACTACATATATAACTACTATATAACTATAGTAATTTAAGCGCGGTTTTGAAAAAGAGCCATACTGAACAAGGTTCCTTTTCAACTTTGGAAATATATCCATATACGGTTGTCTTCGTTCGGGATATCTTGGAAGATATAAGTTTCCAGCGTCCTGTCAATTATCATTACTTTCCCAGTAACATTTTAACATGTCATACTTTTCATCGTTTTGATACATATTTCAAAATAAAATTAAAAACGCTTTTGTGCAAAATAATTTTATATCAAATTGTTTAAACAATTGAAAACAATGACAAAACGCCAAGACGCAAGGCCAACTTGATTTGCATAGTATAAGACAACAAAACTATAAAAGCATTGAAGTAGGATTTGACCGCAAGGCTTTCATGTCAATGGTGCATGACGTCATTCAACGCAGACTAGACAAATAAAAAACTTTAATTATCTCCGAAACCGCTCAATCAAACTATAAAAAAATGCAACTTTATGTCATTCCTCAAAAACTAAAAGTGACAGTTAAAATTTAATTTAGCGGGTGAATTCCTCGTGACAAAGTCTATAAAATTGCAATATACTCTAAATCAAAATTTCCACTAATAACGAAGTTATAGACTCCCAAAATGCACACTTTTCAAAAATCCACCGTAGCTCAAAGACGACACGATATTTCAAAATGTGGTTTTCACTATAATAAGTCTTCTCTTGAAATTTGAGCCTCGCAATGCGGGGTCAGTTTTTCTCTGTCTCCCCTAGAAGTACCTTAAACCCTCGTGCCCAATTTGGGACACCCTGTACATGAATTATGTCTAGAATTTTCTGAAGAATCCAAAAATAAACAATATACAGGGGGTTGCATTTAAAGTGGAGAACAAGCTTAATTTAACAGTATAGACCGAATGCTGTTGCATATTTTTTGGAAAATCTATAAGTTTTCGAGAAAATCGCAAACAACTGATTTTTAGGAAATTTGGGGCATTATATCTAGTGAAGCTCAATAAGGATTTTGGCGGAGAATATGTGGGGATGTATCCAAAAATTCAGCTTGCACCTATTTTTTTCGAGGGAGATTTCGTTAATTTGATTGGGCTATTTATATTTTTGTTACTTCCAGGCGATTATAACATGGCCAAACAGAAAATGGGAGGAGTAAACAAACAGTTGATCAAGGTACCAGGTCCCGCGCCTTTTACCACGGGGGAGGCCATTCCGACCCCGGAAACTGTCCCTGCTCGAAAGACATCGATTGCGCAGCCGTCGAAATTTACATCACACGTCATGTAGGTGATTTCGCCCTTATCGTATGAGTTTTTCGTTTTCTGTTTAAGGTAACATAAGAATTTTCGTTTATATTTTTTAAGATTTAGGTGTTATAATAATTTTGGTTGGGTTTTATGTCTTTGAAAGCTTGTGTTTGTTTAGAATTTAAACAAAACATAAAAACATGAAGTTCATTAATTTTTACACACCACACAAACGTCAAATATGACAATGTTCAAACTTTTAATGTCAACAGGGCTCTCAATTAATAAAAATATAAAATTACGAAAAAAAAATATGAAGGTAATATGAATTAAGATGTTTCTGGTTCCCTACCAAATGGTCAGTTAAGCCAAATCCATTTGTTTTTTAGAAAAATACATTTACTAGGCAAACATTTTCAAAAAGATGAAGTAAGCAGAGAAAATAAAAACTACGTATGTTCTCTAAAGACAACTCGGTTATTAAGATAGCGATCTGCGGATTTCACTTTTCTGTGCTCTTTTTTGAGCTCTTTAAAAGCATCTTCGCAGCTTATTTTGAGGAAAAATGTCACGCTGTCAAAAAATATTTGACAGAACGTGTAGTTTTTGACATATGTCATAAATTTAAATTAAATTTGAATATTGATCAGCAAATCTAAAAAAAATTACTTTAAATTAATGATTATTCAAAAAGTTGTTTTTTGACATTTTAAAAAATAATTTGTTTTTTAATAAGGGATGTCAAAAATAAAATGTTACGTCAAAATTTTGATATAATTTTTTTTTCTTTAAAGTTGCTACAAAAATATTCTTACAGAATCAACATATCTTGTAAAATAAGCAAGACGAAAATTCCCCATATCGTCACCCTAATTCTGAAACGTCGTAACCCAACTTAACAAAATTTTACAGGAATAAGAAAAGTTAGAAGCAATTTACATAACGTAAGCATTATGCATTATTTAGCAGCGTTATATATATAGAGATTCTTGTTAGCAGCATATAGCTATGTATAATTGAGGAGCAGAAGTAACAAAGGGGCTAGGTGCCAAAACTGTTAAATGGAGATATTTAATAAATTGATGACGAAAATCACTTATCGGAAGTGCCGTCTATTTGCCCGATTGCTTACGAAATTAGTAGTCCTGCGACTTTGCACGTTTGATAGGAAGTCGATGGCCCATAGAATCTTTCTATGTAAAAATCTCGTTTTCAGGAAAAGTGGCACTTAGCCCCTTTGTTACTTTTGCTCCTTAATTACTAACCTTTGACGTAAAAATATTAATTTTCATTTTTTTGTTGGTTACGACGTGTCAGAATTAGGGTATCGATATAGTTATGGAAAAAGCTAATAACATCATTTTAAAGAGCTAAAAAAAGGGCGAGTATCAGTTCCATCGAAAATAGGACACACTGTACATCTAGTAACACAGAAAACAGTCTTCAGTTTACTTTAACTAAAAAGATAATTTTGAATTTGTGTTTGCTTCAATAGTTATCACTGCATTAGCCCCCTCAGTTGATCTTCATTTTGGAAAATATGAAAAATATGAAGTTTTTTTTTTAAATATGAAGTAATATGAAGTCTGAAAAACATGAACATTTTCATAAAATATGGAAGTGTTGAGAGCCCTGTATCAAAAACATTTTAAGACTAATTAACGAACCAAAAGTATTTGATTAATCCGGAACTCCACTATCACTTTCTTATAATAATAATAATATTGATAGTTTTGTATTAACAACTACGGCCAATCGAATAAATATTTGTATAAAAGATGGCGGGGCTATTTCAATTTTTTGAAAAACACAATTTAGTTTGAGCTCGATTTTTTAAAAGCCCCTGTAGATATTTTTAATTTCACTACATCATCCGTTTGGGCTTGCAATAGCAAAACTTTTCTTTAACTAAAATTGTATCTCTAACCGTGTCCGAAATCCCCACGTAGTTACTTTTATCTAAGACACCCTGTATTTTCTTTCATTATCAATAGTTTTCATGCTATTTCCATTTTTTTGCTTTTTTTTAAAAGTATCTAAACTGGTCTAAGAGCAGAGTAGAGGTTTTGAGATTATTTTAGCACAATAAGAAACCTTTTGTGGCTTATTATTGGTGACAAAGTCGTGCAATTTTGTCAAAATATACATTTACAATCAATTTCAAACAAGCGTCATTTTATTCAAAATTGACGTTTCTGTGACTACCCATTTACAATGGCCCAGTTTATGGTACCTCCGTGTTTATTTTTTGAAAAGCGTATGGAAAAAGTATGAATTTTGAAAGAAAAGTAGTTTTTTTCGATCGAAAATCAAAATTTTTTATTTAACCTTTAAATTCCAAACCAAATAGACCTATTAGGATTGACGTTACACTGAGGGGCACACAAACCAAAACAGGCTATAAACAATGGTGACACTTTTAAATTTACATAGAAAAAAATTGTCAAAGTCACGCCAACAAGATGACAGCTTTGGAGGAAGATTCTATAATTATTTGCACTGGGTCGAATTTAAGCCTAGATCTCTTTTGCTTTTATGGCTTAAGAGAACGATTAGTACTTGGATACGATTCTAGGAGAAACCAACCTGCTGTGTGCCCCTTGAGGAGTCACATGACCTTAATAGGTCTATTCCGTCGAAGCTTGTATTTGCCAAGGTGCTTAATCAAATTCCAACTCGCTTTGGTTTAAGTAAACGTCAAATTGGCGATGTAAATGATCGTGAACAAACACATATATATGTCAACCTTACAGTAAGCGTTCAAAATTGATTGTAAATGTAACTTAATACGCTCAAGATTATCATTTTTTGTATGCACTCATGTCATTATCCCCAAAATTTGTAAGTTTTTTATTGTTGATAAGCTAAGCTAATTTATGGCGTAGTACTGTTTCAATCTGATATTTCCATTTATAGACGAATGACAGTGTCTACTGTTAAAATTTTTTAATATCGCCGTCATAACAAAATATATTTTTTTTTTGGTGGCGTTTACAATCTTAAAAGCTGTATCAATATGTTATACCTGAACCATAAAACCCAATTAAAATGTAAAAAAGTTTAGTTTTAAACTGCACGTCTTTTAAAGTGGATAATTAAAAATTTATTGCGAGAGAACATACAATATTAATAGTTAAGCAATCACCTAAAACTATATGAAAATCTGATCTTATAAAACTTTAGTCTATTTCTCATGGCGATTTTTTTTAATAAAAAGGGCTCTTTATTTTGCATAGGATTACTGACAATGAGTTCCTAATGGGGTTCTAATGCAGGGTTGCCAACATGTAAAAAATTCCTAGAACGCACTTAAAACTTCCCTAGATTTCCCTAAATTTAAAAATCAGCGGTTCGGTAAAGTAAATTTGTTCGGGTGCATCTGAAATTTTTCATGAAGAACCTCAAAATAAATTTGAGTTGGAAGCCAGACATTTTGTTTCTGTTCGCACCCTTAGAACGAAACTTACACAACTCAAAAAATTTAATTGTAGGTAAACAGAAAGAATACTCTGCCAATCTATGGGCACCTAAGCTCACTCACTAGGTACTATAGTTATAGTGTACGTGTGAGTTAATATAACTAAAAACTGAAGTATATTTTATTCAACTCCAGACTCAATTATCTTTCGTTTGATACCACACAAGCCATGTTTTCACTTAAACTCTAATTTTTAAAATCTACCCCCGCCCCTTTTTTTAAAATAAACTAAAATGTATTTTGTTTAATTCCAGACTCAATTACCTTTCGTTTGATCCCACACACGCCATATTTTCACATAAACTCTAATTTTTGAAATCTTCCCCCACCCTTTTATTCGGCATGCGTTCGGTGGATTTTATTTATTTTTAAATGGGACCATCTCGGCCCAAGACCCAGCCTATGTACCAAATTTCATTTAAATCGGGCAAGCAGTTTTTGAGTTATGCGCGTTGGTCGTTACAGACCGACAGACAGACGGCGCGACAAAGAAGTTTCAAAATCATCTGAAACGCAATTATATATAAAAAATTTTGAAATCGGAACAACTTTTTTTTCTCGAAAAAATTAGGATCACCACAGCTCACACTACTATAGTATAGTAGTAGTGTGAGCTAACTACTATAGTAGTAGTGTGAGCTAATATCTCTAACTTTCGATATAACTGATTTCTGAACTGAATTTCTTGATTTGAACATCAATTTTCGGCAGGCATCAACTAGGTAAAATATAATTAATAATAATTAATAATTTTCTCGTTTTATCACGAAAAGTAAAAATTTTTAAATTTCGAGCTGTGTCAGTTTCGTTTTGAGGGTGCGAATTGTCTACAAGTTTCAAACACAGAAAGAAACGTTTATCTTCTTTAATAAAAAAAAACTTTTTATTGAACTATAAAATGAAAGAAATAAAAAACAAACAATTTCAAATAAAAAAATTATATACCGGGTGGGCCAAAAAAAAACCGGATAATTTTACAATAAAAATATTTGTATTTACAATAATTGCTTTGTGAATTCATTGGTACACTAAATTTAAATGAAGAGAGTTGTATTGTGGAACTCTCAAACTTTCTCTAAAATTTACTAAAGTTTCTCTTAATCCCTAAAGCTGCCGAAATTTCCCTAGAATAGGGAAATTTCCCCAAAAGTTGGCAACCCTGTTCTAAGGCGCTAAGGTCAAAATTGATAGCTAATGCGTCTTGTAACAAATCACCGAACCATGCGTTTGACGTTGTGGTTCCATTTCTGGTGGCATCACTGATTTCAGTGTTACTAAACTCAGACAGTTACTCGAGATTTAGTGAGAAATTGTTGAACTTTTGTCTGGCTGGTATAATGGCACACATACAAACAAAACTTTTGATAAAATCCATAAAAATTAGTTACAAAACAGACTGCAGAAAATAAACTTGTCAAAAAACAACGCGCCGCTTCAATTTTAGTGATGAAAATATGGCAAACCTAAAAAAAGGAGGAGCTCCCAACAGAAATGAGACCAGAACGTCAAACGCATGCTGCAGTGATTTTTAGGTTTTGACATATATGTCAGCTATCCATTTTGAAAATAAACGGACAGTTTTAAAGTCTGCTGGAACGGTCTATGTATCCATGTAACAACGTGACTTTTGACCACTGTTTATTGTTTAATTTTTAGAGTGAATGAACAGACAATATTTCTTTTTGGGAAAATGTTATTGCTAAATGTTGTGCTACCAAGATAAAGTGCATTAAATATTTTTTTAAATAACTTTTTGCCAGTTATCATAACCAGCATAGTAAAAAGTGACAAACCATGTTTCAAAAATGATGAAATCCACTACATAATTTTCACTATCCATGAAAAAATATTTATTTGTAAAATTTCAAAAATGTGAAAATATTTATGAAATAATTTAATTTATAAAATTAAACGTATCCACTTCAAAAGTCAGACACTCAAGAAGATAAACTTAAACTGAATGGTTATTTGAATTCCTTATTTGGCACATTTTTTGTAAATATAGTCATAATTTTGTGTGTTAATTGTTATTTTTTTTTCTGACAATACCTGTACCGTGCAAAGGCAAAAGAAGGTACACGCAAAAATTAAAATACGATATCTTTTAAGACATTTTTTTACATTAAATAAACTTTTTATGATTTTTTTTTTAATTTTAAAAATATATATTTATGCAGAGGAAAAATTATAATTTATACAATTCAAAAATTTTGGTATTTTTGCCTTTGGATGGTAGACCTGTTTTTACTAAAAATTACAGGAAATATTAGTATGAACAAGAAAAATTGGAGCAATGGAAACAAAGTTCAAAATAAAATAGTCCTCAGATAATTTACACTGGCTTTCGGTTAGCATAGAAATAGAACCAAAATACAGGGTGTTAATAAAGTATGTCGCCAAACTTCAGAGAATGATTTTTTGAGTAATTTTAAGAACGAAACTTTGAATAGACATGGCTCCGCAAATGCTTAGTTTTTAAGATACAGGTTTTTTCTTTATAGCTCGTGCAGTTTACGAGACGTTTGGAACTACAGGGTGATATTTATTCATGGGTCATGCCTCCTTTTTTCCCCAGAACTTTTTTGTGGTAAGCCAATGGCAGATTCAAAAATATAAAATGGATTTTTTGTTTTATTCAGAAACTTTTTGATCTGTTGCAATTTTTTGTATCTCTAACCGTTTTCGAGAAAAAAGACAAAAAAGGAAAATCTGTACCCTGCTAAACGACATTAAAATTTTAAATAGTCACTACATTACATTATTTTAATTTTATGCGAGTTTTATGTAATTTCTGAATAGCAATCGAAGGAACAAATGATCTTTTTTGACTTTTTTCTCAAAAACGGTTAGAGATACAAAACATTGCAACAGACCAAAAAGTTTCTGAATAAAAGAAGGATTTCATTTTATATTTTCGAATGTGCCAGTGACTTACTGCAAAAAAGTTCTGGGGGAAAAAAGGCATGACCCCGGACAAAATATCACCGTTGTAGTTTTTTCCTCATATTTGGCATGCTTAATGATGTATGGCTTGTAGCTGAATACATATATTCCAGATTTGAGCTAAACATCTCAAAAACTGCACGAGTTATAAACAACCTATATGTCGGAAACTAAACATTATCGGACCCATGTTTATACAAACTTTTTTTCTTAAAATCACTCAAAAATAAACCTCTGAAGTTTGGCGACATACTTTGTTAACACCCTGTATATTTCTAGGTCTTTATCACACTTTAAATGCAAAATCAAATCGTTTGACCATTTCCATTCTTTTATTAGCATTAATAAATAAGCAAAATGTTAATTACATGATACATTTTCAATAATTATTCCTGGTACAGAAAATGATATTTTCTTGTAATCATGACATTATTTATTTTTATTTAGTTGCATACCCAGTAAATTTTGTGTTTGTTTAAAGGTATAAGGAGTATCAGGAGTTAGAAATAATGAAACATTCATTAATACATGATTGCACTTTGTTGTAATAAAATTGATATGAATGTTTTGTTACATCAATCTACCTAATAAAAAGTATTTTTTACTTAACTAGTGTATATTAAGAATTGCTTATTTTTATTAAATCTTTTTACACGGATTACCAAACAAATGATCCGTGCTTTTTACAAATATATTTACAAGATTACTTGAATATCAGGTAATTTTTAAAGCTACATTATTTTAACATAATTTATTCTACTGGAGAATTTACAATGGAGACCTTGATTAATGATTAATAATGAAAATAAAGGTAACAATAGGTCTGAAGACATACTGCACCTGGGCTACTTGATGGCGTTTAGTGATAAAGACAACAAACTGTGCACAAGGGTCCCTGAGGCCGTAAAAGACGATTTGACCAGCAGCGAGCCTTTTCCAAGTCGTGACTGAAAACTTGGGGTGGGGGAAAAGGGTGGAGATGGGTGAAACCTGTAAATAGTAAATTAGTTGGTAGTGGTTTTGGCACATTTCGCCTACATACGCCTCCTAGGGGCCATAAATGTAATTTTTTTTGACAACAATTTTTAACCATTCTGATCCGCGAAAGTAACCCCCTTCACCACCCGGGGACGCGGACAAACTAGAATATATTTTTTTGATCCTTGTGCACAGTTACCTTTATTTCACACAATCCTTTTTTACAGCAAACTATAATTTTTTAAATCAACCCCCTGGTTTTGGCTTATGTGCGGTGAATTTAATGTGAGTTTTTAAGTGGGACCAACTAGAGCCAAAACCCAACCTAGGTACCAAATTTCATCAAAATCTGGCAAGCGGTTTATGAGTTATAGGCGTTGGTCGTTACAGGTAATTTTTAAAGCTACATTATTTTAACATAATTTATTCTACTGGGGAATTTATAATGGAGACTTTGATTAATCATTAATAAAAACCTTGAGTCAAACCTTAATGAAAATAAAGGTAACAATAGGTCTGATGACATACGGCACCTGGGCTACTTGATGGCGTTTAGTGATAAAGGCAACAAACTGTGCACAAGGGTCCCTGA
Organism: Aspidapion aeneum; assembly: GCA_963576565.1. Lineage (NCBI taxonomy): Eukaryota > Metazoa > Arthropoda > Insecta > Coleoptera > Brentidae > Aspidapion > Aspidapion aeneum. Next base: position 89,986,286 of record OY755044.1, on the reverse strand, counting down.
GGCCCAAAAAGACGATTTGACCAGCAGCGAGCCTTTTCCAAGTCGTGACTGGTAACTTGGGGTGGGGGAAAAGGTTGGAGATGGGTGACACCTATAAATAGTAAATTAGTTGGTAGTGTTTTTGGCACATTTCGCCTACATACACCCACTAGGGGCCATAAATGTAATTTTTTTTGACAACAATTTTTAACCATTCAGGTCCGCGAAAGTAACCCCCTTCGCCACCCGGGGACGCGGACAAACTAGAATATATTATTTTGATCCTTGTTCACAGTTACCTTTAATATAGTTTCACACAATTCAAATTTATAGCAAACTATAATTTTTGAAATCAACCCCATTGTTTTGGCTTATGTGCGGTGAATTTAACTTTTAAGCGGGACCAACTAGAGCCAAAACCCAACCTAGGTATCAAATTTCATCAAAATCTGGCAAGCGGTTTTTGAGTTATACGCGTTGGTCGTTACAGACAGACAGACAGCGCGATAAAAAAGTTTCAAAATCATCTGAATTGCAAAGATATATAAAACTTCTTGAAATCGGAGCAACTTTTTAAAAATTATTTTTGACACGATCACCATAGCCACACTACGAGAGTTACAATCAAATACATGTTTAAAGAATCGAAAAGTGAAGCGCTCATAGCTGGCTTTGGAAACAATGGAAAATTTAAGTTCGCAGATGCAAATTTTCAAGTGGTCATGCAAGTGTTTTGTCATATAGACACAGCTGCTATGTGGGTGGAGGCCATATTGACATGTTGCGGTGTTTTGCGTTTATCGTGTAAAATTATGTTTTTTTTTTTGTGAAAAATGCGAAATAATTCATGTAAAACATGTGCGGTTTGTGGAAAAATGTCCGGAAGTAAGGGAGTGCCATTTTATTGGTAACTACACGTATTTTTCTTTATAATTTGTTAATAAAGTTAAGCGTGGTTTATAGATGCCATTCAACACTCTTCTGGTGTCCACAATAAATCTGCACAATTAGTTTTAGAAAAACTAAAATTTTAATCCACATTTTGATAAATTTTCACCCAATCAACTAGTTTTTAGAAAAAAAATAATACACATAACCCCAAACATTTGACAATTGTCAAATAATGTAGTGACGTAACGGAGTATGTTCCAAAACCACCAAAACTGACGCATGCGCAGTAATCGAAATCCTGTCTACCCGAAAAAGGAACATTAAGAATTAAATAGGGGTCCTGGCTTCAAGCATCGCGTGTGAGAATGCATGAGTATGCCCCATATCTTTGGTTACAGTATACTGTGAGCTAAAAATCGTTTTGCCAATAAATGTTTATGTCGGGGACTTTTTAAATTGGCGCCCTGGAAAATAAAAAAAAATCCTATTTGAAATTCGGAAAAGTAGATTGAATTAAAACAAAAAAATTGTGACCCTTACCTCTGTCTGTATACATACATATTTAAAAATTTATTTTTTCTGATTTTTTTAATTGATTATTTTTGACAGAAAAATAAATAAAACGGCCATTTAAAAAGTCCCCGACTGTACATCCTATTATTCTAGACTAAAACGTAGAACTGGCAACTAAGCGCGGAGGAATCCTCTCTGGACCGGCTCGTATCAGGTATGTGATGGCTAGCGCCCTCTACCGGCCGTCAGCTAGTGAAACAAAACAATTTTTTTAATAATTAAACAAGTTTCGTGGCTAATCGGGTAAAAAGGAGCTTTTGTTTCTCTTATATTTTTCCGTGGGTAGCTTGAAAGCTTAACCTCACGCAGGTCCAAGATCTAATGGACACCTAATAGGTGTTGACAGTTAACTGTTTCGTCCTTATGGGACTCCTCAGAACACTGCTTGATCAATGTGACACTCTTGCGAAGTTAATTAGACGGTTTTGTCTCTAATCCTATGTAAACAGTGATAAAACTGTCGCAAAAAGCATCAACTACCGAGATACGATATTTGGGTGAACCAAATACGTTAGAGCATAAATATGGGGCATACCCATGCATTCTCACACGCGATACTTGAAGCCAGGACCCCTTGATTGTTTTGGAACATACTCCGATACGTCACTACATTAAGACGGCTGAATGCCTGAAGGGGAGAAGACTAGAGATTTCACAAAAAAATTACCCCAAAGTTAAATTCTCCCCGTCTGGGAAAACAGACGTTTATTGAACTAAAACAAAGGAAAAAAATCGGCAACACGCTAGAAGCTTACCTTCTTTCATTTAACAGCAGTTTGACTCGCGGCGCCGCGGACTTTCTTGTGGCTGGAATTTTGATCTTAATCTTAAAACACGTGTGACTTCTTTCAGTGTCTTTTCGGAAGTGGTTCTCCATTCCCCTGTCAAATACAGGGGGGCGCTTTAAACTCCGAGCGTGTGCAAAGCCGCATGAATTTAGCAAAATGATCAGGTGTTCAAAAAAGGAAATAACTTTCAATAAAGAGAAAAATGATCACCTGATCGGAATTTCCCCAAACAAGGAGTTTCCTTTTTTAAAGGTTTGGCTAAAGAGCCCAAAAATATCAAAACAAAATTACAGGTTAGGTTTTCCCACAAATTCAAATAAAAACAAAAACAAAAAATAACTGGCAGCATTAAACAACATTATTTGACAATTGTTAAAAGTTTAGGGTTATGTATTTTTTTCTAAAAAAAAATAAAATAAAAGTTTTTCTAAAACTAACTGTGCCGATTTATTGTGGACACCATGAAGAGTGTTTAATGGCATTTATAAACCACTGTTAACTTTAACAAATTATGAAGAAAACTACAAGTTATTACCTATGAAATTGCACTCCCTTACTTCTCCCGGACATTTTTTCACAAACCGCACATGTTTTACGTGAATTATTTCCCATTTTTCATAGAAAAAACATACTTTTACACGGCAAACGCAAAACATCGCAAAATGTAACTAAGCAACAAAGATGGCCTCCACCCACACAGCAGCTATGTGTCTACATGACAAGAAACACGCATGCGCACTTGCAAATTCGCGTCCGCGAATTTAAATTTGCCATTGTTTTTAAAGCCAGCTATGAGGGCTTCACTTTTCGATTCTGTAAACATGTATTTATGCTATAACGTATTTGGGGTGAACACTAACGGATCTAATTTGGCCCATAATAAAATACTTTTCTTACCAATATATGTGCAGCCCCTTAAACTGGCGATGACGGTTTCTGAAGTGTGCCAAATGCGTTCTGACGTAAACGTATTATTCCCGGGCACTCAATAGTATTTGCCGGTCATTTTAATTTAATAACGCCGCTTTTCTTCCAATTTTTACGTTTCTAGCCCGCAAACCAATGGGTAGGAAAGGTCTTGTTTTAAACTTAAGGTATTGATGATTGCTTTCTTTTCGTCAGATGTCCGTTTCGTGTTGCACTTCTTCAACCACCACGTTATCCAAATTAGTCTGTAAAACACAGAGATAATGTATTACATTAAAAAGGCTAATATGGGAAGAAAGACTAATAAATAACGAAAATTAAAAAAAAAAGTTTCCTGTGCATCAGCCGGGACGCGAACTCGAAACCTTTGGCTTTGTAAGCAAACGGTCAACCAAATGGGCCACGGAAACACATGATTATAAAAAAAATAAAATCATGGCTAGTGGCACAGTATAGGAACGTTAGTTTTCAGGGTATTGCACTTTTAGGGATAAAAAGTACATTTTTTACCCTGCATTTTTTGGATAAAAGTTTTACTTTTTATCCCCGGAAGTAAAAAATCTGAACAAAAAGTTAAAAATCGGAATAAAAATCCTACAAAAAAGGGATGACTATATCAATATACGATTTGACCTTTAAAGTCGAGATTCGCAGTTTTTCCCCTAGAAACACCTAAAATCCCCCAAAAACAAGGAAATTGAGACACCCTGGACATTATGATTATTATGAATTTCCCCTGCTACAAATCTAATTTCTAGCTCACCTGCCCATCTTCCTGAACTATCACTTGATATATGTGTTCGCTGTTTTCTTCAATAATGACATCGGCTTCCACAATCTCCTCCTCCGTTGTATTTGTTAATAGTAAATCCTATAAAAAGAATCGTTTCTAAAGAAATAATAGTAAAAATACTACCAACTAAAAAAGTAAAGGTACCCTTTACTTCTTAAGAATCGAATATATGGTTTGGAATTCTTAGTTCACCAACTTTCACATAGGAAAAACCATTTGGCCAGGATTTTGTAAAAAATTTCAGCCTGTGCGACGGATCTTGACAAATAAAGAATGATTTCCCTATTTTGTCACATCTTGACGAATTATGAAGAATTGCTCGAATACCGGTAGTGCCCTAAAACATCCTAAAACCTCTGTAAACCCATTTTTTGTGTGGACAACCCCACTTGCACTAACCTGTGTCTCTTCGACTACTTCCTCTTCTCGTTGTTCTTCTTCTTCTTGTTCTTCTTCTTCAGTCTCTTTGTCATTTTGTGGGAACGTGAAATTTGCTGCGTTTATCAGATTCATCTCTATGGGACCTTCGACGCCATAACATCCCCATATCCATAGCTAAAAAAATTACTCTTGATTTAACATTCTCACTACTACTCTTATTCTTTTTGTTGTGCAAACTGATTTGCAAAATTAATCAAAGGTGTTACAATACTAAAGTTTAATTTTTTTGCATTTTACAATCTTTTTAATTTGGGGTAACTTACAGTGATTTTTATACAGGGTGTTTTTTTTTAAGGTAACATACGCCTTTTTGGGTATTCATCGCACGTTTTTGGAAAAAAACTTGAATGCGTCAATTTTGTTTGCAAGTGGGACACAGCATGAGTACCATTTTTAAGTACATTTCTGAAAAAAAAATTATAAAAAATCCCGAAACACGTTGATTTGAGGAATTTGAGGAACATATTGCAGTGACTCTTATTTTTTAGTTCATTAATTTTTGTATTTTTCTTATTTTATTTTTTACCGCTCCTTCCTAAGTAAATATGTTAATAAGGAATTGATACATTTTTACATGTCTAATCTTGCTCATCGCTAGTAGTCATGATTGTACTACCCTTTGCGCAACGACATTAGGCTGTGCTAGAATCGGAATAAATTGCGTCATTTTACACAAAAAAAATACTTTAAGACAACCGAATTCTCTACAATCTAAGCTTCTTAGGTTTATTAGTTTCGGAGATACGTGTGGTTAAATGTGTAAAGTTACATTTTATCGGTAGGGTCATTTTCCAAGCCACGTACCGGTTAAACTAATTGTCCCAACGAAAAGTGATTGAAACGGAATTTATAGAGAATCGTATTGGCTTTAACATGGTAGTACTTGTAAAACTGTGCCTCTAGGTATTGTAGTTTGGGCAATAACCAAAAAAATAGTAAAACATAGATGTGTAAATAATTGAACCATATGCTGTAAGCGCCAAATACTGTTTTTTTGGAAAATTAAAAAAAAAACGTTTTATTTTTAATTGCTTAGACATGGTTTATAAGTCTTATAAGGTTGGCTTTAGGTTGTATAATATTAATTTAGGTATTATTGCCAGGATAGGGTTTTATGAACTTAGTTGCTATATTTTAATAAAACAACGTTGTATATCCACGTCGGTTACAACGTAGTTTTGCGGAAATAGGGCGGTCAGAACGTTGTTTTATGTTTAAAAATAAAGCACAATGAAAAAAACGTGTTTATTAACTTAGTTTGAAACCATTTTTGGGTTTAGTAGGTACCTAGAAGCTGTAAGTATACACTCTTAAGATTTTCATAAAAAGTTACATATTTTAATGGAATATATATGGCACATACAACGTTGTTACACCGGAGTATGCAAGTCAACTAATTTTATTACCATTATAAAACACGAATAGAAGCCCCGTATACTCGTACCACTTTATAGGTTGATTATTTCGACCACATACAACGTTGCTACATGGAAAACTCGAATGTGCCTATATTGGCGGTTGCAACGTTGTTCCAGCATAGCATTCAATTATGGAATCTATAGTAGGATGCCATAGCGTCTTTCATCGGCTTTTTGATAAAGATTTCATAACACCTGGCTTTGTCAATTACTAATTGGTGCGAACCAACACCGCCTGACCTGAGACATAAAAATGCTAAAAAATATATCTAAATATTTTTTTAATCCTGAGCGGTTTAAGCTAGAGTAATAAAACTTGACCTGCATAATAGCCTTCATGTACTGAATTTTCAGGTGTCAAAAAAATTACATATATGGCCCCTGGGAGGCCTATGAAGGCAAAGTGTGTTTTTAGATTATCCCTTATATCTTCTAGACTATTGCACCAGTCAATCTAGGTCTCACTAAACTGGAAGCGTAGACAATATGGTGTTTGACAGTAGTAAAAACAAAATATATATTTATTTTTAGATATCTCTTTAGGTCTTGGGAATGCTAAAAACAAACTTTTTTGTTTAATTTTTTCTCAAATTCATAATCCTTTTAATTAAATAAATTAATTGAATTAAAACAATTAGCCACGTGATTCACCAATCAGCTGCGGGTGACGTCATAAAACCGTAAACGCCTCAAACGAACCTATTTTATATGTTAATTTCTTATGGATGGTAATGTTTGCTTTGGTTTAAAGTGCGAATTATCGTCCTAAATAAGATTTTATTTTGTGTTTTGCTCATAAAAAAAAACATTTTCAATGGAAAACGGACTCTTCAAAGCCGATAGCTCCAACTTGCCAATGCTGAATTTCTTTATGGTGGCAGGCTTCTTTGCCAACAACAGTGATTTTTGTTCTGCAGAATTTGGAAATGTTAAAATGTTGATGTAAGTATTCGATAAGTTGTTTTGTATATAACTGAAAGTTCTTTAACGATATTCTTCGCCTATTTTTACTCATTTAGATTTTGAGGTTAGGTTATATGTTTTGCTTTTTTATTTAATATGCCACTTACAATAGATTCCATTAAATACTCATCATTATTATTTTAAGCATTAAAACAAAATTTTCTAAATACATTAAACACCCATTAAATGGTACTCGATATAGTTTTCCATATCATTGGGCAACTGTAATAATAAATTAATTCACAGAAAAAAAAACAAAAATAAAGATCATGTAATAAACCGAGGGGGGACAGGTAGGCAAAAAGTATACAACGACCAGCAATACTTGAAGTACTGCATAGGTTACCCTGCATAGTCCTGCGTGGGTACTGCCTAGTCCTACCTATGCACTGCCTAGTCTTGCATACGCACTGCTCAGTCCTACAAATCATTATAGAAAACGTGAGAAAAATTAATAGAAACAATTTAGTTATACTCACATCAAAGTGATCTTTACAAATGTAAAGTGAAGATGTATTAGATAAGGCCCTTGGGTCTCTTTGAGCAAGTTCTAGTCACTTTTTCCGTTATTTTACTACTGTAGGCACAGGAATAAATAGTTTTTCAGATGTTTTTATGCTGGTATTCGAACACTGAGGCACTAAACACCACTTATTGGACATTTTTTTACATAAAAAACAGTAAAAACACAGACCAAAAACAAATAAACACTTGAATGCCGTGTATCTGTCCGCGAGTTTAATGCGCTGTGACGTCATTGCAACGCCATGCTAGAAATGAGCGTTTTAGCGGCAAATTCAAATCGGAAATTAGAAAACTTGATTTTAAATGTAGTCATGATAAAATATACTGTTTAATAATTTTGCGTAGCAAATTAGGGATCTATGCATCATTCTAAACTCTTTTCTAAAATTTGTCAAATACCCTATATAAGAAAAAGTTTCAAAGCTGTTAATACACCCGCTAATTAGAGCCAATAATTTTTGAAATTTCCGATAAAATTTTTTTATTGACCTATACTCTGCCCTAGGTAATCGAAATTGTACCAAACGAGTGGGGTCGACCACTTCTTAATTTTAAGTACCCCCGGCCCCTAGGGCTGAAAGGGCCCAAAATCTTATTTTGACCCCACTTCATAATCAAAAATCACTTGTTTTCTCCCCGTTGTTAATAACCTCGATTTTTTTTAGTTAGTTTGCCTGTAGGTAATTGTATGAACTACCAATTTAGTGAGACCTTGAAGATATAAGGGATAATCCAAAAACACATTTTGCTCCCATACGCCCCCTAGAGGCTATACATATAATTTTTTTTGACAGTTAAAGAATCAGTGCTGGAAGGTCGATACGCGTGCCAAGTTTCATTACTCAAGCCCTTCGAAACTAAAAAAGTTATATTGATATTTTACCTTTTTAGCATTTTTGTGTCTGTTAACACCAATTAGTAATCGATTAAAACCGTGTTATAAAATCTTTATAAAAAAGCCGACAAAAGATGTTATGGCCTCCTACTATAGATTCCATAATTATTTAGTATATTTTTTTTGTTTTCTGGAAGATCGATGTTTTATTAGTTTTTTCGTTTTTTTCCAAACTATGATACCTAGAGGCACAAGTACCGTGTTAAAGGCAAGACCATTCTCTACAAATTCCTTCTCCAATAGTACTAGGCAGTGCATGGACAAGACTAGGCAGCACTTCTTAGGCAGTATTCAGGCAGCACCTCAAGTACTGTTTGATGGGTACAAATTTTCCTTTACTGTGTGTATCATAATATGATTAAAATCAATAACTTAAAATTCTATACAAGTCAGACCGGTTGCATCATAAAAATTGATTAAAAAATCTGTATTTCATGATATTTGATATGGACTTATAGGGTTATATCTCGTATACAAAATATATAAAATTAGTTAAAAACTCGTAAAATGTATTTACGAGATTCTATGTGGGATTTTTCTCAGATTTCAGAGTAAAAGACAGAATTTTCGTAAATAGCTTAATTTTGCTGAGACACCCAATTTTTTCCTCTGCGATTCTTCAAAGTGATTCCTAACAAAGTGCGCAGGCGCTCAATGTCAATTTAGTGACTAAAATATTCTCCAAGTATTAACAATAACTAATTTTTTGCTTAAATGTAAAGATTTAATGATATTGTGACGATTTTCCCAAAAAGGCATTTAATATTCCTTCAAAGTTATAAATTGCATGTAGAATTTTTAGTTGACGCAATTTAGTCTAAACAGTCATTTCGGGGTTTGCGATAATTGACCAATAGAACGGCTCTATGCTGGACTTTTGCGAGGACGTGGAAGTTAGCTGTCACGCAAAAGGAGGGACATGAAAGCGGAACAGTCAGTGTTGCCACCTCTACCGATTTTTCGGTAGATCTACCGATTTAGCCTTTTACTTTACGATATACCGAATTACCATAGTTTTCTACCGATTTTTTTTCGATATAGACTTGTTTTTTTTATACGCCTCGTAATCGCGATTAAAAAAAAACACCATGAATAAAATATTCTTTTTATGTAAGATCCTTTGTAGAATAAAAATTTTATTTCCAGCCATTGTTTTTCAAAGTGTATTTATAGCGCCATCTCTTGGATTTTGCGATATACTTAGCCGCAAGCGGCATTAAAGATCACGCTATTATAAACCCTGAGGTTTTTTAAAGAATATTATCTACCTAATAATAACTATTGCAATAAAGCCAGGCACAAATTGTGCCGGGCACTATATTGACAGTTTCACATTATAAGAACAGCTGTTTTCTTTTAAAATAAGGCCATTGTGTATTATAAGAGCCGGAATTAATGGAAAATAAACGACTGGATTTCTAAATTCGACTTTGGTATGTCAATTTTGAAAGATCAACTGTCAGTTTTTAATGCGAAACTGTCAATATAGTGCCCGGCACAATTTGTGCCTTGCTTTATTGCAATAGGTCCCTAGTATGTACCTAATTTTTTTATTTAATTCTTAATTTTGGTATTTTGTCAGTAAAAACAAATCGTAGAAATACAATTTACATACTAAATCAATCCAAACTATCGATAGTTCTTCAGCACTGCTTGCTGAGATGATTAAAAAATCTACCGATTTTTCTTGAAGCCTTCTACCGAAGACCTCAGGGTCGAGGGTGGCAACACTGGGAACAGTAAAGTGCGGTGGCTTTTTGGGGGTCGTGGCATTCGGTTTTAGGGGTGTAAAAATTAAGCATCTCAAGTGGCCCAGGCTAGGGAATCCGGAGGGCTACGAAAGGGTGATAGCTGAATCAAAAGGGCGTAAATAAGTGTCATTTTTACAAAAAAAAAAGCAGAGCGGAGTGCTGTGCCGGTTATACGATTAAAAGTAAGTAAATTATTAAGGCTGCACAGTAGTGTGACAATATTAAAACATGAAAAAATGTTTTTTCTACAAATTAGATGCTCTAAAGTCAGTGTCATGTCAACAACATGTCAAAATAACGAGATAAAAAAAGAAACAGTAAATAATGAATACCTGGCAATTTTTTTTGTTTAAAAAATGTTTAAAAGTAAATGGCAACATTGTTTTACAAATCGTATACTTAGTTTAGTCAACCTGACGCTCGGATAAAACACAAGAAAATTGTGAAAATTTGTTTTCGAAAAGTGAAGTAATATTAACTCAGCAGTTCACGGTACAAACAAAATTCAAGAAGAGGTTGGTGTATTAACTACCCAAGTAACATTTTAGGGCATATTGGCGAGCTGAAGGGTCAAAATGTTCAATAATATGTCAAAAATTCTACTTTTTTCCTTAAAAAAAATTACTTCGAAGTTAAATGGTTGTAGAAGTGGAACAAATAACCCAATAAATCATTATTTGTAGATATGAAATTTTGAAGAATACTTTTACGAACAACCTTTTAATTTTTTCCCTCTTTGTAAGTCTTCAAACTCGTTTCAGCTATAAAGGCAAAGGGAGGAGACAATTTGTGCTAAGCCTGACCTAGTATACTTTGAGGTTCTCGATTGCCGTGGGCATTTTTAAGACAACATAGCTTTTATTCAGATAGATATAGAGGGCGCAACAAAACGGGGACCCCAGAAGGCCTTGTGAGTTATTTGTTCATATTGTCCAAACCATGGTCAAAGTCTAATTTAGGTAACTTACACATGCAAGACAAACTTTACTGATTACCTATTTTCTCCTTCCAAATTGCCTTGGTTTTTGTCCCCATAATTTTTAACCTACTAATTTTCTATAGGAAAAAGTTAGTTTAGTAAAAATTAGTTTGTAGCAAAACCCCATTTATTTCCTGTCCAAATATAATTTTAAATTTTAATCGTTTACCGCGTTTACTCTGATTAGTGGACTAAAAGCCGTGCCTCCCATATTCGTTAGTGACGTGTGAGCATACCAGAATGTCGACAATTCACCGAACGGTCGCGCCATTTTCCATCAGTTTTCATCCTTGCTAAGGCTATACTTTCTCAGTTCTGTTGTTTTCATTTAGGTGCGAACGTCAAAGTTTAATCTATAACTTAGGATTTATTCTGGGGATTAGCACGCGCTTGGTCGTGGTAGTTTTAGTATCATATTATCTTTACGTAAATATTATTTTTTATGGCATCCCAAGTAACATTATTACCACTCAAGGTTTTATTAATTTGGTTCCTAGGTTATTTAGAGGGTGCTGTTATGGGTTTTAGGATCAATTTGGCTACATAAAGGTAATTTATATTGCCAATTACCTAAAGGAGTGTTATACAACCAAAAAGTGATTTATTAAGGGAGTATAATAAAACTGATATTCCTTCTGTTCCTTTTAGATACTTTTTGTTTTATTGATTTCTGATTTATAAAGATGGTCTTATAAAACCATTTTACCTAAAGTTTTTAAAAAGAAATAATTATAAACTGTGGTCATTTAGTTTTTTTTTATTACTTTAGGTCATCACAAAAGTGTTTTTTAATAGAGCTAAAAGGTTATCTTATATCCTTTTGTTTTTATAGTTACCAGTAGTATAAAAGTAAATATGATTAGATAGGCGGCCATATAGAACCTAGTTTCCTTAAGGTTTTTAAGAGTGGTAAATATAAACTTTAGACTTTTGGTTTTTGCCATTATTTTTAGGCATTTTAAAAAGGTTTTATATGAAGGCTTAAAGGTAAACTTAATTCTTGTGTATTTTAATTACCCATAGCTGTATATTAAATATTATTTAAATAGGCGGCCATATAAAACCTTGTTTCCTTAAGGGTTCTAACAGAAGTAAGTAAATACTTTCGTGTTTTATTTTTTTAGGTATTTCTTGTAAAAATAATAGATATACCTAGGTACCTACCTATTGCAAGATTGATTATTTAAAGCCCAATAATTAATAATTGTTGAGTTTCCGTCCTCCTGGGTAAGACACCCAGGCCTAGATAAGGCCTATTTAGAGGACCAATATAAGAGGTTGCCCTCCAACCTGCAGGCACAACGAATATCATTGCACTGGCCCTCTCGATTGTGTCGAAATTGCACGAAAAAAAACATTTAAAAGTGTTCAATCATACGCTTTTAAACACTTTAAAAACAAATACAAAAAATTTAAGTGAGGTTATGTTGACTATGTTTACATTGTTCTTTTTTGTTGGTTTCATAAGGGCACTCAAAAATCCTAGTTGCGATACAGTAACAAATAAAACCAAGTGACCACTATAAAACCATAATGGCGTATATAAATTTATTTAAAAAATATTGTAAAGAGAAAATATTTATCTAGTCGTTTTAGCAGTGTTTTTTAACAATAATTTTACTTTAATTTTGATTTATGTAAACCAAACAGACTTTTTTAATGGTGAATAGTGTAAATGATTTTTGATTTTTGTTATTTTGTTTTCAAAAAACTATTAAAAAGCATTTTTGAGGTGGCGCGCTTGCTTTGAGAGCTTTTCAGATACGATTTTATCAGAAAAATAAATCTGGCAGGCAATTTGATCATCAACAAAACGACAAACTCGGTATATTTTTATGTGATAAAATAATTTTGGGACTTTGACATTTTTGGCAATTTTGTGACCTAAATTATTTTATATAGCCATTGTGAATCTAAAATATCGCCATAGCTTTTATAGGAAAACTTCTTTACTCTAAAGGTATTATGGTATTCAACAGAATCGCCAGGATACCAAATTACCAAATCTAGTTTTATAATAGGATAGAGGACGTTTCCGAGTTGCTTTTAGAACCTGGCATAATAGCTTTAGGCTCTAAAAGGTTCTATACTGGTGGAACCGCTAGAGGGCGAAGCTGGAGTTTATTTCTTATGGTTTTATAGTGAGTTTAATACATAGGTTGCCACCACCAATTGGGGAGTCCCATTTAGGAGGTCTAAGGGGTATATAAGGGTAATGGGAACGTGCTAGCGACCAAACATTGAAACTAATGGTTTTAAGGCAAGGCGCTGGCAACCTTTTAGCTTCTGCTATAAATAAAGAAATGTTACTTGGGATGCACATACCTAGATACACGTTTTTTTTATACTAAAAGTTTTATTGTTTAAATATAAATTAAGAAGGGTTTGTAACATCTAGCTACTATTTCCGGCTAATTTGTGGTATTTCGTTCCTAGATTAAAAATAAAAAAGAACCAGACACAACACTCTGGGTTGTTTTCTTCTACTGCACCAGCCAAACCCCACATTGAGTTCACTGCAACAAATTTTAACCAAAAATTTTACTTGGGTAACAGAGTCACAAACACACACTTTTACCTGGTTTTCCGTGCATTTCAAAAAGCCCAAAACTTTTTGTTGGAAATCCAATAGTTTGATCTTGGGGTTCTCATCCATGTCATGCCAAGCTTTTAAAATCATTTTCTTTTGTGAAACATTCATATCCCTAAAACAATTTAAGATGCAATGGTGGGTGTGCTTTCGGGCTGTTCGGCCGTCGTCGTTGAAAATTCGTTCTCGACGTTTCGCCATCTCGAGTGGATGGCATCTTCAGGAGGTGTTGACTGTTTGTCGGCTTCTCGAAGACTGGTGGTTAGTCTGTCGCGGGCGCAGGTTATATACGCTATGGCGGGCGGGGCGTATATCAGAGCTGGTCGGTGATTGGTCACTTTCCCGAGATTCAGTTTTGTTGTTGTAAGCGAGCCGTTTAGTGTTTTTAAGAACCGGTACCCATGTTCTGTTAATTTTAAGAGTTTCTTCAGATCTGTTGAAGTTCTGCTGGTGTTTATGAATTTCGATTGCTTCTCTATAGAGTCTTGGATAGTATGAAGAGGAGGAGCAGAGAACTTGTGTGTCTTCGAATTTTATTCCCGCGACAGACTAACCACCAGTCTTCGAGAAGCCGACAAACAGTCAACATCTCCTGAAGATGCCATCCACTCGAGATGGCGAAACGTCGAGCACGAATTTCCAACGACGACGGCCGAACAGCCCGAAAGCACACCCACACCATTGGACGATGGCCGCGAAAGCCCATTCACAATTTGTAATTTAAGATGCAGTTGTCTATACAATTTTAATTCGCAAGAGAGAAGCAACACACTTAGTATGGGTAGAGATGAGACTCCCCCGGACATTTTACGAAGGGAAATCAACCAATCCCCCACCCCTGGCAGGGGGGTGGTATTCCTTCGTTAAACGTGCTTTTTGATAATAACTTGAAAACTGTAGAACTATAAAATTCAGAAAAATACAAAAACAAAATGTTTTTTTCTTTCACTAATAAACATATATGCATTACTAAGAAAAAAAGTTCCTCGAATTCATATCTTCTTTTGCATTTTGCGACTAAACCCATCGGAAAATAGAAAGGGTTTATTTAGACATTTTTCTAAGAATTGCTCACTGAACAATTCTGTTAATGTTTGCTGACTAAGGAAATAAGTTTCATGGCCTCCTCTACTACGAGGGATGATTTCATTGTTTCATACCTAGTCCATTCTTTGGTTGCTTTGGTTTGAACAGTCTCGACAAACGCTTCCAAGTCGACAATCTTTTCCAAAATTGTCACAATCATAGCTGGATGATTAGGCCTGCTTTTGCTGGTTACTGCGGAATTCTTTAATTTTCTGAAGACCGCTGTTAGAAAATTGAATGTTCTGTATGTATTCCTAAAGAAGATTAATAAGGATAACATCTGTTCGGACATCATCCTCAATTTATTAGCTAAATAAGTTAAAATTTTTTGTTAATTTTATTTCGTTTTATTATTTAAATTATAAGTATAAAATTACGCCTAATAATATAAGAAACCTTTATTTCCCGCGCCGCGACTTTTATTTAAATTGCTCGTGTATCCAATGAAAGGTTGAGCGAGCACAGGAAGAGCCCTCTGGTGGCGAAAAAAAATGCAACGTAAAAACGGCGCAAGAAAGTGCGCATGAAACTGGGACTTAAGAAAAGAATGTCAAGCTAACCGCGCGCGGAGTGAAAATAAAACTTCAACATTCCAAGAAAAACTCCGTCTAAAAAGTGCCAAAACCGTCTCTAAACCCAACCCGCAGTTTGTTCGACTCAGCATATGGACATTACAAGACTGGTAAGTGTGAGCTCTGTTCTCGCTATTTTTTTCTATAATTAAAACGTTACGCAAATCTAAAATTGATACTTATCAGTTTGCATAGTTTTTTCCATATTTTCTTTTGGACTATGCCAGAAGTATCAGACGTCAATCCTTAAGTTAAGTTTTGACCAAAACTTTCTTAAGTTAAAAAGTAAACACACTGTATATTTTTTGTCGGAACAAAAGACATATTGCCCCTGATTTTAAAAACATATACTTTGTGAATATCTATTTATTGAGGTATCTACATTACAAATTCACATTTAAGTATACGGAACCCGGGGCCAAGTCGATTATGCGATTTAACAGTAATTTAAAACTATTATAATTCAAAAACGGCTCACTTAAATGTCCATATAAATCCATATATTTTGACCTTTATAGCCTGCGCAACAATGGCTAGAAAAGTTATTATCTTCGACAAAAACGCCGAAAATGTGTTGTTTGGGTGTATTTTGACCTATCTTAGCAATATCGTCGTGATGTCTGTCTGTGTGTGTATGTGTAGGTATGTCTGTCCGTAACACGATAACTGCTGAACCGATTTTCATAAGATTTCATGAGAACGTAATAATTTTATTGTATTGTATTTTCAAATACTAATTTTCTTCCTGGTTTTAAAAAAAACACTTACTTAAGCCCTTTATTTTAATCGTCTCGTTTTATTTTCATTTTTAATAAGGATGTTGTTAACATTTTTTTAATAATTTTTGTTAGAAAGAAAGAAAAAAATATATAAGTAGTAAACAAAGAAGAGGGAGATTTTTATTTTTTATCATTTTTATTATGTTAAAATTTATTTTCAGGATTACATTTATTTATACAGTGTTGCGACTTTAACTAGAACGCTGCACATAGCGGGTTAATATTTGAACTTAGAATTTTCACAGGCTCTCTTCCTGACTGAGAGTGTGCATTCGTCGTAGTTTTGACCCAGTCAAACGCACTCAAGAGGGTTGATCCTTGCCGCTCTTAACCTACGGGCCGAAATAAAACTACTTGCTTATTAGTGTTAAAGTAGACCTAATTAAAAATTAAATCATTAGCCGCGATCACGCAAAATGTAACAATTCCTTAAAAATAACCAAGTGCCGCTAAAAACCTAAAATTTAAGAAGAAGCTAAGAAAGAGGCCGCCCAAAGAAGATATACATACATACATACATACATATATATAGGGTGTTCGGCACATGAACCGTCAAAATTTTTTGGGATATTGTTGGGGTCATTTGCTACCTTTTTAACCTTGGAACTTGGGTCCTAAGAGTCACGGCTAAAGAAAATATGAATTTTTATTTTTTTTTTCTCAAATTATCCAAAATTCCACCTTTAAACCCTCATAAGCTTTATATTAATGTCTGGAAAAGCACCACTTTTTTATAATTCTGTAATCTTATGCTTCTTTAACTAATTAATAGATTTGTTAAAATTGATGTGCCAAAGGGACATACGAGGTTTTTTATTGAAGAAACATCAAATTGTTTTTCTTATCAAGTCCAAACGATTATTGCCCGTCTCACGGAATATCCGTATTTTAAAGCAGAATTGTTTTTTTTTATCAATGTGTAGCATACCGTTAGAAAGGTAATCAACTAGAGAAGTTTTTAAAAGAAAATGAAGTTCTCAAGTGTCGATACTTGTTTTAATTTTTAATTTTGAAATTGATTTTCTTTCACAAAGTCACTAATGTTCTTCAATAAAAAACCTCGTATGTCCCTTTGGTACATAAATGTATTTTTTTATTATTTAGTCGGCTTAGAACGTTTTTCTACGTTGTCCGACGCCTATTCTCCACCTCCTTTGATCCTGACAATCATCTTCTGTCAGATTTTTTTGACTTATTGATCTTTGGATTGACTGTTGCCATTCTAGTTTAGGACGTCTTTTTTTTCTGCGCCCTATTGGTTGCCATTCTAGGACCTGCTTTGGTAATCTTTCGTCGTTCATCCGTTGTACATGGCCGTACCATATCAGTTGTCTTTTAGTGATGTCATCCGTTATGCTTCCTTCGATTCCCATTCTTTCTTTTATGATCTCATTTCTTATGTGATCTGTTCTAGACATTCTCATTGATCTTCATTTCGACACTTTCCATTTTTGTTTTGTATTTTTCTGTTACATGACAAGTCTCTATTCCATATTCCACATAAATTTTAACAAATCTATTAATTAGTTGAAGTAGCATAAGATTAAAGAATTATTAAAAAAATGGTTCTTTTCCAGACATTAATAAAAGCTTACGAGGGTTTAAAGGTGGGATTTTGGGTAATTTGAGAAAAAAAATTAAAAAATTCATCTCTTTAGCCGTGACTCTACGGACCCAAGTTCCAAGGTTGAAAAGGAAGCAACTGATATCCCAAAAAATTTTGACGGTTCATGTGAAGAACACCCTGTATATATATATATATATATATATATATATATAACTCTCGTTAGCTAATTTTCTTTCGTATTAATACCCATTATGGTCGTTCCCCCACCACACTGCGTCAGCATAAATTACGTTCTGATGTTCACAGTAGGTGCCCAATTGATTGGTAGCTTTAGAGCTCCTTAGCGTAGAAGCTAAGCACTCGGCCCGTTTCATTGGTATACAATCTTCTATCTTTATACAAAATCCGCTCTCCTTTGATTTCTTAAAATGAGCAGAGATTGCAGTGAAGAACGTCTCAATTGCATAGCAGTATCAGAACCGCTGTTCTTTCTAGGTGAATAATACACAAGGCATCGCTTTTGTTTGTTATTGTACTTAATGAGGTCATTATAGAAAACTTTAATTTTGTTTTTTTCCGATTATTGACAATTCTTTTTTGACTGTAGAAGATTTTGCTCGTCTTGTTTTGATGAATAACGTTGTTGTCCGGTTATTAATGATTCCGTTTTTGACATTGGACTGTTATACCATTTTCCATTAAGACCTTAGACGATTTTTTTTATCCTTTATAACGATAGATAGGTATTCCTATACTGCCGTCCTAAGTAAGACCCGCCTATCTGCAAAAAAATCAAAAATGATTTAGGACCGAAAATGGCTTTAAATAGGTAATATTTTGTAACGTTTTTTTTTGTTTTATTACTTAGATATTGCTACTAGGAACCCATAAACATGTACCAACAAAAAAAAATATTACTATGTAAAACTTTAAACTCGCTTTTCTCGAAATAAGTGAAAACGTAGATAGGTGGGGCTTACTAAGGACGGCAGTATATTTCATTGGTTTTTAATTTCTTACCCATGGACAGAGAATAACTGCGGCGTGACCCTTTGCAGCCATTCGTCATGGAAAAAGGTAAGCAAAGGTCTCAGCTTGGAAGCCAGTCCGCCCTCTTCCACATGTCTCTCGACGTTAAGAAAAGCGTTTGCTATCGTGGATGTTGGCAAAAGCGGCAACATCAGAAGCATGTAGTAAAAACTTCTGAATGCGGGATTTGACTCCAATTCTTGACCAAGATTGAGTGCGCATGTCACTTTGTAAATATTTTGGAAAAACGACAGATATGATCCACCTAAAAGCGTGATCTCTATATACCAGACTGGATAAGCCATAAGACCATATTTAAAATGTTTATTTAAACTGATATCAAAATATGGTAAATACAAAAGTTTCATATTTTTTTACGAAGTGGAAAAACGATAATAATCATAATTTTCTCGATGCACCACAAAATCTGGGGCCACGGCAGTGCTCTGCCAAGTTTGCGCAAACTGCTGTACCATCTTTTCTTGAAACATTTCAGCCCATATTTGACCTATCTAAATCTCTACTTCGAAATGAGCTATGAAAATCAAACTCCACAGTCGTAGATCTTCATAGTTAACAACCCCTCCAAGTTTTATGGACTTCCATAAAGTAGTAAAGTAGTTACAGAATGTCAAAAAACGTCGAAATTGCCACTCACTCACTCACTCATTTATAGATCATCAAAATTCTACTGTACTTCCAGACATGCTACAAAGCTGAAATTTGGCAGACTGATAGAAATTATGACCAAACCCTTGGAGAAAAACAAAAAACCCCCAAAATTCTAATTTACTCCCCTCCTCTATACATGTAAAGTTATGTAAAAGTAATATAGTCCACATCCAGAAGCGCTAGAAAGCTGAGCTTTAGAAGGTTGATATGATAAAACCATGAAAAAAACCTTAAAATTTTAAGTTAGGCATAAAAAGGAGTGAAATCAAAACAAAAACATTTCATGTAAAAAAAGCCAAAACATTTCCAAACTAGTGAGACCCTTTATCTGGAAATTTGTATTGGAGAACTTGGCTTTATTTTTTCTCAATTCTTTTTACGAAATACCATTTTCGAGTACTTTGCTTTTTTGTACAAGAAATGTTTTTGTTATGATAGATATTTCACAAAATAATACTAGTGTAATTTTTTTTGTATGAATGTAATGTTTTTATGTATTGAGCATAACAAAAATTACTTTGTTTTTAAGGTATCATAATAAATATGATATCTTATTTAAAATTCTCATAACCTTTCTGATGAAAATAGTTTTTGAGATATCGTAGATTCATTAAAATTATGTTCAAGCAAAGTTGTCAGTTTTCGATTTGCAAAAGTTAATTTAAAATTTGGCACCAGCAGGCTAGTACAGCCCTCTATCAGACCCAATTGTTCAATGTGTTGAGGTAGCTTTATTTTTGTTGGAAATGAAATTTTTAATCAATTTGTGACAAAATTGTACTGTGATGGCAAAATTAGTCAAAATTTAAATTCTGAATCTAAATTTAAAAAGAGCGTTTCGCTAGCTGCTGTGGTTCGTAAGATAATTTTTTTAATACTTTTTTTATACCTCAAAAACTGCGAATCTGACGAACTGTGACGTTATGAAAAATTTTGTTGAACATAATATGATATATTATAATTCTTAATCTAACTTTGAAAACCGCGTTTTGCTAGCTTCTGTGGTTCTCGAATTATGGTTTTGTAAAACATTTGAACCCCCCTCCCCCCTACACAATGTGCCTGAAGGAAGGATAGGTTACATAAAAATAGTTCCAAAAACTAATTGCACATTTTGAATATGGAATATTTCCTTACCTAGCTGATCCTCTTCTCAAAATTTGTGTGACCTAATATGTGTGCTCAGTTTGACAGCGGGGCATTATTAAACACCCATAGGAGTATTAAAGAAGTTTGGTCACTTGGTCGAAGTCATGGTCGTTTGGCCGCCATCTTTGAAAATGGCCGCCATCTTTGAAAATGGCCGCCAAATTGATAGATTTTTTTTGTTTAAGCGTACCTCCCTACCCAGTGATCCGATTTTAGTTTTTTAATGCTTGCTTAATAGGAATACAACTTAACGACCGATTTACCATATACACCACACAAGTAATTGTAGCTAATGATAAAGAAGACATGGAGTATATGATGAGAAAGTTAATGGAAGAATACCAAAAGTGGGGATTAACAGTGAACGTGAACAACTTACTTATGTATTAGAAACGAATCCAATAAGGAACAGACTGTAAAGAACTGGAAAAAAGAATGGTAGAAGCAAAAAAGGTTATTGGATGTCTTAACAGTATTTTATGGAGCAGAGTTATAAAAAGATTGTAAAATTTAACATATATGAAACAATGGCGAAAAGCACGCTGTTATATGGAATAGAGACTTGTCGCGTAACAGAAAAATACAAAACAAAAATGGAAAGTGTCGAAATGGATACAATAAGAAGATCAATGAGAATATTTCGAACAGATCACATAAAAAATGAAATCATAAAAGAAAGAATGGGAATCGAGTGAAGCATAACGGATGACATCACTAAAAGGCAACTGATATGGTACGGCCATGTACATGGGATAAACGACGAAAGATTACCAAAGCAGGTCCTAGAATGGCAACCAATAGGGCGCAGAAAAAGAGGGCATCCTAAACTAGAATGGCAACAGTCAATCCAAAGATTAATGAGTCAAAAAAATCTGACAGAAGATGATTGTCAGGATCGAAGGACGTGGAGAATAGGCGTCGGACAACGTAGAAAAACGTTCTAGACCGATATAATAGTATTAGTGGGTTGTACCCCTAAAGACTGCCTTAAAGAGGGTGGTTTCTAAAACTGCTCACCAGATTATAGATAAAGTGAATTTGCAGCGAGACACCATCACAAAATTTGGTAGGTTTTGGACCCAATAAACTTATTTTCAGTGAAAATAAAAAAATGTCATTTAACGATTCCATAATGTACAATACAAAACAAAAATTTTTAATTATTAAATTTAACAAAAAACTTTGAAAATCGGTGAGGTGGTCTGACAAACTGATATGATTAGGATTACTGGATCACGTAAACTGCGTCCAGGCTTCCAGTATGCAATGACCCTAGATATAATGTGAAATAAGCCACATGTAAATTTTAGCCATTTCTTTAAAATATTGGAGACCTTTTGCAGGCACTCCTTAAGTTAACTTTATCCTTTATTAATGTGACATTAAACGACAGATGTCACATGTATTTAGAAATCCAATTTTTACCTTTAGCAGACACTATTTTTATTAGCGTTATTTTTGTTATCCTTTATTTATCTGTCAGTAGGCTGTTTTGTGTTCTGTAGACAAAATTAATTAAAAAGTTCCGAAGACAACTAGGGAAAAACTGAAAAACCGATACCAGTGAAAAACCGCCAGGAAAATATAGGATTAGGTCTGTGTACTGCGTACTTCTTCTTCTTTTTTTATACACACTTCATAGAACATTGATGACTTTTGGTTTGTTGGTGAACACTGTTGCCAAACTACCAGTTTTTATAAAAAAATAATTTTCAATAATTGGCATAAAATTAAATCTGCGGATTACCCCGCATTGGTAGATCCCGAAATAATTGTTTGGTATCAAAAATATTTTAAATTCAAATTACATTTTCTTATAACGTTATATACATGGCAACACTGTATCTGAATGAAGGAACTAGTAGCCTGCGTTATTAGAACACAAGTAAGGTCAAACATTATCCTTTAGTAAGGGATAAAGTTCAAATCGGGTAACAGCGCATGCCTCAAATAAAGTATAACTGAAAAATGGGACATGCGAAAGGTCCCTATTACATAGCTCGTGGTAGACAAACTTACCAACTCTCGAATCGACATAAATCTGTGCCAATGGATAATAAACATCTGCATCGTACTCTGTAATGATTTCGTCCGGTCGTAGATTGGGTCCTAAAGTATTGTAGAGATACCCAAAAATGCCATTGTATATCTCTTCGGAATGTCGGTTGACAAAAGCATACATTAAGGGATAGGGCTGAAAAAAAATTAGAAGGCATATTGTAATAATTTGTTAGTTGAAACCATATGAATATTTACAATTAAACAATCTAAAAATTGCTTATCAAACTAGTATAAAATGGTCGAACCAAAAAAATATACAAAATAGATAATATTACCCATCCATTTAAATCTAACACATACTTTGAAAATAAAATAAGGAGAACCTATATTTTAAATGAGTAAAAATAGTAAATAATCTTTTTTTTTATCATATTGGAAAATTTTAAATCCACTATATGTGTTTTTTTGCCAGAATAATCCGCTTTGCTATTTTATATTATAGTTTGAATTATTAAGAAAAAAATTTTTTACTGTGTACTTGTATTATTGTTTTGTCTTAAAGAATTATATACATTCATAGTTGAATTTTATTTATAAGGTACACACATTTATTTTTATTCTCCCGAAAAAGTTTCAAAAAGACAAGAAAAAGTGAAAATTAATAGTAGAAAATTATACAGAGTATAGATAAAAGTGCGAACTTTCTCATTTTGATGTTAGTTTTTGTGAAAGTATTGCGTATATATCACAAGGTATGATTTAAAAATTAGTAACAAGTGCACAAAATATAAATACGAGCTAGGACAAAAAACAATCACAATTTATTTATTAAAGGCTGATAAAGAATCGCGGTGTTAGTATTTTTTTGTTTGGAACCATAGATATGGAATGGAACAAGATATTTTATTAAATAAATAAACGCATAAAATGTATTAATATGGCTACAAGAAGTTCAAAGTCAAGCGAGAGCGAGGGACATGAGCTTGAAATATTTGAGGAGGAGGAAGAGGAGGAATTATGCATACATTGCAAAGAGACATTTGATGAAAATGAAAAAGATTTTTTATGTGACATCTGTTTTAGAAAAATACATAAAAAATGCGCAGACTTAGCACCATCGGAAATTAAATGTATGCCCTTGCTAAAACGCAAACTGACACTTATGTGCAAAAGTTGTAGGCGTACAGCCGCCAAATCAACAGAAATTTATCAACTTGTGCAATGTATGAGGGATGAAATTCAAGGATTAAGAAAGGAGATCACAGGTCTTAAAAAAGAACTACAAACTACGAAAAATATAGGGGTGTACTTCCTCAACCTATGCCAGTGTAGCTTCTTCAACAAACTCAAAAAACCGGAATGTTGAAAACACTGTAAATCGGAATATACCTAACATAATAATTAAACCTAAAAAAGCGCAGCAAGTTGACGAAAGTAAACAAGAAATTATGCAGATTATTAAGCCAGCGCAATTAAACATAGCAGTACAAAAAATACAGACAACCAAGTCAGGAAACATAGAAGTAAAATGCAATAGCTTACAAAATGCGCAAAAACTTAAAACAGCGGTACAAGAAAAGCTTCAAAATTCTTATGATGTAGAGGAGGCTAAGTTGAAGAATCCGCAAGTAAAAATTACTGGTTTTGATAAAAATATGTCTAATAAAGAAATAGAGGAATCTTTAAAACAACAAAATAATTTTATTGAAAACAATGAACTTTTTAAAATAGTCCACATTAAAACTATAAACAATACACACAAAAAAATTATTTTTATCGAATGCTCACCACTAAACTTTCAGAGAATAATGAAAAGTGGAAAAATCTTTATAGGTTGGGAAAGATATGCAGTCTATGAACATGTAAAACCACCTCAATGTTATCACTGTTGGGTATTTTACCATAAAAATACCAACTGCCCCAATACAGTGGTTTGTTCCTACTGTTCGAAAAATCACGTACGTCGTGAATGCCCCCATCTAGTTTCAGGACGTAACCAAACCTGCAAAAACTGTGTTATTGCTAACGAAAAATACAAAAAGGGTTATAGTACAAATCATGAAGCAAGCTCCACGGATTGCCCCACTTATTACTATCATACACAACTAATGAAAAGGCGAATTAACTACAGTCAGGCTATAAGTCGTTATGACTAACGCCATAGCTGATCTCGTTAATGTATTGAAAGATGATAAATTGGGTGAAGCAATTAATCCGGATGAAATTTTTGACAAAGTAATCGTGGAAAAATGTCTTAATATATTTCACATAAACATTAGCAGTGCGAGAAAAAATTTCGACAGCTTGGTTAGTTTCTTGGAAACTTATCACTTAAGTGTCTGTGACGTAATAGTTTTAACAGAGTGCTTTCAACTTGAGTCATATGATGAATTCTCAATAGAGGGATACAGAACATACTATAATCAGGGCGCCATTAATAAAAATGATGGTGTTTTGATATTGGTAAGAAATAGCCTGAATTCTGAAGTAGAAATACATACTTTACAACTAACAAAAATTAATGTAAGTAGAATAATCATAGACATTAATAGTGTAAGTTATAGTATTACGACAGCATACAGGTCACCAGCAACAAACAAAAACAATTTTATAACCGATTTTAACATGTATTTAAAAAACATGCAGCAAAAACATATTGAAATTGTTGTTGGCGATCTTAATTTTAATCTACTAGCCAATCAGGATCCCTTAGTTATTAGTTATTATTCAACATTAACAGCTAACGGCTTTAAATCTTACATTAACTCCGTCACTCGGGAAAAAACAAGAAGCTGTCTAGATCATTTCTTTGTGAAACCAAATCTTAAATTAAATAGTATGTCTTTTCGGGCATTTATTATAAAAACTGACATAACCGATCATTACCCGATTTCATTGAATATAATAAACAACAATAACGATGTTACAGAGTGTATGAACGAGGTTAGGACAACTACCAAAATTGACTTTGGTAGGCTGGGTGAGTTCTTTAAAAGCGAACAGTGGACAGAAGTTTTAAATAGCAGTGACCCAGAATCAGGTTACCAAAATTTTATTACAATCTACCAAAATTATTTATCCCTCTCTAAAACAACAAAAACGTTTAGCAAAAAATATAAAAAAATTAAACTCTGGGTCTCCCTAGGTTTAATAAAATCTATTAAAAAACGAGATAAATTGAAAAAAGATCTTCAAAAAAACTTCACAGCCGAAAAAGAGTTAGAATATAGAAGTTATAGAAATGCTCCTAAAAAACTTTTGAACACAGTAAAAAATGACTATTATAAAGGAAAATTTGAAAAAAATAAGAACGACATTAAAAAAACATACAAAACAATTGCTGAAATAACAAATTGTAAGAAAAAAGTTAAGAATAATATTAATATAGTCAATGATGCCAATAAAAAAATTGAAAATGATCTTGAAATGGCAAATTACTGTAATACATATTTTTCAAATATTGGTCTAGAAATGGCTCACAAGATTTCAGAAGTTAAACAAAACTATGAAATAGATCATTTGAATAAATCAATTTTTTTAACCCCTGTAAGCAATGAAGAACTCATTCAGCATATTGGTACTTTAAAAACGGAAAGCAGTCCTGGCTAGGACATGGTCACTGTTCAACAGATCAAAGATCTACATCAATATATAGTTGAACCACTCAAACATATTTACAACTTAATTTTTAAGACAGGAACTTTACCCTCCCACTTTAAAAAATCTATTATAGTCCCAATACATAAATCAGGCAGAAAGAGTATAATATCAAACTACAGACCAATAAGTCTAATTAGTAACTTTGCGAACATTTTTGAAAAATGTCTGAAAGCACGTTTAGTAAATTTTTTTAAAACAAATAATCTACTTTCAGAAAATCAGTATGGGTTTACAGAAGGGGTTAGTACTAGCGATGCTATGGCTGCTTTGCTTAGTGAAATATCTAACACCACCAATAGTGATAAGAAATGTATAGCTGTGTTTCTAGATTTGGCCAAGGCCTTTAGTACGGTGTCTCATAAAATCTTGCTACGTATTCTAGAATCTAATGGCGTTAGAGGCACTGCATTGAAACTTTGTACAGACTACCTTTTGGAAAGAGAACAGCAAATCAAAATTAACAATACCCTGAGTGCACCTTAAAAGATTAATATAGGAGTACCTCAAGGGACCGTCCTGGGACCTATATTTTTAATATTTACATAAAAGGATTAACTAATCAGGGAATTATTGCTAAAATAGTATCATATGCTGACGATACAGTTATAATTTTATGTGGTGTCACATGGGAAGAGGTCAAGGCTAAGGTTGTTGAGGGCCTTAAAAAAATAAAAACATGGTTAGATGTTCACAAATTGTCATTAAATCTACAAAAAACAAATTACATAGCTTTTACAAAAATCGATAGGGGACGTCCGGATTTCAGTTATATTGAAATAGATACTTTTGAAGAGAAAATAATGGAAGTACCATATACAAAATATCTTGGGATCTGTATTGACTCGAACTTAAAGTGGACAAATCAAGTTGAACATCTAACTAAAAAATTAAAATCTCTCATTTATAGATTTTATGTTTTAAGAAATATATTGTCAAAAAAATTACTAACATCTTTATATCAGTGCTTGGTGGAATCCTTGCTAAGGTATGGTATACTGGCTTGGGGTGCAATGTATGACAATACATTGAAACCATTGCAAATAATTCAAAACAAAATACTAAAAATTATTTTTAAACAAGATTATTTATATCCCACGCATCTTCTTTATAATTCTAGGATTAACAATATAAGAATATTATACCTTCATTCACTGGTATGTTTTATGCATAAAAAGGAAGACAAAAAAAGACTATCACATAAGCATTTAACTAGAAATTTAGCCCACAATATGCTCAGTATACCACACTGCCGCAGCGAATTTTTTAAGAGATCATTAGAATATTTGGGCCCAAAAGTGTACAACATGATGCCTATTAACATAAAAAGTAAACCTCAAAATAAGCATAAAAACAAACATTTTTCTAAATTAACAAAAATATATATATGGAACAACAGAACAACATTTCTAAGGCTGTTCAAAACCTAAATCTGATAAACTCTTTATGCCTGTCTGTGTATGTGTGAGTGTGTGTTTTTTTTGTGTGTTCTTTTGTTGTTTTTTTTGTTTAGTTTTTAAAATATAAAACTCTAAAGTAGCATGTTATGAACTAACTTGAACAGATTTCAATATTACTATTTTTAAGAAGTAAAAAAAAAGGGCATACAGGTGTTAAGTCATCTAGGCGCTTATATATTTAAGATTTAATATTAATCAAATAAGTATTATACTATCTGTAATATAAAGTATGTGAAATAAATAAACTTGAAACTTGATAAATTTTAGGTTTCCATTTTAAAATATGTCTGATGATGGTTGAATAAACTGAAACGTCACACGATTTTTATTGACCGATTGCCAGGATCTAAATTACCTTAGAAATATACGCCATTTTTATGCATTATTTCACACCATTTATGAAGTAATGACCCCTCAATTGTTAGCTAGATCCGGAAGCGCTTAGTTACAAGCGAATACGTTAAAGCATAGTTACAAGCATGCGTTAGTTGTAGTGATTTTTAAATAAACTCCCTTATACCTTGACAAATTGTCACCTATTTGAGGTTATGTCCATTTTTTTGTAAACAGAACGTTAGTAGATATTACGGTTACGTTCGTACCGCGTAATTGATAGTATCATCCAAGGCCAACAAAAAAATACAGGCCACGACCCTGAAAAAATCAGCTGTTCTCCGGGGGCTGACTTTTACGTTGGGTCTTATGGGAGGTCAGACGTTTTTTTAAAAATAACACTACATATTTGTGTGAAATTTCCGTGAAATATTCTCAGACATCATCCTCATATTCCGGTGTGACGGGACCACGGACTGAAATATCTGTGGGACTCGGAAACTTAGCAACCATATTCCAAGCAGAACTACATGCAATAGAAGTATGCTGTAGAGAGATTACCTGCAGGGACCTTTCAAACAAAAGCATCAAAATCATCTCAGATAGCTTATCAGCTCTAAAAGCATTAAGCTCACACAAAATTCAATCCAGACTAGTCTGGAATTGCCTTGAAACCCTAAGACAGGCCAGCAGGACCAACAAGATCAGTCTTGTCTGGGTGCCAAGCCACACGGGAGTTGAGGGAAATGAAAAAGCAGACGCACTAGCCAGGGCGGGAGCAGAATCCGCGCTGGTTGGACCGGAGCCTTACTTCGGCTTACCTAAGGCCACAGTCAGAAAAGAAATAGGAGAGTGGGTTGTTAGAAAGGGGACTCAAAACTGGCGGGCAACCCCGAGACAACAACACTCCAAAACCTTTCTAAGCAAGCCAGACAAACACAGAACGAACCAACTCCTGGAATTAAACAGGAATAGCCTAAGAATAATCACAGGGCTATACACAGACCAATGCCGACTCAACAAACACATGAACAGACTGGGAGTAAGCAACACACCAGCGTGTAGGTGTTGAGGAGGAAACGTCACTTCATCTAATCTGCCACTGCGTAGCAAGACAAAGAACTAGGGCGAAAATATTTGGACCTGGACAGATAGAGCCTCAAGATCTTGAGGAAATATCACCAAACAAACTGATCTGCTTCATAAAGGAGAGATTGGTGATATTTAAGTTGGGATGAGCCACAATAGACCACTTGAGTCGCAGTGGAGGGGCGACAGTCGCACCACTCATAGTCAAACCTAAACCTAACCTAGTGTGAGCTAATGAAGCGGCTCTGAAAAATTAAGGATTACCATACATTAAAAAAATATATATTGTGTGTGTTTAAGACCACACGGCAGAAGTGTAAACTTCAACAAGGCGAAATTAATAATATTGGCCCATAACATATTCTGCAAAGCGGACCGAACCGAACTCTTCTGGCCTTCATCTGCATCATCATATCGCTCGCTGAATGTTTCTCACAGTTAGTCGATTCGAGCCGATTTCACCAGAATGAGCGTTACATAGCCGAGCCTGACGGCTCAGTTCAATTCACTACCCACAAAAACTGCTAAACGCGCCTAAAGAAGTTTACACTTCAAAAATTGTTCTGCGGCTTTATTTTTAAAAAAATCAAATATTCATGAACCGTCATTCCAACTTCAATATTTTAAAGACAATCAGCTGTGTCATGACGTGCCATCAAAAAAAATCAGCCCCCGATGTGACGACAACAAAGTGGAGGATCGTGGCCCGTCCGTTTTGATAGCCCTGTATCATCATATAGATTATTAAAATTTAGTGTTCTTGAACTAAACTCATGGTAAAACATTGAGATCATTGATCTCAATTAAATTTTAAGCTTTTGAAGATCTGCTGGGGAAGTTCGGCTGCTTGCTCAACGCGACCTCTAGGGGTGTTAGCTTGTTCTATGATTTGTTTGTTGAAAAATTTGGAAAAAAATGGAGGCCAATGTTCCGTCGCCTCTATTTGCTGCTGCGCAGTAGTCGAACCGAGATCTCTTTATTTTTATACGAGGGTGGATCAAATATAAACAAGCCTTTGTTTATAAACTAGTTATTTAGAAACATGACACAAAACAGAAATCTTTTCTACTTTTCTACACATCCCCCTTCTCTGTTAATACACTTTTCCCAACGGTTAGACAGTTTCTTAATGCCGTTTTTATAAAAGGAAGCTGGGCGGGTATCTAACCAGTTGCGCACGAATGCCTCCACCTCTTCTTTGGTCTGAAATTGCTCGCTTCCCAGTGAATCTTTGAGTGGGCGAAACATATGAAAATCGTAAGGTGACAAATCTGGACTGTATTGAGGGTATTCCAGCACAGTCCAGTGCATTTCATTGATTTTGACCTGTGTTAAAGCTACCGTATCAGGTCTAGCGTTGTCATGCAGGAGCAACACGTCTTGGATGGGGTATGCTCTCCTCTTTTGGCGATAATCAAGCTTTACCTGGTTGAGTTGCAGTAGTAAGTCGCGTTTATTGTTATACGCTCGTGCAAAAAATCGACCAACAAAACTCCTCTCCAGTCCCAGAAAACGGTCGCTAAATCTTTGCCTGCAAAATGTTGGTCCGCGGACTACGTGGGTGACTCACGTTGTCGACACGCTTACGGCCGTCGTTAATATCTTTGCATCAAGTTTTTCCAGGTACCCACGAAAGCGTCCTATTTCCGAACTGTGCTCGCAATCTGCATCGAATTTCAGCAGATTTCACGTTTTCGCGTGTAAGAAATTTAATGATTATTCTTTGCGCAACACTGCTGTGTACCTTCTTCTCGCTCATTGCAATTGCTCCTGCCCAAATGAGCATCGCGGCACTACCAGTCGCCTACATGCTCCTGAATATCCCTACTCCAAAATTATAACGGCCACGTTTATCTTGAATGACTTTTCCGTTAGTAATGTAACAAAACGGGATTTGAATATAAATGGTATTTTTGCCATTTATAAGTTTTTAAAGATTTTTAATTAAATATTGTTTTGACGTCAACAAGCATTAATTATATGCAAGACTAGGTTAAGATTAAGTAAAATTTATGGTAACTCGGCGACTTGTTTTTGGGCATATTTTCAGGTTCGCTGTATTTTAATAAAAGTTGTTTTCGGCTAATATGTCCTTTGAGCCACCAACATCAAAATAATTCATATTTTGTAACTGGAAACAAATGAGCTAAACTATTTTCAACTTTTAAGAAACACACTGTATGATTTTAAGTTTACCGAATTTCTGAGTCCACGCATCTTTGAATTGCGGTGGTATTTTGTCTCTTTGTCTTTCTCGCCAATGCGAGAGAGCTTAAGTTTCAGACCACGGCAACCAAGAATGTCTGTAGAGCAGAGTGGTGGAAGAAATCCGTTAAAGAAAGCTTAGATTTAGACCAATCAGCTAGCGGCAAGTTAGGAATGCCTAGAGAGCAGGGTACTGAAACTTTCGAGTCGGGAGGGAACTCACTCTTTGGTTACGCTTCGCTTGTTTCGTTACGCTTCCGCTCACACTTCTTAAGGGGGGTTTTATTTTAACTGGGGAAATTTGTCAATCATTTTAACATTATATAAGCTATTATCTTTATTATTCATAATTATTTTAGTCTTTTCTTTTGGAGTTTATTAATTTTAAAACTTTTAATTATTACTGTTTCCAGTGTTTTGAAATAATGTTTTTTATCTGTTGGTTTTTTTTAACATCAAAATACAAACCATTAGTAGCCCTAACCTAAACAGTAATATTAAGTAAATTAAACAGTTGATTGAATAGTTTCACTCATTCAATCAACGGTTAAGATGTTCATAAATATTTATATATTTACAACAAATATATAAAAGGTTTATAAAACCTAAAAGTTTAAGAAGTGTAAATATTTGAATACAAAAGTTTAATAGTAGTAAAAAGTCGATATTCAACTAATAAATATAAGAAGTGAAAGTGTGAAGCTACAAGAAGAAAATTGAAAAGGTATGTATGATTATCCTACATTAGTTATACATTTGAGAAAAACGTTTATAGCATACTTTTCCTCCAAGAACCGTCAAATTCCCTTTCGAGATCGGTTCGGTTCGGTTTAATAACATATAGTAACATTTAATCTTTTTATAATTTATATAAGTTGTAGCCTAAGTTGGTAGCCTGCAACATTTAAGCCTTGGCCACTTGAGGTGACAGTACCACTGTCATACATAGGCACAGTAAGTTTAAAAGGCTTGTTTATATTTGATCCACCCTCGTATATCTATCAGCACGTGCCAAATACGTTAGAGCATCAATAACATACCCATGCATTCTAACACTCTAACACGCGATGCTTGAAGCCAGGACCCTCGTTTAATTCTTAATATTCGAGTAGACAGGATTTCGGTAACTGCGCATGCCGCTGTTTTGGGACATACTTCGTTACGTTACTACATTAATTGAAAATTTGTCAAAAATTTAGCGATATGTCTATTTTTTTCTTCTAAAAACTAGTGGATTGGGTAAAAATTTATCAAATTGTGGATTAAAATTGTAGTTTTTCTAAAATTAATTGTGCAGATTTATAGTGAACATCATGAATAGAATGTTTAATGGCATCTATAAAAATACTTACCTATGAAATGACACTCCCTTACTTCTACCGAATATTTTGCCACAAACAGAAAAAAACATAATTTTACACGACAAACGCAAAACACCGCAAAATGTAAATAAACAAAAAATATAGCAATCAAACAAGTTTCGTGGCTAATCGGGCAAAAAAGAGTTTTTTTTGTTTCCCTAATATTTTTCCGTGGGTAGCCTGAAAGCTTAACCTCACGGGGGTCCAAGATCTAATGGACACCTAATAAGTGTTGACAGTTAACCGTTTCGTCCTTATGGGACTCCTCAGAACACTGCTGGTCAATGTGACAAATCTTGCGAAGTTAATCAGACGGTTTTGTCTCTAATTAAATGTAATTAGTGAGCGAACTATAGCAAGAGGCGCCATCTACCGAGATACGAGAGAAACAAAAAACCAAAAGCAGGCAAAAACACTGCTATACGATATCGATCAATGAAAAGATCGAATGCAAATAAAAGAAAACAACTATAGTTCGTGACCTACGACAGCTCTTTGTCAAAGACCTACGACAGCTCTTTGTCAAAGAGCTGTCGTAGGTCACGGACTATAGTTGTTTTCTTTTATTTGCATTCGATCTTTTCATTGATCGATATCGTATAGCAGTGTTTTTGCCTGCTTTTGGTTTTTTGTTTCTCTCGTATCTCGGTAGATGGCGCCTCTTGCTATAGTTCGCTTACTAATTACATTTAATTAGAGACAAAACCGTCTGATTAACTTCGCAAGATTTGTCACATTGACCAGCAGTGTTCTGAGGAGTCCCATAAGGACGAAACGGTTAACTGTCAACACTTATTAGGTGTCCATTAGATCTTGGACCCCCGTGAGGTTAAGCTTTCAGGCTACCCACGGAAAAATATAAGCGAAACAAAAAAAACTCCTTTTTGCCCGATTAGCCACGAAACTTGTTTGATTTTTAAATTCACAGGTACGAAATTCCACGTTTGTTAGTAAAAAATATAGCGTCTACCCACACAGCAGCTGTGTGTCTACTTAACAAAACACACGCATGCGCACTTGAAAATTCGCGTCTGCGAATTTAAAGGATTAGGCACACCTCTTATGGGATTTCTGTAATCCGTCAAACCCCATAAAATTTTTATATGTTATAGACTGAACCTTTCTTATCAAAAGTTCTCATGGGCCCAACTTAAATTAATGACCAGTTTTTGAAATACAGGGTGTTGAAAGTGATAATGTCCAAGAAGCATAATAGCTCTTTACACGGGTTTTTCAAACATATACGGAATTTTAGTATTACATATATTTACGATTTATTTATTATTTTCAATCTGTACCTTTAAAACATTATCTACAGGGTGTTTAAGTAAATATTAGTCAAATGTTTTAATGAGAAACAAGCTTTAGTATGTTGTAGACTAAACCTTGCTCATCAAAAGTTCTCAAGTAAATATTAGTCGAAAGTGTTGATGTGAAACTAGCGTTAGTGTGTTTTAGATTGAACCTCTCTTATCAAAAGTTCTTATGGGCTCAACTTAAATTAATGACCAGTTTTCAAAGTCAGAGTGTTGAAAGTGATAATATCCAAGAAGCCTTATAAGCTCTTTAGACAGGTTTTCCAAACACTTACGCAATATGTTAGATACTATTACATATCTTTACGATTTATTTATTATTTTTAATTTGTACGTTTAAAACATTATCTCGTCCATTTTTCTTTACAATTAATCCCATTTCGCTTTTTTTGCAGCACAAACTCGCTAAAGGCCCTGTGTTAATGGTAACATGCTTAATAACATATAAAATACATATATTGTTTAAAAGAATTGAAAAAATGATATTTGCCGAAATACCCTGTATTAAATACTTAATAATTCAAGAATCATTAAAGAACCAGTAAATATACATATATGTAATATTAACATTGCGTATATGTTTGGAAAACCCATATAAAGAGCTATTATGCTTTTTGAACAATATCGCTTTGAACACTCTGTCTTTCAAAACCTGGTTGAGCCCATGAGAACTTCTAATGAGCAAGGTTTAATCTACAACATACTAAAGCTTGTTTCTCATTAAAATATTCGACTAATATTTACTTAAACACCCTGTGGATAATGTTTTAAAGGTACAGATTAAAAATAATAAATATGTAATAGTAACATTGCGTTTATGTTTAGAAACCCCGTCTAAAGAGCAATTATGCTTTTTGTTTTGGACATTATTACTTTTTACACCCTGTATTTCCAAAACTGGCGAATAATTTAAGTTGGGCCCATGAGAACTTCTGATGAGCAAGGTTTAATCTACAACATACTAAAGGTTGTTTCTCATTTAAACTTTCGACTAATATTTATGTAAACACCCTATAGATAATGTTTTAAAGGTACAGATTCGTCTAAAGAGCCATTATGCTTCTTGGACATTATTCATTTTTACACCCTGTATTTCAAAAACTGGTGAATAATTTAAGTTGGGCCCATGAGAACTTCTGATGAGCAAGGTTTAATCTACAACATACTAAAGCTTGTTTCTTATTAAAACTTGACTAATATTTATGTAAACACCCTATAGATAATGTCTTAAAGGTATGTAAGAGCAACATTGCATATATATTTGGAAACCCCGTCTAAAGAGCTATTATGCTACTTGGACATTATTACTTTCAACATCCTGTATTTCAAAAATTGGTCATTATTTTCAGTTGGGCCCATGAGAACTATTGATAAGAAAGGTTCAGTCTGCAACATACCAAAATTTCATGAAGTTTGACGGATTACAGAAATCCCATAAGACGTGTGCCTGATCCTTTGCCATTGTTTCCAAAACAAGCTATGAGTGAGCTTCGATTTTTGGAAGATGTATTTATGCTATAACGTATGTGGTCGTGCGAACCCCAGTAATGGAAAATAAATTAAGACTTACGATATCATTAAGCAACACGAGCACGGTTACAAGCTGATATGGAAATATGTCTTTGATAATCTGAAATGATGCGTCGACATACATCACCTTGCTGGAGGAACACAACTCAACTCTTTTTTCGTTGGCGAATATAATCGCTTTTGATCCATCGGGACATTTAATCCATTCCTAAAAAATATAATTATCATGATGCCCCATGTGCAGTGGCCAAGCGGACAGGCCCGCAGGGCCCGAGACTTTTGGGGTCCCGAACCCAAAAACCACCAAACTTTCGATAGCATCTTCTTTCTTCCCTGACATAATATTTTAGTTTCCAGTGAAAAAATAGCAAATGCATAAACCGTAATTTTTTACAAACTTTCTCTGCCGCACGACTTAAAGGGTGACAATTTGAAAAGATCCACCTGGATTTTCTCGAATATTTTCAGGAAATTAAAAAAAAACGCCGAAACACGTCGATTTTGTTTGCAAGGGGGACACTTTTTGTAGCACGAACCCCCTTCGAGGGTTATACTTTACCCCTATATTTTGAATAGAGAAAGTGGGTCTAGTGATACCTTGTTTTGAAGGCCTTTTGAATATCCTTACAACCCTGTAAAAATTTCAAAAATCTATCTATTAGTTTTTGACATAATTGCCTTTAAACTTTCAAATTTACCATGGAGTGATAAAATAAAAATTTAATTTAATTTTTATTTTATTATTCCATGTTAAATTTGGAAATTCAAAAGCAAATATCTCAAAAACTAATCGATGGATTTTCGAAATTTTCACACGGTTGTAAATATATTCAAGTGAGCTTCAAAATAAGGTATCACTAGACCCACTTTCCCTATTCAAAATATAGGGGTAAAGTATACCACTCGAAGGGATTTTTGCTACAAAAATTTCAAGATAGCCAAAAAGTGTCCCCCTTGCAAACAAAATCGACGTGTTTCGGTTTTTTTTAATTTCCTGATAATATTCGAGAAAATCCAGGTGGGTCCTTTTTAAATTGTCACCTTGTAAAAATCTCATTCACCAAAATTACATTATTTCAATTTTTTTTGCATGCAGCGATTTTGATATATTTTGGTTTGCTGCCTCCAGGGCTGTCACAAGTACATTGTGAAAGTACTACAAGTACATTAAGAATTGTAAAAGTACTTGAAGTATGTACAGCGTGTCCCATTTTCGATGGGATTAAATGGGAAACTCGGTTATTATTAAAGATATCGATTTTCTGATTGCACCTTACCGTGCTCTTTTTTGGAGCCCTTAAAAATGGTGTAATCAGATTTTTGCCATACCCCGTGGTTTCGCTAATACAGGGAGTTTTTAAAAAAATTGCATTTTAATTAATTCCTTGTATCTCGCTTATTTTGCAAGTTATTTTTATTCTGTAAAAACCTTTCTATGGCAACTTTTTTAGAGCAAAATAATGACGTTGTCAATTTTTTAAAATATTGTTTAGTTTTTGAGATATGGTATTTATCATAAAAAAATTAAATACGGACCTGGATTTTTTTTATTACTGCTTTGATTAGTTCCATGCTATTATTACCTTAAAATGATAAAACTTTAATATTTTTTGATTTAAGGTTAAAAAAACTATTTAATATTTGAAAAAAAAAATTTCATAGTCCGAACCTGGAAATTTCCAACGTAATTATAAATTAAAAATTGCAAGACACACTAGTTGAACGATTTTTAGTTTATCTGTTTTGAAATGATAATTAAAAGATTTATAAATAAAGTAAAAAACGTTAAAAAGTTACAAAAATAATATCATACTAATTATTTGATAACCGAACAGCAGGTCGTGAAATTTACAAAACAAAAGCGTGGAATTGAAATTATCATTTTACTTGTCATTTTTGTGAATGGCTTACAATTATTTTAAACTGGCTAGAAATCGACCATATCCAGATTTTGAAAAATGTGATATGTTTGACTGCTTCATTCAAGCAACAAAATCCTAATATTTAAATGGTAGAAATATTTGTATGCAAAATGCGTTAAGAAAAATTACTCAAAAATGTCAACAATGTCTTACACATAATGGTAATCAGAAAAATTAGTTACTTTTTATAATTTTTTTTTTTGTATTTTTCATAGACTTTGTTTCAAATAAATCTGTAAATTAACGTAAAACCATTTTCATATGCTAAGTATCAAAACAGTTAAACTAAAAATTGTTTAACTAGCAATTTTTAGTTTATATTTATGTTGGAAATATCCAGGTTCGGACTAATTTTTTTTTTAAATATTAAATTTTTTTTTACCTTAAAACAAATAATTTTAAAATTTTTATTATTTTATGATAATACTAGCATGAAACCAATCAAAATAGTAATAAAAAAAATCCAGGTCCGTATTTAATTTTTTTATGGTAAATACCATATCTCAAAAACTAAACAATATTTAAAAAAATTGACAACGTCATTATTTTCTTCTAAAAAAGTTGCCATAAAAATGTTTTTACAGAATAAAAGTATCTCGCAAAATAAGCGAGATACAAGGGATTATTAAAAATACAATTTTTTCAAAAACTCCCTGTATTAGCGAAACTACGGGGTATAGCAAAAATCTGATTACGCCATTTTTAAGGGCTCAAAAAAAGAGCACGATAAGGTTCAATCAGAAAATCAATATCTATAATAATAACCGAGTTTCCCATTAAATCCCATCGAAAATGGGACACGCTGTACATGTTCTTTTCAATTGTCTTCAATTACCAAGTACATTATAAAAATACTTGCATTTCTCCAAGTCTTTTACTTGAAGCACAATAGAAGTACTTGAAGTGCAATAAAAGTACTTCAAGTATTTAAGAACTTCAAGTTGGAAAACTTAAAGTACTATAAAAAAGTAAAGAAACCTTAAAGAGTAAGCAATCTAAACTACGTCGATGAAAATCCTGACTTAATTCAAGATAATTATGACTTTAAAACAAGTTTTTTTTTCAAATATTTTAACTATATTTTGCGGTTTTGTTTTTGAACAAATTGTGTATAGTTTTGTTTTATTTTTTTATCCTTGTTTTGTTAATTTGTCTGATTATGTTTATTTGTTATTTTTTTCAACAGATAGGTACATATGGATTAAAAAAAAATAACATTTATGAAGTACATACCCTGAAGAAAAAGGTATGGCAATTTTAAACCTTTAGAACTGCAGAGCGCCTTCTAAGAGCCAAAGTGAAAACATATGCGAGTTTCGCCCCAAAAAATCATTCGGGTAAAATTTTTTAAAATAATCAGTTAAACGCTAAACAAAATTGTTTTTTAATTCATAAAAATCAGTTAACAACTATTAATTAATTATTCAAAACGGTTAAGCACATTTTGAGATATGACAATTACACCAAAAACTCAAGCCTAAAAGTCACAGTTGGCTAAATTCACAAATATCTGTTTGATAATATCCTTATTAATTTTTAATCAAATATGCTTTGTGTTGAATTAAAACTGTAACAATATTTATATATTATTAAATGGAGAATTTAAATACATTTTTAAACAAAAAGTAAAAATGTTACCATTAAACACGATTTTTATTAAAAAATATCTAAAACTATCAAAACGTAAAAGAAATTATGTGAACAATGCAACATAAACTTTTCAAAATTTTAATTTAAGAATTTAAATATATTTTTTTTAAAGAAACTGGGTGTAAGATGCGTTTTCAGTTTGGGAGGGATTTTACGTTACGTTTAATGGATTTTAGGAGATTTTGGGGGGAATACTATTTGTATTCCAAAGAACAATTATTTTTATCAGAGGAAGTTAGCTTGTAACCTTTTATGGCCGGTTTTAGCAGAAAAGTAGCTTTATATTGTCAAATAGGTAAAATATTAAAATCAGATTTTCATAAAATTTATTATTTTAAAATTATTTAAAAAACAACTTTCTCCTAAATGCTGATGCGGCAGTACTTTATAAAAGTTCAGTGAACGAACTTCGCTTTGATGTGTCAGCAATTATGACCCTGGCAACGACCCATCGCCAATAAGTGCTGACGCAGGAAGAAAGTTGTATTGGGAGGTGCTGGCTCATTAGCGGGGATCAGTAAGTAAGTGAAAATAAAACAGTACAGAGCTCAAAGATGTGTCCTGACCTGTGCCTGGTTTTATTACGAGTAATACTGTAAGTATCTTTATATTTATATTGGATATAATTTTATATGAAAGGGAATTTTAATATTACCAATACATGTCTTAAACCGTTACATTGTTTTTATTCCAAAGCTATTTAATTTTACATTTAACTAAAATATGTATTGGTAAGGTTGTCTGGAGACCGACGATCCTCGTCTTCTCCAACAACCCTACCAATATGGCTCGCACCCTATAGTCGCGAAAGCGGGGTGTGACAATATAACTGGTGTATAACTTTACCTGATAAAACTGGGATCCAGATGGCAAAAAGTGTATTTTGGAAAAGCACTTCTCCTCGATCAAGTTAAAAAACTCGTCAAATGTGGTGAATTTGGGAATTTCTGGTACAGGACAGTATTTACAGAGGCCATCGATAATGCGAGATGGCGGGGGGAGCAATGATTTAATTGAGGGATCCCTAAAAATAAATGTATTTTAGTCCAGCCGTTAGTATAACAGCATAGCATTTGACAGCGCACAATGGGTTATATGGCGGAGCTACCACGAAATTAGCCCTGTATATGTTTTTTAAATTATGATAACCAAACCCACCCAAATGTATTGCAGATAGTCCAGTTAATAAAAAAAATGCAACTGATAAAAAGTTTTAATGTATTTCTCTGTAACAGAGCCCCAAATTTGAAAAATATTTTGGGAGAAGAATGTATGTATTTTTACAGTAGTTTTAAATAAAAAAAATGACAATACAAACATCACTTTTTGGGTGTATGGGTATAAGCAGTAACTGCACTTTTCAAAACTACTAGTAATTTCCTAATTCCATAACCCTTTTTATGGTTAAAATTTTTTGAAATATATTACGTTTATTTTCGTCTCTATTTATCTTTGTAAAGCCTGCAGAAACAAGCTTAGCAAGGCTTGGTAAAATCTCCACCAGAATATTAGAGAGAGGGGTCTATTTGACTAAAAAAACAAAAAATTTGCTTGGGGGTAGCCCTAAACACTACAATGTACGTGGTCTTTATACAATCAGTGTATCAGCCAAATGGAATAAATTCGACAACGGATTGAATTTAGATTATTCTGAAAAATCCAAAAGTACTTCGACTAAGATTTTTAACGAGCAATATTTCTGTTCAAAATTTTTTGGTATAGACCCCCTGCAAAGGGGTCTACTCGCATAAAACTTTTTTTTTCAAATTAGAGAACCCCACTTGCTCGAAAGCTTATCAAAAAAGAAAAACGATAAACTACTTTTTTTGACACCTGTCAAATATTAAAAAAAGCCAACCTTTACTTTTTTGCCATTTTTAGACAATAAAAAATATCCTTTTAAGTAAAAAAACTTAAGTAAAAAGTTAGTAACATCCAACCTCTTTTGCAACTGGTAGACCCAACTTGTAAAAACTTGTTCGAAAGCTTATTAAATAAGAAAAAATATGGTGCGTGATCCTAAACCCCGAAAACCCCTCCACTATCCTTAAAGGTGGAGAGTTTCCAACTTTAGAGCTTTATAATATTGTATTGTCGCTGTAACTATAAGTCTATACCAAATTTAATCTTGATCGGATATGTACAAGTTGGTCAAAATTGACTTACAAGGGCGTCGTCAATTTCACAATTTTAAAAATATAATTAAATATTCGTGATTCCTATCCCCAAAAGTCCCTACATACCAATTTTGAACAAAATCGGACATACTTAGATGGTCCCCTTCCACCCTCTTTAAAGGGGTGAGGGGTTGCCAACTTTAAAGCATTATAATATTGTATTGTGTTGGCATTGTAGCTTATAATAACTGTAGTCCACAACAATTTTGATGTTGATCGGATATGTACAAGATGGTCAAAATTGTCCAAGGGGGAGGGGGGCGTTACTTTCACAATTTTAAAAATTCTTGATCCCCATCCCCAAAAGTCCCTGCATATCAATTTTGAACGATATCGGACATACTTAGATAGTAGCCCCTCCTCCAGCATTTTCAAAGGGAGGGGGGGGGGGAAGCTGTGAACTTCATAATATCAGTATATTGTATTGTCATCGAAAATTTACGTGTGTACCAAATTTGAAGTTGATCTGATGTCTAGAGGTGGGTTAAAACTGAGTTAAAATTGAGTGTCGCGCTAGTCCTTTCATATAACCCATTGTGCAGCGTTCAACAAGATGAATTATTGCACCGAACCTTAATAAAAAAATTACAGTTTTAATAGAGTAATCGAGAGTCTACTAGTCTAGTATTTGATTTAAATCGATTGGGGGGGCCTGTGTGGGTTCAGAGAAGCTCCAAAATTGAGCACTTGCCTTTTTTATACCGCGTGAACAATTTCAAACCAGAGATATAAATTTCCATAAGAGGATAAAAAACAGATAGAGTATCGCATTTATTAAAAAGAGACCGCGATACGCCCGAGTCCCGCAGAAAGCTTTGCAGCGTTGTCAAAGGTAACCTTGATAAATTACTACAGACGCACGCGGTCGCACTCGTCAAGGGGCCGACAATCTCAAACATTTTTTTAGGGCGAGAATTATTACTTGACTTGTGACCATACAAGAAGTGGACTATTAAAAGCGTGAACATCATCATCATCATCGTAAAAACTATCAAGCTACACGCCCCGGTGTATTTTGTAACCATTTTAACAAAAATTGCTGTTGGTGGGTGTGCTTTCGGGCTGTTCGGCCGTCGTCGTTGGAAATTCGTTCTCGACGTTTCGCTATCTCGAGTGGAAGGCATCTTCAGGAGATGTTGACTGTTTGTCGGCTTCTCGAAGACTGGTGGTTAGTCTGTCGCGGGCGCAGGTTATATACGCTATGGTGGGCGGGGCGTATATCAGAGCTGGTCGGTGATTGGTCACTTTCCCCAGATTTAGTTTTGTTGTTATAAGCGAGCCGTTTAGTGTTTTTAAGAACCGGTACCCATGTTCTGTTAATTTTAAGAGTTTTTTCAGATCTGTTGAAGTTCTGCTGGTGTTTATGAATTTTGATTGTTTCTCTATAGAGTCTTGGATAGTATGAAGAGGAGGCGCAGAGAACTTGTGTGTCTTCGAATTTTATTCGGTGGTCTTCATTGTTTAGTGTGTGGTCTGCAACTGCGGATTTTTCCGTATGTACACAAAATAGGTTACGTTATGGGCTAGGCCGGGTGTCGTTAAAGGTTAAAAAAATATATCTTCATTACGACTAGCAATATTGGCTTTTGTGATACATGGTAATAAAGCTCCCAAAAATGCTACAAATAATATCATCATCAATAATGACGTCATCATTCCATTGACTGTTTTAATCAAGGATTTGCAAATAAAAACATTTACACAAAAAAGCTACTTTGAAAATTAAAACGTTGCATAAATAATAAGTATGGATGTACTTAGGATTGTTTAGATTTGATATTTTCAGTAGGTAAAGTGTATTACGGTCGCCCACCTTTTTACTGTCATCTTAAAATTCACTAGATTCGTGTTGAAAGCCTGGAATTTTAAAAACTGCTAAAGAAAATCTTTTAATACATCATGATAATTATTTTAAAACATGCAATGTTGCTAAA
The DNA here is from genome assembly GCA_963576565.1 of Aspidapion aeneum. Lineage (NCBI taxonomy): Eukaryota > Metazoa > Arthropoda > Insecta > Coleoptera > Brentidae > Aspidapion > Aspidapion aeneum. Next base: position 89,943,284 of record OY755044.1, on the reverse strand, counting down.
CTACGCACTGTTTCTGTGTATTCTAGAAATGAAGTACACTAACCCGCATGATATGATCATTACACGCTCAGATAAAATAAAACGCGTCTTAAACTTCATCGTGGCGTGTAATGATTATCATAACATGCTTGTTATATGTAAGCTACTATTATAGACACTAAACTTTTACTTATACTTACGATGTTACCAATTTGTCATAAAGGGTTTTCAAATTGTAGTTGTGTTGTTTTACCATATTTTTTCGCAAGACATGGTAAAACATCAACTTTTTATTTTCATCCGTTAGAAAGGGCTCATGATTGTGAGGCGCCATTAAGTCGATTTCACTTCGAAAGGTGTTGTCTTTGAGTCTCTTTTGGTATGCTTCCGCTTGACATTCGGGAGACAAACAGTAAAGAGTCCTGCAAAAGAATAAATATGATTAACACCACAGATTACTAACCACAGACACCCACACTGTCTAGCTTTACGATGAGTGTCCTTAACACAGTCCCACGACACACATAAACACATATTATAAAGGCCTTCACACACACCTCCGTAGCATGGTGCATAACGCGTGGCATGGGGCTTTCAACCAATCAACGATCGAATATCAGCGGCCATATTGGTTTTGCATAAGAAAAGTCCATAAGGTTGAACTTCTATGCGCAATGCTATGCGCTATGCATTTTTATAAGTGATCGGCTTAACAGCTAGAGATTGGATTTCACACCCGACCAAAATAGAAAGAGTGGGTACACCATGCGTTTGACATTACCATTGAAAACGTGGTAAAAATAGTTGGGCACTGGTAGGCAGCCTAACCAAACCTACTTATAATTTGATATTATGAAGGCCTTGTCAAAATGACGGAGACCCTCAGTTGTTGTTATTTTTGTTGAAAAATAAAGAATATCTTGGACTTTTCCTACTCTAATGGAAAAAGTAATGTTTTAAAATCCTGTTAACTTTAAAATCCTGTTAACAGATTTCAACAGAAATTTATTTTTAAAAAAACTGGCAAAAAACAAACGAACAAAAACAGTGGTTGACAAGCCCTTGCCATTTCTAAAGCTGAGAACGAAACGTCAATGGTTAAATAGGCCGTGTCACTTTGGTAAAATCCAATCCGTCAATGTTCTATTATCCGTGCTCACAGCTCACAGATTATAGAACAGGTAGAGCTGGATTTCACAACTAACCAAAATAAAAAAAAAGTGGGTACACCATGCGTTTTACATTACCAATGAAAAAGCTGTAGGCAACCCGGTAGGCAGCAGAAACAAATTTACTGTACTTTGATTTTATCGCAGCCTTGTCAAAATGGCGAAGATTGTCAGTTGTTGTGATTTTTGTTCTGTTTCTTTTTTTAATAAAAATTAAATTCTTGGACTTTCCCTACTCTAATGAAATACTCTGCCAATATATGGGCCCCTAAGCTCACACTAGGTACTATAGTTATGTGAGCTAATATAACTAAAAACTGAAATATATTTTATTCAACTCCACACTAAATTACCTTTTGTTTGATACCACACAAGCCATGTTTTGACTTAAACTCAAATTTTTGAAATCCACCCCCACCCTTAAAAGAAAACAAAAACTAAAATGTATTTTGTTGAACTCCGGACTTAATTACCTTTCGTTTGATATCACACACGCCATAAAATTTTAACGAAAACTTATAACTCTATTCAATTATTTTCTATAGTTAAAAATTTTTCCTATACCGGTGGTCCGGTCCGTTTCAGTACAGATAATGGAGGCTAATTTATAAACAATGTTTTAATAATTTAATTTAATTTAAGCAACAAAATTAAGAAATAATCAAATTAACCAACAATTAAAACGACAATATTATTATGATAGATATGCAAAAGATATGAAACCCATTTCAATCGGAAATCGGCTCGATCTACTCCTCATGATCCCCAGAGTAATGGTCAAGTATGATGCAGGATTATTGGAATTTCGAAAGACTCCAAAAGCAATTTTAAGATCATTAATACCAGCACACATGCAGTCGTTTTGCAGAGATTGGAAGGAAGCAGCAAACAAATAATCAAATTAACGAACAATTAAAACGAAAATATTTTAATTATAACTCTGCAAAAGATATAAAACCCATTTGAATCAGAAGCACATCTGTAGAATCCAAGAATTGGAGAAGTTAGAGATACTGGCAATAACAGAAAATATATGATAAAAGTTCCTAGTGGAAAAACATACGTGAGAAAAGATTCATAAGACAAAAAAAAAGATTAAAAGGGAAAGATGAAGTGACCACTCTATTTGATTGTTTTGATGAAGTTGACATTTCCTCTAGTCAAGTTGTTAATAAAATTTTAACAAAAACTTATAAATCTATTATTTTCTATCTATCTATTATAACAACTGAATCTATTTTTAAACTTTGAATATTTCAAGCAAGAACATTTTATTTTTTGTGCTTTTGTAACACTACAAATAACAAAATCAAAAGTAATAGGTTATAGGTTATAGACCGCACCCTGCCAGTAAATTACTTACCTGCCTTCTTTTTTTGACAGCCAAAACTCGTAAATATAATTATCGGCCTCAAAAAATTCTGAATCCATAAGGTAACGTATTATAGTGCCTTTTGCACCTCCCATATTTGCTCTTTTATCCTACAAAAGATTTTTTTTTAGTTTGGATATCTTGTTTAAAAATCCGTAAGTTACGTCAAAAATAAATGAATCCATGACGGATTTGATACCTTACTAGCCCATCAGTACAATCCAAGTGAACTCCACGCTATATTAACCTTGAAAACAGTTTTTTGTAAATATCCCAGTAACGAAAGCGCCTACGAAATTTTTGGTTACAACCAAAATTATTGAGAAAAGTGTGTTTCACTATACTCCGCATATTGATGCGATGCTCCGTTAAAAAGTTCAATTTTTTAACTGTCAAAAAACTGTCAATAGCATTTTATAAAAATCGGTTTAGCGGTTTAGGAGGTATAGTGGGCCGGGCAGATAAACACAGACAAACAAACACACGGACCGACGAGATTGCTAGGATAGGTCAAAATACACCCAAATAACACATTTTTGGCGTTATCTCAATTTAAAAAAAAATAGCGATTTAAGATAAAAGCATCAAACCTTTCAGAATTATGATTTACGTTAATACGAGGGACAATCCACTACACCTGGAATTTGTACAGGGTGGGAAAAATTCGATGTTTCTTGGAGGTTTAGGTATTCCTAGTCGAGATAGATAAAAACGAGTACACATATCCTGTGCTTGATTTTCAAGAGGTCTTCAAATATCATATCAAAACCTTTTCTTGAATAGGCCTCGTAGTTTTTCAAAAAGTCTGCATTTAGGGAGGGGGCCTATAACTTTTTCAACTATGAACATTTCATTTTGGTGTAAATTGCGTTTTTATACTCTTTTTTTTATAAGGAATCCAACTGTCAAACTGAATTTTATCTAACACTAAGTTTTTGAGATATTAGGGACCTATTGCAATAAAGCCAGGCAATAATTGTGCCGGGCACTATATTGACAGTCTCGCATTATAAGAACAGCTGTCTTCTTTCAAAATTAGGTCTTTGTGTATTATACGAGCCGGAATAGTGCCGCCACTATTAATGGAAAATAAACGACTGGATTTCTAAATTCGACTTTGGTATGTCAATTTTGAAAGATCAACTGTCAGTTTTTAATGCGAAACTGTCAATATAGTGCCCGGCACAATTTGTGCCCGGCTTTATTGCAATAGGTCCCTATTACATAAAGTTGCTATATTTGTTAAGGAGAGGACCATGTTTTTATTAAATTTTTGATATTAATAGTTTATTATTAAAATTTGTACTTTTTTATTCTACTTTTAATTAATTAGGTGGTTATTCAGATATATTTTTAACCCAGTAAAACTTAAAAATATAAAGTAAAAATAAACAATATAAAATAAATGGCACATTGAAGTGAAGCTATGATAATCAGCCTTAAAAACAGTTTTATCAAAATATCTCGGAAACTAAGGCTCCTACGAAGTTTTTGGTTATAACACAAATTGTTGAGCAAAACCTTGTCTACTATATTCCGAAAACCGCATATTGATGCGACGCTGAAAGTTAGCATTTTTAAAAAATTTTAAATCTAAAAAATCTAATCAGCTCGTTGGAGTGTCGAACACTATTTTACCTGAAAATTTTATAAAAATCGGTTCAGCGGTTTAGGAGCTATCGTGTTACGGACAGAAAAAAAATACACACATACAAACACACACCTACACACACAGACAGACATCATGACGATATTGCTAGGATAGGTCAAAATACACCCAAATAACACATTTTCGGCGTTATCTCAAAAAAAACTTTTTCGTCGAAAACAATACCTTCTCTCGCCATTGCTACGCGGGCTAGGAAGGTAAAAATACAAAGAATATAAAGAAATAAAGAGTCATATTTCAAAAACTAAAAGTAAAGGTGACGTTCACAATATTAACACATTTTTTCGAAAATCAAAATGTCGAACACCTTATCTCACAAATCTCGAAAATATCGAAAAATCAAAATTTCGAAAATGTTAATATCGAAAAATTTAACATCGACAATTAAAATGCCGAATTAAAAAATATCAAATAAATGAAATATTGAAGTCAAAATATCGAAAAATCACAATATCCAAATGGTTAGCTTGGTTGGTCGATTGCTTAGGTTATTTATTTAGGTCGGTTGGCTAGTTTAGCTGGTTAGGTTGATAGGTTAGATTGGTGGGTTAGTTGCTTGGTTAGGTTCGTTGGTAAGTTTAGGCAGGATCAAAAATGTAGACTTCAATAATGTTTTTCCTATATTTGTTTTTTTCGGGTGGCGGAACGAAGATCGAAACACAAAAGATCGAAAATACAGAAGATCGAAAAACAAAAGATCGAAAAGGCAAAAGATCGAAAATACAAAAGATCGAACCACAAAAGATCGAAAATACAGAAGATCGAAAAACAAAAGATCGAAAAGGCAAAAGATCGAAAATACAAAAGATCGAAAAACAAAAGATCGAAAGGCAGAAGATCGAAAAACAAAATATAAGAAGACAAAAGATCGAAAAAAAATCGCAAGTAAATATGACCGAAATATACAAAATGACGTGTATCATGTTTGGTTAGGTATATTCACATAAACAGTTTAGGCAAGATCAGGTAAGGTAAAATTACCTAACCATTAAATAAACCAATGGCTTGTCATACTAGAGGGTGTGTAACCAAACCGAACCGAACCGAACCGGTTTGGTTCGGTTTGGCTTTACACCCTGTAGAATCCCGGGAAACGTCAGGAAATTTTTTTTTTTGAAAAAATATGTTAGAAAGAGATCCCATAGTCGAACCGGCTCGGTTCGGTTCGATTTAATTACACACCCTAGAATCTCGGAAAAGAAATCAGGCAAGTTTTTTTTTGAAAAAACTATGTAATAGCGATTATTTGAAACGTGCTATTTTGATACACGGTATTTTGTAGTTTTGATCTTTTGTTTTTCGATCTTTTGTAGTTTCGATCTGTTGTCTTTTCGACCTTTTGCATTTCGATCTTTTGTCTTTTCGATCTTTTGTTTTTCGATCTTTTGTCTTTCGATCTTTGTTCCGCCACCCGTTTTTTTCGATATTTTGTAGTTTTAACATTCGGATGTTCGGTACTTTCTTTATTCGACGTTTTATAATTTGACATTTTAATTTTCGATAATATTAACATTTTTGACTGTCTATTTTCTAATTCCCTTTCTGATTTTCAATATAAAATGTTCGAGATTTTGATTTTCGAGAGACTTTCCTAACAATTGCGGAAAGTATCACACCATTATGTTTTCTTTGAGTGTGCGAAAAGCTTCAATTCCTAATGTTATTGGTAAAATGGCTAAAATTAAATAAATTTTCGAGATTTAGTGCTGACGCAAAAAATATTTGCATCTCTTCTTTTTTTCTTGGTTTATAAGAACGTTGCTATCTGGGTTTAAACTCTTATATAGCCGGTGTTTAACAACTATTTAAAGTTGGTCATATTAAAGTACCGATTCTCAAGTTTTTAAAAGCGTGCGAAAATGTGACTTTTTAAGCACGTTCGTAGAAAATAGTATATTTCCTAACAACTGTCAAATTTCTGAACGCGATTGCCGACCGATGGAAAGCGGAGGTCGGCCAGCAATCGAATATAAACTTTCCGCAAGAGTTAGAAACACTAATTTTTCTTCAAGCTTGCGGAAAACATAAAAAAAACAAAAATTATAAAATAAGTTTGTTACATCCAAAGCTTTTGTATGCATACCAAATTACTACACTATGACTGGTAAGGTCACTCATCGTAAAGCAAGCTTTAGAGCTAGCGAAGCCTGACATTGATTTTCTATTACACGTAAATTTAGTGGGAATAAGGACACTGTTGTTCTGGTAAATATACGTTTTAATCCATCGGTAACGTTTCGACAATGGTTTTTGTCTTCATCAGACTAAACAGGTTACAACTCATTAGTAAGATAATATAAAATACGGCACATTAATACATCACAATTAAAAATTGTTATTCATTTCCCAATAAATAACATTTAAAATGACCTTATTAACAATATATTCTTTTTTTTTTCCTAAATATTTTTGTCACTATAGTAACTGATAGTGACAAAATTTTTTATATATTTAAAAAAAAAGAAGAAAAATAAACCATAATTATTTCTTTATATAAATAAATAAAAAAATCAGTTACATATACATTAAAAGGGAAAAAAATATTTAGGGAAAAAAAGAATATATTGTTAATAAGGTCATTTTAAATGTTATTTATTGGGAAAAGAATAATAATTTTTAATTGTGATGTATTAATGTGCCGTATTTTATATTATCTTACTAATGAGTTGTAACCTTTTTAGTCTGATGAAGACAAAAACCATTGTCAAAACGTTACCGATGGATTAAAACGTATATTTACCAGAACAACAGTGTCCTTATTCCCACTAAATTTACGTGTAATTGAATTGCAAGGACGTGATAACTTTACCAAATTGATTTTCTATTTTTTGGTTATAATTTTTGACATGTTTTCCACTGTTTCGCATTGACGGTTCGTTCTTATTTTAAAAATGTCTAACACACACACAGTCTAAAGATCTATTTTATAATAATAGAGTTTCAAGACAAAACTTTTTATTTCTAAATACAGAAATATACAGAGTTTAGGTACCTTCAGAATGTGTAAAACATCTTTAAAATAAAACCGAGCTGCCAATGCGAAACCGAGGAAAACATGTCAAAAATAATACCCAAAAATAGAAAATTAATGTCAGGTTTCGCTTCCTATAAAGCTTGCCTTAATGTGTGTCCTTAATTACTGGGCACTATTTGCCAGATTAAAACCTTGACAATGCCTTGATATGAGCGGTTCTTGACAAATATTTAAAAATTAGGTTGTTAAGGACACCAAAAAAAAATATTAAGGTACCGATTCTTAAACTTTTCCATAGTGCCAAAAACTGGCACTTTCAAAACTAAAATGCGTGCTAAAAAGTAACATTTTCGCACGCTCGTAGAAAATAGTATATTTACTAACAAGTGCGGAAAGTGTCAGTTTTCCGCACGCGATTGTAGTTGGCCAACCGACGCGTAGAGAAGTCCGGCCAGCCCTCAATAAAGAAAAGAAGCTTTTTGCAAGAGTTAGGAACGCTATTTTTTATAAACAAAAGAAATAAAAAACTTTTATTATATTCATGAGTTTTTATCATAATATACTTACTATTGTTTATTATTAATGTTATTGGGAAAACTAAGGCTCTCTCTTTTTAAATTTTTAGTTTCTAACATCGTTGCCATGCGGATTTAAAGCATTAAGGGCCAATTGCACCGACTTTTGTTTTCGTTTCTTAGCCTAAAGAATACCCTAGTTCTTTGCACCATAATTAAAGGCAGACTCATTCCTTCCTTAATGTTGTTAAAATTAAGTCACCTTTTTTCGTGACTTAACTGTTCCTTAAGAGCTGCTTAAAGATAAGATACTGGTCACATAATGTTACCCGTCTGGCTATAGCCATAGCAACTGACAATACCTATAAATGAGCAGATTATTGTGATTAAAGTGAAGGTGTCTTTTTGTGTTTTATAAGTAAATAAAGTAAGAAACATGATATAAAAACCGCAAAAAAATAAATAAAAATGATTTTGAAAAACTATTATTGCAAAAGATAAGGCTAGATTTTGGTTATTTTGGGACAATGTTTTTGAAAAATTATACCTATAATATATGTATTGATTACAAAAGGATTTGTAAGGAAGAAAACTAATTTAAATAAAGGTTGATATACTTTTTATTACAGTATTTTCATCCGATTTTCGGGTTAACTGTTGTTCAAACCTAGTAGGTACAGCGCTAAGTGTAGGAGCTGAGCAGGGTAAGAAAATCCTTGCATTTAAATTAAACTGCACTGTATACTTTAACAAGACGATTTTTCTTTCTACCTTTACACTTTACCCTAATTTTATTATAACTTTTAGTCCTTTATTTGTACCGACGACGACACTCAAATTCCACAAAATCGAGTATCAACATCTCGATTTTATTATCTTCCAAAAATTCAAGAACTTCGATTTTTTTAAATACATTTTTAAAGGCGGATTGACAAAGAAAAATGGATTGCTTTTGACAAAACTTTTTTGGGAAATACTGGGTGTTGTTGTTTTTTAACAGTTTAAAAATTTTATTGGTTGACAGCGGCGTTGCCTGATTGGATCACAAGGTGGCCGCATCTTAACAAAGAAAAGGAGATTTTTGCTCGGTGCAACAAATTTAAAAATAAGGCATGCTTAAAATTAAAGCAATCCATAGTTTAGAAAGGAAATTTTAAAAGTCGGTGCCATAGGCCCTAAAACCTTTGAACGACCGGTTTTTGATATTTATTTAAGGAAACCGAAAAAAAAATATAGTATAGTATATGTGTGAGCTAATATTGTGAAAAAAAGTGAAACTTTCTGAACGCAGGTAGAAAAAATGTATTTCGGTATTGTAAACGTCACTCGGTTATTAGATTGCGGTTAAAACGCTCACTGTCAGATTCTCGCTTTTAAAGTAAGAGAAGGAATGAACAATTTATTTATAGCTGGAAATTGCCTTAAAGTACCTTCGACCTTTGCCTCGTCTTCTTGGCAAGTCCGTCCTGTTTGAAGGGCACTTTCAAATTTAAATCGGCGAATTCGCTTTCTTCTCCAGACGCAGTCAGTGGTTCTAATTTTTGGGTTTGATTGATTTGATTGATTAATTTAATGGTAGCCGCTATGTCTGATTCTCTTTCCGCCCCAAAAGTTGAATATATGGCAGGTACTTCATGAACTGCCAGAGTTGGTAACTACAAGAAGCAACAAACTCTCAATATTTTCGCAAGCGTACATAGTTCAATGAATAGAGGCCAAAATAGGGGGGTTACCCTACAAAAAGTCCGGTAGTTCTGAATTTTGGATATGTTGTTAAGCTCAGGAGGGTAGTAAAAAATCTGAGTTGTCGTCCCCCCACCACTGTGCTCCCTCCGCCATCTTGAAAAAACCATCAATAATTGACACTTTTTTTAGTTTTTGGCCTTTAATTTCGTTCCAGTACACTAAATCGCAAAAAGAGTTATATGAAATTTTTTAGAGGATATAATTATCTACAATTGGGTGGTACTATGGTTGTTCAGCGAGCAGTAGTAACGGAGCTAGGAAATTTCCAAAAATGACTAAAATCACGTGCTTGGGCAAATTTTCAGATTTTTTCTACTTTAGACGGCATAAGCTCCGAAATACTTTGTTCTAGGGTAAAAGTTCTAAGATCATATCTTGTAGAGAATTTTATCAGCTGCAAAATCCATTCTTTAAATATTGTAATGGAGTGGGAGTAACTTTTAACTTAAAGTAAGTAAGTTAGAAAATAATCATTTTTTAAAATTTAGTGCTTTAACCCGGCACGTTTTTTATTTTTTTGTATAAATTTAGTGACGTACAAAAAGGTAAGAGAGCTTAGGGGTCAAACACCTCCTTAAACTAACCACCTCTTCAAAAACCCCCCCAGACCCCTCAAAATCTAACATATTTAGGTTTTCTCAAATTTTCTCAAAAAATACGCTTCTAAGAGAAAAATGTGTAATAGACTTTATTGTAGACAATGAAATTTCCTTTTGAAAAAGGCACAACTCGATGGGGGTTAACTATTTATAATTATAATAAAAATAGTAAAAAAATATCCATGTTTTTTCCATGATTTATTCGATTTTTTTTTAGCCAAGGTTTATAGAACAAAATGTGTTATACATTATTGTAGGAAATAAAATCTCCTTTAAAATGCTGTACAAGAAAGTCGGATTGGTTTCATGGTTATAAATTCAAAGGCGCCCGTAATTTTTTCAAAAACTAAGCCTAGTTTAAAAAATGCTATGATGCACTTTATTGACAGTAAAATTCTCTTTTCAACGGTGTATAACTCGATGGGGTTTGACTTACAACAAACCCGCCAGCGACGTCCGTAAATGGGAGCCTTTTAAATAATTTTTTTTGGTTCATTTGATTTTCTGAAAACCATACCCTTTATCAAAAAAATAGTTTTTTTACTTCATTGTAGATAATAACATTTTCTTTTAAACGTTGTATAACATGTTTTTTATTTCCGAAGATAAAATCTGCTTTGAAAGAGACCCGATTTGAGTCGATGAAAGCGGTAAAGCAAAAAACGGCAGAGCTCATAAAGGCCCTCACCAAAGAAGACTTCCAGCACTGCTTCGATCAATGGAAAAAACGTATGGAAAGGTGTGTAGCGAGGGGAGGGGAGTATATTGAAGGGGAGCATGTAGAATAATTTTTATAATAATACCCTTTTTCGTAACCAGTCTCGTTATTTAATAGCCAGACCTCGTATGTCAAATGGGTAAAAAATACATTATACATTAATTGGCAGAGTATCTTTTCAAGGTGGCTGTTTTAGAAAGGTATTAAACATCTAACTGTATAAAATTGGCTTTTTTATCACAATCAAGAATGAGCTGGTAGGGACTCTTCAGAACACTATATTAATCTCATCTTACGATGTTGGTAATAGGTGTCCATTAGATCGTGGACCCCCGTGGGTGTACAGCTTTCGAGCTGCCCACGAAAATACAAGAGAAACAAAATCTTTCTATGCCCGCTTATCCACGAAAAATTGTTGGATTAACAACAACTAACAAATACATTTACTCCAAAATTTGATGGGTCATCCGGTAGAGGGAACGATATAAATCCAATTTTGTATAGTGTGATTTGTTTCAGGGTCGAAAAAGTCCTAATAAAAAAGTGTCACGAATAAATCTAAGGCAATTGTTTTATTAATGGCTTTTTTTATACCTTGTCTTTGAAGGAAAGGGGATCCTCCTCGCTGGTTTTAGGAACATCATTATTTTCACTAAATTTTCTTTTTCGACTCTTATGTTGTGTACGGGTTTTCTTTTGAGATAAAGGTATGGGCTCAGGAGTTTTAGCAGAAGTTATAGGCTTGATAATTATTGGCAAGTTCAAAGAAGATAACTTGTAGCGGTTCATGTCTCCAGCTTCATCTTCAACTAGTTTGAAAAAAAAGTATGAAAACATTTTGCTTTAGTTACAACTCAAATTTTAATACCTAGGGGTAGATATAGGCCAAATACGTTAAAGTATAAATATGGAGCATACCCATGCATTCTCACAAGCGATGCTTGAAGCCAGGACCCCTATTTAATTATTAATGTTCCTTTTTCGGGTAGCCACGATTTCAGTTATTGCGCATGCGTCAGTTTTGGTGGTTTTTGGAACATACTCGGTTACGTCACTACATTATAGGGCTGTCTAACAAAACATATGATCAAATCCAAGATGTCTTCCATAGGACAAACAAACCGATTTCCCATAAGCCGTAATGTTAACAAAAACGTAAATTTTACAAAAACGACAAGAGCTTTAGTCTCAAAAATTAATCAGTTTTAAGAACGGATCCTTTGTGCATATGGGATAAATGCGCTTTTCTTAAAAATATTAAACTAAAGCGAGAAAATCTGAAATAAAAGGGACCATGTTTTCTTCAAAAAAGTAGGTTATGTTTTTGTTTATTTTGTTTTTTTTTAAACTTTTTTTCTAGTTTTTTTACTTATTTTGAATTATTACATGGGCGCACTAAGGAGGCGGGGGGCTAGGGGCCTGGACCCCCCCAAACCACATATTTTGTTAGATATTTTCCATATATTTCATGAATAAACAGAAAAAATAGCATAAAGTACAACATCATGAGACCTCTGAGGGCCCCCCAAAGGTATCGGGCCCCCAAAGGTTTCGGGTCCCCCCAAGACATATTTCTGGGTGCACCACTGATTATTATGTCAAGTTTTTTGCTGTTGTGAATTGTGGCAGCGGAGGAAGTAATGATAATGTTAGTTTTCATTGAATTTGAAGTTTTTTGACCAATGAATCAATGAACTATCAGCCCAAGGTAGGGGAAAGTGGATAAGTAGTTCTATTCAAAGAGCTCACTTCAAGGCTCACTTAACAGAGACGAAATTGAAATAGACTAAACTTTTCTCATCAGATTCAGGTTTTCTATTAGGATCTTTTGTTGTACTTGACCAAACCTTTTGCTAAGTAATAGGCCTTCTATAGCGTTAAACTGTGAAAAATATTTCACTATGATTTTTAGGTTTAGACAAAGTTTAATTGTGTTAACCCTCCAGTAGTGACATGAAAAAGAGGCACAACTTATAGGTAGGTCAGTCCAACAGATCAATATACACATATGAGTTCCAACCGAGGTTGGTCAAGCAAACTTCTAATAAGTACTTTACAAAATATGTTTATTTAAAAAAATATAAGTAAACATTATATTAAAAAAAAACTTGCAAAATTAAAATACAGTTTTTCCTATAATATATGATTTTCCATGAACTGTAATACATAGGGCTTAAGTACTGTCAAACCTAAGGTTCATCAGCTCACAACAGCACTGTTCAAATTTTACAACAGTAGAATATTCGCTGTTGTATTACTACTGTTACTATTACTTTTGTTACTGTTTTTTTGTAACAATATTAAAAGTAAAGTAATAAAAGTTTATACAAATAAATATATACTCTACTCTACAATTGGGCGTAACAGCATATGAACCATTAGGACCCAAGTTTTTTTGAGAGAAATAAAAAAAAATCTGAGACAACTTATTTGTTTTTCATGTGGTCATCAAAGTCAACAATAATCACTTTTTTTCCATCTATTTTTTGATGCCATAAAAAATTTTTTTTGGTAATAAACTCAGACCATTAGGTACAGTAGAAATTTCACAACAGGACTTGTAGTAGGTCCAGTCAGATGCTATACAAATTTTATGGTGTACAAGTTTCTGATGTCAAAAAGCATGGAAATAAAGGAAAATTTGCACCAAAATAGTTTAAGATAAAAAGAGGTTTGAGTTAGGGAGATTGTCAAATTCACCAGTTCATTCTAAACTGTTTTGAGGTCTGTAAAATAAATATATATTAAAGAAAAAGAAACTTTGATGATACAGGCCTTCACTGGACACTATACAGGACGCTACACTACCAAGAGTTTATTTAAGAGTTCTGTAGGATGGTGTACAAATTTGGTTCAGCTCATTACCCACACTTTAACCTCATATTGTTTTCCTTTTCTTTCTTCTCTAGACCCTTTTTTCAACCATAATTTTTTAAATTTTTCAACCATTTTGAAACAATAATCCATTCAGGAGAGACCCAGTCAGGATCATTGCTGTATTCTAGTTTTTAAAGTTGCTTGCCTAGAATAGTATAAAAATCATAGTGAAATATTTCTTACAGTTTAACACAATTCTATGTTACACTTCTGCAAAAGGTCCACTCAAGCACAAAAAAAGATCCCAATAGAAAATGTTGCCAAAATGGCAGTTACATATTTATCCAAAACAAACCTGACAAAAAACTTTCGAATATTTCAATTTATCCTCTGTTAAGTCAGGTAATAGAGCACTTATCCACTTTCTTTTCCCTTCTTTGAGCTGATACGTAGTTCATTTAAATCAAGATAATTTTTTAAGGTCAAAATACTTTGCATTCAATCAAAACTAACATTATCAAGATTTCCCCAGCTGCCACAATTCATAACAGCACAGAAACTAAATGATTCAAACTGAGCAAAAAACTGGAAAAAAAGTTTAAAAAAACAAAAGTAAATAAAAACATAACTTGACTTTTTGAACAAAACATGGTCCCTTTTATTTGAGATTTACTGGCTTTAATTGATTTTTTTTAAGAAAAACGCATTTTTCCCTTGTGTACAAAGGGTCAATACTTAAAACAGCATCTTTGTTGTAAATTAAATCGTTTCACTTTTTTTCAAAATTACGTTTTTGTTAACATTCCGGCTTATGGGAAAACGCTTTGTTTGTCCTATGGCAACCATCTTGGATCGAAAACAGCTGATCGTGACAGTTCGTTAGACAAGCTAATTTGACAATTGTCAAATGTTTGGGGTTATGTCTATAGGGATGGGCAATCCGGGTCTTTTTTGAGATCCGGCTTAAGGGATCCGCGTCAGTACAAAGAGCCGACTCACTGAACTCGCGGATCCGGATCTCTCTCATTTATTGACGATCGTGATTTCTGCGTTCGGCTCTGCGCTTCGCTGCCAATTTGCGCTCTTGGCCTTGGCTCTTTCCGCTCGCCGCAAATGGGATAAGTGGCGCTATCTGTGAATTCTATGCTGAACTGCAACACCATTGTAGTTATGAATCATCTGATCGACCATAAACAAAATATTAAGAAACACGTCCTTTTGTTTTCAAGTAATTAAGTAAATAAATGATCATAAAATTATGCCATAAAAGTAAAGTTTTTAAATAAAAGTTGTCAACGTGCTCTTTATGCATTCAACGGATCTCGGATCTCTTCGATCGCTTGATCTTTTCGAGCGGTTTGAACTGCGGTTCAGTCGGAAGTTGTGTGGTCGGAAGAGTTCGTGAATATTCGGACGCTCTCTCAATCGTCAGATCGTCACAGATCGCGGATCCGGGATCCGCGAACCGGCTCTTTGAAAATCCGAGAGTCGGTTCTTACGGCTCAGTATAAAGATCCGGATCTTTGAACCGGTTCATTCGCGAACGACACATCAGTAGTTATGTCTATTATTTTTCTTTTCTAAAAACTAGTTGAGTGGGTGAAAATTTATCAAATTATAAAGAAAAATACACGTAGTTACGCATGGAATGGCACTTCCTTACTTCTTCCGGACATTTTTCCATAAACCGCACATGTTTTACATGATTTATTTCCCATTTTTCATAGAAAGAAAACATAATTTTACACGAGAAACGCAAAACACCGCAAAATGTCAATATGGCCTCCACCCATATAGCAGCAGTGTGTCTACATGACAAAAATTCTTTGAACATGTATTTATGCTATAACGTATTTGATATAGGCTAATCTTAAGGTTTTTTTGTTTAAGAACCGTTAAACCTATAGCAAAAATATTACCCATTATAAATACATCTCAGAAATACGCATGCTTTTTTCTATACAGGCCTTTGTTAAGGTAACAAACAGCGGCGGTGTGTCGGGGGGCCAGGGGAGGCTGGCCCCTCCACTTTTTTCAGACCACATAATATTCTTTCAAAATCCATATTATGTTTGTAGAATGTAAAATTTGATTTACTTCAGAAGCTATACGGGCCCCCCATTATTTAAGAACACAAGCCGCCGCTGGTAACAGAGGTTTTTTTGGGACTTTATCGTACGTATTTAGAAAAACCCTCGGACACCTCGATGTTGTTTGCAAGGGGGAGACTTTTTGGGATAGTGGGTCGAGTAAAACTTTGTTTTGAAGGTCTGGTCTGTCTTTACAACTGTCAATAAAAAATCTATCGATTAGTTTTTATGATATTTGCCTTCAAATTTTCAAATTTAACATGGACTGAAAATAAAAAACTAATCAGAATTTTATATTTTTCTGATATAATTTTTATTTTGTCAGTCCATCTCAAAATAAAATAAATAAAAAAATAGATTTTAGAAATTTTTACACGGTTCATGGTTGTAAAGATATTCCAGAGACTTTCAAAACAAAATATAAAGGTAAAGTTTTCCCCTTGAAGTGGGTGCGTGCTACAAAAATTTCAAGAAAAAGTGCCTCCCTTCAAACAAAATCGACGTGTTCTATTGTTTTTGCAAGAACGATATCGAATTGTCTGTTATAACGACATTGAATGGACCGCTTAATTTCGGTCGTTATAACTGAGCGTCGTTATAGAGAAAAAAGGTAACAAACAGGGTTATACAGGATGTCCCATAACTTAGGGGCCATAGTGCAGCAGGTGATAAAGGAGGTTTTTTCCGAGACAAAACTTTATATAACATGGGGGTCAACACACATCTCTTTTTAGGATATGTGACTTTTAAAGTTAGAGGAGTGGGGGAAAAACGGTTTTAGAAACAAAAGAAAATCTGTCACAGCCAGTTGAATACTGAGCTAATTCTGATTCAAAAATGTTATACTATTTTTTTGGATAAAATTATAAGTTGAGAAGATACAGGCTGTCAAAAGAACATCCAAAAATGTATAAAAATTAATAAA
This sequence comes from Aspidapion aeneum, assembly GCA_963576565.1. Taxonomy (NCBI): domain Eukaryota; kingdom Metazoa; phylum Arthropoda; class Insecta; order Coleoptera; family Brentidae; genus Aspidapion; species Aspidapion aeneum. The sequence continues at coordinate 89,926,711 of OY755044.1, read as the reverse complement.
TTTTTATAAAAATTAATTTTTGCTTACTTATTATTTTAAAAAATATCAATAATATTTTATTACTATGTCTCGCTAGAGACTTGTTTTTATTAACAAAAAATATTTAAAAAAAATTGCGTTTAATGCGGCATTTATAAAAATGTATGAACCAAAAAAATAGTTTTTCCTAAAAAACATTGACCGACTAATTTTTTTTTGAAATTATTTTTTATTTCAATTTATTGCTCTTGTTCTCATACACGACTTTACCCAATTTCATATTTTTACTGCGTTTTTTTAAAAAGTTACTATCAAAAAAGAAAAAAAAATCGCCAACTTTGATGCTCTGTATCTCGACAAAGAAAGAGTTTTGACACATGCATTATAGGAACGTTTTTTATCAGACATGACCTCCTCTATCGCCTGTTGGCCTATGGCCCCTAAGTTATGGAACACCCTGTATATTTTTTATTACGAACAAGTGATTATATCTCTTAAAATTTTCATAAAAACTATATTGTTTATACAAACGTTAGAAACATGAAATATTTTCAGATGTACAGGGTATCCCAAATTGGGCACTTTTAGGGGGTTTAAGGTACTTCTAAGGGAGACAGAGAAAAACTGACCACGCATTGCGAGGCTCAAATTTCAAGAGAAGACTTATAGTGAAAACAGCATTTTGAAATATCGTCTCGTCTTTGAGCTACGGGGGCTTTTTGAAAAGTCTGCATTTTGGAAGGGGGTCTATAACTTCGTTATTAATGGAAATTTTGATTTAGAGTAAATTGCGGTTTTATAGACTTTGTAACAAGGAATTCACCCGTTAAATTAAATTTTAACTGTCACTTTGAGTTTTTGAGATATGACATAAAGTTGCATTTTTTCTTATGGAATGGCCTATATTTTAATTAATTTTCGAATTCGTCATTGAATTCTTTTTAAAATGATGTATCATATGTCATAGTTTGATTGTGCGGTCTCGGAAATAATTAAAGTTTTTTATTTTTGTCTAGTGTGCGTTGAATGACGTCATGCGGCATTGACGTGAAAGCCTTGCGGTCAAATCCTACTTCAATGCTCCTATAGTTTTGTTGTCTTATACTATGCAAATCAAGCTGGCCTTGTGCCTTGGCGTTTTGTCATTTTGCACAAAAGCGTTTGAATTTTATTTTGAAATATGTATCATTTTTGTTACTTTTTATAACTAGGCTTTGAGGGCCGTCAGCTGAATTATAATTTTTCCAAACCAGGCTTACTATATTTTTGACTGTGTAAAATAATAAAAATACTGGAGTGCCTTGACCTTCCTCAGCAGGAAATCATAGCGCACTAGAAATAAGTGAAAAAGCTGAATATCTCCTAAACTGCTCAATCAAACTATGACATATGATACATCATTTTGAAAAGAGTTCAATGACGAATTCGAAAATTAATTAAAATATAGGCCATTCCATAAGAAAAAATGCAACTTTATGTCATATCTCAAAAACTAAAAGTGACAGTTAAAACTTAATTTAGCGGGTGAATTCCTCGTGACAAAATCTATAAAATTGCAATTTACTCTAAATCAAAATTTTCATTAATAACGAAGATATCGACCCCCTTTTAAAATACAGACTTTTCAAAAAGCCCCCGTAGCTCAAAGACGAGACGATATTTCAAAATGCGGTTTTCACTATAAGTCTTCTCTTGAAATTTGAGCCTCGCAATGCGTGGTCAGTTTTTCTCTGTCTCCCCTAGAAGTACCTTAAACCCCCTAAAAGTGCCCAATTTGGGACACCCTGTACATACATATATGTAACTGCGTATATGTACATATAATGTTACGTAAGTATGTACATATTATGTATTAAGCTTACTTACCAACATCTATGGTAATATTTTCAAAAGTTTCTTTGCCTTCTTGTGCTGGAGTCTTTTTCTCTAACTGCTTTTTAATAATTTCGGATAAATTTCTACCTGATATTTTATTTGGAGATTTTTGCCGTGGAGCGTCATCCAAAACCTTTAAAAAAATAGTCGTGAAAAAATGGTATCAATGCAAAACCAAGCTTCCTTTAATTGAAAGGTTAATTAAAAGGCTGATGGGATATGCAGGCTATTTTCCAAAAAAAAATCCGTTATTGGTAAACTGTTTTAACCAAACCTAGCGGCGACGCGCGCGGTTTAAAGACAAACAAGCTACGTAAATCTCGTGACACATGCGTACACTATATTTGCTCTTGTCCTAAATAACATAAAATTAGTTTTTTTACAAGCTTTTATTTAACTTCACCTGTATGTATGTATGTACAGTAGCGGACAAAAGTTTGGAAACATATATTCAAATTATTATCAATTCTTTCTCATACCTAAATAAAATTTTTGGAGGAACGAATACTATTCATATTATAGTTTACCTTTGGCTCCCGTACTAATGCAATGTTTATCTTATCAATATTCGAATTCTTTCTACATAAAAACATTTTTTTTTCTCTAGTACCGAATATTTTTAAACGACAAAAGTATGGAAACATATCTGTATTTCATTTATTTTTCACTCTGCTTCATATTGATATTGCGTGCGGTAAATAACTAACATCTGTGAAAATGGCTAAAGTGAAACAATTTTCAAAAGATTTAAGAGACAAAGTTATTGACCTTCTCAAAAGTGGTGTCAGAAATGTTGATATTTCTCAAAGATTAAAACTCTACAAAGGGACGGTTTCGAAAATTATCAGGAAATATGAAGAATATGAATCAACTGCGACGCGGCCCAGACGCGGAAGACCGAGAAAAACCCATCGGGTGTTAGATCGTTACATTAAACGTTTGTCCCATGATAATCCTTGATTGCCAGCTACACATATTTTCAAACAAATAGTAGAAGAAGGTGCCGAAAATCTTTCTGTCAGAACAGTGCAAAGACGCTTGGTGGATGCTGGTCTCTTTGGTAGGCGTCCTGTGAAAAAGCCCCTCATATCAAAAAAAAAATCGCACCGCCCGACTTGAATTTGCCAAAGCTCATGTACACTGGACAGAACAACAATAGAATACAATTTTATGGAGTGATGAATGCAAGTTCAACTTGTTTGGATCTGATGGTACATGCTATGTGAGACGTCCAATGCGAAAAAGACTCGATAAAAAGTATCAGTTGCCAACAGTTAAGCATGGTGGGGGCAACATCATGGTGTGGGGTTGTTTTTCTAGTTCTGAAACTGGCCCAATCGTCAAGATTGAAGGGAAAGTAGACAAAAAAGTTTACAGAAATATTCTTAGTGAACACATGCTCCCTTTCGCTGAAGAAGAAATGCCTCTGCGATAGACCTTTCAACAGGATAATGATCCTAAGCATTCATCAAAATTCGTAAAAGACTGGTTCAAGCTGAAAAATGTTAATGTTCTTACATGGCCTTCACAATCCCCGGACTTAAACCCTATTGAACATCTCTTGGAGCATGTTAAAAGACAACTTGCAACAACACGGTTCAAAAATAAGAATGATTTGTTTGATAGCATAAAAAATATTTGGCAAAATATACCGTCAGATGTCTGTAAAAAATTGGTGTATTCAATGAACAATAGATGTCAGGCAGTGTTGGAGGCTAAAGGCTATGGTACCAAATATTAGCGAGATAGTATTCTTAAAATCTTTTTGTAGAGTTATTGTTTAATTTTGCAATTAAAAAAATATGTTTCCATACTTTTGTCGTATCATATTTAGTCATAAAATAATATGTAGGTATTTCAATGCTAGCCTGTAGTACCAAAGCAAAGACAAATTACAGTTTTAGATTCCTAAGACTATAGGCAAACTTCAAGTAAAAAAAGAACAATCTTTAATAACAAAGAGTAGGAAATTAACATAAGGATAAAGAAATTTAGAAAAAGTTGCCAAAGTTTTGTCTGCTACTGTATGTAATCAAATCTTGCAACTCATTTTTGAAGAACTTCCAAACATCCGATTGACTTCAAATTTCGCATAGCGTCTTAGTTCCAATGACAATACAATAATATGGTCTCATCGGGTACCTACCACACCACAAACATGGGGGGTGGAGAGGGGGTAAAACTTTAGTTTGTCCGATTTCAACCAAAATTGGTATCTGGGGGTTTTTGAGGATGAGAATTACGAATTTTTGATCAGATTACAAAAATTCAATATGGCGGATTCAAAATGGACGATTTAATGTCGTTTTTCTGATTACTTTCAACTGACTTCCACGTATTCGATTGACTTCAAATTTCGCATACGGTTATAGTTCCGATGACAATCCAATAATGTGGTATCACTGACTGCCTACCTCACTCCTAACATGGAGGGCGGAGAGGGGGTAAAATTTTAGTTTGTTGGATTTCCACCAAAATTGGTATCTGGGGGTTTTTGAGGATGAGGATTACGACCAAAATTCAATATGGCGGATTCAAAATTGACGATTTAATGACGAGTTTTTCTGATTACTTTCAACTGACTTCCACGTAGGTATCCGATTGATTTCAAAATTCACATGCTCTCCCGCTAAAAAAAGGGGGTGGGGGCGTAGGAGAGGTAAGGCTTTAGTTTGTTCGATCTCGACCAAAATTAATTAATCCTTGCGTATAATGACCATAATAATAACGAACAGTTTTAGGGATTGACAGGAAAGACTCTCTGCAATATTGATGCGCTAGCTGAAATGCATAGACAAATCTAAAAATTTAAAAATAAATTTAGAAAAAAAACTTTTTGAAAACAAGCTTTTATAAAGTGGACTAAAAAGCATAAAATAATTTTTTGAGGGTTCTGATATCATAATAATAAAAGCGATGGGCGTATTTAATATTAGGTAAATGCCTTTCCATGCGTATTTGGTGGATCGTCCACAACCGATGATGGGCCGACACTTCTTTTTTAATGTGACAAAATAAATCGACACACTGCCAGTCGCGGATGATCTGCCTAATATGAAGCAGGGATAATAATGTCCATCCATATCACAAAAATGTAAGGGTAGTTTGAGTAGGGTTGGGGTGGGTTGGGTTAAATTGTCTACCGTTACATTTCTCTGCTATAATTTAATGAATTTGGATTTTAACTAAACTTCGAGTTAACAAGGCTAAAACAAAAACGGGTAAATATCCTTACGCCCATTGCTTTTATTATTATGATATCAGAACCCTCAAAAAATTATTTTATGCTTTTTAGTCCACTTTATAAAAGCTTGTTTTCAAAAAGTTTTTTTTCTAAATTTATTTAAATGTCAGAAACTAAACCTCTATCTAAACTTTTGATACATAAAAAAATTGGAACATAATAAAATCTTATATAACGAGAAGAATTTTGTGGCTAAGGGCAAGGAATAAATAGGAAAAATAAGATAATAAAACGATTTCACCTCAGGCTGGACTTGAACCAGCGACGCTACCGAGGCATTGATTCAAAATCCGCCCACTCGGAACGTTTCGTCATCTCTAACTTTCCAGGTGTGTGCTCTCAAGCTTTTGGTAGCTATGAGAACACAGTAGGTATTATATGGGGATGGGAGAGGAATACACATTCACGATTGTTAATTGTATGAAACCCTATTTATCCATCTACCAGTAGTGCACGACATATAGCGCATCACTAAAGGTGTCAGACGTGGCATTTCCGACAAACAATATTAAGGCAAACTAAAAATCACATAGGTTAGTTTTAGAGAATTTAGTGGCATAAGGGCAAGGGATAAATAAGAAAAATAAGATAATAAAAAGATTTCAATTTAGGCTGGACTTGAACCAGCGAACTTTCGTTAACCAGGCAAACACTCTTCCAACTGAGCAACCGAGGCACCTGTACTAACTTTCCCTTGTTAGCACAGAAGTGTGCTATCAAGCTTTAAGAACACGGTAGGTAATATATGGGGATGGAAGAGGAATACACATTCACATTTGTTAGTTGTATGAAACTGATAGATGGATAAATAAGGTTTCATATAACTAACAATCGTGAATGTGTATTCCTCTCCCAACCCTATAACGTGTTCTCGTAGCTACCGGAAGCTTGAGAGCACACACCTGTACTAACAAGGGAAAGTTAGAGATGAAGAAACGGTTTCAGGGTGGACGGATTTTGAATCAGTGCCTTGGTAGCTCAGTTAGAAAAGCGTTTGTCTGGTTAGCGAAAGTCCAGCCTGAGGTGAAATCTTTTTATTATCTTATTTTTCTTATGTATCCCTTGCCATTAGGCCACTAAATTCCCCTCGTTGCATAATTTATACCTAGGGCGCTAAAACTAACCTTTGTGATAAAAAAATCTGTTTGACGCTATGTTTAGAAATTAACAATTGAAAAGCTCGGGGCAGGCAGGATATAAGCCACGAATTTTGGGATTTCTATATTTTTAGAATGACAGGTATTGCCTACACCTGTGAACAAGAGATTGAACTGATTTGTCCAAAAATGGCGGAACTATCGTGAAGAAAAAATCTTTAAACTGCAATTTCTCAAAACTTGTGCATGCCCCAGCCCTTAATTTTGAAAAATTTTAGACCTCAAATCAGTATTTAGTAATAGTTTTTATGTATTTTGTAATTTTCGTAAAATTTTTATATATTTTGTAATAAAAACCATTACATATATACAAGACGCTAGCCCTACCAAGTCCACTTCCAATCCCTGACTTCGTATGCGTAGATCTACCAATATTATTTACCTCATGTATTAGAATAGATGTACAGGGCGATTTTCACTTGAATGATTCTAACCACATGAAAATAGAAAGTTTCAAAAACCTAACCTAACGAAACCTAATCAGATCTAACCGAACCGAACCAAACCAAACTAAACCAATATTTTTAAAAAAAATCTTTCCTGACTTCCTACCCGGGATCCTAGAGGATGTGAATCCGAACCGGACCGTACCGAACCGAACCTATCCAAACCTAACCCTACCCAACTAAATTAGCAGTACGTGTTGTAGTTTAGTTAGGTTAGGTTTGGTTTAGTTTAGTTAGGTTCGGTTTGGTTCGGTTCGAATTCACATCCTCTAGGATCCCGGGCAGGAAGTCAGGAAAGTTTTTTTTTTGAAAAAAATTATTGGTTCAGTTTCCTTTGGTTCGGTTCGGTTAGATTTGATTAGGTTTTGTTAGGTTAGGTTTTTGAAACTTTCTATTTTCATGTGGTTAGAATCATTCACGTGAAAATCACCCTGTATTCATCTATTCTAATACATAAGGTAAATAATATTGGTAGATCTGCGCATGCGAAGTCAGGGATTGAAAGTGGACTTGGTAGCGTTAGACGCTAACGCTACCAAGTCCACTTTGTTTACTTTTGTTTACATATATTTAGGCATTAATAGAAAGTTTTATTATTTGTGTTTTTAGATATATAGTTTTTTTCTACATTATTGTATTTAAAATGTTCAAAGCGTAATGATCTAGACTAAAAAGTAAAAACTTAAAATAATTTCCAATTCAAATCCGGATCTAAGCTGCTACAAAAATTAAAGTGAGCCACCCCATTTTTTTGGACATTTTTAAAGTAAATTTATTCCTAAACAAAACAGGCAATTGCCACACAATTTTCTATGTGATATAACCTTAAAATACTTACGACTGGGCGAGGTACACGGCTCGGTCGGATCAGACGTCTATTTTAGGTAGAATTGTCTATTTTATAGGACCGTTTCTAGAATACGTTCGTTGACGTTTACCGCACTTGATGAGAGACCGAAATGTCATACAATGCGCATGTGCGCAGGTGAAATGTTCCTCGCGATATGACTACGCGAGTTAGGCGACCAGCAATACATCACAATAGGCAATATAGCTTTGATTATCCTCTTGTAATGTTTGGTTTCCTTGTTGTCCTGCGCTTGACAGATAGCTTCACAGGGTGGCTACAACGCAAGTGCAACAAAAGTGCGAAAGTTTGCACGGCTTCCATTTCCCGTACGATTTTTTTCAAACAAATTTTAATGACACAAACAGTCAACCAAAGCCAAAAAAAGTTATTTCTCAGATTTTCATGAATTTTCTTTTTATGGCCAAACCTGAGTTTCACCTTCTGTAGGTAGTTAAATGCAAAACACGTTTTATTGAAGTTTAAACATTTATGCCAAGACTGTTTTTTCATTTTTGTTAAAATATCACCTACCTTAAAATGCTCAAGACGACAAGCACAACCAAAACAGAACCTGTCTGGTTCCAACGCATTTCACATTTCAGTTTTTTCAACTCTTAAAACTTTCGACCATCAATATTACAACCTAAATCGGACAACCCCATTTATTACCAAACGTGTTCTCGTAGCTACCGGTGAGAGCACACACCTGTACCAACAAGGGAAAGTTAGAGATGACGAAACGGTTTTCTGGTGGACGGACTTTGAATCACTGCCTCGGTAGCTCAGTTAGAAGAGCGTTTGTTTGGTTAGCGAAAGGTCGCTGCTTTAAGTTCAGCCTGAGGTGAAATCTTTTTATTATCTTATTTATCCCTTGCCCTTAAGCCACAAAATTCCAATCGTTGCATAATTTATACCTAGGGCGCTAAAACTAACCTTTGTGATAAAAAAATCTGTTTGACGCTATGTTTAGAAATCAACAATTGAAAAGCTCGGGGCAGGCAGGATATAAGCCACGAATTTCGAGATTTCTATATTTTTAGAATGACGAGTATTGCCTACACCTGTGAACAAGATTTGTCCAAAAATGGCGGAACTATCGTGAAGAAAAAATCTTTAAACTGCAATTTCTCAAAACTTGTGCATGCCCCAGCCCTTAATTTTGAAAAATATTAGACCTCAAATCAGTATTTAGTAATAGTTTTTATGTATTTTGTAATTTTCGTAAAATTTTTATATATTTTGTAATAAAAACCATTACATATATTTAGGCATTAACAGAAAGTTTTATTATTTGTGTTTTTAGATATATAGTTTTTTTCTACATTATTGTATTTAAAATGTTCAAAGCGTAATGATCTAGACTAAAAAGTAAAAACTTAAAATAATTTCCAATTCAAATCCGGGTCTAAGCTGCTACAAAAATTGAAGTGAGCCACCCCATTTTTTTGGACATTTTTAAAGTAAATTTATTCCTAAACAAAACAGGAAATTGCCACACAATTTTCTATGTGATATAGCCTTAAAATACTTACGACTGAGTAAGGTACACGGCTCGGTCGGATCAGACGTCTATTTTAGGTAGAATTGTCTATTTTATAGGATCGTTTCTAGGATACGTTCGTTGACGTTCACCGCACTTGATGAGAGACCGAAATGTCATACAATGCGCATGTGCGCAGGTGAAATGTTCCTCGCGATATGACTACGCGAGTTAGGCGACCAGCAATACATCACAATAGGCAATATAGCTTTGATTATCCTCTTGTAATGTTTGGTTTCCTTGTTGTCCTGCGCTTGACAGATAGCTTCAGAGGGTGGCTACAACGCAAGTATAACAAAAGTGCGAAAGTTTGCACGGCTTCCATTTCCCGTACGATTTTTTTCAAACAAATTTTAATGACACAAACAGTCAACTAAAGCCAAAAAAAGTTATTTCTCAGATTTTCATGAATTTTCTTTTTATGGCCAAACCTGAGTTTCACCTTCTGTAGGTCGTTATATGCAAAACACGTTTTATTGAAGTTTGAACATTTATACCAAGACTGTTTTTTCATTTTTGTTAAAATACCTTCGTTGACGTTCACCGCACTTGATGAGACCGAAATGTCATACAATGCGCATGTGCGCAGGTAAAATGTTCCTCGCGATATGACTACGCGAGTTAGGCGACCAGCAATACATCACAATAGGCAATATAGCTTTGATTATCCTCTTGTAATGTTTGGTTTCCTTGTGTCCTGCGCTTGACAGATAGCTTCACAGGGTGGCTACAACGCAAGTATAACAAAAGTGCGAAAGTTTGCACGGCTTCCATTTCCCGTACGATTTTTTTCAAACAAATTTTAATGACACCAACAGTCAACTAAAGCCAAAAAAAGCTATTTCTCAGATTTTCATGAATTTTCTTTTTATGGCCAAACCTGAGTTTCACACGTTTTATTGAAGTTTGAACATTTATGCCAAGACCGTTTTTTCATTTTTGTTAAAATATCACCTACCTTAAAATGCTCAAGACGACAAGCACAACCAAAACAGAACCTTTCTGGTTCCAACGCATTTCACATTTCAGTTTTTTCAACTCTTAAAACTTTCGACCATGAGATATTACAACCTAAATCGGATGACACACGTGGCATAAGCTCTGCTCTATGATTCTTACTGAGGCAACATCAAAATCATCTGTAGTGGTGTGAGAAAATTCGCTTGAATCCATAAACTTTGCGAAATAACTGGCATTTTTACAAAAAATCATACTGAAGCCAATGGTGATATTTAAAAAAAATGAAAAAACCGTCCCGGCATAAATGTTGTTTATGCCGGGACGGTTTATGTGTACTTCAATAAAACGTGTTTTGCATTTAACTAGACTTGATATCAGATCATCTCCAGAAGGTGGAACTCAGGTATGCTCATAAAAAGGAGAATTTCTGAAAAATTATTTTTGCACGCAACTGATTGTCCTCAGTGATCATCTAGGGTACAATGGCGTACAAGGTTCGAAAAGGCCTCATAGCAAATTTGGTAGCTATGAGTCAAACCGGGTAGAAACGTCAAACTAAAAATCAGAAAAAGTACAATTTTATGGAAAATAAAGAGAAAGTAAAAAACTAAGAAATAACTTTTTTTGGCTTTAGCTGACTGTCATTTTGTGCCATTAAAGTTTTTTTGAAAAAAATCGTACGGGAAATGGGAGTCGTGGACCCTGTGAAGCTGTCTGTCAAGCGCAGGACAACAAGAAAACCAAACATTAAAAGAGGATAATTGAAGCTATATTGCCTATTTTGATGTATTGCTGGTCGCCTAACTCGCGTAGTCATATCGCGAGGAACACTTCACCTGCGCACATGCGCATTGTATGACATTTCGGTCTCTCATCAAGTGCGGTGAACGTCAACGAACGTATGCTAGAAACGATCCTATAAAATAAACAATTCTACCTAAAATAGACATCTGATCTGACCGAGCCGTGTACCTCGCCCAGTCGTAAGTATTTTAAGGCTATATCACAAAGAAAATTGTGGGGCAATTGCCTGTTTTGTTTAGGAATAAATTTACTTTAAAAATGTCCAAAAAAATGGGGTGGCTCACTTCAATTTTTGTAGCAGCTTAGATCCGGATTTGAATTGGAAATTATTTTAAGTTTTTACTTTTTAGTCTAGATCATTACGCTTTGAAATGTAATAATGTAGAAAAAAACTATATATCTAAAAACACAAATAATAAAAGAAAACCAAACATTAAAATAGGATAATTGAAGCTATATCACATAGAAAATTGTGTGGGAATTGACCGTTTCGTTTAGGAATAAATTTACTTTAAAAATGTCGAAAAAAATGAGGTAGCTCAGTTTAATTCTTGAGCAGTTTATTTTAGAAGGTAACAGTTCTACAGGTTTTTATTGTTCGTTCATCACTGCGTACTTACCTGTAAAAGATCGTCTTCACTTTGCGTTATTTTGCTACTATTGTTAACATAATTAGTTGGTAATTCAAACTCGTCTTCAAAGTCACAGTCATCATCACCTAAAATAGGTATTTACGTTACAAAAACCGGAAACGTAACTTTACAGGTCGACAGAGGAAATTTACAGGGTGAGCGGCAGGGAGACCTGAAAAGTCACTTTTCGGTCGTGTAGTAACAGATAAGAAAGAAGAACTGATAAAAATGCTGGAAGAACTGGATACATCAGTTAAAAATATGGGCTTGAGTATGAGCTACACTAAAACTAAAATCATAACAATCACAGATGAAGATATCACGATCAGAATAAACCAAGAAAAAATAGAACAAGTAGAGGAATATATACAAGGTGACAATTTAAAAAGGATCCACCAGGATTTTCTCGAAAATTATCAGGAAATTAAAAGAACGCCGAAACACGTCGATATTGTTTGCAGGGGGGACGGTTTCTGGCTATCTTAAAAATTTTGTAGCACGAACCCCCTTCGAGGGGTATACTTTACCCCTATATTTTGTTATAGGGAAAGTGGGTCTAGTGATACCTTGTTTTGAAGCTCTCTTGAATATCTTTACAACCGTGTAAAAATTTCGAAAATCCATCAAATAGTTTTTGAAATATTTGCTTTCAAATTTCCAAATTTAACATGGAATGATAAAATAAAAATTAAATCTAAAAAATATAAAATTCTAATAAAATTTTTATTTTATCAGTCCATGTTAAATTTGAAAGCAATTACCTCAAAAACTAATTGATAGATTTTTGAAATTTTTACACGGTTGTAAGAACATTCAAAAGGCCTTCAAAACAAGGTATCACTAGACCCCACTTTCCCTATTGAAAATATAGGGGTAAGGTATACCCCTCGAAGGGTTCATGTTAATGTTAGTGCTACAAAATTTTCAAGATAGCCAAAAAGTGTCCCCCTTGCAAACAAAATCGACGTGTTTCGGCGTTTTTTTAATTTCTTGATAATTTTCTAGAAAATCAAAGTGGTTCCTTTTTAAATTGTCACCTTATATATCTGGGACAAATTATTAAACTAAAAAAAGAAAACCAAACGGATGAAATCCAGAGACAAGTAAGATTGGCTTGGGCAGCATTCGGTAACTACATATTAAAAAATAAAAAATATCCTCAGGACCTCAATACAAAAGTGTATAACCAATGTATCCTTTCTGTACTCACATATGGATCCCAGACCTGGACACTTACAAAATCAAACATAAATAAGGTAACAAAAGCCCAAAGATCAATGGAAAGACAAATGTTACATGTAAAGCTAACAGATAGAAAGGAATGAATGGATAAGAAATAAAACAAAAGTAAGGGATGTCAGAGCAGGTAGCAAAATTAAAATGGAAATTTGCCGGTCATAATAACAGACAGTAAGAGGATCGACGGAATAAATGTATAGTAACCTGGAGACCTTGGGAAAATAAAAGAAGTAGGGGAAGACCCGAAATGAGATGGGCGGACGATTTGAAGAAACATACGGGGACTAGATGAATGAACACGGCGACAGACAGAGATGAGTGGAAGATATTGGGGGAGGCCTATGTCCAAAGATGGCTCGAAGAAGGCTAAATAGATAGATAGATAGATACACACTTAGCATATAAATATCTATTTTTCGAACATGAAACACAACAAACATACTCCACATGTAAATATTAACTTAGTTACTCAAAAGCTAGCAATTTATAACTATAAAATTGGAGTGAATTTTTAATACTTTCACTTTATAGTTTAGATTATTTTAATAGAAATGTTATACCCATCAAAATAAACACAATTTAATAACTGTCAACATAATCACAAGTCATAACCAACTTGACTAAAAGAGAGACCGGTAAAAGGATTTTTCGGTCTCTTGGTTTTTTACCGGTCCCTCCCTTTTGAGATCGAACAGTTTTTCAAAAGGACCTGTCTGTAATGTGCTTTTCGTAGATCAAATTTTAAAAAAGTGCATGTTTTCTGGTCGGTTCACTAAAAGAAATTCGGCATTCTAGCCACTATTGAGTAAGGTGGAATTTGAAAATTAGCAAATTTCTGAAAAATCGACTTTTTCAACAAGCAACAGTTTAGTTTTTCAAGAAAGCAGTAAATGTTTTATCAAATATTTACAACAAAATAAAGTAAATTACTGCCTTTTTTTTATTGAATTTGGGCGCCAAAAATAAAATAATTTAAGATTAATTGGTACCAACAAAAACGCATTTTGGTTCCTTTGCTAGTTACCGCCTTTTTGCATATCTGAGTAAAATCATTTCGATTTTATAATAGCTATAAGCATAAAAAGATGTCTGACAGGGTAACACAATATCCCCTAAACTATTTAACTATGCCCAAGATGTTTTTAAAAACTTAGATTGGGAAGAAATAGGCATCAAAGTAAACTGACAATACTTAAACCACCTTTATATCAGAAAAGAAACAAGATCTGATAAAAATGCTGGAAGAACTGGATACAGCAGTACCTCAAAACGAAAGTGTAACCTATGGATCCCAGACCAGGACACTTACAAAATCAAACATGGATAAGGTAACAAAAGCCCAAAGATCAATGGAAAGACAAATGTTACATGTGAAGCTAACAGAAAGAAAAAGTAATGAATGGATAAGAAATAAAACAAAAGGAAGGGATATCAGAGGAGAGGTAGCCGAAATTTGCCGGTCATAGTATCAGATAGAAAGACGATCGATGAAACAAATTTATTGTAAACAGGAGACCTTGGGAAAATAAAAGAAGTAGGGAAAGACCCCAAACGAGTTGGGTGGACGATTTGAAGAAACACGTAGAAACTAGATGAATGAATACGGCGAAAGACAGGGAAGAGTGAAAGATATTGGAGGAGGCCTATGTCCAAAGGTGGATCGAAGAAGGCTAAATAGATATAATTTTTTAGCCTTTTCAGTATGTGTACTTTACTGTACATCTTTTTGAGAATTGCACCTGAGGAATACATTTGCCTGGAAACCAATGTGACAAATGACAATCACAATACTGCCACTTACCTAAGTCACTGTCCTCGCTAACGTAATCAATTTGAATTCCCCGGTGTGGTTGTTGTTTGCTGTCCATTTCAAGACAAAACAGGCGAAATTTAAAAAAATCCTTCAGAATTTTCAAACATTTTTTACATATCATCTTGGAAAGTTTATCTGTTGGAGTTATCTAATATAAATAGAAAACAAATACAGATTTCCTTTATCTATTAGAAATGAAAGAGAAAAAAAATCGTTTAAAATCGATGCACATACGTCGTTGGGACTTTCGAAATGAGATTTTTTTTTTAAAGCGGAAAAAAGTACAGTCGAACCTCTATAACTCGAACTCCAAGGGACAACCAAATCAGTTCGAGTTGTGGAGAGTTCGACTTATAGAAATTCGAGTTAAAGAGGTTAAAATTCATATAAAAAGTGCAGGGACCACTTAAAAGGTTCGAGTTATAGAGAGGTTCGAGTTATAGAGGTTCGAGTTAGAGAGGTTCGACTGTATTTATGATTACAAGGACAAAAATCATAAAGGGTGTTTCTTTGGAAAACCAAACATGGTCGTTGCAAGCATTTCACGGATTTTTTTTTTTACTTTTGGTATTTTTGTAGTTAAGGAGATTAACTCAAAAATGTATTTTAAATATGTTTCTGTATTTTTATACAGGGGATCAAAAATTTGGATTCAGCTTTTTTTTTATCAAAAACATTGATTTTACTAATTTTTTACAAGTTTTATTCTTTTCTTGTTAACTTTTAAAGGCTTACAACTAAGGATTTGTAAAATGTTTTTAAGTTTCCAAGTTTTCCTTAGATGTAAAATATATATTTTAATACATTTTTTTGAGTAAAATCTGTTTTTTAATTTTTATTATTCTGAAGAAGAGAAATTCTTTTTACTTACCTTTTTCTACAATAATCGGTTCCTCAGTATAGCTGCTGTTGAACTTAGTTTGAAAAATATTTTTAAAATTACTTTTAATTTTTGTACATAGCAAGTTTGGCTTAAAAAACCTATTTTAAACATTAAATACGACGAAGGGACTAATTTTTTTGTCAAAATGTGCTAAGCTTTCTTTCACAAAAAAAATATTTTTGAGACTTTGCTCATAACATACTTATGCAGGTTTTTACCGATACAGGATAAACTACAGTAACCATATAAAGTAGTATTAAATTGCCAATAAATTGAAAATTTTTCTCACTTGACCAACTCTTGTAGTCAACTTAAAGGATCGCTTAGTTAGTAAGCTATCGCTATGTATGTACATATTATACAAATGTGTCGAGAAAACTTAAAAATTTGCAGTTTTTAATATAAAAGCTTAGGCACGTCGATTTGATTTAAAAAGTTTAGTTCTAAACAAACTCGATCATATATGCATGGTGTCCTCTAAATGAAAAATGATATAAACCTGCATTTTTAAATGCAAGTTTGTAAAATTTATTATTTTAGTGACACCCTGTGTATATGTTCGTGTTTGCTTAGAACTCACGTTTCTAAATTATGATCGACGCGTCTACGCTTTTTTCTCAAAAACTTGCAGTTTTCTCGTCAAACCAATGATTCCAAATTTTTTGGACATCCTGTGTGTAATATGTACATAGCCATTGCTTATTAACTAAGCTATCCTTTAAATTAACTACTAAAATTAGGCCAACGGAAATCATTCTCGATTTAATGGCATGGTTAGGTTCAAGTATTTGATTCCTCTAGCAAGGCCTTAAAGTCCGGTAGAAGTATAAACATGCATAACTGTGTTATACGCAAAGTCTCAAGAATATATTTTTTTTCGACAAATAAAGGAAGTTTAGCATATCTACTTGGAATTGAATTTTTAAAAAAAAAATTTGGCTCTTCGGCGCATGGGCTGTTTGAAATAGGCATTTAATGCAAAGCTAGCTATATTTAAGCGACCCTGTACAAAAATTAAGAGCCGCAGAAGATATTTTTCAAAATTTGTTTAATAGCAGATATACTGAGGAACCGATTACGGTAGAAAAAGAAAGTAATAAGCATTTCCTTCCCTCAGAAAAAAAAAACATATTTTGAAAATTTTGCTAAGATTAAAATATACATGTTACACAAAAATAGAGGCCACGACCCTGAAAAAATCAGCTGTTCTCCCGGGGCTGAATTTTACATTGGGTCTTATGGGAGGTCAGACGTTTTTTTATGATATTTTTAAAATGGCACTACAGATTTCCGCAAAATTTCAGTGAAATATTCTCAGACACCATCCCGATATTTCACCAAAGGTTTGTAAGGAAGCAACATGATTAAAAGGTTAAAATCTTCAAGATTTAGCATTCCTTATTTTGAATTCAAATTACTCGCCATGTTCCACATGCCAACTGTTATATTTGACATGTATTTGACTTTGTCATTTGTGATTGTCACATTCGCTTCTGCTTTAAACTTAATTTTAGTGTGAGCTAATGAAGCGGCTATGAAAAATTAAGGATTACTATACATTTAAAAAATATTGTTCTGCCAGAATAAAGTAAAAACAATCTTTAAAACGGCTTTATTTAAAAAAAATCAAATATTCATGAACCGTCATTTCAACTTCAATATTTTAAAGACAATCAGCTGTGTCATAACGTGACCATAAAAAAAAATCAGCCCCGGATGTGACGTCAACAAAGTGGAGGATCGTGACCCGTCCATTTTGATAGCCCTGGTCACATCCAAGAAAAACTTGGGCACTTGAAAATATTTTACAAAAACTTAGTTTCAACCCTTTCAAAGTTAACAAGAAAATAATAAAACGTGTATTTTAATTAAATAACTATTGTGGTTTTAAAAATACAGAATCAACCTAAAAATGTTTAAAATACATTTTTAAGATCAGGATCTGGCAGGACCTTTAAGAATCTAGCAATAATCTTTATCGACCCATAAGCCCCACTACTATTAATTGAATAAATTTTCCTTCTGCACTTGGTGACGAAAGCTTTGACATCATTTTAATAAAAACCCAACTTAACCTTACCTACCCTGAGTGGAAATATACACACTATCATGGCATGTATAATTGTGTGCTTCTCATCTATGTTGTCATAAATGCTTTCCAAATTTTCTTTGGCTTCTGTACAAAGTCTACATCTATTCAGTATATCATCTTCTTCCTCTAAAATAATAGACTATGATATTAAAGTTTAAAATTTATTTTTTACTTCCTGATCGTCCACCGTGTTAAAAGTCTTCAAGAAATCAAAAATTACTTTAAAATTGTTATACTTTTATTTATTCTTTGAACTACTTTTTGTCAGATTGATAGATATACTATTACTATGTCGGTTTAGAACGTTTTTCTACGTTGTCCGACGCCTATTCTCCACCTCCTTCGATCCTGACAATCATCTTCTGTCAGATTTTTTTGACTCATTGATCTTTGGATTGACTGTTGCCATTCTAGTTTAGGACGCCCTCTTTTTCTGCGCCCTACTGGTTGCCATTCTAGGACCTGCTTTGGTAATCTTTCGTCGTTCATCCATTGTACATGGCCGTACCATATCAGTTGCCTTTTAGTGATGCCATCCGTTATGCTTCCCTCGACTTCCATTCTTTTTTTTATGATCTCATTTCTTATGCGATCTATTCTAGATATTCTCATTGATCTTCTTATTGCATCCATTTCGACACTTTCCATTTTTGTTTTGTATTTTTCTGTTACGCGACAAGTCTCTATTCCATACAACAGCGTGCTTTTCACCATTGTTTCATACATGTAAAATTTTACATTCTTTTTTATCTCTCGGCTCCATAAAATACTGTTAAGACATCCAATAACCTTTTTTGCTTTTAATACTCTTTTTTCCAATTCTTTACAGTCTGTTCCTGTCTCATCAAAGGTGACACCCAAGTATACATACTCATTGCATGGATATTGTTTGTCCATTTTCTAGTACTAACTCACTGAATTCGTTTCCAATATATAAGTACTGTGTCTTGTCCACGTTCACTGTTAATCCCCACTTTTGGTATTCTTCTGTTAACTTTCTCATCATATACTCCATGTCTACTTTATCATTAGCCACAATTACTTGGTCGTCAGCAAACTGTAGTGTGTACATGGTAAATCGGTCGTTAAGTTGTATTCCCATGCCGTGCACTTTACGTTTCCAGTTTTTTAGAGCTACTGCGATATATATTTTAAAAAGAGTTGGCGAGATACAAAATCCCTGTCTTAAGCCTTTTGTTACCAGGAATTCTTTTGAAAGTCGATTTCCAATTTTAATTTTAGATTTTGACCCTTTGTATAGTTCTTTTATCGCTTTTATGTATGTATGATTGATATTAGTTTGCTCTAACACTGTCCATAATTTTTCTACTGGAACGGTATCATATGCTTTTTGTAGGTCCACAAAGGTAACATGAGTCTCTATATTTCTGGCGCTCCTTTTCTCAATTACTTGTTTAAGACAAAAAACATTATCACTACAAGATCTGCCTGCACGAAACCCACTTTGCTCTTCTTCTTCTTGTTCATGAAAATCATTCTCTATTAGATCTCTAAGAATCCTATCGTACAATCTACTTAAAGTACTGGTTAATGATATTCCTCTGTAATTGTTGCAATCCAGCTTGTTTCCTTTTTTATGTCTTGAGGATATAAATGCAATTTTCCAATCATTAGGTACTGGATGTCCGTTCATGCATTGATTGATAATATATGTGAGATTTTCGAGTAGTTTCTCTGATCCATATTTGAGCATTTCAGCATATATTCCCCCAGGTCCGCTAGCTTTTCCGGATTTAAGCTTTTTAATATAATTCTTTACCATTTCTTTTTCGATGATTACTTCCTCTCCATGTACTTCTATGTCTCTCCTCGGAGAGGCTACCAGAAATTCGGGTCTCGTCTCCTGCAGCAGTCCCTTGTAGTGTCCTGTCCATTGTTCTAGTTTGATTATCTGGATGTTTACTTTTACTTTTGTTGGGTTTTTTACTGTAGAAATGAATTTCCATACTTCAGAAGTCTGCCTACCTCCTACGTGTGTATTTATATCGTGGCACTTGATTGATAGATATGCAAATAAAAATATACAAATTAAACAAGCATTTTAAAAAATAAAAAAGACGAGTGATGCTTAAATTTAATTTTTATTTCCCATCTTAAAGGCTGTTAAAAATGCTACAAGTTTGCGAATTTGAACTACTTATTTCATATCTTCATCTGATCCAGTTTCAGGTTTTACTGGTTTGACACTTCTCAAATACAGCATATAGAGGGGGGGAGACAGAGAAGGATCATTCAGAAAAAAGTCATTACTGAAATTACTTTTTCATTCAAAAAATGAACCTTCCATGAAATCAGTTGATTAACTGTTTAGATATAAGCATTTCTTCCTCCCTACCCCTGGGGTATATGCTGTTATTAACAAGTAAAACCTAAAAAGAAAA